>CM057225.1:71016386-72246386 GCA_029891385.1 Erythroxylum novogranatense | reverse complement strand
CATTTATAATCTGTATATTAGAATTATTTTTAAATATATATGGAATTGTAATTGGCTACAATTATGTGTGCAAGGAAGATGGATGTCTTATCCATTATGCATCAAAGATTACCTTTATTCTTTTAATTTACTAATAATATATAAAGTTTAAAGGTCTTTAAGATATGGTATAGTGATTTATCAATAAGACTTTTATAAATAAATTATAATAGATGAGTTCTTTATATGGAATTTAAGGAACAAATGTAATATGATTTATGTTACATGCGAGGTTGAAGTATGTTTATGGCATATTGTAGCGTATAGTGTAAAAGGGACAATGCTTTTTATGCTACAAAATTTAAGGAGTATTTGTATCATATACAAGAGGTTCTAACATGTAAGTTTTATTTTATATTAGATTTTTAGAAAATGAGACTGAAAACAACATCTCATAATATCATAGACATCTTTGAAACTCATTATGGAATGCCTTTAACCTATAAGCAAGCTTAAATTTACATACAATTAAGTAATAAAGTTTATTAGTGGAAGTTTGAGGATTTTTACAAATTAATTCATTAAATGTGTACTAAATCTTCTAAGTGATCAAAGTTCTGAGTGTAAACAAGTATTAAATATTGCCATACTGAAAAACTATTTATAGGGTATGATCATTATGTAAGTGATTTTAGGAATGGTTATCAGTCCATTCTTTATTTAGTAGGTTGCTTTCCAGCTGGTATTTATCTTGGTACTATCTAATGAAAGCATTTCAGTGCTAACAATAAGATGTTTTTCATTGCTTATTCTAACGTAAGTTCAAAGAGTCTTAAAGATTAATTATGATTTCATATACATTTTAAGGATTTAGTGGAGTTATTGAGTTGACTATAATTTTAAACCATCATGAGAATGTTTTTAAAATTTTTTAAAAGATATTTATAAAGAGTTATGTTCATATTGTTATAGGATTGCATCAGTCTGAATTATAAGTATTCTCATAGGGTGCACTCTAAGACCGATTTTGCATGCTTGGTTACTCCCACATATAATTTGGTGCCCTACATTTATGATTGTATTGGTTACTCCTATAAATGTCCTAAAATAGCATGGATATTAGTTGAGCTTCTAAAAACATATCATCGTAGCTCTCTTTCCAGAATTATGATGTTGCCATAGGAGATGGCATATCATAACTCCCATAAGAATATTGTCCACTCCATCCTTCCATTGTGGGTTGTGACTATAATAATGAATCACAAATCCTAATAATAAGCCACAACTCAAATCCTAGAATAGGGTCCATGGCACATCAACAGACAATTGATGTTCTTTCAACCTTAGATAGTAGGCATCGATTTCAATTCAGGTAATTTTGAATCAATTCCATTATAGATTCATTTTCACCATATTCCTCTTAAGTTCTGGACTATTAAAGGATTGAGCTTCCTAGCAAACACAATCAGTAAACCCCTGATTATGGATGCACAAACAACTAGCATGGAAAGAGTTTGTTTTGCAAACATATGTGTTGAAATGAGAAGAGAAAATATACTCCCATAACAACTGCCAATTATGAAGCTAGGGGAGGATGGTGAGCTTGAAAAATATACAGTGGCTCTTTCCTACCCATAGAAACCAAATGTTCTAAACAAGAGTTGGAAACTGAATAGGAATGTATTTAAAACTAGTAGCCACATTGAACCTATAGGGATCACTGATTCTGTGACTTATATAAGGAACTGATGATTGACAATTTGGAATTGAAGTGTGGTATAAAATGATGATTGAAAATTTGCAATCGAAGTAGGATCTAACATCTACCAATTTACTTAAGGGGAATAACTTTACTGAGAATGTTATAGCATTAGTTGTTCTAGTTGTGTAGGAACCTTCTAAAAATCATAAGGAATTGCAAGGAGTCAATCTAGTTAGGAATTCTGTTACTGAATATGTTGATGAATTAGTTAATGTATCAGTTGAGACTGAATTGTTAAGCAAGTCCAATGACAGCTCTAATTTACAGAGGGATGTATCTATTAAAAACAAAGTAACATCTTATGTTCACTTGGGGTTTAATCCACCAGAGGGCAAAACTAACAACACAACAACTATTCGAGATAAGAGAGAACCTTTAATTAGTGATGCAAATTCCACAACTACAAAGCAAAGGGTAAGCATGGAATATGGTTTAATTGACTAGGAAACTCAACAGATAAACACTTTAATGTAGAGGTTGATTCCAAAGAAGATTGTAAATGATTTTGTACCAAAAATCTCTGATCCTCTCATAAAAAAACCCAGTCCAGGAGAGCATGAGGGCATTCACTAAAGAGAAGAAGGTTCAAACTACTGATCAAAAGGACTGCTCTAAAAAAATAGCAGTCCACACAAATGTAGTTCCTCTTAAAACTCAAAGTACACAACATATTAAAGAGGGAGAGATAGTTAATTAGCAGCTGTCACAAGTGAATGCAGTAACTCTAGTAGAGGCCAAAACACACAAAAAATGATAGTTGCATCAACTAGTTCGAGAAGGAGATCTTCAAAGAGAAAGGCATTGACCAAACACAAAGGGGAATCTTCCCCAAATGATTTTGGTTTGGAATGTTAAAGGGTTAAATAACCCTATTAAAAAAGCTATGGTTAAGGAAATTGTTTTGGATAAAAATCCTTTAATAGTGGGTCTCCTCATAATGAAAAGAAAATCTACTCATATGGTATCTGTCTCACAACTTTTGGGAGTTGATTGGCAAGCTATCTCAAATCATTCCTCACATTATAATGGTTAGATCCTTTGCTACTATAACTTCAAAAACATTAAAATATAAGTAGTTATAGAAACTGAGCAGCTCATCCATATGCATTACAAGCTGATAGGGACCTTCAATGAATTTGATATCTCATTGATTTATGCTTTTAATTTCCAATTTCAACAAACTACTCTTTGGAATAATTTGCAGTCTTTGGAAGCTACTATAACTACTCTATAGCTTTTAATCATAGACCATAATTGCATACTTGTTGAAAACGAAATAGAATTCAAAAGAGGGTCTCCCGATTGGGTCTTGATTATTGGTAAAGCAATCATACTTCCTTCACCTAAACTAGAACTTAATTTAGCGACTCTTTCCAAAAAGCGTGAATACAATAATGTGTAAGGAGAAATTGGTACAAGAAGCCATGGACACACTTTTTGATAACGGAATCCGCGGACAACCAATGAGTGACGGTCATAATAAGGAAATTATTGATAATACACAACATATAGCTAGCCTAACGGAACCATTAAATTTGGCTATTGAATTACAAACCGAGAGGAATTGCGGCTATCGTGTAAAATCACCAAATAACTTTCAAGATAGAGGTGGAAGCTGCGAGTTTGAGCCCCGTCAGTCTCGATGAATCCAAATCCAATAATCCAATAAAAAAAGATATCAATTCATCTCTCCGTTTTCTGTGAAAGGACGACAACTGATCCAATTTTATTCCTAAGATAAGGAGATATTTATATGTATTTTTATTTTTCATTTCTCATCAAAGAAAATATAAATAAATAGGATAATTTTCATTTCTTCAACGAGCACACTGCAATAAGACGTGAGTTGGATGATTTTTTTTATAAAGAAAAGTCACTGATTTGAGATATTCGGGGAGAATATTTACTTGAACAAACAAACAACAAGGACAATTGTTGACTCAGAAAAAACTAGTTTGAGTTATAGTCAACCATCTTTGGCTAGATTAGTACCCTTACTCGTATAATGAATTCAGAGAAAAAACTCTTTCTTAGATCATTCATCTATCAGTTTCCACAACATCCAAACGATAAGAAAGCTTAGGGCTCCATTTCGATTCTTTAACGGCCTCCCCATATAGGATGGGTTTATAGAGTTAGTGGAATCTTGTTGAAACTTAAATTTGGGTGAGTTTAAATCCTTTCAACTTATGCAAAAGCTCAAAAGAATTAAACAAGCACTTAAAATTTTCTCGAACGCTAATCACAGGCAAACTAAAGTCACTCGGTAGTTACTAAAGGAGGTTCAATAAGCTTGTTATCTATCTACACATAATAATTTTTTGAACAGATTGAATGTACTAGACTAAAGGCTCATAAGGATGCTTTGAACTTGTATAATTCTATGTTAAAATAGAAAGCTAGAATCAATTAGCTTAGAGATGGAGACTCAAACACTAAATTCTTTTATGCTTCTTTGCTTACTTGAAGAAATAGAAATATGATTGTGGAACTAAAAGAATTCTCAGGATCCTCATTCAATGATTAGGAATCTTTATCTACGATTACTAAGGAATTCTTTTTACAACTTATGGGCTCTGAAAATGGTGCTTATGATACTCACAATGTTAGGGAACTCTTTGATAGTCCCTTTTCGTAGGAATACAAGGAATCACTCTCTGCTGCATTTACCTTCTTAGAGGTTAAGGAGACATTATTTAAACTACATCCCTCTAAATCTCCAGGGACTGATGGGTTTACAACGGGATTTTTTCAAACTACATGGGAAATTACAGGCACTCTATTTATAGAAGTAGTTCTAGAATGTTTATCCTCTTGTAAAATGTTGAAAGGGATCAATCACCCGTATATTTTCACGATTCATAAAAAATTATCTCCCAATACATTGGTAGATTATCGACCCATCTCTTTTTGCAACACAGTCTATAAAGTAATTGCAAAACTCCTTACCAATAGAATGAAGAAGGCATTATCTCTAGGAGACAAATTAATAGTCGTTATGTAACATCCCGTCACCGATGGGATGCGTACAATTCCTCTCATACGTATTTTGTATATGTATTTTGCATATGCATTTATAGCCTCTACATCATTGATAAATATTCAGCATTGCACAAGTATATGTATGTACATGCATGTATGACAGAATTCCGACTTGATTGTGGAATTGGAGATTTCGTGCTTAAGATTAATTGTGCTTTGATTTGTGAATTGGAGTGTCAAATTAAATTTATGAATTGAGAATTGAAATTTGGAGTATGTGATTAGATGTTTTCTAATTTTGAGGATTTATAGAAATTTTTTCGGAATTTTTAGAGTATCGGGTCCAGACCGGAGAACTGGGAAAAAAAATGGCTTAGTGACTGAATAATTGCAATTTCGGTTCCGAATTTGATTGAGAATGTTTATGAGGTAATTTGAATTATGATTTGAGGAATTAGGGTATGAACCATTGGAATTCGGGAGAAATTAGAACTAGAAATTGGATTGAGGTTATTCGGATTGGACTTGTGGCAAATGAACTTGCTAAACAAGCCCTTAATCCCTTAATATATTAACCTATGCCTTTGAAAACTTGCTTCTCCCTTGAAGAAAAACTTGATTTTTCCTCCTTCCTTCATCGTGGATTCTCCTTTGACTTGCTTCTTCTTGATTTCCTCCTTGCTAGTTACTTCCTCTTCTTTCCTTTCATCATTTCATCTAGTTTGGGGTTGAAGAAAATGAAGAGATGTTTTGCTTTGGGTGTTGCCGTGGGTGGTGATTGTGTGTGAAGTTAGAGTTTTGAAGTGATTTTCAAAGGGGTTTAAGCTTTAATCAAGTAAGTTTCTATTCCCTTGTGTTTTGCATAGATTAATTTAAGCATGGAATTAAGTTATTAATTGTGTAAGAGGTTAGAAATTTTCGGACGATATAGGTTTTAGGGCAAAAGTGGATTTTGATTTGGGTGTTTTATGAATAATGGTTATTTGATGGATTGAAGGTTAGAAATAAGTTGTGTTAAGTGTATAATGTTGTTTTGGAGTGTTTAGAATGGTTTTGGATGGATTATATCAGAAAAATATGGGAAATTTCTAGGTTTTCTGGGCGATTCTGCGATCGCACGCCGCGGCACACGAAGAACACGCCAATGAGCGAGGGAGACGCAGACGCCATGCTGACGACAATGAGGAGGAGCTGGGCGAAGCGAGGATCGGCCCGCGTCATAACGCTAACAACGTCGTGCAAAAGAAGGAACCATTCATGGCATGGAGGCGCATGCGGATGCCGCAATGAGATGAGTGAAGAAGGAGCTCACATGAGGAAGGCCCATTTCTCCAAAATTGTTATTTTTTTAGGGTTAAGTTTTGGGGTTAGGATTTTGATAATTCAATTAGATATGGATTGATTTCAATTTGGAGACTATGAATACGAGATTTAATTCGGTGATTCTCGAAATCGAATGACAATTTGGTTCCGATTTAACGATAATTCCTATGTATTAGAATTTGACTTT
The DNA here is from genome assembly GCA_029891385.1 of Erythroxylum novogranatense. Classification (NCBI taxonomy): domain Eukaryota; kingdom Viridiplantae; phylum Streptophyta; class Magnoliopsida; order Malpighiales; family Erythroxylaceae; genus Erythroxylum; species Erythroxylum novogranatense. Next base: position 72,240,153 of record CM057225.1, on the reverse strand, counting down.
GGAGGATATAGAACTTAGCCAATTAACTTATGGTATTAGAAATTGCTATGAATTAGAGTGAAAGTCTTTGAATTGAGATAATCGGTATTAGGGTGGAAATGTCATAACTTGCATAAGACTGACATTCATTTGAGGCATAAGCATTATTGACTCTGAAATTGATGCAATTAGTAATATTCGAGTATTTGATCATTGTAGAGGCCCAGTGGAGTGTCGATCCTCGACGCAGTGAGAGACTTCTGGCGAGGCTTGGAAGTTTAGAGGTGAGTAACCTAGTTGGTTTCTCAATCTCTGATGTGTTAAATGTTTTGTGTGAATTATTTGTGATTATGAGTAAGTGATTCGTATGAGATATGTTTTGAGAATTGTGAACGCATGCTAGGCATGAATAGAAATCAGTAACTGATGGAAGCGGTTGTGGTGGAGCACATTCTGATCGATTGAAGCTATAAGCTCGTCTATTGTGATAAGTAAAAAGGGATTAGTGCATACCCAGAGGGCTCTCCTATCCCTAGTGCGCGTGGGCAGTAGTGCATACCCAGAGGGCTCTCCTACCCCCGAAAACGCGATTTCTGTGTGATGTGTAATGTGCTTGACAATGGGATAATTCGGCCTTGATCCACAACATTAAAATGAACTGGAAATCATTATGCATTCAGTCTGTGATTGTGCTGTGAATTTGATATAGGATTAAATGCAATGTGTGATCATGGTTTACTGAATTTATGAATTGTGATTCTGAATATGATCTTGTGTTGCTTTGTACGCAATTTTGCGTAATGCATGAATTGAGTGAACCATCGATGATGGTTACTCATTGAGTTCGCAAACTCATCCAAAATTGCAACTATTTTTCAGGACAGCGAGAGTGCGACTCCTAGCTCCGGATTGTGAGACTTTTCCTTCTGTGTGTGTGCCGGCGAGAGAAGCATGGCCCACAGGTCGGTCAGCTGGGGATCCTTTGGGATATTTTGGGGATGATCTAGTTAGGAGTTGTTATGGTTTATTTTGGGTCTGTACAGTTGTAACTATGACATAAGTATGTACTTATGGTTTTTTTCAGAAATGAAATGAAGGATATCTTTTGGTTTCAAAATTTAGTGAAATTGATATTACTGCTTTATTATGTTGATGCCATGAGGTTTATTAGAAGTGATCGTATCGTAGTGCACCCTCATCGTAGGGTATGTATCGGTATGACCTACGGGCGTCTTAGTGTATACTCTACAGTAAGGGGGCGCTACATGTTATTAGAAGGTAGATTTCTTCAAGGCGTTCGAATCGATCAATTAGCAGTTCATTTAAATTTGTCTGTAAGCCCTTGAATTCCTTACGAAATTCATTGCTTGGATTTTTATGTGTTTAAAAATTATTTCAATCAGTATACTGGTTAATGGGATTCTGACTAGGCCATTAAATTGTGCTAGAGGAATTAAACAAGGGGATTCTCTTTCTTGTTATCTGTTTTCTCTAATTATGGAAGGCCTCTCTCAACTCATCAACAAGGTTATTAATACCAATGGTAGGTTTCAATATCCTGATAAATTTAGAAGTTCCAAGCTAACCCATTTGATGTTTGCAGATAATTTGATATTGATTTTGGAATCGGAACCACAATCTGTGAGGATGCTAAAGGACCTTTTTATGTAGTTCTCTAAATGGTTAGGTCTAAAAGTGAATGTCAATAAAAGTAGTTTATATTGCTCCAAAGATGTGAGGAACTTTGTGGAACTATCCAGTATTACATAATTACAGCTCCAAGTGCATCCTCTCAAATATTTGGGAGTCCCCATTTCATACGCCAAGCCAAAGTATTCTAATTGTATTCCACTTTTAGAAAGGATCAAAGCTCAAATAAATTCCTGGAAGAATCAATTTGTGTCCTTGCAACTAAGGTTACTTGATAATTTTTTTTCTTAGGAATCTATATGTTTATTGGATATCCCATCTCATTCTACCTCAGAAAGTAACCTAGGAGATAGATGGCATCTTGAAAGCTTTCTTATGGATTGGGAATTCAGAGAACTCCAAAAAAGATAAAGTCAAATGGAGTGAGGTGAGTATTCCCAAACAACAAGGGGGCTTAGGGATCATCCCTATACCTCTGATGCAACAAGTGCTTCTATGTAAACAGATTTGCGGACTCTTTGAAGATAAAAATGCAATAAAGGTTTTATCAATCTTGAAAATATCGTAAGTGTGTGACGTAGCTGTAGCTAGCATAGATAAGTAGGGGCGATCCCACCAAGACTGTAAGTACTAGTAGTTACCCTTTTCTATTATCTAACCTTTAGATCAGATTATGAATTTAATTAAAATTAAACGTAAAAAAAATAAACTAAAAATTAAAACAATATTAAACATAGAATAAGGAAAATATTAAGAAGAACATATATGTCATGGTTCCTTACTTCGACAGGGTACAAATATCTCAATTTGATATGTTTAGATCTCAATTTGATATGTTTAGATACCTTTTCATAAACAATATCAAATAATTATGTCTAGATAATGAATCCCCTGAGAATCGTTAATTATTAACCCTTTATCATGCAATTATATTATTGATTATTAGACTGTGAAAATTTCTATCTTATGTTATCTTTCTCAAGACTATTAACAACTAATCCATTAGTTGATTAACATAAATCTTTCTAAGTAAAACCGTTAGGATTGCATTATCGATTTATGAATTTTGCTATTAGGTTTGACTCTAATCCAGAGAATGTATGTTGACCTATCTTTAGGTTTGCATGCAACTCTTTCCAATTATGGTAAAACTATTTATACAAGAAAATTTCTCATCTCAATCATATGAAATCAAATCATGTACTAATATTCTAGATATATGAGAATAAGAATAAAATGTATAATTGAATCATAATAAATCAATCAATAAAGTTGCATTGAATAAAAGATCAAACAAATTAGGGTTCATCACAACTTAACAGTAAACAAGTTTAGTTTCTATCTATAGAAAACAAAATCAATGACAAATATGTAAATGAAAAACTAGAAAATAAAGAAATCATAATTCTAAATCTCTCTTTTTCTTCTAATCAATCTTCTGGCAAGTAAAATTAGAAAAAGCTCTCTATCGAATCTCTTGAAGCTATTTTCGTGTTTCCTTGTCCCTTGATCAAAAGTGTCACCTCTTTATATTGCTTACAACTTAAAATTGTTTAAAAGCTCGGCTCTCCTTGTTTGCCTCCATTCATGTCCTTTTATAGTAAAATCTAGGGTTTTCGAGACATATAAGGTCACTTACACGATTGTGTAGGTAATCGTGTAGCTCCAGAAAACCTAAAATCATGACTTTACACGTTCATAGAGACTTACATGGGTAGATACATGGTTATGTATCTCCAAGTTGCTTCAAATCTTCGTTTATACCATGATTTTATCTGAATTATTCCCCTTTTGGATAAAGAAGGCAATTATCACCTACAAATGCACTTGGAGTGAATTAAGTACCAAACATTCTATAAAACTATTAAATAAAAACCAAAAAACGTTACATGTGGGTGTATAATTATAGTAAAATAATCATTTATCGAAATCATAAAAATATTGAATAGAAATGCTTAATTTTTGTCAAATAAAATAACAATATAATTTCTTATAAAATCTATAATAAATAGCTAATCTCAATCTATGAGAATCTATGTAAGTATTTGAATATAAGATGAGGACTTACGATGATAAGGGTTTTGGTCAGAGAAGGCAATTATCACCTACAAATGCACTTGGAGTGAATTAAGTACCAAACATTCTATAAAACTATTGAATAAAAACCAAAAAACATTAAATGTGGGTGTATAATTATAGTAAAATAATCATTTATCAAAATCATAAAAATATTGAATAGAAATGCTTAATTCTGTCAAAGAAAATAACAATATAATTTTTTATAAAATATATAATAAATAACTAGTCTCAATTTATGAGAATTTATGTAAGTATTTGAATATAAGATGAGGGCTTACGATGATAAGGTTTATGGTGATAACGACTGACATCAATTAGGACACATCAAATCCTTTGTTCCAGTTACTCTGTTCAGACTTACGATGATAAGGGTTTATGGTGACAATGATTGACATCAATTAGGAAACATCAAATCCTCTGTTCCAGTTACTATATTCCAATCCTGTTCTATTAAATCTCATTCATACATTTACATAGTGTCTATATAAATGTGTGAATAAGATTTAATACATAAATGTATGAACGAGATTTAATGAAACATGATATGAACAACATAACTGGAATAGGAGATCTAATCCCCAATTAGGAAAAGGGAATATAGGTAACTGATGAGTGACATATTTGACGATGGAGGATTGGCCGACAACTTTACGGTGGTGATAAGATAAAAACAATGTTGACAACTTTGACAAAGAATAAGATATGAGAGGAGAGTGATATCATATGAAAAGGTGATGAAGGTGGGACTTGAGACTTTACGGATTAACATTTAAGACAAAGAAGGGCCAATAATAAGGGAGGAGATAAAATCTATTTTTATCAATTTAGTCTTTATTCCTTAATTTTATTTAAGATTCTTATAAAATAAAAGTTAATCAAAATCAGTGTTTCCTTATTGTTAAAACCTCAAAAATTGGAAGAATTTCTAATAGACAAAAGTACAATTCCTTATTTATTAAGATGAAAATATGAAATATAATTCCAAAAAACATTTATATAAAAATATAGAATTAAAATAATTTGCATCTTCTATTCTCTTCACAGTAATTATTGTTGCGGTCTAAACAAAACAGTTAAAATTTATCTAAACCAATTAGAAGCAAGTGCACCCCGTCGACAAGTAATATAAAACGGTAAGAACCGGATATCGTACCCAAGGGAAAAAATTTCAACACGTAAGACAATTAAATTAAACGATGACAAATTACTCAAACGATCTAAAATTGACTGATTTGAAAATAAAATAAAGTAAAGTAAGCAAATTAAGAAAATATATATAAAAAAAGCAAGGTATGAATTAAAACGACTAGATTTAATCAAATGACAAAAATCGGTTAAGGTATCAGATTTCAATTGGATTGGACATTTAAAATAAAATTGTAACAGTGGCTTGATTTAGGAAATACTTCATTTAAGCAAGTTGAACCCAGTGTTCATGGATGTTCCCTTTTCTTTTTAAATCCGAGTTACCCACTTGGTTCATAGATAATTCGAAATAAAAGGCGTTAAATTCAAGAAGCCTAAAATTAAGTTCGTTAATTCTAGGTATCCTCACACAAGATCCTACGGTTGGTCTACGCTTTAGTCTCAAGTATGTCGCTTGATTAATTTTTCAACAAATTAAAACCCATTGGTTGTGGCATTTAATCATCTAAGGTCTTAATTTAGGTGATCAAGCTAAATTAAGATTAAATATGCATTTAATCAAACAAAAATCAATAACACAAAATTTATCCAAATCCAATATCAATCTTAACCTTAACCGGAAAGAAAAACTTACTCACGCATATTTATCAATGTAACATAAATCATGGTCATAATATATGTTTGCATTGATTAAATCACAAAATTAAACTAAATATTGAATTAAAGATAAATTAAGAAAACAAATTAAAACATCCCTTTTTTTTCGAGGCTATCTTTTCTCTAGCTCTCCACGTTAATCCTCTAAGCCACCAACTTGCAAAGTGTTTTTCATTTGTTATGCCACCACTTTAAACTTCAGCTACTCGTTATATCCTTTGCTTTAAACCACCTACATCAACGTTTTCTCAGCTGATCACCAAGCCAAGCATCAACGTTTCATTGTTATCTCCACGCACAGCTCACATTTCTTCACTGGCAACGTGGTTCTCTCAGCTGCTTCAACCTCACCATTGCACCATTATTTCGTTACTTGCCACCAAGTTCTTTAACTCACAGTTGTCAACGTGAGAGTCTCTAGCCTTCTTTGCTTCCACCAGCTGCTTCATCAACGTGAATGGAGAGAATCTTGAGTGGTATCTAACATTAATGATGGATTGGTTACTTGCTTTTCTCTTCTCCAATAGCTAAGATCCCCAAAAATAACGTGAGTGTATGATTTATGGAGCTTTTCTTCTTGTTTGACTGAAGTTCGTTCACGTGTTGTGCCCGAATGGAGTCTCTTCTTGATGGGTGTGTTGCATCTATTTTTTTTGTGTGATTCCCGCTGGAGCTAGTTACTTAGTTCTCCCTTTTTAATGGGCATAAATGGCATGGTGTATGAGTTGCCTTCGTTTTCGATGGAGGCTGCGTGATTTTTTTTTGTCCCATGCTCCAAAGTCTCCCACCAACAGCTGCTTGCGTGATTTGTTTTTCATCTCCGCCTCCAACAGCTCACGCCAATCACGCAGAATCCATCATTTTTCTTTTGTATTTTTCCAACCCATATGCTAGCTACTCACGAGTCTTCTTGAAAAACCCAGCTACTGTGTGTTTTCTTCGCATGTGTGTGGAGTAGAAAGTCTTCCTAAAACTCCAGCTGTCTTCCTCCTTTGATTTTTTTTTATTCTTCACCAGCTTCTTGCCTTCAATGTGAGTTGCGTTTCTTAGCCACCAACTTCACTCCTCTTTTGTTTGCTATCTATTGAATAATTCCGGCCCTCTAAATCACGCCTAACCCTCCTATTTTTCAACTCTTCTGTTGCGGTAAATCTTGTCTTTTATATATTGAAAGTCCATTATCTCATGCTCTCTTTTATCTACCGCCAACTGCTGCTTCTACATCATTTTAGGAGAGTTTTTGTCACCTTTCACACATAAATCTTTTATTTTTTCACACTTTGCAAGTTGCTTTCTTTTCTAACTTTAGGCTTTTAAATGTCCCAAATTTAATATGTGCCTAAAATTAAGACAAATAACGTTTAATTAGTGCAAATTAAATATAAAATGCACAAGAGTTTAACAAATTTTGTACCAAAAATTAATACAAAATGTCCATTAACAACACCCCCACACTTGAATTGTTTCTTGTCCTTAAGCAACTTACTTAGGTCATAACCAAAATATTCTGTCATTTTACTTTCAAAGAAAATCAAGTATTTGCAATCCCTTAAAATTCGGCGAACTTAAGTATCAAGCTACTACATGTATCATAATATTTTCATCAATGCACATAAACAAAATCAAAGGTAGATATCTTTGATCAAAAGCAAGCATAAAGTTAAAATGAATTTTTCTCACGATATTCGCTCATGTCGCTCAAGTGTATAAGGTTTGTGTTTCGCTCAAAACTTCCTCTAAGAGATTACACTACCATAGGCTTGCAAATTCACCTATTTTCCACTACATAGAGTACATCCCATCATGGATCAAAAGGGCTTTTATTTAGGGTTGTAATGAGGTTTAGGTTAAGGTGAGGTAAAAAGGGCAAAGGCTATTCACAAGCATTCACAAAGTACTAACCGATGTGGGATATTCAAAAAGAACTTCTGAAATGTACATACAGAAATACAAGACTACGACTACTCATCACTATCAAACGCTACTATTTTGATTTTTTTCTTTTTTTTCTTTTTTTTCGATTTTTTGTTTTGTTTTTTTTTTTTGTAACAATAAACATAAAGATTTTATTTTCCTTTTTTTTAACAATAAACATAAAGAAGATAGTAGTAGCAAAAATCAACAACAACTGAGTAAATGTACATCTAAAACATCTCAGAATAGCGTATAAAACAAAAGTCCCTAAGTCAAAGATATCAAATACTTAGTACTTCATTCAACTTGTGGAAGGGTAAGGCTAAAAGTTTTTCAGTTTCAATGCAATACGATTCATAAGAAAACAAAAAGGTCAAAGGCTCAAAGGGGGTAACAAAGGAAAACTGATTTGGTGGGTCATTTAATCTAAAGGGTAAAAACAAAGAAGGCCTTTATCATGTCCATAAAGCATGTAACTAGCAGTATCAAACAGGTTCAAAGCAAGTTCTGAAGGTAATCCACATAGGGAAGCATCACACATGACAAAGAAAATAGATGACTATGAGATGCAGTCATATAGCTCAAAACCTCACAAATGTTTAAATGAAAATCCATCAAAATTTTATACATTGCCTCATCACTCAGCATTAGTTATTGACTAAGTTTATGCAATTGACTACTTCAATCAATCCACATGGTTCACTATCCTCTCAAGCTGCCTATTCCAAGTTCATGCATGCAACTCAATTTTCCATCCAACTACTTTGATAGAATCATATGGTCAAATTCATCACAACTGGGACCCAATTTAGTTACCAAAAGAGTCGCAACCATTCAAGTGTGTATTTCTCAACATCAACATCAATATCATCAGCATGCACATAAACTCAATCCCCCCACACTTAAAATGAACATTGTCCCGAAAGTTCAAGTAGTCAACAATCAAACACAAAGAGGGGAAAAAGAAAGAAGAAACTTCCCTGAAGAAAAATCAGCCAAGGACTTTTTGCCACCATTCACGCAAACCTTAAAAAAAACTCAAAACAACTCAAAGAAATGCAGTAAAAGAAATGAAAAGGAAATAACTAGAAAAGAAAAGAAAGAAAACTATAATCCTACTGGAAAACAGGCACTGTGATTAAGGAGGCGAAGTGTCATAAAGAGACAATCGCTCCTCAGAGTTATCCACAAACCTGGGCATATACAATTTAGCTCGTTGTCCATTTACCTTGAATGAATTTTCATTTTCTCGTTTTACCTCAATGACCCAAAAAGGAAGGACTTGGATCACCGTGAATGGACCATACCACCTCGACTTAAGTTTCCCTGGAAAAAGACGAAAACGAGAGTTGTAGATTAATACCTGGTCAACTACCTTAAAGTCTCGGTCAAGGATTTTCTTGTCATGCCACTTCTTCACACGTTCCTTATATAACTTCGAATTGTTATAAGCATCCAAACGAAACTCTTCAAGCTCATGAAATTGCATAAGTCTCTTAGCACCTGCAGCAGACAAATCAAAGTTAAGAAATTTGGTAGCCCAGTACGCACGATGCTCTAACTCAACTGGAAGATGACAAGACTTCCCATATACTATCTTGAATGGTGACATGCCTATGGGTGTCCTATATGCATGCTATATGCCCTATATGCGGTCCTATATGCCCAAAGGGCATCATCAAGCTTTAAAGACCAATCCCGCCTAGAAGCATTAACAGTTTTTTCTAGTATTTTCTTTATTTCCCTGTTTGAGACTTCAACTTGTCCACTAGTTTGGAGGTGGTACGGAGTAGCAACCTTATGGGTCACCCCACACTTACCTAATAATGAATCAAAAAGTTTATTGCAAAAATGCGATCCCCCATCACTAATGATAGCCCTCGGTGTGCCAAAACGTGTAAAAATATTCTTCTTCAAAAATTTAACAACACGTCTAGACTCATTTGTAGGCAATGCCTCTGCTTCCACCCACTTACTAACATAATCAACAACAACCAATATATATTGATTAAAGAAAGACTTAGGGAACGGTCCCATGAAGTCTATTCCCCAAACATCAAAAACTTCACAAACAAGAATGTTAGACAATGGCATGTCATGTCTCCGACTAATGTTTCCGACCCTTTGACACCTATCACAAGATTTGACAAATGTAAATGCATCCTTAAATAAAGTGGGCCAATATAAACCACACTCCAAAACTTTATGAGCTGTCCTAGATGCACCATAATGTCCCCCAGCCTCTCTAGAATGACAATGATGTAACACAGAGGACATTTCCTCTTCAGGAATGCAACGCCTAACAATACCATCCACACAAATCTTATAAAGCAAATGATCATCCCAAAGATAGTATCTTACCTCAGAAATTTTTTTTCTTTTGAGCATAAGAGAGATCAGGGGGATAGATATTACCAGCAAGGTAGTTTACATAATCTGCAAACCATGGCATGACCGTCATAACCATCAAATGCTCATCAGGAAAAGTTTCCTAAATGTCCTTCTTTGTTGTACTCTCCATGGCAGCTTCATCTAACCTTGATAGGTGATCAGCTACAAAATTCTCGGTCCCCTTCTTATCCCTCATCTCAATGTCAAATTCCTGCAAAGGAAACACCCAACAAATTAGTCTTGGTTTAGCATCGGGTTTTGTCATCAAGTATTTCAAAGCTGCATGATCAGTATACACAATCACTTTATACAAAATCAAATATGAGCGAAACTTATCAAAAGCAGACACAACCGCCAACATCTCTTTTTTCGTGGTGGTATAATGGCGTTGTGCACAGTTTAGTGTCCTACTTGCATAAAAAATGGGATGAAAGATCTTACCTCGTCTTTGAACTAAAACAACACCCACTGTATAATCACTTGCATCACACATTAATTCAAAAGGAAGAGACCAGTCAGGAGATATAAGAATAGGTGCAGTCACAAGCATATCCTTTAACAATTGAAAAGATGTCAAATATTTATCGTCAAAATTAAACACATCATCTTTTTCAAGCAACTCAGTCAAAGGCTTAGCAATTTTGGAAAAATCCTTAATGAACCTACGATAAAAACCAGCATGGCCTAAGAAACTTCTAATGGATCTAACATTGTTCGGTGGTGGAAGTGTCTTAATTACATCAATTTTTGCTGGGTCTACCTCTATACCCTTGCTAGAAATGTTGTGACCTAAAATAATGCACTCCTGTACCATGAAATGACATTTTTCCCAATTCAACACTAAATGGGTCTCTTCACACCTAATTTAGACTTTCTCAAGGTTATCTAAGCATGCATCAAATGAAGTTCCGAATACAGAGAAGTCATCCATGAAAATTTCAATGCAAGATTCAAGCATATCAGAAAAAATAGCCATCATACATATTTGAAATGTAGCTGGAGCATTGCATAACCCAAAGGGCATGCGTCTATAGGCAAATGTACCATAGGGACATGTAAAAGTTGTTTTCTCCTTATCTTCCAAGGCTACTGGAATCTGAAAATATCCACTATATCCATCTAAGGCACAATAAAAATCATGTCCAGCTAATTTCTAAATCATTTGATCAAGGAAAGGTAAAGGAAAATGATCTTTCCTGTTGGCATCATTCAACTTTCTGTAATCTATGCACATTATCCACCCAGTTACCTTCCTAGTGGCTATTAATTCATTTTTCTCATTTTCAACCACAGTGGTGCCTCCTTTCTTTGGCACAACATGCACAGGACTAACCCAACCAGAATCAGAAATGGGATAGATAATACCTGCATCTAGAAGCTTTACTACCTCATCTTTCACCACCTCCTTCATGTGTGGGTTAAGTCTCCTTAGGGGCTGCACTATTTCTTTGCTTCCTTCCTCCAAGAAAATGCGGTGTGTGCAAAAAGAAGGACTTATACCTTTGATATCTGTAATGGACCACCCAATTGTCTTTTATGGTCCCGCAGTACCCTCAATAACTACTCCTCCATAGCATCTGACAAACAAGAAGAAATGATAACCGGTAAGTGCTCAGGTGGGGTAAGATAAACATACTTCAAATGACTTGGAAGAGGTTTAAGGTCAAGAGAAGGAGGCTCTTCAATCGAAGGCTTCATAAATAGCTTGGCTGGACGTTAGAGAGGCTCGTATGCTCTATAATGTGTCCAATATGCCTGCTCCAACTCATCTGCAATTTCCTCTAACTCTTCTTGCAATTCTTCCCCTAACTCTTCAATCGTTCCTTGCGCTTCCCCTTCCAACAAATCTGCACAAACAATAGATGAGTCATCAGTATCAGAAGAATAAATATCAATAAAATGGAAAGAATCAAGAGTAGAAGGATGCTTCATAGCATTGAACACATCAAACACTAGTTCTTCATCTTGAAGTCTCAAGATGAGCTTTCCACATTGTACATCGATGATGGTCCGTGCAGTAGCCATGAAAGGTCTCCCAAGAATGATGGGGATGTCAATATCTTCCTCCATGTCAAGGACTATGAAATCCATCGGGAAGATGAATTTCTCGACCTTGACCAATACATCCTCAATGATTCCCCTCGGATAAATGATTGACTTATCTGCCAGCTAAAGCGAAATAGTTGTGGGTTTGGGCTCCACCAATCCTAATTTCCTGAAAACAGAAAGAGGCATTAAATTAATACTCGCACCCAAATCCATTAAAGCCTTATCTATATGTAAATCGCCAATAACACAAGGAATAGTAAAACTCCCTGGATCTTTAAGCTTCGGTGGTAGCTTTCTCGACAATATGGCCGAACACTCCTCATTCAGCTTCACCGTGGCATACTCCTCAAGCCTCCTCTTATTAGACAAAATTTCTTTCAAAAACTTAGCATAAGATGGCATCTGCGTTATGCCCTCAACAAAAGGAATGTTAATATGCAATTTTTTAAATATCTCAAGAAAACGACCAAATTGCTTATCTAATTACGTACCTTTCAATCTTTGAGGATAAGGAATCCGAGGTCTTACTGGATGTGTGATGGGATCAGCAAATAACCTTGGATGGTTCTCCTTTTCAGCTGGTGCTTCTGTGGCCTCCTTGCCACTTTCCCGACTCTCTTCTTCTCCACTCTTTTCCACTTCTTTATCCTTCTGCTTCTCCTTATCTTCTTCAAATTGTCTGCCACTCCTCAATAGAATAGCCTTTGCATGTTCTCTCGGGTTGGCCTCAGTAGTGCTAGGCAATGAACCCGAAGGTCTTTCCTTTAACAAACTAGCAATCTGGCTCTTCTGATTCTCCAAATGTCTGATAGAAGATTCTTGGTTCTGCATCCTAACCTCGGTAGTGGAAATGTACTTTGATAGTAGTTCTTTGAGATTAGGTTTCTCTGGTAGTGCAGGATTAGGAGCATTGAAACCTGGAGGTGGAAGTGGTTGTCTCTGAACATTGGATGATTGTGGTTGTGTCACCTGATCATTCCGCCAAGAGAAATTTGGATGATTCCTCCATCCTAGGTTGTAGGTATTAGAATATGGGTCCAATCGCTGTCTGTTATAATTGCCTACATAATGGGCCTCTTCTGACTCCTGACCAAAAGGATTCCCGACTTGACATTCAGAAGATGCATGGGAATCTCCACCATAATGCTCGCATAAAGCACAACTCCTTAATGAAGAACTAGCTCCAACTCTCACACTGTGCATCATATTATCCAATTTTTCATCAGAACATCCATCTGAGCAGATAAAGCCACTGTATTGTCTACTACACGAGCTCCTATAGGTCGTCTGGGATGTCTTTCTGTATGATATTGAAAACTGCTAGTGGCCATCTCATCAATCAACCTGTAGGCCTGATCTGGCGTTTTTCTCATTAAACTACCTCCTGCTGCAGCATCGATGGTACTCCTGGTCGATGGGTTCATTCCTGTATAAAAAGTATTGACCTGCTGCTATGTAGATAATCCATGACTAGGATATTGTGTCAACATATCCCGAAATCGCTCCCATGCTTCATATAAACTTTCATTTTCATATTGAGTGAAGGAAGTGATCTCATTCTTCATCTTTGCAACCTTGGCAGGAGGGAAAATTTTTTCCAAAATTAACCTCATCATCTCATCCCATGTAGTAATCGATCCCAACTGCAAACTAGCCAACCATGCTCTAGCCTTATCCCTTAGAGAAAATGGGAATAACCTTAATCTCACTGCGTCTTCCGATACTCCATTTTGCTTGAAAATATCAAAAATATCTAAAAATGTCTCCAAATGGGTGTTCGGATGTTGGACCCCAAATTTTTTTTTATGATGTCATTAAGTATGAATTGTGTCAATTATGTTATTATACTTTAGTTTGATTAATTTGGGAGTATTATTGGATAATTAAGGTTTAATTGTGGTTAAGTGAAGATTAAAATGGGTAAAAGTTTATGAGGGCATTTTGGGAAGTTTAGGTGAGTTAAAGTGGTTTAAGCTTTGTAAGGAGGGGTATAATGGTCTTTATGCTACTTTTGCTTTAACTAGGAAATTAGAAAAAGAAGGAAAAAGAGAAGAAAGAAGAAGAAGAAGATGTCGGTGGAGAGGAAGAGAAGAGAAAGGAGATTTTCGACATTTGACATTTTTCGACCGATCTAAGACGTTTCTGGGTAAGGTTTGCTTTGTTTGAACTTGGTTTGGTTAGATTTAAACTTAGCAGAATGTTGAATGAAGAGAATCGGTGATTTTAGGGTTTTAAAGCATAAAATGGTTAGATTTCTTGGGTTGATGCATTTGTGACTGATTTTGAGTTGTTGTTGGGTTAGAAAGGTAGTATAAGACATGATATAAAGTTTAGATGTGTTGCATTTGCTAGAGGGATGGATTGAAGATGGAAAATGCAGGAAAACTGGGTTTCGGAGTCGAGCTCCAGACCCGCACGTCGTAACATGCGTATGAACACGCCGCGACGTGGAGCTCGTCGCGACGTATAATAAATAAATTCGTCGCGACGAGTGGAGAGGCGTTCATCACGACGTGCCAAGGAGGCACGCCACGAAGTGCGAGAGAAGCGTTCGTCGCGACGTGCGAAGATGGCTCGTCGCGACGTATGAAGGAATTTGGCTCGCCGCGGCGAGCGTCCACTTTTTCTGAAGGAGATTTTTTGAGCATATCTTGGGTTATAGATGTTCAATTGAGGTGATTTTTGATTCATTGTGATCTAGAAATAAAGGGCTACAAGTTTTATGAAGAAGGGAAGTTCGAATCAGCCTTTAAGGGTTCGGGAATTTTGATGGAAGTCGGATGGAGACTTTTAGTGCTTTCCTTTTGTTTGTCAAGCTTTGAATATTTACCATGGATATTGATTGAATGGAAACTTGGTTTATGATAGGAAACCAAGCCGACCTGATCCAATCGCAAGAGGAAGGACACCAGTGAGTCGACTACTCAAGCAATCTTAGGTGGGTTATATGTTTATGGTTATTGTGTGTATGGGCAAATTGCCTTGTGTATGCTTGCTTGCATTATGTGATCTTGCTTGTGTTGAATTATATGATAAATATTGAATTTGCATTACAACTATGATTATGCATGGCTTGATAGACCTTATGGCATATTTGGCAAGAATGGAAAGAATGAAGATAACGAAAGCTTTGAAAAATGCTTTGAACATGGAACGTATGGATTGAGTTACTCAAGGACTATGACTTGTTGATTGAGTATCATCCGGGACCCGGGCCCAACATGTTTGGTATCCGCATCTTTTTTATGATTCAGGTAAATTTTGAGGACGAAATTTCTTTTAAGAGGGAGGAGAAATGTTGGACCCCAAATTTTTTTTTATGATGTCATTAATTATGAATTGTGTTAATTATGTTATTATGCTTTAGTTTGATTAATTTGGGAGTATTATTAGATAATTAAGGTTTAATTGTGGTTAAGTGAAGATTAAAATGGGTAAAAGTTTATGAGGGCATTTTGGGAAGTTTAGGTGAGTTAAAGTGGTTTAAGCTTTGTAAGGAGGGGTATAATGGTCTTTATGCTACTTTTGCTTTAAGTAGGAAATTAGAAAAAGAAGGAAAAAGAGAAGAAAGAAGAAGAAGAAGCCGTCGGTGGAGAGGAAGAGAAGAGAAAGGAGATTTTCGACATTTGACGTTTTTCGACCGATCTAAGACGTTTCTGGGTAAGGTTTGCTTTATTTGAACTTGGTTTGGTTAGATTTAAACTTAGCAGAATGTTGAATGAAGAGAATCGGTGATTTTAGGGTTTTAAAGCATAAAATGGTTAGATTTCTTGGTTTGATGCATTTGTGACTGATTTTGAGTTGTTGTTGGGTTAGAAAGGTAGTATAAGACATGATATAAAGTTTAGATGTGTTGCATTTGCTAGAGGGATGGATTGAAGTTGGAAAATGCAGGAAAACTGGGTTTCGGAGTCGAGCTCCAGACCCGCACGTCATCACGTGCGTATGAACACGCCGCGACGTATAATAAATAAATTCTTCGCGACGAGTGGAGAGGCGTTCGTCGCAACGTGCGAAGGAGGCACGCCGCGACGTACGAGAGAAGCGTTCGTCGCGACGTGCGAAGATGGCTCGTCGCGACATACGAAGGAATTTGGCTCGCTGCGGCGAGCGTACCTTCGTCGCGGCAAACGTCCACTTTTTCTAAAGGAGATTTTTTGGGCATATCTTGGGTTGTAGATGTCCAATTGAGGTGATTTTTGATTCATTGTGATCTAGAAATAAAGGGCTACAAGTTTTATGAAGAAGGGAAGTTCGAATCAGCCTTTAAGGGTTCGGGAATTTTGATGGAAGTCGGATGGAGACTTTTAGTGCTTTCCTTTTGTTTGTCAAGCTTTGAATATTTACCATGGATATTGATTGGATGGAAACTTGGTTTATGATAGGAAACCAAGCCGACCTGACCCAATCGCAAGAGGAAGGACACTAGTGAGTCGACTACTCAAGCGATCTTAGGTGGGTAATATGTTTATGGTTATTGTGTGTATAGGCAAATTGCCTTGTGTATGCTTGCTTGTATTATGTGATCTTGTTTGTGTTGAATTATATGATAAATATTGAATTTGCATTACGACTATGATTATGCATGACTTGATAGACCTTATGGCATATTTGGGAAGAATGGAAAGAATGAAGATAACGAAAGCTTTGAAAAATGCTTTGAACATGGAACGTATGGATTGGGTTACTCAAAGACTATGACTTGTTGATTGAGTATCATCCGGGACCCGGGCCCAACATCGGATCCTCCAAAGGCAATCCTCCAAATTGAGATGCCCTCACCATGGATATAATGCTGTGAGGAATTTCAAAACTCGCAGCTGTGATTGTCAGCCTTATAATGGGAGGCATGGGTCTATTGTTGTGCCCCATTGTCAAATCTATCATAGTCAACTCCCTTCTCTCTTCAGTATGTGGCATCAATCTCTCCTCGCGTTGTTCCATCTTTGAAAATTGCTCTTCTCTAGTCCTTTCTGCTGAAGTACTACTCCGAGCCAATCTGGTTTCCTTACGCAACCTGCGAGCAATTTTTTCAATTTCAGTATCTAATAGCAAATTCTCAGGCTTTTGACCACAAGTGAGCATAAACAAAATGGAACAAATAAAAAATAATAACAAAGCTAAAAATATATATAAAAAATAAAAAATAAAACACACCGACGTAAAGTAGTCAAACAAACAACAACAAAAAATGCAAATAAACAATGAAGCAAAAATTAAATATGAGACAATTAACACCGTTTAATTTAATGACTCAAAATCAGAAATTTGATCCCCAGCAACGGCGCCAAAAACTTGTTGCGGTCTAAACAAAACAAATAAATTTTATCTAAACCAATTAGAGGCAAGTGCACCCCGTCGATAAGTAATATAAAACGGTAAGAACCGGATATCATATCCAAGGGAAAAAAATTTCAACACATAAGACAATTAAATAAAACGATGACAAATTACTCAAACGATCTAAAATTGACTGATTTGAAAATAAAATAAATTAAAGTAAGAAAATTAAGAAAATATATTTAAAAAATGCAAGGTATGAATTAAAACGACTAGATTTAATCAAATGACAAAAATCGGTTAAGGTATCAGATTTCAATTGGATTGGACATTTAAAATAAAATTGTAACAGTGGCTTGATTTAGGAAATACTTCATTTAAGCAAGTTGAACCCAATGTTCATGGATGTTCCCTTCTCTTTTTAAATCCGAGTTACCCACTTGGTTCATAGATAATTCGAAATAAAAGGTGTTAAATTCAAGAAGCCTAAAATTAAGTTCGTTAATTCTAGGTATCCTCACACAAGATCCTACGGTTGGTCTACACTTTAGTCTCAAGTATGTCGCTTGATTAATTTTTTGACAAATTAAAACCCATTGGTTGTGGCATTTAATCATCTAAGGTCTTAATTTAAGTGATCAAGCTAAATTAAGATTAAATATGCATTTAATCAAACAAAAATCAATAACACAAAAATTATCCAAATCCAATATCAATCTTAACCTTAACCGGAAAGAAAAACTTACTCACGCATATTTATCAATGTAACATAAATCATGGTCATAATATATGTTTGCATTGATTAAATCACAAAATTAAACTAAATACTGAATTAAAGATAAATTAAGAAAACAAATTAAAACATCCCTTTTTTTGCGAGGCTGTCTTTTCTCCAGCTTTCCACGTTAATCCTCTAAGCCACCAACTTGCAAAGTGTTTTTCATTTGTTATGCCACCACTTCAAGTTTATTTATTTCAGTTGTCTTGTTGTGTTTGGAATGAAGTGTATAGTGATGATGCCTTGGCTCCACCTATTACTTTCTCCACTAACTAATGTTTTATTCTTGCCTCCACTCCACTCACGATGCCCTTTAAACTTCAGCTACTCGTTATATCCTCTGCTTTAAACCACCTACATCAACGTTTTCTCAGCTGATCACCAAGCCAAGCATCAACGTTTCATTGTTATCTCCACGCACAGCTCACATTTCTTCACCAGCAACGTGGTTCTCTCAGCTGCTTCAACCTCACCATTGCACCATTATTTCATTACTTGCCACCAACTTCTTCAACTCACAGCTGTCAACGTGAGAGTCTCTAGCCTTCTTTGCTTCCACCAGCTGCTTCATCAACGTGAATGGAGAGAATCTTGAGTGGTATCTAACATTAATGATGGATTGGTTACTTGCTTTTCTCTTCTCCAATAGCTAAGATCCCCAAAAATAACGTGAGTGTATGATTTATGGATCTTTTCTTCTTGTTTGACTGAAGTCCGTTCAAGTGTTGTGCCCGAATGGAGTCTCTTCTTGATGGCTGTGTTGCGTCTATTTTTTGTGTGTGATTCCCGCTGGAGCTAGTTACTTGGTTCTCCCTTTTTAATGGGCATAAATGGCATGGTGTATGAGTTGCCTTTGTTTTCGATGGATGCTGCGTGATTTTCTTTTGTCCCATGCTCCAAAGTCTCCCACCAACAGCTGCTTGCGTGATTTGTTTTTCATCTCCGCCAACAATGACTCACGCCAATCACGCAGAAACCATCATTTTCTTTTGTATTTTCCAACCCATCTGCTAGCTACTCATTTAGTCTTCTTGAAAACCCAGCCATGTGTGTTTTCTTCAGATGTGTGTGTAGAAAGTCTTCCTAAAACTCCACTATCTTCCTCCTTTGATTTTTTTTATTCTTCACCACCGCTTGCCTTCAATGTGAGTTGCGTTTCTTAGCCACCAGCTACCAAATCTTTTAGCCACCAACTTCACTCCTCTTTTGTTTGCTATCTATTGAATAATTCCTACCTCTAAATCACGCCTAACCCTCCTATTTTTCAACTCTTACATTGCGATAAATCTTGTCTTTTATATATTGAAAGTCCATCATCTCATGCTCTCTTTTATCTACCGCTAACCGCTTCTACATCATTTTAGGAGAGTTTTGTCACCTTTCACGCATAACTCTTTTATTTTTTCACACTTGCGCAGCTGCTTTCTTCTAACTTTAGGCTTTTAAATGTCCCAAATTTAATATGTGCCTAAAATTAAGACAAATAACGTTTAATTAGTGCAAATTAAATATAAAATGGACAAGAGTTTAACAAATTGTGTACCAAAAATTAATACAAAATGTCCATTAACAACACCCCCACACTTGAATTATTGCTTGTCCTCAAGCAACTTACTTAGGTCATAACCAAAATATTTTGTCATTTTATTTTCAAAGAAAATCAAGTATTTGCAATCCCTTAAAATTTGGCGAACTTAAGTATCAAGCTACTTAGGCTTTTAAATGTTCCAAATTTAATATGTGCCTAAAATTAAGACAAATAACGTTTAATTAGTGCAAATTAAATATAAAATGGACAAGAGTTTAACAAATTGTGTACCAAAAATTAATACAAAATGTCCATTAACAACACCCCCACACTTGAATTGTTGCTTGTCCTCAAGCAACTTACTTAGGTCATAACCAAAATATTCTGTCATTTTATTTTCAAAGAAAATCAAGTATTTGCAATCCCTTAAAATTCGGCGAACTTAAGTATCAAGCTACTACATGTATCATAATATTTTCATCAATGCAGATAAACAAAATCAAAGGTGGATATCTTTTATCAAAAGCAAGCATAAAGTTAAAATGAATTTTCCTCACGATATTCACTCATGTCGCTCAAGTGTATAAGGTTTGTGTTTCGCTCAAAACTTCCTCTAAGAGATTACACTACCATAGGCTTGCAAATTGACCTATTTTTCACTACATAGAGTACATCCCATCATGGATCAAAAGGGCTTTTATTTAGGTTTGTAATGAGGTTTAGGTTAAGGTGAGGTAAAAAGGGCAAAGGCTATTCACAAGCATTCACAAAGTACTAAGTGACGTGGGACATTAAAAAAGAACTTCTGAAATGTACATACAGAAATACAAGACTACGACTACTCATCACTATCAAACGCTACTATTTTGATTTTTTCTTTTTTTTTCTTTCTTTTCGATTTTTTGTTTTGTTTTTTTTTGTAACAATAAACAAAAAGATTTTATTTTCCTTTTTTTTAACAATAAGCATAAAGAAGATAATAGTAGCAAAAATCAACAACAACTGAGTAAATGTACATCTAAAACATCTCAGAATAGCGTATAAAGCAAAAGTCCCTAAGTCAAAGATATCAAATATTTAGTACTTCATTCAACTTGTGGAAGGGCAAGGCTAAAAGTTTTTCAGTTTCAATGCAATACGATTCATAAGAAAACAAAAAGGTCAAAGGCTCAAAGGGGTAACAAAGGAAAACTGATTTGGTGAGTCATTTAATCTAAAGGGTAAAAACAAAGAAGGCCTTTATCATGTCCATAAAGCATGTAACTAGCAGTATCAAACAGGTTCAAAGCAAGTTCTGAAGGTAATCCACATAGGGAAGCATCACACATGACAAAGAAAATAGATGACTATGAGATGCAGTCATATAGCTCAAAACCTCACAAATGTTTAAATGAAAATCCATCAAAATTTTATACATTGCCTCATCACTCAGCATTAGTTATTAACTAAGTTTATGCAATTGACTACTTCAATCAATCCACATGGTTCACTATCCTCTCAAGCTGCCTATACCAAGTTCATGCATGCAACTCAATTTTCCATCCAACTACTTTGACAGAATCATATGGTCAAATTCATCACAACTGGGACCCAGGTTAGTTACCAAAAGAGTCGCAACCATTCAAGTGTGTATTTCTCAACATCAACATCAATATCATCAGTATGCACATAAACTTAATCCCCCCACACTTAAAATGAACATTGTCCCGAATGTTCAAGTAGTCAACAATTAAACACAAAGAGGGGAAAAAGAAAGAAGAAACTTCCCTGAAGAAAAATCAGCCAAGAACTTTTTTTCCACCATCCACACAAACCTTAAAAAAAACTCAAAACAACTCAAAGAAATGCAAAGGAAACAACTAGAAAAGAAAAGAAAGAAAACTATAATCCTACTGGAAAACATGCACCGCGATTAAAGAGGTGAAGTGTCATAAAGAGACAATCGCTCCTCAGAGTTATCCACAAACCTGGGCATATACAATTTATCTCGTTGTCCATTTACCTTAAATGAATTTTCATTTTCTCATTTTACCTCAATGACCCCAAAAGGAAGGACTTGGATCACCGTGAATGGACCATACCACCTCGACTTAAGTTTCCCTGGAAGAAGACGAAGACGAGAGTTGTAGATCAATACCTGGTCACCTACCTTAAAGTATCGGTGGAGGATCTTCTTGTCATGCCACTTCTTCACACGTTCCTTATATAACTTCGAATTGTTATAAGCATCCAAACGAAACTCTTTAAGCTCATGAAGTTGCATAAGTCTCTTAGCACCTACAGCAGACAAATCAAAGTTAAGAAATTTGGTAGCCCAGTACGCACGATGCTCTAACTCAACTGGAAGATGAGAAGAGTTCCCATATACTATCTTGAATGGTGACATGCCTATGGGTGTTTTAAATGCGGTGCTATATGCCCAAAGTGCATCATCAAGCTTTAAAGATCAATCCCGCCTAGAAGCATTAACAGTTTTTTCTAGTATTTTCTTTAATTTCCTGTTTGAGACTTCAACTTGTCCACTAGTTTGGGAGTGGTCCGGAGTAGCAACCTTATGGGTCACCCCATACTTAGCTAATAATGAATCAAAAAGTTTATTGCAAAAATACGACCCCCCCATCACTAATGATAGCCCTCGGTGTGCCAAAACTTGTAAAAATATTCTTCTTCAAAAATTTAACAACACGTCTAGACTCATTTGTAGGCAATGCCTCTGCTTCCACCCACTTGCTAACATAATCAACAACAACCAATATATATTGATTAGAGAAAGACTTCGAGAACGGTCCCATGAAGTCTATTCCCCAAACATCAAAAACTTCACAAACAAGAATGTTAGACAATGGCATGTCATGTCTCTGACTAATGTTTCCGACCCTTTGACACCTATCACAAGATTTGAAAAATGTAAATGCATCCTTAAATAAAGTGGGCCAATAGAAACCACACTCCAAAACTTTATGAGCTGTCCTAGATGCACCATAATGTCCCCCAGCCTCTCTAGAATGACAATGATGTAACACAGAGGACATTTCCTCTTTAGGAATGCAACACCTAACAATACCATCCACACAAATCTTGTAAAGCAAAGGATCATCCCAAAGATAGTATCTTACCTCAGACAAAAAAAAATTCTTTTGAGCATAAGAGAGATCAGGGGGATAGATATTACCAGCAAGGTAGTTTACATAATCTGCAAACCATGGCATGACCGTCATAACCATCAAATGCTCATCAGGAAAAGTTTCCTGAATGTCCTTCTTTGTTGCACTCTCCATGGCAGCTTCATCTAACCTTGATAGGTGATCAACTACAAAATTCTCGGTCCCCTTCTTATCCCTCAGCTCAATGTCAAATTCTTATAAAAGTAACACCCAACGAATTAGTCTTGGTTTAGCATCGGGTTTTGTCATCAAGTATTTCAAAGCTGCATGATCAGTATTCACAATCACTTTAGAAAAAACCAAATATGAGCGAAACTTATCAAAAGCAAACACAACCGCCAACATCTCTTTTTCCGTGGTGGTATAATGGCGTTGTGCACAGTTTAGTGTCCTACTTGCATAAAAAATGGGATGAAAGATCTTACCTCGTCTTTGGCCTACAACAGCACCCACTGCATAATCACTTGCATCACACATCAATTCAAAAGGAAGAGACCAGTCAGGAGATAAAAGAATAGGTGCAGTCACAAGCATATCCTTTAACAATTGAAAAGATGTCAAACATTTATCGTCAAAATTAAACACAGCATCTTTTTCAAGCAATTCAGTCAAAGGTTTAGCAATTTTGGAAAAATCCTTAATGAACCTACGGTAAAAACCAGCATGGCCTAAGAAACTTCTAATGGATCTAACATTGTTCGGTGGTGGAAGTTTCTTAATGACATCAATTTTTGCTGGGTCTACCTCTATACCCTTGCTAGAAATGTTGTGACATAAAATAATGCACTCCTGTACCATGAAATGACATTTTTTCCAATTCAACACTAAATGGGTCTCTTCACACCTAATTTAGACTTTCTCAAGGTTATCCAAGCATGCATCAAATGATGTTCCGAACACAGAGAAGTCATCCATGAAAATTTCAATGCAAGATTCAAGCATATCAGAAAAAATAGCCATCATGCATCTTTGAAATGTAGCTGGAGCATTGCATAACCCAAAGGGCATGCGTCTATAGGCAAATGTACCATAGGGACATGTAAAAGTTGTTTTCTCCTGATCTTCCAAGGCTACTGGAATCTGAAAATATCCACTATATCCATCTAAGGCACAATAAAAATCATGTCCAGCTAATTTCTAAATCATTTGATCAATGAAAGGTAAAGGAAAATGATCTTTCCTGGTGGCATCATTCAACTTTCTGTAATCTATGCACATTATCGACCCAGTTACCTTACTAGTGGCTATTAATTCATTTTTCTCATTTTCAACCACAGTGGTGCCTCCTTTCTTTGGCACAACATGCACAGGACTAACCCAACCAGAATCAGAAATGGGATAGATAATACTTGCATCTAGAAGCTTTACTACCTCATCTTTCACCACCTCCTTCATGTGTGGGTTAATTCTCCTTAGGGGTTGCACTATTGCTTTGCTTCCATCCTCCAAGAAAATGTGGTGCGTGCAAAATGAAGGGCTTATACTCTTGATATCTGTAATGGACCACCCAATTGTCTTTTTGTGGTCCCGCAGTACCCTCAATAACTGCTCCTCCATAGCACCTGACAAACAAGAAGAAATGATAACTGGTAAGTGCTCAGGTGGGTTAAGATAAACATATTTTAAATAACTTGGAAGAGGTTTAAGGTCAAGAGAAGGAGGCTCTTCATTCGAAGGCTTCGGAAATAGCTTGGCTGGACGTTGGAGAGGCTCGTATGCTCTATAATGTGTCCAATATGCCTGCTCCAACTCATCTGCAATTTCCTCCAACTCTTCTTGCAATTCTTCCCCTAACTCTTCAATAGTTCCTTGCGCTTCCCCTTCCAACAAATCTGCACAAACAATAGAAGAGTCATCAGTATCAGAAGAATAAATATCAATAAAATGGCAAGAATCAAGAGTAGAAGGATGCTTCATAGCATTGAACACATCAAACACTAGTTCTTCATCTTGAAGTCTCAAGATGAGCTTTCCACGTTGTACATCGATGATGGTCCATGCAGTAGCCATGAAAGGTCTCCCAAGAATGATGGGGATGTCAATATCTTCCTCCATGTCAAGGACTAAGAAATCCACCGGGAAGATGAATTTCTCGACCTTGACCAATACATCCTCAATGATTCCCCTCGGATAAGTGATTGACCTATCTGCCAGCTGAAGTTAAATAGTTGTGGGTTTGGGCTCCGCCAATCCTAATTTCCTGAAAACAGAAAGAGGCATTAAATTAATACTCGCACCCAAATCCATTAAAGCCTTATCTATATGTAAATCGCCAATAACATAAGGAATAGTAAAACTCCTTGGATCTTTAAGCTTCGGTGGTAGCTTTCTCAACAATATGGCCGAACACTCCTCATTCAGCTTCACCGTGGCATACTTCTCAAGCCTCCTCTTATTAGACAAAATTTCTTTCAAAAACTTAGCATAAGATGGCATCTGCGCTATGCCCTCAACAAAAGGAATGTTAATATGCAATTTTTTAAATATCTCAAGAAAACAACCAAATTGCTTATCTAATTGCGTACCTTTCAATCTTTGAGGATAAGCAATCTGAGGTCTTACCGGATGTGAGATGGGATCAGCAAATAACCTTGGATGGTTCTCCTTTTCAGCTGGTGCTTCTGTGGCCTCCTTGCCACTTTCCCGACTCTCTTCTTCTCCACTCTTTTCCACTTCTTTATCCTTCTGCTTCTCCTAACTTCTTCCAGTTTTCTGCCACTCCTCAATAGAATAGCCTTTGCATGTTCTCTCGGGTTGGCCTCAGTAGTGCTAGACAATGAACTCGAAGGTCTTTCCTTTAACAAACTAGCAATCTGGCTCATCTGATTCTCCAAATTTCTGATAGAAGATTCTTGGTTCTGCATCCTAACCTCGGTAGTGAAAATGTACTTTGACAGTAGTTCTTCGAGATTAGATTTCTCTGGTGGTGCAGGACTAGGAGCCTTGAAACCTGGAGGTGCAAGTGGTTGTCTCTAAACATTGGATGATTGTGGTTGTGTCACCTGATTATTCCGCCAAGAGAAATTTGGATGATTCCTCCATCCTGGGTTGTAGGTATTAGAATATGGGTCCAATCGTTGTCTGTTATAATTGCCTACATAATGGGCCTCTTCTAACTCCTGAGCAAAAGGATTCCCGACTTGACATTCAGAAGATGCATGGGAATCTCCACCACAATACTCGCATAAAGCACAACTCCTTAATGAAGAACTAGCTCCTCCTCTCACATTGTGCATCAGATTATCCAATTTTTTCGTCAAAACATCCATCTGAGCAGATAAAGCCACTGTATTGTCTACTACACGAGCTCCCGTGAGGTAAATGCAGGATGCCTTCGTATGATATTGAAAACTGCTAGTGGCCATCTCATCAATCAACCTGTTGGCCTGATCTGGCGTTTTTCTCATTAAACTACCTCCTGCT
Source organism: Erythroxylum novogranatense (assembly GCA_029891385.1). NCBI lineage: Eukaryota > Viridiplantae > Streptophyta > Magnoliopsida > Malpighiales > Erythroxylaceae > Erythroxylum > Erythroxylum novogranatense. Next base: position 72,214,115 of record CM057225.1, on the reverse strand, counting down.
GCAGCATCGATGGTACTCCTGGTCGATGGGTTCATTCCTGTATAAAAAGTATTGACATGCTGCCATGTAGATAATCCATGACTAGGACATTGTGTCAACATATCCCGAAATCGCTCCCATGCTTCATATAAACTTTCATTTTCATATTGAGTGAAGGAAGTGATCTCATTCTTCATCTTTGCAACCTTGGTAGGAGGGAAATTTTTTTCCAAAATTAACCTCATCATCTCATCCCATGTAGTTATCGATCCCGACTGCAAACTAGCCAACCATGCTCTAGCCTTATCCCTTAGAGAAAATGGGAATAACCTTAATCTCACTGCATCTTCCAATACTCCATTTTGCTTAAACAAATCACAAATATCTAAAAATGTCTCCAAATGGGTGTTCGGATCCTCCAAAGGCAATCCTCCAAATTGAGATGCCCTCACCATGGATGTAATGCTGTGAGGAATTTCAAAACTCACAGCTGTGATCGTCGGCCTTATAATGGGAGGCATGGGTCTATTGTTGTGCCCCATTGTTAAATCCATCATAGTTAACTCCCTTCTGTCTTCAGTATGTGGCATCAACCTCTCTTCGTGTTATTCCATCTATGAAAAACTGTTCCTCTCTAGTCCTTTCTGCTGAAGTACTACTCCGAGCCAATCTGGTTTCTTTACGCAACCTGCGAGCAGTTTTTCAATTTCAGTATCTAATAGCAAATTCTCGAACTTTTGACCACGAGTGAGCATAAACAAAATGGAACAAATAAAAAATAATAACAAAGCTAAAAATATATATATATAAATAAAAAATAAAACACACCGACGTAAAGTAGTCAAACAAACAACAACTAAAATGCAAATAAACGACGAAGCAAAAATTAAATATGAGACAATTAACACCGTCTAATTTAATGACTCAAAATCAGAAATTCGATCCCCGACAACGGCGCCAAAAACTTGTTGCGGTCTAAACAAAACAATTAAGTTTTATCTAAACTAATTAGAGACAAGTGCACCCCGTCGACAAGTAATATAAAACGGTAAGAACCGGATATCGTACCCAAGGGAAAAAATTTCAACACGTAAGACAATTAAATTAAACAATGACAACTTACTCAAACGATCTAAAATTGACTAATTTGAAAATAAAATAAAGTAAAGTAAGCAAATTAAGAAAATATATTTAAAAAATGCAAGGTATGAATTAAAACGACTAGATTTAATCAAATGACAAAAATCGATTAAGGTATCAGATTTCAATTGGATTAGACATTTAAAATAAAATTGTAACAGTGGCTTGACTTAAGAAATACTTCATTTAAGCAAGTTAAACCCAAAGTTCATGGATGTTCCCTTCTCTTTTTAAATCCGAGTTACCCACTTGGTTCATAGATAATTCGAAATAAAAGGAGTTAAATTCAAGAAGCCTAAAATTAAGTTCGTTAATTCTAGGTATCCTCACACAAGATCCTACGGTTGGTCTACACTTTAGTCTCAAGTATGTCGCTTGATTAATTTTTTGACAAATTAAAACCCATTGGTTGTGGCATTTAATCATCTAAGGTCTTAATTTAGGTGATCAAGCTAAATTAAGATTAAATATGCATGTAATCAAACAAAAATCAATAACATAAAATTATCCAAATCCAATATCAATCTTAACCTTAACCGGAAAGAAAAACTTACTCACGCATATTTATCAATGTAACATAAATCATGGTCATAATATATGTTTGCATTGATTAAATCACAAAATTAAACTAAATACTGAATTAAAGATAAATTAAGAAAACAAATTAAAACATCCCTTTTTTTTTCGAGGTTGTCTTTTCTCCAGCTCTCCACGTTAATCCTCTACGCCACCAACTTGCAAAGTGTTTTTCATTTGTTAAGCCACCATCATGTAACGTTATTCATGCCACCACTTCAAGTTTAATTATTTCAGCTGTCTTGTTGTGTTTGGAATGAAGTGTATAGTGATGATGCCTTGGCTCCACCTATTGCTTTCTCCACTAACTAATGTTTCATTCTTGCCTTCAGTCCACTCACGATGCCCTTTAAACTTCAGCTACTCGTTATATCCTTTGCTTTACACCACCTACATCAACGTTTTCTCAGCTGATCACCAAGCCAAGCATCAACGTTTCATTGTTATCTCCACGCACAGCTCACATTTCTTCACCAGCAACGTGGTTCTCTCAGCTGCTTCAACCTCACCATTGCACCATTATTTCGTTACTTGCCACCAAGTTCTTCAACTCACAGCTATCAACGTGAGAGTCTCTAGCCTTCTTTGCTTCCCCTAGCTGCTTTATCAACGTGAATGGAGAGAATCTTGAGTGGTATCTAACATTAATGATGGATTGGTTACTTGCTTTTCTCTTCTCCAATAGCTAAGATCGCCAAAAATAACGTGAGTGTATGATTTATGGAGCTTTTCTTCTTGTTTGACTGAAGTCCGTTCAAGTGTTGTGCCCGAATGGAGTCTCTTCTTGATGGGTGTGTTGCGTCTATTTTTTTGTGTGATTCCCGCTGGAGCTAGTTACTTGGTTCTCCCTTTTTAATGGGCATAAATGGCATGGTGTATGAGTTGCCTTTGTTTTTGATGGAGACTGCGTGATTTTCTTTTGTCCCATGCTCCAAAGTCTCCCACCAACAGCTGCTTACGTGATTTGTTTTTCATCTCCACCTCCAATATCCACGCCTCCAACAGCTCACGCCAATCACGCAGAATCCATCATTTTTCTTTTGTATTTTTCCAACCCATCTGCTAGCTACTCACGAGTCTTCTTGAAAAACCCAGCTACTGTTTTTTTTCTTCGTATGTGTGTGGAGTAGAAAGTCTTCCTAAAACTCCAGCTGTCTTCCTCCTTTGATTTTTTTATTCTTCACCATTGCTTGCCTTCAATGTGAGTTCGCTTTAGCCACCAATTGCCAAATCTTTTATCCACCAACTTCACTCCTCTTTTGTTTGCTATCTATTGAATAATTCGCCCTCTAAATCACACCTAACCCTCCTATTTTCAACTCTTCATTGCAGTAGATAAATCTTGTCTTTTATATATTGAAAGTCCATCATCTCATGCTCTCTTTTATCTACCGCTAACTCGCCGCTTCTACATCATTTTAGAGAGTTTTGTCACCTTTCACGCATAACTCTTTTTATTTTTTCACACTTGCAAATGCTTTCTTTTCTAACTTTAGGCTTTTAAATGTCCCAAATTTAATATGTGCCTAAAATTAAAACAAATAACGTTTAATTAGTGCAAATTAAATATAAATTGGAAAAGAGTTTAACAAATTGTGTACCAAAAATTAATACAAAATGTCCATTAATAATTATACGAATGATAACTTAAATGTTGGCATCAATGATGATGATTAATGGTGATAAGGACTGACAATGATAAGGAAGAGCGACGAGAAGCAACTGAGGAGTGACAATTTTAAAAATAGATGATTGACTGACAATTTATAGAAGTGATGAGCAAACAACAACATTGACAAGTTCAATGGAGAATGAGATATAAGAAGAGAGTGATTTCACGTGGAAGAGCAATAATGGTGAGATTTGAGAGTTTATGGATTGAGATCTATGACAAGGAAGGGTCTATAATAGGGGAAGAGATAACAATATATTTTTATCAATTTAGTTCTATTCCATAACTTTATTTAGGATTTTTATAAAAGAAAGTTTATCAAAATCAATGCTTATTGTTAAAACTTTAAAACTTCATAGAATTTCTAATGCGTGAAAATATAATTTCCTTATTTATTAAGCTGAATATATGAATTACAGTCCACAAAATATTTATATGAAAATAAGGCCAAAAGAGAAAAACAATTCCTAAAGTTTACATTGATATTTGAATTGAACCCATATGTTTCAAGGTGATTAAAATGAACTCTAACGTTAATAAAATGTTGAAAATGAGCCCTAACATTTCGAAAATGTTCAAAATAAACCTTGAGTACTAACGGTGTTAAACCTCCATCAATTAACTACTGATGTCTGTTTTATAGGTGAGAAATGATAAGATTTTATTTACGTTATTCACTATATTTTGTTTCCCTGACCTTTTTTAGCAGTGCAATTTTTTCTTGATCAACATATTCTTGTCAAGTTTGATTGTATACATATTTTTCTTTTTTTGTGCTTCTCAAGAGAAAATCTCATTATCTACACTTTTGAACATCGACCTTGTTTATATATATATATATATATATATATATATATATATATATATATATATATATATATATATATATATATATATATATATATATATATATATATATATATATATATATTTTTTCATAAGGAAGTTCGCCTCCTTAAAGCATTGGGCAGAAGTTAAGGTAACATGGTACAGCCACCTATGGAGATGCTTACTAATTAAGGGACTTTTACGATATGAAAGGATGCCTAAAAAGTTTGATATCATTTTTTGAAGAACAAACAGTATTAGCAGTATCTAACCTTAACATCCTTAAATTTCAAAACATGGCTAAGTGATAAGTGTAAATTAAATCGTGTTTTAGAGCATAGTTTGATATGTGTTTATCCATTAATCAGATCATTTAGTATGTGTTTAGGTTAGAATTTTTTTAGTTTGTTAATTATTTGTGTTTTAAGTGTTCTATAGGTTAATACAAGCTTTTGAGCTTAAATATTATGTTTTTGAGGTACTTTGATGTCTTTGCTAGTATTTTAGGGTCAATATCGAAGAACGAAGGAGATTCGAAAGACATTCGGGCCAAAACCACGGCCACAATCATGACCTATTCGCTTATATGTAGGCCACAATCGTGGCCTACTAGGCAAATGCACAGACACTCAAGAAAGGCAAGTTTGGAGGGATTTTTTGGACTTTTCAGATCCCCGAAGAACCTTAGGGCTACTCAGAACACAAGAGAATATTTAAAGAACACGAAAAGAGGCAAAAGGAAGTTTTGCATTCATCCACTCTTGGAAACACTAAAGAGAGAAAATAAGAGAGAGAGAGAGAAGAAGAAGAGGAAGAAGGAGTGGATCCCAATGCCACTGCTCCCCAGATCAGGTAGTATCCCAATGCCACTGCCTTCCCAATTTTTCTAACCTAAGTTTCATTTTCTCTTCATTTCCTTTTTCATTTAAATGAATAAAGTTGAGATGGATTGTATGGAAATGAATTTCAGGTTATTGATAATGTTTTAAACTTTCCATCGGGATTCTACTTTGAGTTAATGTTGATTTAGTTATTTTTGTGTTTATTAGTTTGGGTGTTATGATTGATTTATGTATTTGCGTGTTTCAGTAACAAACAGAGAGGTTGACCTGAATAAAAATTATTAGATCATATTAATAAGATTTAAGCGACAAATAAATATACATATATTTATATAAATGAATATAAATGTATAAATGAAAAGAAATAGAAATATAGAAGAAAAAAAAGAAAGAACTAGAAAAATAGAGACCGAATAGAAGAGAATAGCTGAATAGGAACAATATGAAAAATCCTGTCTATTTTGTTATAATAAGATTAATTGTTTAGGATTAATTGGTTGTTGTCCCCGTCAGTAAAAAATGAACTATTTCTCTGGTAAAAACCAATCAAAGAATTTCATGAATTTCATTATACTCCTTCTAAAATTGCTTTTTTCGTCTGGTATGTCATTTAGTTATTCAGTTAAACCAATGATTCATTATTGGAGCAGATAGCAACAACTACATTTCATCTGACATACGTATTTTGGATTTTCCAATGAATTTATATCTTTCATTAATGGAAATTTTTTGATGTAATATCTCTAGTTGCTTGCTATTCAAGAATTCTTGTTTAGGCATTTCATACCATCCATACATAATGTTTTGATATAAGACTTCAATTATTTCATGTTTTCGCAGTAACATATTGTTCCATGTCTAAAATTGACCACTTAATCAATCTAGTCGGTAATTTCATTGTGAGACATCTCGTGCGAGACCCGATTGTTTATTAGAGAGCTTTAGAACTAATTAGAATTGTGGGTAATTTGTGAATTGAGAGATTACAAGTTTTATAATTCTATTAGGGTTTTCAATTCAGGGTTTAATGGTTATAACTCAAGACAGAGTAATCAACCCTACAACTGTCTAGAACAGACATACTGTAAACACATAAATGGTTAGATTAACATTAATGATAGGTAAAATCCCCTCTTTCATAACTTGATTAACTCTTTTGACAGACTTCCATTGTGGCATGTGTGATTGCTCAATTTAATTATATCTTGTTGAATTTTTTGTTTTATAGTTATTGAATCAATTTCCAATATTTATTTTCCATGTTCACTTGTGCAGTGTTTATTTTTTCTTATTCTTTTCTCTAAGCCTTAAACGTCTTAGGATTAGGTTAGTAACCTCCTCATAAGATCGACCATTAAATACTACAAAGTACGACCAGTGCACTTACAAATTGTTGAGGGTTTTATAAATTGTAAAACCTGCTCAACACTAAGGTAGCACCAACTTACATATTTTTCTCCATCATAACTACTTCTATGGTTTTTCGTCTTTATTTTTCTGATTACTACAAGTTAGACAAATTGATGAAAAAGTTAAAGCTAGACAAATTGATGAAAAAGTTAAACTTAGACAAATTGATAAAAAAAAAACTTACAATAGTGCTTTGTTGAGTCAGTCTAGCATTTTCATTAACCAACTTCCCATCGCTTAACTATAGTTATAATGAAAAACATCTTTGTCAATAATTAGTACAAATAATAAATAATATGAAACCGAAAATTGTATACCTGTGAAGATCCCTCAGTTCTTATCTAATTAACGTAATTATACACTGTATTCATATGATGGAAGTAACGTGCACACACTTGTGAAGAAGGCCCATCATGTTGACTTGTGTTATTGTATTTTCTGGAGTTATGACCTTGAAGACCACATTTTGGGCATTTATTCCCTTGCCCTTTTTTACTTAATTTGTGTGGATCTTTTGTCTTCTTCGGCTAATCTTGTTATTTTCTTTTTGTAATTTTTGGTCTACTAGGCATAACTCTCTTAGGTGGAGGATGTATCAACTCAACTTCACTTGAAGGCCAGAAAATTTCTCCTTGTATTGGTTGTAACATATGTTCATACAAACTCAAAAAGTAACCCTTCTAATAGCATGAATCAACAAATGTATCAAACCTTTGTCTCGAGTGATGGATTGCACTAATTGCATGCTTGCATGGATATCCATATAGGTCCCATGCCTGACAACTACAGGATATCCATATAGGTCCCATGCCGATCCTGACAATATGCTTCCCATCACCCTTTTAAACTTCATAACCACCATCTCCATTCCATATAATTCTCCATTGCATTGTTTCTTTTATGTTCTTCTCTAACTTCTTCATTATGTTTGATATTATACCATACTTCCACCCAAGAACAAATGTTTCCTCTCAGTATGCCTCCTCATAACCATTATTCTAATAGTCTCAAACATGATAATCACTACCCTTTCGCTACCTGGTATAATCCACCCATTGAAGGTTTCATTCATGTTGCTATCAACAATATGACAATTACTTTGAAAGGACTGATAAAATCTAGCCCACCTCTCTTTCGAATACTCAGACAACACCGCGGCACATCTAAGGCTTATTATGTCAAGCGTCTTTAGTTGTTCATCGAAATCTTTAACATACATTAATTAATCACAATTCCAAAACTACTTTCTTAAGTTCTTTCCCTTCCAATTTATAGACCAAATGTGATATATATGTCTTGCACACATATGGTAATCTGCATTGGGCAAAGTGTCCTCAACAGCCCTGACTAATCACTATAAGTAAAATAAAAGATATTAGATCAAATTTCCTATAATTACCTTCAATCCTAAATATGTTTACATACCTTCTGCATATCATATATAAACCATCTTCTAGTTCCAAATCAGATGATAACAAATTCATGAACTAAGTCCATGAATCTGTCTTTTCCACTTGGACAATTGCCCAAGCCAATGGAAACATTCCTCTATCACCATCTTTACTAACTGCACTTAACAACTACCCTTGAAATTCTATCTTTAAGAAGCATCCATCAATCCCAAAAATTGATCTCAAATGCTTCCATCCTCATTTCATGGCGTAAAACAAATATACAATTGTTTGAACTGCAACAAATTACAATAAAATATAAAGAAGTATTAATATACTACATAACATGACATAATAAAGTACAAGATTAATGTTATAGCATAACATACTTGTACCAATGAACTCTCTTCATTTCTTCATAATTGTAACTCAATTGTTAACCTAGGATTGCTTACTTTCAACTCGTGTATATATCCTTGTAAATTTGCATATTCAACAATAGAATATGTTGCTCTCTCTTTCCTCAATCTCTTCTTCTCTCTTCTACACATACTTGAATTAACAAAAATATTTAGCTTCTCTCTACCTTCTTCCACCATTTCCTTCGTTGTTATACTGGACTTCTCCAAAAATCTATCCTTGAAGTATTGCATCAAGAATTTTGCATAAACCAATTTAGGTTTGTTTGTAATGAACCAAGTGTGATTAGAATTATATGTTTTCACCCTCTAATATCGCTCATTTTTAATATATGCAACATACAAAACCCATTGGCACCCACCCACACAAACATACCTAATCTAAGTCTCACACTTTTTTAAACTAACATTGTATCATGTACGTATTGCATAATTGACAATAGTATCTTTAAATTCTTTTGTCGTCTCATACTCCATTCCCAACCTTTACTCATGTCTAACCTCTATAGGATTATCCCTAAAAGTCGAGTTGGGTCTACATAAAGCTTCACCTACCTCCTCTCCACTAGGATATTTATTAGTGTTAATAGACTACCACAATCCTCTGAATCAATTCCAAATGGATGATGGTCATGTGGAATGTCAAAATGAAAGTTTGACTAAAACTATGCACTTTGCTCCTCTACATTCACATCTACTTCTACACCTTCTCCTTCCATATTCTCATATGTTTATGCACCTTCTCCCTCCACATTCTCATCCCCTTCTGCACCTTGTCGCTCCATGTTCTCATCATCATCATCAATAGCATGGATAGGTGTGTCTACACAATGAGTTACATATACATCAATAATCCAGTGTATTTATGTTAGCTTTACTAGCGTAATAGAATTTTCATTTAAGTCAATAACTTTCAACGATTCTTTAAAGTTTGCACTAAGCTCTCTATAATATGCCTTATCAATTTTATCATACCCTAACTCCATTCCCATCTCATTTACTTATTTATAACTAACAAAGTCAACATCAACTTTCTCAAATATAGCAATATCCCTACCAACATATGTTAATTTAGTTCCAACATTAAATTTCCCCTATAAAGAAGTCATATACTTCCATATTGAGCCATTAAAACCTACATAACATAAGCATACATGCAAGTTTAAATGAAAAAAGTAATGCAATTATTTAAAAAATAGCATGTTCATTATCATAAAATGTTCAAAACCCCATTTCTGTATCATAGTTAGACTCAAATTTTTCTTAACATGACTATTCAAGTAAGTGTATATAGTCTACTTTGTTTTAGAGTATAATAATTTGAGTTAAGTTTATTGTTTTATGCTAAACTTAAGTTATGAAATAATCAAAGTAGAACATTTAATAGTTAACTCACTTAGAGATTTACTCAATATTCTAAAAAATAAAGAGTTCAGGAAAGTTGAAAATGTATTAAAACTTGTTTTAACATAAAACATAAAAACATTTCTAGGCGTAGCAAGTGAGCAAGCAAGTGACAGTCAAACATATCTTTCATTTTGTAGGAGGTTAACATACTATTCATTGAAGAAATTTAGTCTAATTTCTCAATTGCTTACCAAAGATATCTTTCATTGTATGACTAACTACTAAAATAAGGATTTGGTTGGTAAGATTTGTTAAATTATGGGGAATATAAGCATAATTGGAAGATCCCAGGACCTTTCCTCCTCTATGATTTCAATGTGTTCTTTCTAAGCTAAAGTTGTGTATACAATTCAGTTAATTTACATTAATTAATTCAATTCCAGGAAGCAATCAAGAGGGTTCTTATTGACCTAACTAGATGACAAGTAGATTGGTTCCCTTCTTTTCCTCTTCTTGGAATCAATACTTAAGATTGTGTGGCCTACTTACCTTTTCTCATTAAATCCTAGCCATTTGCCCACAATAATGATAATAATTGTTTCTAGATTTTTAAGATATTATCAAAAAAGCAATAATTAAGAAGAAACAAAGATGAAGAAAGATTTTCTAAGGTATACACTTTCTATTATTGTATAGCAACTACATGATATCAACTATAATAAATAATTACAAAGTGAAGGGTATTCTTTCATCTACTAGGTTAGCATGTTTGTAAGCTTTCCTATTGTGATCATGCTAATAAAAAAAAAAGAGTTAGTCAGATTATTGGATTATCAATATTGTACAAAAAGAATATTGCATATGCAAATTGTGCAATTTCAAATGGAAACTTTGAATTTATATTAGGCAAAGCTTTAGGCTTCATAAATCGGTTAGTTTTTGGGGGAAATTTTAAGGAGTAGGTGTCATAATGTGGGATATAGTTTACAAATTCCTAACATTCATGTTGCACATAAATTGAAGAAAAGATATCAAGGGTTATTTTCTTGATATTTGACTTAACTGCAAAAATATCAAAGTAAAGTTAACTAGAGTTATATAGTTAACTAAAATTTTATGGAATGATACTTTTAGTAATCAATGAATTTAGACAACTTAGAATCCATGTGATGGACATTTTTTTTACAAAAATCACTCTTCCATCATTAAGTTGCCATTATTAATCAATGCAAATGATACTTTACATTAATCAATGAAGTTGAGATCTGGCTACTATCCTTGTTTTCAAATAGCTTGTAATTTTTAGGGTATAAATCCCGATATAATTAATCAAATTGCATGAAATTTATGCCATTAGAAACTTAAGACATATAGGAATCAAATAAACTAATAAGATTATAGACCAATCTGAGAATTAAAGGAAGGAGAAGAACTAATATGCAATTTCCCTAAAGTCAGCTCATGGACTAATAAGATTAAAGCATGTATGTCAAATGAAATTGTAACACATGGTCCAATATATTTTTAACACATGGTCAAACAACTAGAAATAAATGAAATAGGACTTACCACATATGAATTGGGAGACTGAACATTGGAATATAAGATTGAGCATAATGCATTCCAAAGAAAATTTACATATATATAAATGATTTGTATGCATATTTATTACTCATATGTGTATAGTATGATTATACAAGTATGATTTTGACGGTGAGCCATGAATTGCATGTATGAATGCAAATATAGATTTTATGACTTGAAATGTATATCATATGATTCATTAATATATGAATTGTGAAATTTGCTAATGGTTAAAGGGAATGATATAGTGCCTGCTCTATTGTCTTGGTTGTAGATAGATGGGCATGCCTATAGTATTATAGTGCAGCTGTTATAGTTTGACGCCACTTGTATCCACAGTTTGATACCTTTGGGTATCTACAATTTGATAGCTTCGGGTATCCACAGTTTGATACCTTCAGGTATCCAAAATTTGATAGCTTATGGTATCCACGATTTGATATCTTCAGATATCCATAACACCTGTTATCCACACCCACAGAAAATGTAGCGCCCCCTTACCATAGGGTATCCACCGGAACGCCCGTAGGTCATTCCGATAAATATCCCACGACAAGAGACCACTACTGACAACAACCTACTACACTCCTCATGGCATCACAATCATAAAACAGTAATAAGAAATTGACCACTTTTTAAAACCAAATTGAATTCCATTTCATTCACTTAAAACTCAGTAATTTACAACTGTCAGTACTTTTTAATTTACACATGTTTCACACACTGTACGCTAAGTAACATACTGTACTGTACAAGAAACAGATCTAACTATAAGTCTCCAAAAGAAAGCCCAGCTGACCGACCTTTGAGCCATCGCTTCTCTCGCCAATCCACAGTATACGGCTCTACAGTCCTGAGGGAGCTATCTGTCTATGCTTATGCCTGAAAAATAATTGCAATTTTGGATGAGTTTGCGAACTCAATGAGAAACCATCATCGATGGTTCTCCCAATTCATGCATCATATAAGCATGAAACAGTATACACGCAGTAATTATACAAAACACAATAGTAATTCAGTCACAGTACATTACAGTCACAGACAGTAAATATTCATCCAGTCAATAACATTGTCAAATGTTCAGTTCAGTATGCAATGCACATGTGACCCTTTTCCAGTTCATTTCAGTATTGTGACCGAGCGCATATCAGTGATCAGTATAGACGCGTCTGGGGAGAATCATCTCCCGTCGAGCTCGAGGCTCGGTTCAGTATATCGAGCTCTAGGCTCGGTTCAGTACAGTGGCGTCTCGGTTCACAATTTTCCTTTTAACAATGTGATGCATTTGTGCATGAATGCACATGTCCCATAGCAGTATACATGGTATTACACAGTTCAATTTTCAGTCCAATTATAAAGTCTCATTGAGCAGTCAATAAAACCACATAATCCCCGTAGGGCAATCACTTCACAGTCATAATCCATATAATCCCCGTAGGGCAGTCAAGTCACAACAATAATTCATGTATTCCCCGTAGGGCAATCAATTCACAGTAACCACGTAGATTGGAATAACCAACTAGGTTACTCACCTAATAACTTCCACGCTAGTGCCGGGAAGTCTCTGCCAAATCCGTGGAACGACGGTCCACTTGAGCCTCTATAACAAATTAAATGGATAACCATTACCATTGATGTAAATGATTAAACAATGCACATGAAATCAGTAAAATGCGTATAATGCATGTTCATGGCAATCCCGGCCCTAATCCAATATTTCCTCATAATAACATTCTATTAAAAATTAGAAATCTATAGGCGCTGACGGTGCGCAATTCGGACCTCTATAGGTCCCCAATTAAATAAAACAGTGATTCACCGTTCCGTTAATAGGGGCTACGTCAAATTCTCGTTTAAAAATTCCCGTTTTCTCATAACATGAAATTAAATATTCAACGAATCCGATGCCTCTAGAATCAGGTCAATCGGACGTCGGACGGGAAAGTAATTGACAAAAGAAACCAAAAGTCAATTTAAACAATTAATATCTATATAAATACCTAACCCTTATTCCCTTCTTAAATTTCTGATTTTCAACCAAACTTCCAACACCCATAACTCTTTCTACACATTTCTAAACAATGCAAACTACACCTTGTTGGAAAGCTTATGAAAAGCTCTACAACTCTCAAGAAGACCATAAAAATCAATTCCAACCCTAAGGGTGTCAAATAATCCATCAAACCTTCTGCCTTCACAATTTTCATCTACACAGGGCAGTACATTAACAATGTCATAACTCACTGATTCTTCAGTAATAAATTACCACAAAAATATGTTTGGGAAGGAAAGGTGGTTGGTATTTTGGTGTAGGAGTTAGAAGTTGGAAGTTAGAAGTTGAAGCTTTGAAAGGAGGTCTTGTTTTAGGTAAGTTTTCATTTAAGGGTTGAGTTTTTGAATGAGGTTTGCATATGGAATTTAATGCTGCCAATTTTTCAGTGTTAGCCCTAGTGTATGTATGACTGTAGTGATATTTAATTTGAATTTATTTTGATGTCTAATGAGGTGAAAAAGGTATTGAAAGTGATTGAACTAAGGTTAGCCTTGAGTCTGGAAAATTGGAATTTGAATTGATGTTACTGTTTTATTCATAACTTATAGTATAGAAATGCAAATGAGGTAAAGTTAGTGGCTACTGAAACTTTGGGATGTTGGCTTCAATTTAGTGTGAAATAGGTATTGTTGAATTTCAATGATAGAAGGGTGAATTTTGCATGGAAAGTTGCTGTTCCATTGACCTATGAACAGTAACCGCAACATAATATCTGAGTTTTGTTGATTTTATGAATTAATTGAGATGGAATTAGGAGAATGATCTTCATGGAAGTTGTAGCATATATGATTATCTTTCCATTGCCTCTGATCTTGCTATTTTCGAGTTGTATGTTAGTAGATATGACCTGATTACTGATGACTGTTTTCATGCATTGGCTGAAACCTAGCTGGATTGGCACATTTAGTGCATTTTCGGGTTTGGAGGAATTTTAGGAATTTTGTGACTTGATTTGGGGTTTGCATTGTACTGAAGAGTTTTAGATATCAGATTGATCTTGAAAATGGTATATGGCTTATAATTTTGGAGGTCAGATGTGGGAAATATGGAATTTCAAAATCTGGACCTACATTGTGATATTAAGTGTTGTTTAGGTCAGAAACTTGCATGACAGATTTGAAAATGTTAGAGGCTGAATTGGAGTTTGGTTATTTCAGGAAGAATTGAAGTTTGGGATTCTATCTTTTCAGGGGTATAAAGCTCTGATTTTAATGACTTGTCTACAGGTAGTTATGTTGGTTATAAATTTACTGCTCAAATTGCATGGTTTCAGGGACAGTAACATTGAGTGAATTAATTGACTTGGTTTGCAATAGAATTTGAATTTGGGTTGTTCATGAAAGTTGTAGAGGACATTTTGAACTTATTGACCATATTTTTGTGGTAATTTATTACTGAAGAATCAGTGAGTTATGACATTGTTAATGTACTGCCCTGTGTAGATGAAAATTGTGAAGGCAGAAGGTTTGATGGATTATTTGACACCCTTAGGGTTGGAATTGATTTTTATGGTCTTCTTGAGAGTTGTAGAGCTTTTCATAAGCTTTCCAACAAGGTGTAGTTTGCATTGTTTAGAAATGTGTAGAAAGAGTTATGGATCTCACTGACGGGGTACTCTTCAATTCCTGAAAAATAAAATGTATTACCGAGTTTTGAACTGCATTGACTGCTCTAGCATACCACCCTCGTGGGTCGCGGGCTCGGATATCACCGTCGATATCGGGTTCGGGACTTGCGGGAGTGGGATGCTACAGAAAATGTGCAGGCTTAACACAGAAAGGAAAATTAATAGTCATAAATAAGAATACAGCATAAAAACATGAATAATTGGTATTGATGAGCATTTGTATTGATTGTGATGATGAATTTTAATGATGTGCAATTATATTGACAATTTGTATTAATGAGCGTTGAATATCAATATTTGGTTTATAAATATTCATTTTCAGTATATGGATAATATGTTGAAGCATATTTGCATTATGTACTTTGCTTAAGGATTCCATCATTGTTTACATGAGTATTGAATATCAATGTTTGGTTTATGAATATAAATTTATGGTATGTGAGTTGTGATATTTCTGAATATGTGTGCTTGGAGGATGACTGTTGAGAGTGGTCATCCAAACTAAGTATTTTTCCTACTAAGCTTTCAAGCTTAGCACGGGTGTTAATCCATATAGATCTAAGTCATAGGAGTGAGGTACAGGAGACATCTATAGGGACCAAGGCCAATTGATAGAAGAAAAAGTACTTTTGGAATTTCTTTAGTTACAGATGATTGCACATGTAATAAAAAAAGAAATTGTATGTTTTATTTTAGATTACCATGTAAATGTAAAGATGTATTATTACTGTTAAATGATAATGTTAAGCATTGGGGAGTTTTGTAATGTATATATGTATAGCATTGAATAGATTTGTATACCTTGCATACATTTATAGGAATTTGGTTGTTATATATGTGGATGGTTGTAGGTTCCATATAGGGGGTGTTACAGGTTAACTATTAAAATAAAGATGATGAAATTACTAACGTATGTTCAAACTTCTTGTATAATCAATTTATTAATCACATACCTTATATATAGGTCCAAAACCTCCTTTTCCAAGCTTATTAGCAGGATGAAATCATATGTGGAACCCTTTAACTCACTATAACCAAAAGTATATGATATACCATCTATACTTAGGACCTTTTTAATTTCAGTGACAGGATATTATAAAGACTAACCAATGAAGAAGAGAGATTGTTTCAAGAGATGAATAGATGTCAAAGAGACAAAACAACTTTCAAAATAATGGATGAACATACAGGTTTTTAATGCAATATAACAAACCTTTTAGTATAGCTATTTAAATGAAAATTTTATACGATATAAGAAACAAAAGAATTAAAAAGTCCAAAAATAGTATTGCATATGCAAATTATGTAATTTCATATAGAAACTTTGAATTTATATTAGGCAAAGCTTAGGCTTAAAAAATTGGCTATTTTTCTGGAAAAAGTTAAGGAGCATGTATGTAGGATATAGTTTACAAATTCCTAACATTCATATTGAACAGAAATTGAAGAAAAGATATCAAGGGTTATTTCCTTGTACAAGGGAAGGAGCACGTGCAAAACATCCACAACAAACATTACGGGACCACAAGGGGGACTAGAAACTATCCAAACAAATGGGACCACACCCAACAATAAGCTAACAACAACAACCATTATCTAAGACACACCAATAATGACCTCATGTGCAGCACACGAAAAGGAAACATCCTAAATACGCAAAAATACCTAACAAACAACAATAATCAAATGTAACATACCTCAGATAACTCAATATGCTTGGATTCTCATGACTTCTCTCTAGGATTGCTCACCATTACGTTGTGCGAATCGTGCTTCTATTGGCCAACTTCATTACCGATGACCAATAACGATGGCACGAATGGAGAACGATGGCTAATTATCAAAAGATTGTTGAAGACACGAAGACACAGTTACAAAATATTGTCATATTTATATGTTTCACTAATTATTAATTTCATTTTAACTCAATCTTTTTTAACGTAGTGATAATTATTAAGTTAATTTGAACTAATGACATGAATAAAATTTTTTAGGGTTAAGAAAATAATCATTCATTTAATCCTTAAGGTTAACGATTTGATTAAAGTTTAATTAAATGTGGGTCCCACACTCTTAATAATAAAATAAAATATTAGTTTAATTTAATTAAAAGTAGGTCTTAGTTGCCCTGTCAATGTTGACATGGTAATAGGGACACACCAATTTGATTAGAATAATAATTGTTAAATGTCAGATCAATGTTGACCTGACACTTAATAGTGCGTTTTCAATTTTCCATTAGCGTTATGTTATAATTGAACTTTTTTAAAATGCTAGGGTTAAAATTGTTAATGTCCAAATGTTTGGGCCATACTTGGTGATTGGTGCAAAACTTAGGTTAAAAGTGACCCTTTTGCCTTTTTTTCCTACCTTAATTTTATAAATTTCTTATATAATTATGTTTTCTACCATATAATAATTGTTATTTTTATGACGGCTACACTATAATCCTAATAAGTGTAAATTAAAGCGTATTTTAGGGCATAGTTTGATATGTGTTTAGCCGTTAATTCAATCATTTAGTGTGTGTTTAGGTTAGAATTATGTTAGTTTGTTAATTATTTGTATTTTATGGGTTAGTACAAGCTTTTAAGCTTAAATATTATGTTTTGGAGATACCTTGATGTATTTGTTAGTATTTTAGGGGGATATCGAAGAACAAAAGAGATTCAGAGGGAACCTGGGCCATAATACAGGCCCATGATCGTGATAGAAGCTCTAGGAATGGCCATGCAACGATCGTGATAGAAGGCTCAGACGTGAGCTACAAACATGGCCTGCATTAGGCAAACATGTAAACACTTACGAACTTCAAGTTTCGAGGGACTATTTAGACTTTTTGGACCCTAAAAAATCCTAAGGTTACCCAAAACATAAAAGACTATTTAAAGAACAATAAGGGGAGAGAAATGGGGCTTTTTCGTGCAAGCATACTTGAAACCCTAAAGAGAGAATACTGAGAGAGAGAAAGAAGAAGGAAGAGGAAGACAAAGCTAACTTGACATACTTCCTAGATTAGGAGGTTTTCCGACATTGTTGCCTTCTATTTTCTATTCCAAATCGTGTTTCCTTTTCGTTTCAATTTTATTTATGTATAGAATTGAGATCGATAGTATGATGATAGGATTTGGAATATTGATGATGTTATAAACTCTCCTTCGAGATTTTATTTTGATTTAATGATAATTTATTCGATTGTGTTTATTAGATGAATGTCATGATTTGATTACGTTCTTGCATAATTTTTTAATAAACTGAGAGGATGAACTGAATGAAAAATGATTAAATCAAATTAATGAGAGTTAGGTGATTTAATGGAAACTATGATAAATGATATTGGTAATTGTGTCATGAGAGATCTTATGTGATGTTTCGATAGTTTATTAGAGTGCTTTAGATCTAATTAGGGTTTTGAATAATTTATGAATTGAGAGATTGGAAATTCCATAATCTGATTAGGGTTTATAATTTAGGGTTTAATGGTTATAACTTGAGAGAGTAATCAACCCTAGGATAGTATAGAATCGAGACTCCATTGACATATAATCGGCTATGTTAGCATTAATGATAAGTAAAATCTCCTTTCTCATAAATTGTTAAATTCCTTAGGTTGATTTCTATTATGATTGCATATTGCTCACTTGTTAATACATTTTTGTTTAATTTCTAATTTGATTGATTGAATTCAATTCTAGTAATTAATTCTTGTTGCATCTTTTATTTTCAGTTTTATAATTTTTCTGGCCTTAGATTTTAGGATTAGATTACTCCTCATCCTCGTGGGATTGACACCTCTTATACTACATCACGACCTGTGTGCTTACAGTACTTAAGAGCTTATAAATTTTAAAGCTCGAATAACACAATCCAGTTTTTGGCGTCACTGTTGGGGAGGGTGAAGAATAGTTAAATTCTCTTAGTCTAAGGAATTTTAGTTAGTTTTAAGGTTTTTTTTTCCTTTTTTTTTGTCCGTGCTCTTACATGAACACAAGAGTTACAACAAGTTCGAGTCGTATAGCTGAAACTGTAGAGCTTGACATCACTCATTTAGAGCGTTCAATTATAAGAGCTTGACGTGAAGAAGAAGAAGAAGAAACCATAAAAGTAATAATGGGTGAGGAGTTTCAGCAAGATTTGGACCAAGGAGTGAACTAAAGGCATCAACCGATTATGGACTTCATGAGAATGGGCTTCAATGCTGCCAATCAAGGTGTAGCCAGGCTACCTATGCAAACAGTTTCCTTCAAAATCAAACCAGCCCTTCTAAATATGCTTCAACAAAATGTGTAATTTTATGAATTAACGAATGAAGACCCGAATGCACATATTGTTAATTTCTTTGAAATCTACGATTTGTTATCATCAAATGTCATAGGATGTTGTAAGAATGAGACTTTTTCCTTTTACCTTAAGGGATAGAGTAAAAGCTTGGTACCATTCCCTCAACCTGATTAATGTCACTACTTGGCACCAATTAGTTCGAGCCTTCTTAGACAAGTAGACTATAAAGATTATCAAAGTGATCACAAACTTTCAGTTGGGTGATGGGGAATCGATTTATGAAGCATGGGAACGATAAAAATATTTGTAAAGAAAATGTCCACACCATAACCTACCTAAAGAATTTCTTTTGCAAACATTTAATAACAGAGTAAACCTATATACAAAAGGCAAAATTGATGCGCTTTAGAAGGATCACTTATGAGGAAGACGGTAGATGAAGCAAAAAAGCTGTTAGAAGAAATGGAAAGTAATAGTTATTTATGGACAAACGAGCGGAGTAGACAACCCACAACTCTCTATGAGCAAAAAGGAGTTGTAGTTATCAATCAAATGACAGAAATGTAAGCTAAAATTGATATTTAACTCTGCAGCTAAATAACAAGAAGGTTTCATCCTCAAATACAGTAAAAGTTGTTCAGCTGAAGTGTGAGCTCTGTGGGTAAAAGGATCATGATACAGTCGATTGCTTCTTGATGAAGGATAATGGATTAAAACAAGTAAACTATATGGGAACCCAATACAACCGAGGAGGGGGAAACAATCCCTACTCTAACACATACAACCCTGCGTGGAAGAATCACCCAAACTTCTCTAGTTAAACAATGCTAGAGGATAGTTCAGACTTTAAGAACCATCAAGTTTCTAGCAAGACAAACCGAGTTCGATGGAATCCAAACTAGACAAAATCTTATATAAGCTTGGAACACTAAACAATGCACAAAAGAGTCTAGAAGGCATATTTGAACAAGTGATAAAGAATTATGCCTCTTCTATCCTCGATCTAGAGGCCCAAGTACACCAACTATCAAACGCTTTGTCTATGTAAAATCTGGGAATTCTCTATAGCACTTTAAGAACACAACCGAGGGAGCAACTAAAGGCTATTACACTTCAAAGTAGGAAGGAACTTGAATTACCCACAAAGACAATAGAGGAGCCCTTTCCTTCTGTTGAGAAAGATCAAGAAAAGGAGAAAGAAATGGATATGAGCGAATACCCTCCTTATGTCACCCCTCCACCATTTTAACCCAAGATTCCCTTTCCTCAACGATTACAAAAGAAGAAGCTGGATGCGTAATTTGAAAATTTGGTTGAGAAATTAAAGACGCTACAAATAAATCTCTCATTTGTAGAGGCTTTGGAACACATGCCTAAATACACCAAATTTTTTAAAGACATATTATCAAAGAAGCGTACTTAGGAAGATAACCAGATGGTAGCTCTAACTGACACCTATAGTTCCATAGTCACCAGCCAGATGCCATCTAAATTGGAGAATCCATGGAGTTTCACAATATCCTATGTGGATGGTGAATTTGAATTCACAAAGTACTTATGCGACCTAAACACAAGTATTAATCTTATGCCTTTATCGATATTCAAGAAGTTGGGGCTGGGTGAGGTCAAGCCAATATCGATGTTAATTCAACTAGCTGATCAATCTATTAAAAGACACTTTGGAATAGTGGAAGACATTCTGATGCAAGTGGACAAGTTCATTATTCCTGTAGACTTTGTGGTTCTCAATTTTGAAGAAGATAATAATTGTCCACCGATCCTTCGTCGACCATTTATGAATACAGGGAAAGCTATAATTGAAGTTCACGAAAGGAAATTAACACTTCGAATAGGCAAAGATCATATCAAATTTAATGTGAATAAGGCTTTAAAGAATCCAAAAGCAATCAGCGTGTGTATGAAGGTTGAAACTATAGATCAAAATTTGCAAGAACAAGTAGAGAGTTACATCAAAGAAGCACATTTTATGGAAGCAGAGATAGATAATGGATATGAGAAGCTTGAGTCTAAAGGAGATGATGAGATAGAGGACTCGGGTGTTCAAATGCTTCAAGATATAGTCCAGACTGAAGCACCTATACCATCATCTAAAGAAAAACCATGCACATTAGAGCTTAAACCGTTATCTACACATCTCAGATATACCTTTCTAGGTGAAGGTCAAACATTACCGATCATCATCTCCAATTAATTGAATAAGATACAAGAAAGTAAGGTGGTAGCAATTGTTAGAAAGTGAATGAAGGCCATCAAATGGTAGATTTATAATATTCGAGGTATAAGCCCAAAAGTTTGCATGCACTGAATAAACCTCGAGGAAGGATGTAGAACGGTGAGGGATCGTCGACAAAAGTTAAAACCTAACATGAAAGAGCTGGTTAAGAAGGAAACAATCAAACTCTTAGATGCAGGGATAATTATCCCATTTCCAATAATGAATGGATTAGTCCAGTACAATGTATACATAAAAAGGGTGGAATGATGGTAATAAAAAGAGAGACTGGACAAGTAATTTCAACAAGAATGATCACAGGATGGAAAGTGTGTATAGATTATCGCAAACTCAACTCAATGACTAAAAAAAATATCATTTTCCTCTCCCATTCATAGACCAAATGATAGAAAGGGTGGCTGGTCATTCATTTTACTACTTCTTATATAGATATTCAGGATACAATCAGATCTTCATCTACCCTGATGATCAAGCAAATACCATATTCACTGCCCTTATAATACCTTCGTATATAGACGGATTGCTTTCGGATTATGCAATGCCCCGATTACATTTCAAATATGTATGATGTCTATCTTTGCCGATATGATCGAAGATATAATTGAGGTGTTCATGGATGATTTTTAGTTTTTGGAGACTCTTTTGAAATGTGTTTAACCAATTTGGACAAAGTGCTTCAAAGATGTGAAGAGTCACATTTAGTGCTAAATTGGAAGAAATGCCACTTTATGGTATAAGAGGGGATAGTGCTAGGGCGTAAAATCTCACACCAAGGATTTAAAGTAGACAGAGTAAAAATAGAAGTTATAGAGAAACTTTCACCACCAAGCAATGTAAAAGGTGTGCTAGGATTCTTATGTCATGCAAGATTTTACCGTTGATTTATTAAAGACTTCTCACAAATTGCAAGACCTTTGAAAAACCTGTTGGTCAAGGATTTGTCCTTTGTGTTTAATGAAAAGTGTAAGTCTGCCTTCAACAAGCTAAAGGGGACACTAACATCAACACTAGTTCTATCACCACCAGATTGGACACTTCCATTTGAGGTTATGTGTGATGCAACCAACCAAGCTATAGGTTATGCATTGGGCCAAAGGAAAGATAAAAGGTTGCCTGCGATCTACTATACTAGTAAAACCCTTGCAGGACTTTAGCTTAATTATACCACTACAGAGAAGGAATTACTCGCAATAGTGTACGCATGTGACAAATTTTGATCACACCTCCTAGGGTCAAGGGTAATCGTATTCACTAATTACACAGCATTAAAATATCTTTTTAACAAAAAGAATGTGAAACCAAGGCTCATTCGATAGGTGATACTCTTACAGGAATTTGATATGGAAGTGAGAGATAAAAAGGGAGTAGAAAATGTGGTCGTAAACCACTTATCAAGACTAGAAAGAGGGGAATGTAAGCCAAGTGAAGATATTAATGAGAATTTTCCTGATGAAACCCTGATGTTGCTTGAAAGTTTGGTTATACCATGGTTTACCAATCTTGCAAATTATGTTTCCAGTGGTAAGCTTCTTTCTGATTTATCTTATCAACAAAGAAAGAGATTTCTTCATGAATGTACTTGATATCTATGGGATGAGCCAATTTTATATAAAATATGCACTGATGGGTTAATGCGACGATGTGTTCCGAAGGAAGAAATGTTGAATGTCGTAAAGCAATGTCATGAAGGTCAATATGTTGGTCATTATAGAGCTAAGAAAATAGTAGCTCAGATACTCGAGAGTGGATTTTATTAGCCACAACTGTTTAGGAATGCTTAAACTTTCATGGCACAATGTGTCAATGTCAAATAATAGGTAACATCTCCAAAAGAGAAGAGATGCTTTTATCTAACATTTTAGAAGTGAAAGTCTTTTATGTATAGGGCATCAACTTTATGGGTCCTTTTTTGTCCTCAATGGGGGACATGTAAACTTTAGTGGGGGTAGATTATGTCTCACATTGGGCTAAAGCAGTGGCATCTCTAACCAATGCCGGAAAGATTGTGCAAAAGTTTATCAAACAGTTATTCAATCGGTTTGGAGTGCCATGAATTATAATATATGATGGAGGCACACATTTTTGCAAAAGATCTTTTGATGCCCTCCTAAAAGGATATAGAGTTGACCATCATGTTGCTACACCTTATCATCCACAGACTAGTGGCCAAGTGGAATTTGTCAAGTGGGAGTTAAAACGAATTTTGGAAAAGATAGTGAACAACTCCAAGAAGGATTGGGCAACGAAGCTAGATAATACCTTGTAGGCTTATAGATCTACTTTCAAGACACCTATTGGAACAACTCCTTATAGGCTTGTATACAAAAAAGCTTGTCATTTGTCGATCGAACTAAAACATCAGACGTATTAGGAGATAAGAGCATTAAATTTTGATTAGAAACAAGTGAGCAAAAAATGACTTCTACAAATGGACGAACTTAAAGAGTTTCATTACAATGCATACGAAAATGCCAGACTTTACAAAAAGAAGTTAAAGAAATGACATGATTCTCATCTTAAGCAAAAGGAATTTAAGGTAAGAGATGTAGTGTTGCTATACAATTCAAGGTTGAGATTGTTTCTAGGAAAGCTAAAATCTCGATGGAGTGAACCTTTTATGCTCATGCAAGTTTTTGATCATAGAGCCCTTAAACCGGAAAATGATAACAAGGAAATTTTTAAGATCAACAGGCATCGTTGCAAACTATATCTTGAAGGAGTGATTCTTAAAGATAAAGAAGTGATTTCTTTCTGTTCGAACAATTAAAAACGCCTCCAAGGATGCAATGTCAACCTAATAACCATAAATTAGCACGTTCAGTAGCTAGATTGAAATTATTGTATTTAGTTAGAGTTGTTTTGAATTTTAAATAATTTTTTGATAATTTGAATTGATCTGCTAATTCTCTTACTCTCTTTAAGCAATTCCAAGATAAGACAACAATGTTGAGCATCCAATGGATTTAGTCTCAACACCTCACCATCATCACCTCCATCACCGTAAAGCTTTGTTTCTAACCCTTTTTAAAATTTAGTCTTTAATTTTGTTTTATTTTATGTTATGTTATTTCCTTCCATGTGTGTTTGTTTGTCTCCTCACATTGAGAATAATGTGTTGTTTAAGTGTAGGGAGGATTGTGTGTTTTGTTTTGAATGTGAATTTTGCATATGTTAGTGTGTTTAGGTTACATATTATGAATTGTGTGAATGTATCGATGGCTTAGATGCAACGAAATCGATTTAATTTTGAACATAATATATTAGGTTGTAAAGAGTCATTAGCTCACGAAATAGTGATCGAGGTTCTTTGGTTAAAATATGCAAGTTAATTAGGATTTAGTGTTAGTTATCACCTTATAAGTTGTCACATTTATTCATAATTTTAAGTCTTTTGAATAAGTAGCTTTGCTAGTATTTTTTCATGAAAATGAGTAGCTAAAGCAACAAGTTAGGCATTAATAAATAAATAAATGTTTGTAAATTTAAAAAAAAACTATTCCATTAGCTTTTGGGTTATGAATAGAGTTATTAATCAGTTGAGAACACAATGTAGCCGAGTAACCGAATCAACAAGCATCACAAATGTGTTCCTTCACGTCAAAAGGCTATAATGATGTTCCAACCAAACAACTTACTAAAAGCATGACTTAATCGAGTAACCGAATCGACATTCATCACCAATATTTGCCTCTATGTAAAAAGATTAGGTCCATGTCCACAAAAAGTAATAAAAAATATTTTCTAATAAACACCTACCGAACTTGTAAGTAGCTTAATTTTTTTATGAAAACGTATTTAGGAATAGTTACAGAGTTGATTGACCAAATAAGTATTAATGTGTGTGTATAATTGAAAGGGGTGGATAAAATTGATATTTAAGTTTTGATTAATATGTATATTTAGTCCAGAGTTCCTACACGCGGATTTTGCATCGTAATAACTTGGAATAACTTAAATTATTGTCTTTAAAGTTAAATTTGTTTCGTGAAGTTGAAGAAAGTGCCTCATTATTGCATTGTGCGCTTTATGTTTTGTTGTTGTTTGTTGCTTTGTCAAGCAATTGCTTAAGTGTGAGGTTATGATAAGGGTAAATTACATCATGTTTTAGGGCATAGTTTGATATATGTTTAGCCGTTAATTCAATCATTTAGTATGTGTTTAGGTTAAAATTATGTTATTTTGTTAATTATTTGTATTTTTAAGTGTTTTATGGGTTAGTACAAGCTTTTAAGCTTAAATATTATATTTTTAAGGTACCTTGATGTGTTTATTAATGTTTTAGGGTCAATATCTAATAATGGAAGAATTATAAAGGGAACTCAGGCCATAACACAAGCCCACGCAATCATGAGAAAAGCTCTAGGAATGGCCCACGATTGCGACCTGCATGCCACAATCATGACAAAAGACTCAGATGTGAACCACGTTTGTCGCCTGCGTTAGGCAGATGTGCAGATGCTTACGAGCTTCACATTTGAAAAAATTTTTGAATCTTTTAAACTCCGGAAAAACCCTAGAATTACCCAAAACATAAAAAACTATTTAAAGAACAACAAGGGGGAGAAAGGGGGCTTCTTTGTGCAGCCGCACTTGAAATCCTAAAGAGAGAATACTGAGAGAGAGAAAGAAGAAGGAAGAGGAAGAAAAGGAAGATAAAGCTGATTCGACATACTTCCCGGATCAAGAGGTTTTCCAATGTCGCTGCCTTCTATCATCTATTCCAAGTCGTGTTTCCTTTTCTTTTAGAATTGAGATGGATTGTATGATGATAAGATTTGGAATATTGATGATGTTCTAAACTCTCCTTCGGGATTTTATTTTGATTTAATGATAAATTAGTCAATTGTATTTATTGGATGAATGTCGTGATTTGATTGCGTTCTTTATAATTCGATAATAAACCGAAAGAGCAAACTAAATGAAAAAGATTAAATTTGATTAATGAGAGTTAGGCGATTTAATAGAAACCGTGACAAATCATACTAGTAATTGTGCGGAGAGAGATCTCGTGTGATATTCCAATAGTTTATTAGAGTGTTTCTGATTTAATTAGGATTTTGAATAATTTGTAAATTAAGAGATTGCAAATTCCATAATCTAATTAGAGTTTATAATTTAGAGTTTAATAGTTATAATTTGAGATAGGGTAATTAACTCTAGGATAGTCTAAAACTGATACTCTATTGACACATAATCGGCTAGGTTAACATTAATGATAAGTAAAATCTTCTTTCTCATAAATTGGTAAACTCCTTAGGTTGATTTCTAATATGATTGCATATTGCTCACTTTGTTAATACTTTTATTTCTGATTTGATTGGTTGAATTCAATTCTCGTAATTAATTCCTGCTGCATCTTTTATTTTTAGTTTTATAGTTTTTCTAGCCTTAGATTTTAGGATTAGATTACTCCCTCTCCTCATAAGATCGACACTTCTTATACTACAGTCGCGACCCATGCGCTTACAATATTTGAGGGCCTATAAATTTTAAAGCTCGAACGACACGATCAAATCCACACGAGCATATTTGTATATTGCAATAAGACGAATGTCAATTTTATTGTCAAGGTTAGAGTTATTTTACTTATTATAAGTTTAGATTTAATACCATTTTACGAGTGTAAATCCTTAAAAATTTTCTCTATTGAGCACAATCCAATAAACAAAAGGCCACAATTTAATCAATGCTTTGGTTTATTTGTTTCTATTATAATTGGTTGTCCAATCTAAAAAATGATGATTAATTCCTAACTTAATATTAAACTCAATATCTAAATTCAAGTTTGAATATAATCAAATTGAATTTATCTCACTAACTTAACAGCGGTATATCAAAATAAGGTTAACTTGTTATTTTTAATTAGAAAAAGAATAGAAATCTTGTAATTTAGTCTGCATTCAATCTAACTTATCAAAATTTCCGTCACACTCTCCTTGTTCCTATCTTTGTACAATTCTTATGTAATTTTTTTTAAAGAATTGACTTGACTCTAGTATTGGACGGCAATTTTAGCCTCATCTAACCTAATTTTGGCCTAAATCAACTGAGTTAAGATTTTTTTAGCTCCCGGTCAGTGATCCCTGAATCATGTAGTCTCCTACATGGGCCCACAAGAAGCCCCACCTCTATGGGCACCATTTACCTGTGGTTCTATCTATAAAAAAAAAAAATTGGTAATCGAACTTGTGACGTGAGACAGATACAGGTTGCAACCTAGTGACTCTGATACCAATGATTTACCCCATAAGGCAAAAGTTATAAAATACTATCTTTAATCTTTTTGTTAAATTTTTTTAAAATAGTATACACCGTCATGGTGAGAGATGAGTCTGAAAGACAAAGTGCGATCACGAGCCCAATTAAGAATCAGGCGGATCGCCAAACGTGGAGTAACCTACGATGGTTCATTGTCTCGAAGGTTGGAGGCGAATGTAACAAGACATAACGAATGTAAACCGGGATAGTGAGGTGTTTGTTTAGGGTTGACAAAACAGAGAAAACTGTCTCCGTCTCGAGGATAGAATGTGTTTGGTTGCAGGGGACAGAACACAAATATAGTGCAAATGACGAATATGCCCCTGGTCTTTAATATGATTAGAAATATGTAATTTATTGAATTCAGCTCACATGAAAAGAATAATCAATTGACTATAGATGCATATTTTAGGAAAGTAGAAAATTTGAAATAAAAATTTAGGAAGTGCTTTATTTTATGAATCATATATGTAATTTTAATACTTATTTAATGAATTATTATTTTCTATTTTCAGTAGGCCTCAAGGAATTTTTTTAAAACTATTATCTTATGCATTTAGCGAGGTTATTATTTTATCCCATTGGTCCAAGTCGGGGCCGAAGAAAATTATTATTTAATCGAAATTATTAATTTATCGAATATTCATTTATCGAGGTTTCTTGTAATAATTTCGATTAATCACGAATAAAATTAATAATAATTGTTATTATTATTTTCATAACAAAAAATATTAACCAAACATAAATAAGTTAAAAATGTTTAATAACAATAAATCTGAATAATAATAAATACAAATTATGTAATAATTTGTAATAATAATAATTAGACATAATAAAAATTTATAAGCATAATTATAATAATAAAGAGGAAATGGATGCGTACTAATACTAATAATATATGTACGACTACTACTACTACTAATAATAATAATAATTATTATTATTATTATTATCATTATTATTATAAATTGATAATAACAAAAAACAAAATGTATGATAACATTAAAAATTAATTAATAATAACAATAATTAATACAAAATTATTGTCATTAATAATCATAATAATAATAATAAATACAAATTTTATAATACATTAATAATAACAATAACTAATACAAAATTATTGTTAATAATAATCATAAAATAATAATTATTACATATTTTATTATACATTTAATAATAAGAATAATAATAATTGTAATAAGAAATATATTATACTAATATTGATAATAATAATTTTCACCAATAATAATAATATTAATATTAATGATATTCAATACAAAATTAGTAACAATAGGGTCAACATACATTCAAATACATCCTCTAAGCATTCATAGAATTAATTACATAATAGCTTCAACATACATTCATATAATTAATTATATGATAGGTTCAACATTCCTTGAAACAAAGGATGTACGCATTACTGTTCATAATAACATAATTGGTTCATCATACATAAAGGGCTTAGAATTTATTAATAATGTTTTGAATAATTATTCCCAAAATGACGCCAATGGCTATGAGTAAAAAAGCATAAGCCCATTCCATGTTTGTCTACAAAGGGGCAACTTCATTGAGCTGTTCATTTGTTACTTGTGGGACTGGAGTCGACATAGAGGAGGCTACATTGACAGTGGGGACAATGTCTACATTGTGTTGACCCGGCGTGTTGGGACCCGATTCGAGAACCGGATCCCAATCGAAAAATGAAAACAAAAAACAACAAGAACGATTGGATAACGCGAAACGAAAGCTGAAGCAAATCGAAAAGCAAAGCGAACACAATGCGGAAGACATAATGCAAAGCGAAGCGGAAACAATACTTCGCAAATGGAGCCGACATCCGAGAACAATCAAGAACACATAAACACATTCGCGTTGGAAACCTAGACTATCCAAACCCAGTATAATTTTTTTTCTCCATATTTCATTCATTTTCTCTTTACTCAATCACATTCAAATCATCATCAATCCATACAATTTCCTTTTTGGAAATTTATCCTCATATAACACTCAATTCATATAATTTGTCTTAATCACGCAAATCTCATCTTTACCAAACTAACTTCTTAATTCTTATTCTTATCTTAACCCGATTTTTACCGAAAATCGGCAAAGATATCTTTTTGTATTTTGTGACCAAAAATTCTGCAAAGGCAAAAATACACTTCTAATATCTCAACCCAACAACACAAATCAACATCGGACCTCCGTCTGAATCCAAACACCCAGTAAACGCACATCTAAACCTAACACTTCAAAAATCCTCAATCGATCATATAAAATCTCAATCAATCCCAACCACATTCAATATCTCAAATCCATATGCAAAATCCACATTTAATGTCCAATTACATACATAAAGCATAATCATACTCAGTTATGATCATAAAATCAATATCTAAGTCTCGAATTCATATACATCCCGTAATAACTGCTTTATATACACAAAAGGCAATTCAAGCCAAAAACAATATCAATTCTCAATTTATACAAAACTATAAATGCGGCAAAATCGAACTTGACGCTCTTTCATCCGATCTCCTGCTCGAAAACCTGGAGATGGGGATGAAAGGGGGGGTGAGCTTGGAAGCTCGTGGATAACACATTTATAAAATGACAAATAAGCAGAAATCATTTCTTTCATAAACTTTTTGCCAAAAGGGCTAATTTTTCAAACTTTGTAACTTTTCAAAACGGTTTCCTAAACCTTTCAATTTTTTTTCAAGCTTTTCATAACAAAAGTCACTTTTTCCCTTTCTCAATTTTTAAACATGAATGCAGACACGAAACAAATCAAAACACGTAACATATCATAATGGTGCAGTTCGGTCCAGTAACGAGCGTCATCGCACATTCTCAAGATAGCGGTCTGTGCGGCCGTGAATGTAACGTACTACGCTGATTTCCCACATTACGGTCTAGTGTAGCCGTGAAGGGAGTCCAAATTTGGAGCTCCGTGCCACTATCGGGCAGTCAGGAGAAGGCTATAACGAATAGAGACAGTGCACTGACTCACAGAGGGACCTAACCGAACCCACATAACATATAAACGAAAACGGAGATTCGAATTTCCCAAATGCCCTTTTCAAAAATCTTACTTTTCACACATACTAATCAAACTGCCCGAAGGCACATTTTGAACTTCATTTCATCAAACACAACAAACTCACAGTTCACATAATTCAATCAATCAATAATTTCCAACAATTTTCATAATTTATCAATGCAGACACAACAAATGCATTTTCAGAAATTTCTATTGATTTATCAAATCATCTAGAACAATGAATTTAAGGTTATAATAATTTTTTCAGAAAATATTCGGAAATCATAGTTTCAAACATTTACAAAAACAATAATTTATCAAAAATCCAAATTTTAGCTTTCTTTAATTTTCAAAAATTTGTGATGAGCTTACAGATCAAAATATAAATATGCTACCCACCTCAAATCGATGCGAGAAACTTGTTCCAAGCTTTAATTTGGCCATTTCTCCTTTCTTTCTTCTAATTTAACATAAATCTAAACCATAATCATCCAAATTCACATCATAAATATCATAATTCACTTAATTCTTCAAATTGGACTTAGAAAACACCAATTCTATATAAAATCAATCTATCTAAATCATAAATTCCAAAAATCCCCAAATCTTAAAATTGGCCTAAAACAATTTATACAAATTCAATATCATAAATAGCATAATCCTTAAAATTGATGTCATAGTTCATCAATTCATACTCATTTCACAATATCTAAACCACCAATTTCAAAAATCCCCAAATCTCAAAATTGGCCTAAACCAATTTATCTAAATTCAATATCATAATTCACAAATTCTTCAAAATTGGTTTCATATATCAACAACCCATATCATTATCTATAATTCTACTCCAAAATTTCACAAATTTCACAAACACAAAATTAAGCCTTAACCTTAAACAAATTTCCATCCAAAATTAAACACAACCTAAGGCATATATATCAAAATCAACTTCATAAATCACAAACCCATGTCATTATCCATATTTCTAAACCAAGAACTCATCAAAAATCACACATTAAATTTTCGACCTTACCTCGTTTTTCACTGAAATCTGACTTTTCTTGGCTTGGAAGGAAGCTCCTGTGCTCCTCCACCTTTTTCTCTCTTGAACCATCTCAAAAATCTCTAAGAAACAAGTAGAAAAAATCAAAACTAAGCTTTCTCTTTCATCTTCCACCATAACCGAAACTTCTCCACTCTTCTTCTTCTTATTTCTCTTCTCCTTTATTCTCATTTTTCCAGCCAACGTCGTGGCCTTATAAGGCTTAAAACGACATCTCACCTTGTGTTTAAAGCCATGTCATTAAATGATGACTAAAAAGACCAAAATGCCCTTACACTTTACTTTATGTCATTCTCACTTGCGGGTTTGATTCGCACTATCAAGTTGAAGGAATTTGTTAAAACTTCCTTCTATAGAAATGTTTCTCTCAATCATACGAATCCAACGCCACTAACTGCGCTTAATTCGGATCAGAAACGAAGAAGTTATAGCAGAAATATTATCAGACCTTCACAAAATTCGAGACTAAACATTACATTAATTTAATTCCAGAAATTAACAATCTTAGGGATGAAATTAAATTTAGATCCCTTCACAAGAGTTGTATCCCTATATCTTAATTTTATTTGGCCTCAAGAATCAACTCAATCGGAGTTGTACAACTCCCGAATTTCGCAAAATACTGAACCATGTTCAGAAACTTATCCAACTTATAACCTATAACCAAATCTCTTACTTTGGTTCAATCAATCTCTTTCCATTTAATTTCCTAAAAATCATAATTCTTCATAAAAATGAAATTAATTGTCTTAATAATCCAACGCTTCGAGAATCGAGTCAATCGGATGTCGGACAAAGGAATTATAAGCAAAAGATTACAAAAGGGATCAGATTAAAAACAAAGTAACCGAACTTCAAAACCAAACTTTTCAAAATTCATATCTCTCGATCCCGAACTCGGAATTTGACAAATTTTTGTGTCAATAAAAAGATCAAAGGAAGCTCTACAACTTCCCTGAAGAAATCAAAATCAAATTAGGTCTCGAAAGAGGTCGGAAACTCAATTAAAGATTCTGTCCAAAACAGCTTTTCCTAAACGACTTCCAATTTGTAATCGCTCATAACTCCTAGTCCCGATATCGGAAAATTTCAAACTTTATATCAATGGAAAGATAAAAACATCATCTAAAACTTTCATGAAGACTACTTACTCCAATTCAGACTAAATTCATACGACGAGTGGCCTCGAAGCATAGAACACACAAATCTATACTTAATAGATTTTTAAAACAAAGCATATCTTCGGAAAATCATATCTCTCAATCCCGACATTGAAAAATAGCAAACTTTATGTCCAAAAAAAGCTCTCGATAGAGGCTACAATTTTCATGTTGATCATTTTCTCGAATTTTGCCTAAATCAAAAAGTCAACTTTTTCTTCAAAAAGTCAAACTCCAAGCGAACTTTGACTGATCATAACTCTCATTTTCGATATCGAAAAATATCAAACTTTTTGGCTACAGAAAGCTCTTGACATAAACTACAAGTTTCATGTAGATCATTTTCTCAAATTATGCCTAAATCAAAAGTCAACTATCAAAGGCCAAAAAGTCCAACTTTTCACAATTCTTCATATTTTCACACTTTATCTCTTTATTTCTTGATTTTCTACTAACTTTTCAATCAATTCATTCGCTTAAACTTTCATAACCCATACAAATCTCCACAATTATCAAATATATTGAAAACTCATAATTCTTTTCTCAAAATTTCCTTAAAGCATAATTTCATCTATAACATAATACTTAAACAAAACACTCATTCAATTTCATTTACTATTTCTAAATTCCAATTAAAGATCGGGGTCCAACATTTCTCCCCCTCTTAAAAGAATTTCGTCCTCGAAATTCATACATAGTCATCAAGTAACATATCCTCCTAATAATAGTCACATTACTTTCTTATCAATTTCTTATCACACATAATCTTAACTTAATCACTATTTTTTTCACTTCTCATTTATATCAAAACACTATTTCCTCAAATAAAATATTTCTTCACACATTTTCACAAGTCAATGGTCTCATTTCTTAAGGAACCCAATATGGGCCAATAATCATCCAAAATCAACCTATTGATCTTTCACACATATATTTTTATCCTTTATCTCATCTCTCAATCATTCCTCATTTCATCTCACACACATAAATATCCAACAGCAAGTCATCAAGATTCATCATGAAATTTTAATCACGATTTCATAATCACAAACCTAAAATTCATCAAAGTTCTTAACCCTCATCAATCACTTAATGAGGTCTTCACATACTTCATAAAAATCCATCTCCATGCTCATCTTTTACTCACAAATGAATATACAAAATCAAATCATCCTAATTCCTCATGAACTTCAAATCTCAATTTCATGCACAATTTCCTAAAATCACTTAACATTCTTATCATCTTCATCTATCAAGCACTTTGGTATGCACTCTATCTTTATCACAATCTCACAAATTCAATCTTATGCTTGAACACTCTTATACAAAACAGTTAAACACAAACGCTCAAGTACGATCATAATACTGGGCTCTGCTACCATAAATGTTGGGACCCGATCCGGGAACCGGATCCCAACCAGAAAATGAAAACGAAAAACAACAAGAACGATTGGATAACGCGAAACGAAATCTGAAGCAAATCGAAAAGTGAAGCGAACACAATGCGGAAGACATAATGCAAAGCGAAGCGGAAACAATACTTCACAAACGGAGCCGACATCCGAGAACAATCAAGAACACATAAACACATTCTTGTTGGAAACCTAGACTATCCAAACCCGTTATATTTTTTTTTCCATATTTCATTCCTTTTCTCTTTACTCAATCACATTCAAATCATCATCAATCCATACAATTTCCTTTTTGGAAATTTATCCTCATTTAACACTCAATTCATATAATTTGTCTTAATCACGCAAATCTCATCTTTACCAAACTAACTTCTTAATTCTTATTCTTATCTTAACCCGATTTTTACCAAAAATCGGGCAGCATAACGGCTGTATTTTGGCAGCCCAAAAATTCCTGCAAAGGTAAAAATATACTTCTAATATCTCAATCCAACAACACAAATCAACATCGGACCTCCCGTCCGGAATCCGAAACACCAGCAGAAACGCACATCTAAACCTAACACTTCAAAAATCCTCAATCGATCATATAAAATCTCAATCAATCCCAACCACATTCAATATCTCAAATCCATATGCAAAATCCACATTTAATGTCCAATTACATACATAAAGCATAATCATACTCAGTTATGATCATAAAATCAATATCTAAGTCTCGAATTCATATACATTCCGTAATAACTGCTTTATATACACAAAAGGCAATTCAAGCCAAAAACAATATCAATTCTCAATTTATACAAAAATACAAATGCGGCAAAATCGAACTTGACGCTCTTTCATCCGATCTCCTGCTCGAAAACCTGGAGATGAGGATGAAAGGGGGGTGAGCTTGGAAGCTCGTGGATAACACATTTATAAAATGAAAAATAAGCAGAAATCATTTCTTTCATAAACTTTTTGCCAAAAGGGCTAAATTTTCAAAATTTGTAACTTTTCAAAACGGTTTCCTAAACCTTTCAATTTTTTTTTCAAGCTTTTCATAACAAAAGTCACTTTTTCCCTTTCTCAATTTTTTAAACATGAATGCAGCACACATAAACAAATCAAAACACGTAACATATCATAATGGTCTTGTTCGGTCCGTAACAGAACGTACTGCACATTCTCGCATAGCGGTCCTGTGCAGCTGTGAACAGAACGTACTACCCTTTCCCGCATTGCGGTCTAGTGTAGCCGTAAAGGGAGTCCAAATTCGGAGCTCCGTGCCACTAGCGGGCAGCCGGGAGAAGGCTATAACGAATAGAGACAGTGCACTGACTCACAGAGGGACCTAACCTAACCCACATAATGTTGGGACCTGATCCGGGAACCGGATCCCAACCGAAAAAGTAGAACGGACACGAACAGAATCGAAAGCAACAGATTTCTTGTTGAATTCATAGCGGAACGAAACAAACGCAAAGCGGAAAATCGCGAATCGGAATGCAAATGACAAAGCGAAGACAAGTGCTCACAAGTGCTCACAAAGCAAAGCGGAAAACGAATGTCCGACATCTCGGAGAAACACAAAGTATAGATAACTTATCGCGTTGGATTACCTCGACTAACCATTCCGAAATCTGGTATAAATTTTTTTTCTCTTATTCACTCCTTTTCTCTTTACTCAGTCACATTCAAATCATAATCAATCCATACAATTTTCTTTTTGGAAATTTATCCTCATATAACACTCAATTCATATAATTTGTCTTAATCACGCAAATCTCATCTTTACCAAACTAACTTCTTAATTCTTATTCTTATCTTAACCCGATTTTTACCGAAAATCGGCAAAGATAACCGTTGTATTTTGACAGCCCAAAATTTCGCAAAGGTAAAAACACTTCTAATATCACAACCCAACAACACAAATCATCATCGGACCCTCCGCTCGAATCCATAACACCAGTAGGAACGCACATCTAAACCTAACACTTCATAAATTCTCAATTGATCATACAAAATCTCAATCAATCCCATTCATATCCAAATCCATACGCAAATGCAATTTGGTAAATAAATCCATAATCATACACATATTCAATTCCACAACCTAACTCAAATACATACATCCAGAATTCATAACACATTCTCTACATTCGGACTAAATACACTTTTTCTGGTTTTCTAACCATCCATAAAATCCAATACGAACATCGAACTTTACACATAAATACAAACATTGCTCGTCTTCCATCCGTTCTCCTGCTTAAAAACCTGGAGATTGGGGATGAAAGGGGGGGTGAGCACTAAGCTCGTGGATAACATATTTATAAATTGAACAATAAGCGAAAAGTGTCCTTTAAAACTTTTCAAACATTTCCCATTTGAAAATTTATCCAAACATTCATTTTAAAACCTTTCAAAACATTCATAAACCTTCATCAATATTTTCTAAAATTTCCAAATCTTCATTTGTTTCAAAGTATTCATAAACATTTACTTTCTAATTTCTCATGTACAATTTCAAATATGAATGCATCACGTCATAATACATCACAACATAAACAAAGCAAAATCACATAACACGTCAAGTGGTTTAGTGTTGGACCCCACACCCCACCAGTAGGTGTTTGCGAGTTATATCATGACGTGTGTTTCTTGGGTTATACCATGCATCCAACACAAATCACATAACACATCAAATGGTTTGGTTTGGTTCGGTCCAAACAGACGCATCGCACATTCCCACATAGCGGTTACGTGCGGTAGTGAATGAGGGGAGTCCGAGATCGAACTCCTATGCCACTAGCGGGCGTGGGAGAAGGCTATAACAAGTAGAAACAATGACGACTCACAAAGGACCTTACCAAACCCATATAGCACATAAGCAAAACATAATTTCAGATGGCCCAAGGCACTTTTCAAACATCTTGCTTTTCACATTTTTCATCTCATAACATCAAATTGTGTCATAAATGACACAAGCATATATTTACATGAATTCACATAATCAATCTAATGAAATGCACATCACCAAATTAATCACATAATAATCACATTCATGACCAAACATGCACTAATTTCTTTAAATCATTTAAATCATAAATCGAATAATTTGAAACTCATGAATTTCATAAATCTTGTATTTTCTCAAAATCATTTTCATAAAATCATTTATCAAAACTTTGCTTCTTAATTTTCAAATTCGCATTCTTAGCTTACAATTCAATAAATAAATATACTACCCACCTGAATTTCCTTGCTAGCATCTTGGATTGGTCCAATTGCTTTTCCCCTACTTCCAATGGCTTCTCAATGCCTTAATCAAAGCATAAAAGTCCCAATTAATAAAAGATCAAATGCTGAAAATTTTCCAAGCATATAAAAACTTGACTTTAAGCTAACCTAATCTTTCCTACACCTTTCCTAAGCTATACCAACCATAACTTCTCTCAATTTAATCCATTATTTTCAAAAATCCTAAACCCGAGGGCCATCCACACATGCTGAAATTTTCCCAAATTTCCATTACTCGTCTTCTTTCCTTTCTTTTCTACACAAATCACTCTCCAACGACAATAAAAATTCATCAAGCATACAAAGTCTAATTAACCAAGGATAGCCAATGCTGGAATTTTTTTCCAAGAATGTAAAACTTGGATTTAAACTTACATTATTTCACTTATACCTTATCTACACCATTCGCATCAAAACCTAGATCAATAGCCAACAAAATTGAAACTCTTCATGCCTATATGAAACTCACAAAATCAGATTTTTTTTGTTTTCATGAAAACGTTACCTCTTTTCTTCCTTTTCCTTTTATTTTCATTTCATTCACTAACTTAATGTTTAAGTGGGCTTAAGCCCAAGCTTCCTTCTCCTCCAACTTAAGGTTTTGTCTTTTAATCACTTAACTTTCCTTTACAAGCTACCAATTTATACTTAGCCCACTTTAATAACCCAAGGCCTTAAAAACACATATATATGCTTCCTAATCCTCATTCATTCTTATTCATATCTTAACATATAAAGATGACAAGGCCCAATTTCCATCTTTTAATTTAACTCTAAACTACAAAGCCCACTTGCTTTCATTCTTTTTCCTTCACCAACCATTCATTCAAACCACCATGATAACATAAACCATGAATTAACAAACATAAACTATGCTAGAATTTTTTTTCAAGGCTTGGAAAAACTTGAATTTCAAACAACCTAACCTTACCCAAACCTTATCTAAGCAATTAACATCAAAACTTATCCAAATAACCAACAAAATTTGGAATTTTTCATGCTTATAAGGAACCCACGTATGCTGATTTTTCTTCCATTTTTTTCTTCTTACTTTATTCACTCTCTCAACTCAAAGAACTCCTCGAATCACCATTTAAGCAAGAAAGACACAAATCCTAACAATAAAACCAGCAATTTTCAAACATCCTCTAACCTATAAGAACCCACGCAAATCTGTTTTTTTTTTTCACTTTCATAATCATTCTTTCTTCTTTTCTTTCTTGATAAATCATTCTTCAGATCACTAGGATTAAGTAAGAAACATAAAACCCTAACAAGAAAATGACAAAATTTCGAAATCCCTACCTTATAGGAATGACCCACGACATCACTCTTCTCTTCTTCTTCTTCTTCTTCTCCAACCTAGCTTGGCTGAAACTTCTCTTCTCTTCTTTGCTTTTGCAATTTCGACACCTTCATCTTTGCTTCTCTCTTCTTTGATGGCCAAAATGTCCCTCTCCTTTTTCTCCTTTGAAAAGTCGACAAGCTTCTCTCTTTTGCTTAGAGTTTCGGTGGGTTCTAGAACAATCACCTAAGACTTCACTTTTTTAACTTAACTAATGTGTAAAACGACAAAGCATCACAATCCTTTCTTATGTGCAATTTTCGTCCACTTTCACTCACCCATACGACTACTCACTACTATCTTGTCTCTTATATATATATGTAACTTTTCAAGATGCCATAGGAAGCTTCCACGTTGGTAGGCTTAAGAACCATTAAAATTTTACTTAAATCATGACATTTGACTAAGTCAATTTAGCTTCATTATGCTTATCAACGTGATCCACGCACATATATATATATTCATTAATTAATTCCCAATTAATTATATATATATATATATATATCTATATGATTGCTGAAAGGTCAAATGACCATATTACCCCTCCATTCAAAGCTTAAAGTCATGCTTACTTGCGGTTTGATTCGCACTATCAATTTGAAGGAATTTGTCCAAACTTCCTTCTAGAGAATTGATCCTCTCGATCATACAAATCCAACGCAACTGACGACGCTCAATTCGGATCTAAAACGAAGAAGTTATGGGCAAAATACTATCGGACCAGTAAAAAATCCGAAATTAAACATTAACCCTACTTTGATTAAAAAAAAATTAATGACCTTAGGGACTAAATTAAAATTCGAGCCCTTCACATAATTGAATTCTCATATCTTAACTTTATTTAACCTCAAGAATCGACTCAATCGGATCTCCACAGCTCCCGAATTTCGCAAAATACCGAACCATGTTCGGAAACTTTCTCAACTCACTTGATTAAAATCAATCACCTTCAATTCAATCTCCCAAAATTCATAATTCTTCAATAAAATGACATTAATTGTCTTAGGAATCCAACGCTTCGAAAATCAAGTCAATCGGATGTCGGACGAAAGATTTATAACAAAAGATTGCAAAAGGGTCGGAGTTCAAGCAAAATTTACAAAACCTTAAATACCCACTTATAACTGAATTTTCCAAAAATCATATCTCTTAATTCCGACATCGAAAAAATAGCAAACTTTATGTCCACGAAAAACTCTCGACAGAGGCTACAAGTTTCATGTAGATCATTTTCTCGGATTTTGCCTCAATTAAAAAGTCAACTTTTTCCTCAAAGTCAAACTTCAAACGAACTTTGACTGATCATAACTCTCACTCCCGATATTGAAAATATCAAACTTTATGTCTACTGAAAAGCTCTTAACATAAACTACAAGTTTCAGAAGATCGTTTTCTCAAATTTTGACTCAAACAAAAAGTCAACTCTCAAGTCAACCATTTAATCACTATTCATCCCCAAAGTCAAACTTTCTAAATTCTTCAAATTTTCACACTTTTTCCTTTTAATTCTTGCTATTTAACTTCATTTCAATCAATTCATCCACTTTCTTCTCATAATCCATATAAGTTCACTCAAATATCAAAATCCTCAAAATTAAACAATTCTTTTCTCATAATTTTTTTTTTAATTTCATCAAATTTCCTTAAATTCATAAATTGTCTCACCAATTTCTTTCTCATTTAAAATCATTTTAATATTCTAATTTTCACCAAAAATTCGGGGTCCAACATTTCTCCCCCTCTTAAAAGAATTTCTTCCTCGAAATTCACACTTAAGAACATAATATTTCGTATCTAATTCCTTCTCATAATATTTTCTCAATCTCTTCATAATTTCTCAATTCTTGAATCAATTACTCCATCCAAAATCATATCAAACTCACATTTTTCCTTAACATTTGAAACAAGTCAATGGTCCACGTCGTAATGACTCTTCATATGGACCAAAATCACCATTTCACTTAATCCTTTGAATTTCTATACACATTTCTCTATCAATTTATCTCATTCTTCAAAATTTTCATCTCACATATGCATATTCGAAATCAATTCCTCTAAATTCATCATGTAATTCAAATCTAAATTTCCATTTTCACAATCTATCTAAATCAAACAATCAATTAGGTTCTTCCCAATTCACCAAGAAATTCTAACCTCAAATTCATAATCATAAACCTAAATCAAACATAATTCTTAACCTTAATCTCATCTCATAATTGCATGTACAAAATCAAATCGCCAGCATGAACTTCAAATCTCAAGTTCATTTACACATACCCAAAATCAATCAAAGTTCTTAACCTCACTCACTCAGACAATCACTAAATTCATTCTTAATAACCATAATGCCCAAGTATGATCATAATTTGGGCTCGACATTCTCACAAATTCAATTTTTATCCTTACACACTCTCATCAATCTTTTATGCCCGATTAAGACCATAAGATCGACTCGATACCATAAATGTTGGGACTGATTCAGAACCGAATCCCAACCAAAAAGCGAATCGGACACGAGCAGTAATCGAAAGCAACAGATTTCTTGTCAATTCATAGCGAACGAAACAAACGCAGTTTAAAAATCGCGAATCGGAATGCAAATAACAAAGCGGAGACAAGTGCTCACACAAATCGCAATAATCGAAAACGAATGTCCGACATCTCGGAGAAACACAAAGTATAGATAACTTATCGCGTTGGATTACCTCGACTAACCATTCCGAAATCCGGTATAAATTTTTTTTTCTCTTATTCACTCCTTTTCTCTTTACTCAATCACATTCAAATCATAATCAATCCATACAATTTCCTTTTTGGAAATTTATCCTCATATAACACTCAATTCATATAATTTGTCTTAATCACGCAAATCTCATCTTTATCAAACTAACTTCTTAATTCTTATTCTTATCTTAACCCGATTTTTACCGAAAATTGGGCAGCATAACCGTTGTATTTTGACAGCCCAAAAATTTCTGCAAAGGGAAAAACACTTCTAATATCACAACCCAACAACACAAATCATCATCGGACCCTCCCGTTCGGAATCCATAACACCAGCAGGAACGCACATCTAAACCTAACACTTCATAAATTCTCAATTGATCATACAAAATCTCAATCAATCCCATTCATATCCAAATCCATACGCAAATGCAATTTGGTAAATAAATCCATAATCATACACATATTCAATTCCACAACCTAACTCAAATACATACATCCGAATTCATAACACATTCTCTACATTGAATAAATACACTTTTTCTGGTTTTCTAACCATCCATAAAATCCAATACTTAACATCGAACTTTACACATAAATACAAACATTGCTCGTCTTCCATCCGTTCTCCCGCTTAAAACCCGGAGATTGGGGA
Source organism: Erythroxylum novogranatense (assembly GCA_029891385.1). Taxonomy (NCBI): domain Eukaryota; kingdom Viridiplantae; phylum Streptophyta; class Magnoliopsida; order Malpighiales; family Erythroxylaceae; genus Erythroxylum; species Erythroxylum novogranatense. The sequence goes on along the minus strand of CM057225.1, from coordinate 72,171,758 downwards.
TGAAAGGGGGTGAGCACTAAGCTCGTGGATAACATATTTATAAATTGAACAATAAGCTTAAAAGTGTCCTTTAAAACTTTTCAAACATTTCCCATTTGGAAATTTATCCAAACATTCATTTTAAAACCTTTCAAAACATTCATAAACCTTCATCAACATTTTCTAAAATTTCCAAATCTTCATTTGTTTCAAAGTATTCATAAACATTTACTTTCTCATTTCTCATGTACAATTTCAAATATGAATGCATCACGCCATAATACATCACAACATAAACAAAACAAAATCACATAACACGTCAAGTGGTTTAGTGTTGGACCCACACCCCACCCGTAGGTGTTTGCGAGTTATATCATGACGTGTGTTTCATGGGTTATACCGCTGCATCCAACACAAATCACATAACACATCAAATGGTTTGGTTTGGTTCGGTCCAAATAGATGATCGCACATTCCCCGCAGATAGCGGTTCTCAGGCAAACAGGAAGCAGAGGGGAGTCCGAGATCGAACTCCTATGCCACTAGCGGGCAAAGGGAGAAGGCTATAACAAGTAGAGACAATGACGACTCACAAAGGACCTTACTAAACCCATATAGCACATAAGCAAAACATAATTTCAGATGGCCCGAAGGCACTTTTCAAACATCTTGCTTTTCACATTTTTCATCTCATAACATCAAATTGTGTCATAAATGACACAAGCATATATTTACATGAATTCACATAATCAATCTAATGAAATGCACATCACCAAATTAATCACATAATAATCACATTCATGACCAAACATGCACTAATTTCTTTAAATCATTTAAATCATAAATCGAATAATTTGAAACTCATGAATTTCATAAATCTTGTATTTTCTCAAAAGCATTTTCATAAAATCATTTATCAAAACTTTGCTTCTTAATTTTTCAAATTGCATTCTTAGCTTACAATTCAATAAATAAATATACTACCCACTGAATTTCCTTGCTAGCATCTTGGATTGGTCCAATTGCTTTTCCCTACTTCCAATGGCTTCTCAATGCCTTAATCAAAGCATAAAAGTCCCAATTAATAAAAGATCAAATGCTGAAAATTTTCCAAGCATATAAAACTTGACTTTAAGCTAACCTAATCTTTCCTACACCTTTCCTAAGCTATACCAACCATAACTTCTCTCAATTTAATCCATTATTTTCAAAAATCCTAAACCCGAGGGCCATCCACACATGCTGAAATTTTCCCAAATTTCCATTACTCGTCTTCTTTCCTTTCTTTTCTACACAAATCACTCTCCAACGACAATAAAACTTCATCAAGCATACAAAGTCTAATTAACCAAGGATAGCCAATGCTGGAATTTTTTTCCAAGAATGTAAAACTTGGATTTAAACTTACATTATTTCACTTATACCTTATACCATTCGCATCAAAACCTAGATCAATAGCCAACAAAAATTCGAAACTCTTCATGCCTATATGAAACTCACAAAATCAGATTTTTTTTGTTTTCATGAAAACGTTACCTCTTTTCTTCCTTTTCCTTTTATTTTCATTTCATTCACTAACTTAATGCTTAAGTGGGCTTAAGCCCAAGCTTCCTTCTCCTCCAACTTAAGGTTTTGTCTTTTAATCACTTAACTTTCCTTTACAAGCTACCAATTTATACTTAGCCCACTTTAATAACCCAAGGCCTTAAAACACATATATATGCTTCCTAATCCTCATTCATTCTTATTCATATCTTAACATATAAAGATGACAAGGCCCAATTTCCATCTTTTAATTTAACTCTAAACTACAAAGCCCACTTGCTTTCATTCTTTTTCCTTCACCAACCATTCATTCAAACCACCATGATAACATAAACCATGAATTAACAAACATAAACTATGCTGAATTTTTTTCAAGGCTTGGAAAAACTTGAATTTCAAACAACCTAACCTTACCCAAACCTTATCTAAGCAATTAACATCAAAACTTATCCAAATAACCAACAAAATTTGGAATTTTTCATGCTTATAAGGAACCCACGTATGCTGATTTTTCTTCCATTTTTTTCTTCTTACTTTATTCACTCTCTCAACTCAAAGAACTCCTCGAATCACCATTTAAGCAAGAAAGACACAAATCCTAACAATAAAACCAACAATTTTCAAACATCCTCTAACCTATAAGAACCCACGCAAATCTGTTTTTTTTTTCACTTTCATAATCATTCTTTCTTCTTTTCTTTCTTGATAAATCATTCTTGAGATCACTAGGATTAAGTAAGAAACATAAAACCCTAACAAGAAAATGACAAAATTTCAAATCCCTACCTTATAGGAATGACCCACGACATCACTCTCTTCTTCTTCTTCTTCTTCTCCAACCTAGCTTATTGAAACTTCTCTTCTCTTCTTTGCTTTTGCAATTTCGACACCTTCATCTTTGCTTCTCTCTTCTTTGATGGCCAAAATGTCCCTCTCCTTTTCTCCTTTGAAAAGTCGACAAGCTTCTCTCTTTGCTTAGAGTTTCGTGGGTTCTAGAACAATCACCTAAGACTTCACTTTTTTAACTTAACTAATGTGTAAAACGACAAAGCATCACAATCCTTTCTTATGTGCAATTTTCGTCCACTTTCACTCACCCATACGACTACTCACTACTATCTTGTCTCTTATATATATATGTAACTTTTCAAGATGCCATAGGAAGCTTCCACGTTGGTAGGCTTAAGAACCATTAAAATTTTACTTAAATCATGACATTTGACTAAGTCAATTTAGCTTCATTATGCTTATCAACGTGATCCACGCACATATATATATATTCATTAATTAATTCCCAATTAATTAATTATATATATATATATATATATATATCTATATGATTGCTGAAAGGTCAAATGACCATATTACCCCTCCATTCAAAGCTTAAAGTCATGCTTACTTGCGGTTTGATTCGCACTATCAATTTGAAGGAATTTGTCCAAACTTCCTTCTAGAGAATTGATCCTCTCGATCATACAAATCCAACGCAACTGACGACGCTCAATTCGGATCTAAAACGAAGAAGTTATGGGCAAAATACTATCGGACCAGTAAAAAATCCGAAATTAAACATTAACCCTACTTTGATTAAAAAAAATTAATGACCTTAGGGACTAAATTAAAATTCGAGCCCTTCACATAATTGAATTCTCATATCTTAACTTTATTTAACCTCAAGAATCGACTCAATCGGATCTCCACACTCCCGAATTTCAGAAAATACCGAACCATGTTCGAAACTTTCTCAACTCACTGATTAAAATCAATCACCTTCAATTCAATCTCCCAAAATTCATAATTCTTCAATAAAATGACATTAATTGTCTTAGGAATCCAACGCTTCGAAAATCAAGTCAATCGGATGTCGGACGAAAGATTTATAACAAAAGATTGCAAAAGGGTCGGAGTTCAAGCAAAATTTACAAAACCTTAAATACCCACTTATAACTGAATTTTCCAAAAATCATATCTCTTAATTCCGACATCGAAAAAATAGCAAACTTTATGTCCACGAAAAACTCTCGACAGTGGCTACAAGTTTCATGTAGATCATTTTCTCAGATTTTGCCTCAATTAAAAAGTCAACTTTTTCCTCAAAGTCAAACTTCAAACGAACTTTGACTGATCATAACTCTCACTCTTGATATTGAAAAATATCAAACTTTATGTCTACGAAAAGCTATTAACATAAACTACAAGTTTCCAGAAGATCGTTTTCTCAAATTTTGACTCAAACAAAAAGTCAACTCTCAAGTCAACCATTTAATCACTATTCATCCCCAAAGTCAAACTTTCTAAATTCTTCAAATTTTCACACTTTTTCCTTTTAATTCTTGCTATTTAACTTCATTTCAATCAATTCATCCACTTTCTTCTCATAATCCATATAAGTTCACTCAAATATCAAAATCCTCAAAATTAAACAATTCTTTTCTCATAATTTTTTTTTTAATTTCATCAAATTTCCTTAAATTCATAAATTGTCTCACCAATTTCTTTCTCATTTAAAATCATTTTAATATTCTAATTTTCACCAAAATTCGGGTCCAACATTTCTCCCTCTTAAAAGAATTTCTTCCTCAAATTCACACTTAAGAACATAATATTTCAGATCTAATTCCTTCTCATAATATTTTCTCAATCTCTTCATAATTTCTCAATTCTTGAATCAATTACTCCATCCAAAATCATATCAAACTCACATTTTCCTTAACATTTGAAACAAGTCAATGGTCCACGTCGAATGACTCTTCATATGGACCAAAATCACCATTTCACTTAATCCTTTGAATTTCTATACACATTTCTCTATCAATTTATCTCATTCTTCAAAATTTTCATCTCACATATGCATATTCGAAATCAATTCCTCTAAATTCATCATGTAATTCAAATCTAAATTTCCATTTTCACAATCTATCTAAATCAAACAATCAATTAGGTTCTTCCCAATTCACCAAGAAATTCTAACCTCAAATTCATAATCATAAACCTAAATCAAACATAATTCTTAACCTTAATCTCATCTCATAATTGCATGTACAAAATCAAATCGCCAGCATGAACTTCAAATCTCAAGTTCATTTACACATACCCAAAATCAATCAAAGTTCTTAACCTCACTCACTCAGACAATCACTAAATTCATTCTTAATAACCATAATGCCCAAGTATGATCATAATACTGGGCTCTGACATTCTCACAAATTCAATTTTTATCCTTACACACTCTCATCAATCTTTTATGCCCAGTTATGACCATAGTACTGGACTCTGATACCATAAATGTTGGGACCTGATTCGGGAACCGAATCCCAACCAAAAAAGCAGAACGGACACGAACAGAATCGAAAGCAACAGATTTCTTGTCGAATTCATAGCGGAACGAAACAAACGCAAAGCGAAAAATCGCGAATCGGAATGCAAATAACAAAGCAGAGACATGTGCTCACACAAATTGCAGCGAATCGGAAAACGAATGTCCGACATCTCGGAGAAACACAAAGTATAGATAACTTATCGCGTTGGATTACCTCGACTAACCATTCCGAAATCCGGTATAAATTTTTTTTTCTCTTATTCACTCCTTTTCTCTTTACTCAATCACATTCAAATCATAATCAATCCATACAATTTCCTTTTTGGAAATTTATCCTCATATAACACTCAATTCATATAATTTGTCTTAATCACGCAAATCTCATCTTTACCAAACTAACTTCTTAATTCTTATTCTTATCTTAACCCGATTTTTACCGAAAATCGGGCAGCATAACCGTTGTATTTTGACAGCCCAAAAATTTCTACAAAGGTAAAAACACTTCTAATATCACAACCCAACAACACAAATCATCATCGGACCCTCCCGTTCGGAATCCATAACACCAGTAGGAACGCACATCTAAACCTAACACTTCATAAATTCTCAATTGATCATACAAAATCTCAATCAATCCCATTCATATCCAAATCCATACGCAAATGCAATTTGGTAAATAAATCCATAATCATACACATATTCAATTCCACAACCTAACTCAAATACATACATCCGAATTCATAACACATTTCTCTACATTCGGACTAAATACACTTTTTCTGGTTTTCTAACCATCCATAAAATCCAATACGAACATCGAACTTTACACATAAATACAAACATTGCTCGTCTTCCATCCGCTCTCCCGCTTAAAAACACGGAGATTGGGGATGAAAGGGGTGAGCACTAAGCTCGTGGATAACATATTTATAAATTGAACAATAAGCTTAAAAGTGTCCTTTAAAACTTTTCAAACATTTCCCATTTGGAAATTTATCCAAACATTCATTTTAAAACCTTTCAAAACATTCATAAACCTTCATCAACATTTTCTAAAATTTCCAAATCTTCATTTGTTTCAAAGTATTCATAAACATTTACTTTCTAATTTCTCATGTACAATTTCAGATATGAATGCATCACGTCATAATACATCACAACATAAACAAAACAAAATCACATAACACGTCAAGTGGTTTAGTGTTGGACCCCACACCCCACCCGTAGGTGTTTGCGAGTTATATCTTTGCGACGTGTGTTTCATGGGTTATACCATGCATCCAACACAAATCACATAACACATCAAATGGTTTGGTTTGGTTCGGTCCAAAATAGACGATCGCACATTCCGCATAGCGGTTCATGCGGTACCGTGAAAAGAGGGAGTCCGAGATCGAACTCCTATGCCACTAGCGAGCAGCCGGAGAAGGCTATAACAAGTAGAGACAATGACTCACAAAGGACCTTACCAAACCCATATAGCACATAAGCAAAACATAATTTCAGATGGCCCAAGGCACTTTTCAAACATCTTGCTTTTCACATTTTCATCTCATAACATCAAATTGTGTCATAAATGACACAAGCATATATTTACATGAATTCACATAATCAATCTAATGAAATGCACATCACCAAATTAATCACATAATAATCACATTCATGACCAAACATGCACTAATTTCTTTAAATCATTTAAATCATAAATCGAATAATTTGAAACTCATGAATTTCATAAATCTTGTATTTTCTCAAAATCATTTTCATAAAATCATTTATCAAAACTTTGCTTTTAATTTTCAAATTCGCATTCTTAGCTTACAATTCAATAAATAAATATACTACCCACCTGAATTTCCTTGCTAGCATCTTGGATTGGTCCAATTGCTTTTCCCTACTTCCAATGGCTTCTCAATGCCTTAATCAAAGCATAAAAGTCCCAATTAATAAAAGATCAAATGCTGAAAATTTTCCAAGCATATAAAACTTGACTTTAAGCTAACCTAATCTTTCCTACACCTTTCCTAAGCTATACCAACCATAACTTCTCTCAATTTAATCCATTATTTTCAAAAATCCTAAACCCGAGGGCCATCCACACATGCTGAAATTTTCCCAAATTTCCATTACTCGTCTTCTTTCCTTTCTTTTCTACACAAATCACTCTCCAACGACAATAAAACTTCATCAAGCATACAAAGTCTAATTAACCAAGGATAGCCAATGCTGGAATTTTTTTCCAAGAATGTAAAACTTGGATTTAAACTTACATTATTTCACTTATACCTTATCTACACCATTCGCATCAAAACCTAGATCAATAGCCAACAAAAATTCGAAACTCTTCATGCCTATATGAAACTCACAAAATCAGATTTTTTTTGTTTTCATGAAAACGTTACCTCTTTTCTTCCTTTTCCTTTTATTTTCATTTCATTCACTAACTTAATGCTTAAGTGGGCTTAAGACCAAGCTTCCTTCTCCTCCAACTTAAGGTTTTGTCTTTTAATCACTTAACTTTCCTTTACAAGCTACCAATTTATACTTAGCCCACTTTAATAACCCAAGGCCTTAAAAACACATATATATGCTTCCTAATCCTCATTCATTCTTATTCATATCTTAACATATAAAGATGACAAGGCCCAATTTCCATCTTTTAATTTAACTCTAAACTACAAAGCCCACTTGCTTTCATTCTTTTTCCTTCACCAACCATTCATTCAAACCACCATGATAACATAAACCATGAATTAACAAACATAAACTATGCTGAATTTTTTTCAAGGCTTGGAAAACTTGAATTTCAAACAACCTAACCTTACCCAAACCTTATCTAAGCAATTAACATCAAAACTTATCCAAATAACCAACAAAATTTGGAATTTTTCATGCTTATATGGAACCCACGTATGCTGATTTTTCTTCCATTTTTTTCTTCTTACTTTATTCACTCTCTCAACTCAAAGAACTCCTCGAATCACCATTTAAGCAAGAAAGACACAAATCCTAACAATAAAACCAACAATTTTCAAACATCCTCTAACCTATAAGAACCCACTTAAAAATGCTTTTTTTTCACTTTCATAATCCTTCTTTCTTCTTTTCTTTCTTGATAAATCATTCTTCAGATCACTAGGATTAAGTAAGAAACATAAAACCCTAACAAGAAAATGACAAAATTTCGAAATCCCTACCTTAGAGGAATGACCCACGACATCACTCTTCTCTTCTTCTTCTTCTTCTTCTCCAACCTAGCTTGGCCGAAACTTCTCTTCTCTTCTTTGCTTTTGCAATTTCGACACCTTCATCTTTGCTTCTCTCTTCTTTGATGGCCAAAATGTCCCTCTCCTTTTTCTCCTTTGAAAAGTCGACAAGCTTCTCTCTTTTGCTTAGAGTTTCGGTGGGTTCTAGAACAATCACCTAAGACTTCACTTTTTTAACTTAACTAATGTGTAAAACGACAAAGCATCACAATCCTTTCTTATGTGCAATTTTCGTCCACTTTCACTCACCCATACGACTACTCACTACTATCTTGTCTCTTATATATATATGTAACTTTTCAAGATGCCATAGGAAGCTTCCACGTTGGTAGGCTTAAGAACCATTAAAATTTTACTTAAATCATGACATTTGACTAAGTCAATTTAGCTTCATTATGCTTATCAACGTGATCCACGAACATATATATATATTCATTAATTAATTCCCAATTAATTATATATATATATATATATCTATATGATTGCTGAAAGGTCAAATGACCATATTACCCCTCCATTCAAAGCTTAAAGTCATGCTTACTTGCGGTTTGATTCGCACTATCAATTTGAAGGCATTTGTCCAAACTTCCTTCTAGAGAATTGATCCTCTCGATCATACAAATCCAACGCAACTGACGACGCTCAATTCGGATCTAAAACGAAGAAGTTATGGGCAAAATACTATCGGACCAGCAAAAAATCCGAAATTAAACATTAACCCTACTTTGATTAAAAAAAAATTAATGACCTTAGGGACTAAATTAAAATTCGATCCCTTCACATAATTGAATTCTCATATCTTAACTTTATTTAACCTCAAGAATCGACTCAATCGGATCTCCACAGCTCCCGATTTACATAAAATACCGAACCATGTTCGGAAACTTTCTCAACTCACTTGATTAAAATCAATCACCTTCAATTCAATCTCCCAAAATTCATAATTCTTCAATAAAATGACATTAATTGTCTTAGGAATCTAACGCTTCAAAAATCAAGTCAATCGGATGTCGGACGAAAGATTTATAACAAAAGATTGCAAAAGGGTCGGAGTTCAAGCAAAATTTACAAAACCTTAAATACCCACTTATAACTGAATTTTCCAAAAATCATATCTCTTAATTCCGACATCGAAAAAATAGCAAACTTTATGTCCACGAAAAACTCTCGACAGAGGCTACAAGTTTCATGTAGATCATTTTCTCGGATTTTGCCTCAATTAAAAAGTCAACTTTTTCCTCAAAGTCAAACTTCAAACGATCTTTGACTGATCATAACTCTCACTCCCGATATTGAAAAATATCAAACTTTATGTCTACGAAAAGCTCTTAACATAAACTACAAGTTTCCAGAAGATCGTTTTCTCAAATTTTGACTCAAACAAAAAGTCAACTCTCAAGTCAACCATTTAATCACTATTCATCCACAAAGTCAAACTTTCTAAATTCTTCAAATTTTCACACTTTTTTCTTTTAATTCTTGCTATTTAACTTCATTTCAATCAATTCATCCACTTTCTTCTCATAATCCATATATGTTCACTCAAATATCAAAGTCCTCAAAATTAAACAATTCTTTTCTCATAATTTTTTTTTAATTTCATCAAATTTCCTTAAATTCATAAATTGTCTCACCAATTTCTTTATCATTTAAAATCATTATAATATTCTAATTTTCACCAAAAATTCGGGGTCCAACATTTCTCCCCCTTTAAAAGAATTTCGTCCTCGAAATTCACACTTAAGAACATAATATTTCGTATCTAATTCCTTCTCATAATATTTTCTCAATCTCTTCATAATTTCTCAATTCTTGAATCAATTACTCCATCCAAAATCATATCAAACTCACATTTTTCCTTAACATTTGAAACAAGTCAATGGTCCACGTCGTAATGACTCTTCATATGGACCAAAATCACCATTTCACTTAATCCTTTGAATTTCTATACACATTTCTCTATCAATTTATCTCATTCTTCAAAATTTTCATCTCACATATGCATATTCGAAATCAATTCCTCTAAATTCTTCATGTAATTCAAATCTAAATTTCCATTTTCACAATCTATCTAAATCAAACAATCAATTAGGTTCTTCCCAATTCACCAAGAAATTCTAACCTCAAATTCATAATCATAAACCTAAATCAAACATAATTCTTAACCTTAATCTCATCTCATAATTGCATGTACAAAATCAAATCGCCAGCATGAACTTCAAATCTCAAGTTCATTTACACACACCCAAAATCAATCAAAGTTCTTAACCTCACTCACTCAGACAATCACTAAATTCATTCTTAATAACCATAATGCCCAAGTATGATCATAATACTGGGCTCTGACATTCTCACAAATTCAATTTTTATCCTTACACACTCTCATCAATCTTCTATGCCCAGTTAAGACCATAGTACTGGACTCTGATACCATAAATGTTGGGACCTGATTCGGGAACCGAATCCCAACCAAAAAAGCAGAACGGACACAAACAGAATCGAAAGCAACAGATTTCTTGTCAAATTCATAGCGGAACGAAACAAACGCAAAGCAAAAAATCGCGAATCGGAATGCAAATAACAAAGCGGAGACAAGTGCTCACACAAATCGCAGTGAATCGGAAAACGAATGTCCGACATCTCGGAGAAACACAAAGTATAGATAACTTATCACGTTGGATTACCTCGACTAACCATTCCGAAATCCGGTATAAATTTTTTTTTTCTCTTATTCACTCCTTTTCTCTTTACTCAATCACATTCAAATCATAATCAATCCATACAATTTCCTTTTTGGAAATTTATCCTCATATAACACTCAATTCATATAATTTGTCTTAATCACGCAAATCTCATCTTTACCAAACTAACTTCTTAATTCTTATTCTTATCTTAACCCGATTTTTACCGAAAATCGGGCAGCATAACCGTTGTATTTTGACAGCCCAAAAATTTCTGCAAAGGTAAAAACACTTCTAATATCACAACCCAACAACACAAATCATCATCGGACCCTCCCGTTCGGAATCCATAACACCAGCAGGAACGCACATCTAAACCTAACACTTCATAAATTCTCAATTGATCATACAAAATCTCAATCAATCCCATTCATATCCAAATCCATACGCAAATGCAATTTGGTAAATAAATCCATAATCATACACATATTCAATTCCACAACCTAACTCAAATACATACATCCAGAATTCATAACACATTCTCTACATTCGGACTAAATACACTTTTTCTGGTTTTCTAACCATCCATAAAATCCAATACGAACATCGAACTTTACACATAAATACAAACATTGCTCGTCTTCCATCCGTTCTCCTGCTTAAAAACCTGGAGATTGGGGATGAAAGGGGGGTGAGCACTAAGCTCGTGGATAACATATTTATAAATTGAACAATAAGCGAAAAGTGTCCTTTAAAACTTTTCAAACATTTCCCATTTGGAAATTTATCCAAACATTCATTTTAAAACCTTTCAAAACATTCATAAACCTTCATCAACATTTTCTAAAATTTCCAAATCTTCATTTGTTTCAAAGTATTCATAAACATTTACTTTCTCATTTCTCATGTACAATTTCAAATATGAATGCATCACGTCATAATACATCACAACATAAACAAAGCAAAATCACATAACACGTCAAGTGGTTTAGTGTTGGACCCCACACCCCACCCGTAGGTGTTTGCGAGTTATCGTCATGACGTGTGTTCATGGGTTATACCATGCATCCAACACAAATCACATAACACATCAAATGGTTGAAATCCTTCACATAATTGAAGTCCCATATCTTAACTTTATTTAACCTCAAGAATCGACTCAATCGAATCTCCACAGCTCCCGAATTTCGCAAAATACCGAACCATGTTCGGAAACTTTCTCAACTCACTTGATTAAAATCAGTCACCTTCAATTCAATCTCCCAAAATTCATAATTCTTCAATAAAATGACATTAATTGTCTTAAGAATCCAACGCTTCGAAAATCAAGTCAATCGGATGTCGGACGAAAGATTTATAACAAAAGATTGCAAAAGGGTCGGAGTTCAAGCAAAATTTACAAAACCTTAAATACCCACTTATAACTGAATTTTTCAAAAATCATATCTCTTAATTCCGACATCGAAAAAATAGCAAACTTTATTTCAACGAAAAACTCTCGACAGAGGCTACAAGTTTCATGTAGATCATTTTCTCAGATTTTGCCTCAATTAAAAAGTCAACTTTTTTCTCAAAGTCAAACTTCAAACGAACTTTGACTGATCATAATTCTCACTCACGATATTGAAAAATATCAAACTTTATGTCTACGAAAAGCTCTTAACAAAAACTACAAGTTTTCAGAAGATCGTTTTCTCAAATTTTGACTCAAACAAAAAGTCAACTCTCAAGTCAACCATTTAATCACTATTCATCCCCAAAGTCAAACTTTCTAAATTCTTCAAATTTTCACACTTTTTCTTTTTAATTCTTGCTATTTAACTTCATTTCAATCAACTCATCCACTTTCTTCTCATAATCCATATAAGTTCACTCAAATATCAAAGTCCTCAAAATTAAACAATTCTTTTCTCATAATTTTTTTTAATTTCATCAAATTTCCTTAAATTCATAAATTGTCTCACCAATTTCTTTCTCATTTAAAATCATTTTAATATTCTAATTTTCACCAAAAATTCGAGGTCCAACACATAACATATAAACGAAAACGGAGATTCGAATTGCCCGAAGGCCCTTTTCAAAAATCTTACTTTTCACACATACTAATCAAACTGCCCGAAGGCACATTTTGAACTTCATTTCATCAAACACAACAAACTCACAGTTCACATAATTCAATCAATCAATAATTTCCAACAATTTTCATAATTTATCAATGCATACACAACAAATACATTTTCAGAAATTTCTATCGATTTATCAAATCATCTAGAACAATGAATTTAAACTTATAATAATTTTTTCAGAAAATATTCGGAAATCATAGTTTCAAACATTTACAAAAACAATAATTTATCAAAAATCCAAATTTTAGCTTTCTTTAATTTTTGAAAATTTGTGATGAGCTTACAGATCAAAATATAAATATGCTACCCACCTCAAATCGATGCGAGAAACTTGTTCCAAGCTTTAATTTGGCCATTTCTCCTTTCTTTCTTCTAATTTAACATAAACCTAAACTATAATCATCCAAATTCAGATCATAAATATCATAATTCACTTAATTCTTTAAATTGGACTTAGAAAACACTAATTCCATATAAAATCAATCTATCTAAATCATAAATTCCAAAAATCCCCAAATCTTAAAATTGGCCTAAACCAATTTATACAAATTCAATATCATAAATAGCATAATCCTTGAAATTGATGTCATAATTCATCAATTCATACTCATTTCACAATATCTAAAAAACCAATTTCAAAAATCCCCAAATCTCAAATTTATCTAAATTCAATATCATAATTCACAAATTCTTCAAAATTGGTTTCATATATCACCAACCCATATCATTATCTATAATTCTACTCCAAAATTTCACAAATTTCTCAAACACAAAATTAATCCTAAACCTTAAACAAATTTCAATCCAAAATTAAACACAACCTAAGGCATATATATCAAAATCAACTTCATAAATCACAAACCCGTGTCATTATCCATATTTCTAAACCAAGAACTCATCAAAAATCACACATTAAATTTTCGACCTTACCTCATTTTTCACTGAAATCCGACTTTTCGTGGCTTGGAAGGAATCTCTTGTGCTCCTCCACCTTTTTCTCTCTTGAACCATCTCAAAAATCTCTAACAAACAAGTAGAAAAAATCAAAACTAAGCTTTCTCTTTCATCTTCCACCATTACCGAAACTTCTCCACTCTTCTTCTTCTTATTTCTCTTCTCCTTTATTCTCATTTTTCCAGCCAACATCGTGGCCTTATAAGGCTTAAAACGACATCTCACCTTGTGTTTAAAGCCATGTCATTAAATGATGACTAAAAAGACCAAAATGCCCTTACACTTTACTTTATGCCATTCTCACTTGCGGGTTTGATTCTCACTATCAAGGTGAAGGAATTTGTTAAAACTTCCTTCTAGAGAAATGTTCCTCTCAATCATACAAATCCAACGCCACCGACCGTGCTCAATTTGGATCAGAAATGAAGAAGTTATATCCAAAATATTATCAGACCTTCACAAAATCCGAGACTGAACATTACGTTAATTTAATTCCAGAAATTAACAATCTTAGGGATGAAATTAAATTTCGATCCCTTCACAAGAGTTGTAGCCCTATATCTTAATTTTATTTGGTCTCAATAATCAACTCAATCGGAGTTGTACAACTCCCGAATTTCGCAAAATACTGAACCATGTTCAGAAAATTATCCAACTTATAACCTATAACCAAATCTCTTACTTTGGTTCAATCAATCTCTTTCCATTTAATCTCGTAAAAATCATAATTCTTCATAAAAATGAAATTAATTGTCTTAATAATCCAACGCTTCGAGAATCGAGTCAATCGGATGTCGGACAAAGGAATTATAAGCAAAAGATTACAAAAGGGATCGGATTAAAAACAAAGTAACAGAACTTCAAAACCGAACTTTTCAAAAATCATATCTCTCGATCCTAAACTCAGAATTTGAAAATTTTTGTGTCAATAAAAAGATCAAAGGAAGCTCTACAACTTCCCTGAAGAAATCAAAATCAAATTAGGTCTCAAAAGAGGTCGGAAACTAAATCAAAGATTCTGTCCAAAACAGCTTTTCCTAAACGACTTCCAATTTGTAATCGCTCATAACTCCTAGTCCCGATATCGAAAAATTTCAAACTTTATATCAATAGAAAGATAAAAATATCATCTAAAACTTTTATGAAGACTACTTACTCCAATTCAGACTAAATCCATAAGACGAGTGGCCTCGAAGCATAGAACACACAAATCTATACTTAATAGATTTTTAAAACAAAGCATATCTTCAGAAAATCATATCTCTCAATCCCGACATCGAAAAATAGCAAACTGTATGTCCAAAAAAAGCTCTCGACAGAGACTACAATTTTCATGTTGATCATTTTCTCAAATTTTGCCTAAATCAAAAAGTCAACTTTTTTATCAAAAAGTCAAACTCCAAGCGAACTTTGACTGATCATAACTCTCATTTTTGATATCGAAAAATATCAAACTTTATGGCTACAGAAAGCTCTTGACATAAACTACAAGTTTCATGTAGATCATTTTCTCAAATTATGCCTAAATCAAAAGTCAACTATCAAAGGCCAAAAAGTCAAACTTTTCACAATTCTTCATATTTTCACACTTTCTCTCTTTATTTCTTGATTTTCTACTAACTTTTCAATCAATTCATTCGCTTAAACTTTCATAACCCATACAAATCTCCACAATTATCAAATATATTGAAAACTCATAATTCTTTTCTCAAAATTTCCTTAAAGCATAATCTCATCTATAACATAATACTTAAACAAAACACTCATTCAATTTCATTTACTATTTCTAAATTTCAATTAAAGATCGGGGTCCAACACGGCGTATATGAGCCCATGGCATAAACAGTTTGTGCTTCATCCAATATCCGATACCCCTTGAATCGAGCATTCAGAAATCCCTCAACTGCTAATTTTACATCATCCCAATTGGTAAAAATACCAACTTCACGTCTAGCAAAGACCATTAAAAATTGTATCAGCCCATATTTTAGAACCTGAAAAAGAATCATATTATCATCATCCATACACATAGGAAAATGACAAACATTATATAGTAAGTAAACCAACCATTGATAAGTAAGATAATTGTTCAAATATACATCATTCAAGATGACATGTACCCAGTTTCATCACCATGCAAATTAAAAAATTAAATAGCATGTCATATGTCTGAATCTAAAAGGCTCCTAACATAAGCCTGTTTTAGCTGTGGTGGTAAACCCCAATAAATATTCATTAATTCAGCATGCCTCCCAAATATCTTTCCAGCCCTGACAATTTCGTCAACGGGGAAGCCAAAATTGACAAGCTCTTAACCCAACTTAGCTCCATGCATTCCTGCAATGGCGTCCGCAATCACCTTAGCATTCTCTTTGCTAGTTTCAATAGCAACAGCAAATGATGTTGCAAGGCTTTCCAGCACTTCACTATCCTGCATCTTCCGTTTCCCTTTGTTTTGTAGATTTCCTTCAGTGTTGCTAGAAGAAGCCACAGAACCGAAGACATGGGCTGAAGTAGTCAGAGGAGGAGTTGTTTGCAAGGCTGGTTGATCGCAAGGGTCATCAAAAGTTGGTTCAGCTGCTGGGGCTTCGCCTTCTATTTCACCCTCATCACCAATATCAACAGCATCAGCAGCACTCTAAACCCTTCCACCAGTGGCTCTGTCCCGCCTAAAAACAAATTCAAGTCTAGGGTAAGGCGGGAATGGCTTGCCAGGAGTGTAGTACTTGTTCGGGTGTCTCTGGAAAAAACATCAGACAACGTCAGAATGAATTACATACGATTATTGGCCAAACCTATCTGACAAAGAATGTTGGACATCCCCTTAGTAATAGAATCAGTTCAATCACACAGATACAATTCAATTGCCCAAACTAAACTGATATTGGTAAAACACAATTTCTGCTCAAGTAATGAATGAATAACAGAACCGATTACAACTCAGAAGTTTTATTTATTACATGTTTTGGTACTTGAATGATAACATGCCACAATTTCTCAGCCATTTATATGCATTCATGTTCAAATGTCCCCTTCAATATTACTCAACTAAAAGGCTTAAATAGGCTGCTGAGCTACTGTTCATGCTGTTACTCCTATAGCATGATGGACCACATTAGTTGAGGCAACAATACAAGGGTTTATCTGATTTATAATTCAAGCAGATGATTAAATTCAGAATATATGAAATACCTTTCAATAAAAAGTTCAGCAACTCTTTGGAGATAATTGCAGCCTCTAACCGATCAACAACAACCAATGACAAACATTTTAGGGACTCTAACCTTCTTCTGAAAAAGAATGTTAAAAAAAAGAAAAACGTTTATAATGGTGCGATAATCGTATCGTCATACTTAAACATAAGATATGAGATAAGACTTGTAGTTTTGTGATACTTAAAATACAAATAAACACTTGCTTGGAACAGTTATTTGAAGCAGATGTCAAACTACTACATACTTGGTATCAGTAAGACGACCATGTAAGCTCCACCTCTGGCGAAACCCGTCAATGCCTTCAATTCCACTAGCAAGTATCAAGCCCCTAGACAGTTTGAACACCAGTGATCACTAATTACAATTAGATGAACAGAAATATTTCTCAACAAATGAGATTGAAGTCTGAATGATGTAGTTAGAAAACATGCAATAATAGCAATTGGCATTGGAAAGTTGTATATTTACTCTAATACAATTTTTTGAATACTAGTCAATGAATCAAACTAAAGTATGGACAAAAACAAAGATCAACTACTGTTAGATAGAATTAAATAATTAAAAAAATGGAAAGTATGAATTACTGATTACCAAAATTTAGAACAACCATAACATAAATTCTATTCTCTTTTGGTACAAAGGGGACTGCAACAATAAAATAGAAATGCAAGCAAGAATAATGCAACTGCTCTCCTGTTATAACTCCTACACTAACCATATTGATATCAGTAATTAGAAAATTGTGGCGTCCACCAGGCTTCTCTTTGCAGGATTTCAGGCCAAAGTGAACTGACTTGCAACCTAAATTTGCTAATTTAGTTATCAAAACATAGAACAAGTTAACATGTTCAAGTAGTCGACTCAAATTCATGCAACATTTTTATTCATTCATCCAACAATTTCCATAACAATTTAACCCTCTTCGACACTTCCAATGTTACTAGTTAGGGACTTTCAACAGCTATCCAACCACAATGACACAATGCATACACATTATTCTTACCAATTTTGCATATAACAAAAACCAAACACAGATCTTTATACAAATCCCCAACCAAATCCCCACATTCAATCGTGCATCATCAAAATACTACGAACTGAATCAACCTCCCAACCAAACCCCTTCTTCCAGAAAGCAAATCTAACACATAAAGTCAATTAAAAAACCCAGTGGGCATGGGTAGCTTGATCCGACAAAAAAGTGGGTCACCGGGTCAACCAAAAAAAATGAATCATAAAAAAGAGGGAGAGTGTAGAAGAAGACGATGATGTACATTTCCACCATACAATCAAATACTTACTTCACACTGGAGAGACGAACGTCTTGGGGAAGAAGGGCAGCGTGCGAGAGGGAAGGCTGGAGACTGTAATTGTGAGGGCGAAGGAGGTTGTGGTGGTCGCGATCCGTGGCAATGACGAGGAGGAGTCGGGGATGAAGATAGCAACAAGGAGTCGGGGAAGAATAGGCTGAAGGAGTTGGATAGAAATGTAAAAAAGGGTTGTGGTATGTGCGGGAGATAGGGACAACGTGTCCCTATCCGTTCTTTTTGGGAGAGATAGAAATCCTTGTCCCTGTCTACCGGAGATGGTGGACAAAACTTATGGGACAGGAACCAAACGTCTTTGGAGATAGGATTTTTCTGTCCTCATCCCTGTCCCCACTAACGAGGACAGGAACCAAACACAGGGTAACGTAGCGTTTGGTTGCCATTTGCAGACGCGAGGAAAGAGGACAAGGACATATAGGTTCTGTCCAAAGTGGTGTTTGGTTGCCATCTGCGTCCATTTTCGTTCAGTCTTCAAAGGACTTGGACAAAAAAATTTGTCCAATCCAAGACTATGGTACAGAAATTTTTGTCCTAAGGACAAGAACAGAACATCATGATGAAATGCCCGAAATACCCTCCTTGTAACTCCAAAACACACTTTTTGTAAAGGGAAACGATGTTCCCTCTCTACGCAGCTCTCCTTCCTTCTTCCCTCGACTTCATAGCTCTCCCTCCTTCTTCCCTGGGCTTCGCAATCTCCGCAGGTAATGCTTTGCATGCTTCATGAATCTCCCCTTGTTTGCCACTGAAGTCACTGTCCATGTGAGATTTGGGTCGAATCTCCGAAATGCTCTCTCCACTGTCTTGCGTCTCTTTCGTTTTTCTGTCCCAAATCTCATACTTTCCTTTGATTATTTATGAATCTCCCTTTTGTTTACTCCAACAATGTTACCCCATTTCGGCCGTCCATATACAGTACTACAAGAACTCGACTGTCTCTGATGTTTTCATTTACTTTGATGCCTTGGTTTGGTTAGGTTTTGTCGAGGCGTACTAAACGGTTTGATACTCTTTTTAAACCAAAACCAAGCGCATATAAGCATCCTTACCTGATTTTTGTTTTCACTTTTGTTTCTGCAGTGAAGGCCTAAGGGGATTTTGACATCTTCCTTTTCAATCAAATGTTGATTGTTTTCTCCGTTCACTTCTTTATTTATTGTGTTTTTGTGGCCTCTTAATTATAGTCATAATTTCATTAGATTGCAATGCTTGTCCGACTTCTCGTTCTGGGACTGTTTTTTTTGCCTCTGAATTTTTCCAAATCCTAATATGCGTAAACTTTTGGGGTATTTGTTTTATATTTACATTTATGCGGATTATCTGGTTTCATCTTGACTTCATTGTCGTATAAGAGGAAATCAGTTCAAGTAAAATGTGTTCTTTTACTGTGATGTAGATTTTTTCTTTGACCCAAACTGAAAGGACTTCTTTCTTATATCAATTTTTTTCTTCCAAAATTTACCTCTTAGTTTTTTCCGTGTTGCTAATTTCTGTGTAAGAGACATTAGAAAGATTGCATTAGTATCGCAAATTACGTGACGAAGAATTATTGGATGAAATGGTTTTCAGCTCATCTGTTCTGCTTTATCCGATGTGCTTAGATCACACCCTTTTCCATAATACTTCCATCATGATAATTCTGTCAAATTATGATGATAATTTTCTTCTGCTTAACATAAGCAAATAGTAAAGGAGGGTCAAGTTGTTTGCTACATTGAACAGCTGGGAGGTGAACTACCAATTGAGGTTTGTTTCATCTATGTTTGTTTGCTAAAGTTGACCATGTGATGTTTGAGATTCTCTTCGAAGTAGTACTCCTCTTCCTCATTGTATTTGATATACTTGCAAGTCCTTATTCTCCCGTCTTTTTGATTCAACTATAGAAAACAACTAGAGTTAATCATTAAATCAAACAATAATTCAACTATAGAAAATGTTGTAAGAGGATTCTGCATCTTAACTCTAGTTGATTTACTGGTTGCTTCTTTCTTATCTATCACTTGATTGATTATTTCTTATTTGTTAATCAATAATTTGTTTCACTAGATTAGATAATACAAAAATGGTAAGTATTTACCGATTATGATCCTCATGGGATGGACATTGGTACTCACTAAAAACTATATTATAGAAATTGATAGGTGTACTTGTCTTAGTGATTTCTCTTAGCAATTATTTTCTGTTTCGGGATATAAAACTGTTGGATCGCGTACGGTCTGAGTATTCACAATACACTGCGGAAAAACCATACAACAACATGATGTATAATCGAAAATACCAATGATGTACGAAAATACCTTGTTTTCATGAATAGGTTGCTTCTTTTTCGGATTCCAAGACACTGCAATCGCGAATGCCCTCTACCGGTATCCACACGAGTATGCACGATCCGGGCTGCGGCTATGGTGTGCTAGCACGTCCTGAAATGCTTTCCGAACGCCGCTCTGATTTTCCTCTCGGATGGCGGCTAGGGTTTTGTCTTATCTTCCTTAACCTAATGAGACCTAAGCTTCTCTATTTATAGAGAAACCCTAATCCCATTTAGGCCCCATTAAGTTTCGTCCCATTATATCATATATAATAAAATCCCAACAACTTAATTCGATCTAGCCCAATAAATATATCTAAATATATTTATTCAACACCTAATAAATTAGGCCCAAGAGAATAAGCCCACATCACATTACTCTTTGTGTGCGACCCTGTAGGCTCATTTGATGTTGGCAATGAGCTTGATCATACTTCAAGGCCCATAAGTCATAAGCGGCCTCTAGCAAGACATTATGACTACCCAAATCAAACGAGGATCGATAATCCGATTTAACCTGTAACAATGGTTATAGGCTCAGTCCTTTTGTAACACGATATCAAGATTAATCACAAGGCATGGTACATGTCAACCTTTGATTAATCATAGTTTCTTGATCCCCAAGTTAACTGATTATAACAAATGACATTGATGACTCTTCATCAATTCATTTGAGCACGGCCATGCATTTCTTCACCACACTTGTTAGAGGCCTAAATGATATCTCTCTCATTTAAGAGAGGTACAAATCCCATCTACGCCATTCATCCCTCCGATGATTCATTTAGTGTCCAACATAAGACTATTTATTATTAGGTTAAAATAACTTAGTCTAATATCAAAACACTAAATTCCTCATGTAGGGAACTATGATGACTTAAGGTCAAAGGACTAAAGTCAAACCATATAAAGAATCACTAATGACATGAAACCATGTAGTATTCTTTATGTGGGTCGGTCCAATATATGTTCTCTAACATATATCTATGTTTCGATTTGATATCTCATATCTATGATCAAGAAACGTGATCATCAATCGAACAAATACTAGTCTTAATTCATTATTTTCCACCAATAATGATCGACTGGGACGATCTAGAATAGTGTTATAACGCTTATGATTTTACTATCAAGTCACATACTTGATGACATAAGTCTAATACTATTCATGGAATGTAAATCACATTACATAAATGAAATACATGCATATATAAAGGAATACCTCATAATATATTATTAACAAGTCATAATGTTGATACATGAATCACAAATATCCATTGGCCTAGGGCACACTACTAACAATCTCCCACTTGCAGTAGGCCTAATCAGTCAGATATTTAATACCCATAGACCCCGTATGACTCTCATGTTTAGACTGTGGAAGAGGCTTAGTAAGTGGATCAGCAATGTTGTCATCTGTGCCCACTTTGCATATCTTCACTTCTCCTCTCCCAATGATCTCTCTAATCAGATGGAAACGTCTGAGTATGTGTTTGGATCTATGATGTGAGTTTGTTCCTTAGCCTGTGATATAGCCCCATTATTATCACAATAAAGGTCTATAGGACTTGCAATGCTAGGAATAACTCCAAGCTCAAGAATGAACTTCCCGATCCATACAGACTTCCTTAATGCATCCGAGGCAAAGAATGTACTCGACTTCGGTTGTAGAATCAAGAATGTCTTGCTTTGAACTTTTCCACTCATCGCACCTCCATTAAAACAGTAACACAAAACCCGATTGCGATCTAAAATCATCTATGTCGATCGAAAACCAGCATCGGTGTAACCATTTACAACGAGCTCTCCTTCAAGTCCTCCATAGACTAGGAACCTATCCTTAGTTCTTCTCAAGTACTTAAGGATATTCTTAATTGCTATCCAATGACTCTCACCATAATTAGATTGGTATCTACTTGTTATGCTCAAAGAATATGAGACATCTGGTCGAGTACATAACATGGCATACATGATAGATCCAATTGCTGATGCATATGGAATCTTACTCATGCGCTCAAGCTCTTTACCTAAAGTAGGACAATCCTTCTTAGAAAGCTTGATTCCGTGTGACATAGGCAAGAATCCTCTCTTGGAATCTTGCATACTGAACCTTTTCAGTATCTTATCTATGTATGTACTCTGACTTAGGCCTATAAGCTTTCTTGATCTATCTCTATAGATCTTAATGCCTAAAACATAAGCAGCCTCACCTAAGTCTTTCATTGAGAAACGTTTCCTTAACCAAATCTTAACACTCTGTAAGGTTGGAATATCGTTTCCAATGAGTAGTATGTCATCAACATATAAAGCTAAAAAGACAACAGCACTCCCACTAACCTTTTTGTAAACACAAGGCTCATCTTCATTCTTGATGAATCCAAACTCTTTGACAACTTCATCAAAACGAAGATTCCAGCTTCTTGATGCTTGCTTCAATCCATAAATGGATCTTTGAAGCTTGCACACCTTTCCCGAATTCTTAGGATGGACAAAACCCTCAGGCTGTATCATATATACATCCTCAAGTAAGTTTCCATTAAGGAAAGTCGTTTTGACATCCATTTGTCATATCTCATAATCATAGTATGCAGCTATGGCAATAAGAATTCTAATGGATTTGATCATGACCACTGGAGAAAATGTCTCATCATAATCAATTCCATGAACTTGTCGATAACCTTTAAACAAGTCTTGCTTTATAAGTGTACACATTTCCATCCATGTCGAGTTTCTTTTTGAAAACCCACTTACATCCAATGGTCTTCAAGCCATCAAACGGATCAATCAAAGTCCAAACTTGATTGTCATACATGGATTGCATCTCTGCTTTCATGGCCTCTAACCATTTAGCATATTCTGGACTTTCCATAGCTTCTTGATAGGTTGCGGGCTCATTATGATCGATGAGCATCACATTATCATCATCAGTAATGAGAAATCCATATCTCTCGGGCTCATGATGAATCCTATCAGATCTACGTAGGCCTTGTGTTGTTGAAGGCTGCTCATCAACAGCTTGTGAGCTCGCTTCAATATCCTTTTCAGGCTCAATGTCATTTTGTGAAACTTGAATTTCTTCAAGTTGTACTTTACTCCCACTGTTTCCTTTGGAAACAAATTCCTTCTCTAAGAAAAAACCATTTCGAGCAACAAACACTTTGTTCTCTGCTGGGATGTAAAAGTAATATCCTTTAGTTTCCTTAGGATATCCCACAAAATAACATTTTTCAGATTTGGGTGCCAACTTGTCGGCAATTGGACGCTTCACATAAGCCTCACAACCCCAAATCTTTAGAAAAGATAAATTGGGACGCTTCCCAGTCCATATCTCATAAGGTGTCTTTTCTACAGCCTTTGAAGGAATATGGTTCAATATGAATGCTGCTGTTTCTAAAGCATAGCCCCAGAAATATTTTGGAAGATCAGTTTGACTCATCATTGATCGAACCATATATAATAGAGTTCGATTTTTTCTTTCAGAAATACCATTCCATTGAGGAGTTCCTGGAGGAGTCAATTGTGAAACGATTTAACAATCCTTAAGATAATCATCAAACTCTTGGCTTAAGTATTCACCTCCTCGATCAGATCGAAGGATTTTAATTGTTTTGCCAAGCTGATTTTTGTACTTCATTCTTATACTCTTTGAACTTTTCAAAAGATTCAGATTTGTGCTTCATTAAATAGACATACCCATATCTACTGAAGTCATTTGAAAAAGTAATGAAATACAAATAACCTCCTCTTACTGCAATGCTAAAAGGACCACATACATCGGTATGTATAAGGCCCAACAACTCATTGGCCCTTTCCCCTTTACCTGTGAAGGAGGCCTTTGTCATCTTACCCAGTAAACAAGAATCACATGTCTCAAAAGATTCAAAAGAATCAATGAATCCATCTTGATGGAGTTTTGAAATGCGTTTTTCATTTACATGGTCTAAGCGACAATGCCAGAGATAGGCTGGGTTCAAATCGTTAGATTTAAACTTCTTGGTATTTATGTTATAGATGGGCTCATTTGTAACAAACTCAATGTCTAGAGAATAAATGCCATTCAATTGACGCGCAATGCCATATAAAATGTCATTCTTATAAATGGAAATACTTCTATTCTCAATAGAAAATTTAAATCCATCATTCTCAAACAAGTTAAAGAAATAATGTTCCTACCATAAGTAGGTACATAATAACAATTCTTGAGTTCCAAAATGAGCCCAGTAGGTAAAATAAGATCATAAGTCCCCACGAATAAAGCAGCAACTCTTGCTCCATTTCCCACGCGCAAGTCGATCTCACCAGACATCAATCTTCTAGTCCTTCTTAGACTCTGTACATTAGTACAAATGTGAGTTGCAGCTCCGGTATCTAATACCCAAGATGCAGAAGGAGTAAAATTGATTTCTATAACAAACATACCTGAAGAAGTAGTCGCACTATTCTTCTTCTCTTTCAGCTCTTCCAAATAGAGTTTGCAGTTCCTTTTCCAATGACTAGGTTCATTGCAATGAAAACAAACTCCCTCATTGGGTGCCTTAGTCTTAGCTTTAGGCTTGGGCTTGGACTTGGACTTGGGTACTTTACCTTTTTCCTTTGTTGTGCCCTTCTTCTTGAAAGCTTTTCCCTTTTGAGCCACAAGAACTTCATTGGTGGTCTTAACCTTTCCCTTTAAGTTCTCTTCAGCAGTTTTTAGCATCCCATGCAATTCGTCAATGGACTTCTCCATATTATGCATGTTGTAGTTAAGAATGAACTGATCATATTCATCAGTCAAAGATGCTAGAATAAGATTAGTTGCCAATTCTTGACTAACAGGTGTACCTAATTTCTCAAGATGATGAATGTAACTCTTCATCTTGAGAACATGAGCACTCACGGGTTTGCCAAGAGTCATCTTGCACATCCGTAGAGTCATTGATATGCTTCATGTAAGCATCCTTTTGAGCCTTAGGTGCATTTGCTGGTGGTTCCTCAGGGATGGGCTCTTCTAAGACATAAAGCTTTCTTTCTTGTTTGAGAACAATTCTCAAGTTCCTATACCAATCTAGGAAATTTGTTCCATTAAGCTTTTCTTTCTCTAAGATAGATCGCATAGAAAGGTTTGTGGATGGAGTAGCCATAATCTACAAAAATTATGCAATAAGGGTCAACATTCATATATTATGAGGTATTAGCTCCCACTCAAATAAATAACCCTCAATTGAAAAATGGGAGAAACCAGATCCATATTTCACTAAGTCCTAAGAAAGCTTTGGCTTAACACTCAAAACTTAGTTATTTAGGTAGAAAACTCTTTTCAATTACATCACATGTAACTCTTGACGGGCTTATGTTAAAATACATCTTATGTACTGCATGTATGTAAAAACTCAATCTTATAACCGTTTTGATAACTTAGTCAAGTTTAACCATACTTTACCTATGAATAGCACCATTATTTAAATGTCTTCCCTAGATGATCCCTACATGCCTTGCTTTGGCAAAAACCCACATAAGGATAAGCTAGAGATAAACATTGGTAAAGATTTATGGAAGGCATATAAACTTGAAATTATGAAGAGGGTCGTTCTTAGTACATTATGAAGACTACTAATCCTATTAGTAAGGGTGTTTGTACTATGCTATTTCTAATCCTATACTACAACAAACTTGAGTATATATATATTAGAAGTATAGAATAGTAACTTACACATGAATATAAATATTAAAAAAATATAAATAAACACATGTAACATCACCCTGGATATATAACATATAACAAACAATCAAGCGTAAGGGAAGCAGCCCCTTGCTGGGCTTGTCAGTCGACTGGAAGAGATGATAGTCGACTGGTCGACTTGTGCCAGTCGATTGAAAGAGATGATAGTCGACTGGTCGACTTGTGCCAGTCGACTGGAACCAATCTCAGTCGACTGGAACAAACGTTTTCGCTGAAACGCTCATCTCCGCTCCCCGACTAGTCGACTGGAACACTTCTAGTCGACTAGAAGAGATGCTAGTCGACTGGTCGACTTGTACTAGTCGACTGGAACCAATATCAGTCGACTGGAACGAACGTTTTCCCTGAAACGCTCATCTCCGCTCTCTAACCAGTCGACTGGAACACTTCTAGTCGACTGGAAGAGATGCTAGTCGACTGGAGTATCCTTGTCCAACATGAATACTTGCGATTTCCCATTCCAGATCCATGTCTTACATGGTGGAAACCCTAGCAGCCACCACCTGTCGGTCAAACCCTTCATGCTTGTCATATATTCTCATAAGTACTAAGATAATCAACAAATCCGAAAACAACATGCATGAAATAAAAACACTTTCGTATCACGAAACCAAAACCGTGAGCACATGTAATCAAAACATGCATATTTTTCATCTCTACGAATCCAAATCCAGTAAACACATGTAATCCAAACATGTATATATTTTCGATTATCTGAAGCCAAAATCGTGAACACATGTAATCAAAAACACGTATATTAACCATTTTCTGAAGAACACGGCTCTGAAACCCTTTGTTAGATCGCAGACGGTGCGAGTATTCACAATACACTGCAGAAAAACCATACAACAACATGATGTATAATCGAAAATACCAAGGATGTACGAAAATACCTTGTTTTTGTGAATAGGTTGCTTCTTTTTCGGATTCCAAGACACTGCAATCACGAATGCCCTCACGGTATCCACACGAGTATGCCTTATCGTGGTTGCGGCTATGGTGTGCTAGCACGCCCCGAACGCTTCCTAACGCCGCCTCGATTTTCCTCTCGAATGGCGGCTAGGGTTTTGTCTTATCTTCCTTAACCTAATGAGACCTAAGCTTCTATTTATAGAAACCCTAATCCCATTTAGGCCCCATTAAGTTTCGCCCATTATATCATATATAATAAAAGCCCGACAACTTAATTCGATCTAACCAATAAATATATCTAAATATATTTATTCAACACCTAATAAATTAGGCCCAAGAGAATAAGCCGGATCACATTACTCTTTTGTGCGACCACAGAGGCTCATTTGATGTTGGCAATGAGCTTGATCACACTTGAGGCCCATAAGTCATAAGCGGCCTCTAGCAAGACATTATGACTACCCAAATCAAACGAGGATCGATAATCCGATTTAACTCAGAATTATGGTTATAGGCTCATCCTTTGTAACACGATATCAAGATTAATCACAAGGCATGGTACATGTCAACCTTTGATTAATCATAGTTTCTTGATCTCCAAGTTGACTGATTATAACAAATGACATTGATGACTCTTCATCAATTCATTTGAGCACGGCCATGCATTTCTTCAGTCACACTTGTTAGGAGGCCTAAATGATATCTCTCTCATTTAAGAGAGGTACAAATCTCATCTACGTCATTCACATCCCTCCGCATGATTCATTTAGTGTCCAACATAAGACTATTTGTTATTCGGTTAAAAATAACTTAGTCTAATATCAAAACACTAAATTCCTCATGTAGGGAACCATGATGACTTCAGGTCAAAGGACTAAATTCAAACCATATAAAGAATCACTAATGACATGAAACCATGTAGTATTCTTTATGTGGGTCGGTCCAATATATGTTCTCTAACATATATCTATGTTTCTAATTTGATATCTCATATCTATGATCAGTAAAACGTGATCATCAATCAGAAAACATACTAGTCTTAATTCATTATTGTTCCACCAATAATGATTGACCAGGGACAGTCTAGAATAGTGTTATAACGCTTATGGTTTTACTATCAAGTCACATACTTGATGACATAAGTCTAATACTATTCATGGAATGTAAATCACATTACATAAACGAAATACATGCATATATAAAGGAATACCTCATAATATATTATTAATAAGTCATAATGTTGATACATGAATCACAAATATCCATTGGCCTAGGGCACACTACTAACAAAAACATCACATATCATATATATTTTCCCTCAAGCTGAAGATATACTCTAGTTCTAAGAAGTATTGGTCTTTAACTTTATATTCAATATGCTTTCTATGTGAAAAAATTAAGTATGCATCCACTTAACCCACAAGGACTCTTTATTGATAAGTTTTTTTGTTAACTCTCTTTATTTATAAGTTGTTACAATATTCTTTAACTAACAACATCCTTTTCATGGCTTGAATTGAAATAATTCTCAATTCTCTTTTATCTTTACGCAAGTATATATTTTCCATTTTAACTTTTCCTTAATGCATTTCTTTCTATACCTATCTTTGCATTAAGTTGCCTCTCAATTGAGTTGACAATCTATTAATATACGAACAAATATGAGCTCCCATATGTATGAAGATTGTTAATCATATAGATAATCAGTTGAAACCTTCTTGTATAGAATAAAGAATCTATTGTTCCAATTACAAAACATTTTAAGGATCCTATTCAATGAGAGGCTAACAATCTTGTAATGTCCAAGTACTCAAAAGGAGGTTGCTCATGCTTAAAACCGATTATCAAGGAAAGTTGGTTTGTAATCTTTTTGAAGGAAATGACGGAGAAGGGATTAGTTGAGGTGTAGAATATTAGTTAGTTGAGGTGTCCAGTGGGAACAAATCAGTTGTTATTTTCTTACATTTTCATTTGTCATGGAATTTGAACATACACCAATGTTGGTTTGTTAGTTATGAAACAACTATAATCAAGTTTGTATATCTTCAAGAGTGGAATATATGTCATCCTTGTGGTATCCAATATTTAATTTGCTTCTATCATTATAATTAAACGTAATTATATTATTTTCAGAATTATTCGGCCTTGCATGGTATTATATGTGCACTATATGATTCATAACAACTTTGTAACATTTAACTAGACTACTACACTACTTCTAGAAACAAGGATTAATTATAAACCAATTAGTGTTTATTGACAGTATAAGCATTTCGTTCTGTAACTATATAGCTTAATTGTTGTTGAGTCAAGTAATCAATGAGCTTAAATTTTCATTTATAGGGTGTGGCACTTGCATTAGTTCGGCAACAATCTCCTTGCATTCGGAAACTTGAATTTTGAGGACTTCTTCTCAAAGTGGTAAGTCTTTCTTTATCTTACCTTTATATTCAAATATTCTTTGTGTTTGTTGTGTATACATAGCTGAATGTTGTAAGTTCTTTGATTTGCAATTTTCAAGAAGTGTAATTAGAATGTTGGAGTGATCATATTGTTGAGTTTTCTGCCCAGCTTAGAAAATATGGATTCTGTTGTAATGATATTATGATCAGAAGTTTCCCTATTCAGTTGGGTGATTTGATTATAATGTAGGTAGTGCTTGGGAGGCTGCTTTATTTGTAGGGGGCTATATATAGGGCCTGTTGTTTTCTTGTATGCTACATTTCATGTATGAGCATCTATTGTAGGTTTTGAATGAGGTGAATGGGAAAATTTAGAACTTTCAACTGAATAAAAGAATTACAATGATGAAGACCAATAACATTATGACCAACATGTAAAGGCTTCATGATTGAGTGTCAAAACAATGACGAATGGTAGAGGCAGCTCAAACACAACAGAAGCTCTTAAGCAAATAATCCAAAACCAACCTTGCAAAGGGTTTGGAATACCAATAAAAATACAATATAATAGTCTCAACTTATAGTGGTAAGTTAAGGGCTGTCAAGTATTATGCAGTCATTAAAAATGTGTAATTCGAATTACAAACACTGTATGTTCGTAATTCAAATGTGAGCCTATAGCATGTATGTTTGTTCTTCCAATAATTACAAAAAGTTTGGCAATTAGCTGTATTACAAAAAACACTTGGCTGTGAGATATGGTCGATTCTCTTTGAAGAGTTATTAGATGGCAACATTCTCTGCTTATAATAGCTATCCACAGCAATATTATTAGGATTAAGCACAAAACAAGAGTGTCATTCTGTAAGCGACAATTGTACAGTGGCCACATTTTTGCTTCTTTTGTTGTGCTGCTTTGGTCTGTTGTAGAGACACACCAAGAAAAAGAAATATCACATAAAACCAACAAGTCTTACTTAAATGTAAACTTCAAAGGGTCGAATTTGTTTATTTAAATCAACAAGTCTAAAAATCAGAAATTAAGGCTTATCCTATTGATTAAGAAACTCTTTTCCTCTTACAAAATTCCTAGTAAGCAAGTCTTAACTTACCAGATATGACAATCAAAAAACAAGTATAGAACAATATAATGGATATGACACTAAAAATACAATATGCCAATTATATATGCATAGGAAAACAAGTATAGAACGGAATCAATGCATTTCTTCAATTTCGTTGTTACACATCTTACTATTCTATACATATGTACAAATGTAGTTGTTGAACATTAAATTGTTTTCTGTTTGCAGACAGTTTTTTTTTTCAAATTTGGAGTCAATGGCTCATGATCATATAATTAAGTGTCTGGCTTTGTTTGAGATTATGAAAGGGAAACTGGATCTCATGAGGATGGTCTTGCTCATATGCTTGTATATATACACCAAAAAACGACGTAGAAGTGAAAATGCGAGAGGAAGTAGGGCATTGACAGTACCAAATAGGTCTGCCAATATAGATAGGATTTTGCATGAGGGGGATAGGAATACCCAGTGGGATATAAGGATGGATAGTAATGCATTTACATTGTTATGTGAGATGCTGCAAGTCAATGGTGGGTTGACAAATAGGAGTCATGTGCCAATTGAAGAAAAAGTTTTAATATTCCTTAGAATATTAGCACAAAATGAATCTAATAGAGTATTACAAGTTCGGTTTATGAGGTCAGGAGAGACAATAAATCGGGACTTCCATAGTGTGTTGAAGGCTGTTATCAAGCTTCAACATCTGTTGTTGGTCAAGCACATACCCGTTCCTGAGGATTGCACAGACACTAGATGGAAATGATTTAAGGTTATTAATTTTATTTAGCCACAATACAGTTTCTAATTTAGCTTGATGAAATTAGTTAACCAGAACCTTTTTTTATTGGAATTTTAAACAAAGGGTTGTCTTGGTGCTCTCGATGGGACCTATTTAGACATAATAGTTCCCCATGCAGACAAGCCCAGATATCGAGGTAGGAAAGGGAGAATATGCACTAATGTTTTAGGAGTATGTGATAAGAACTTAAACTTTGTTTATGTTCTTGCGGGATGGGAGGGTTCAAAGAATGATTCGGGGTTCGCATGATCTTGTTAATAGGCCTAATAGACTGCAAGTTCCAAGGGGTATGTAAGCAACAAATTGTTAGAAGTATGTAAAAAAAAAATTCCGTATCATTACATATACAATAGTAATTGTGTCATTTGCTTATAGGAAATTACTACTTAGTAGATGTTGGCTATACCAATGGCCTTAGTTTTCTTGTACCTTTTAGAGGCACAAGATACCATATTCAAGAGTGGGCAAGAGATGGGAGGGCACCTAGGAATCCAGAGGAACTCTTTAATAAGAGACATTCGTCGGCCAGAAATGTCATTGAACTTGCATTTGGATTACTGAAAAAAAGATGGAAAATCCTCATAAATCCATCTTTCTATCTAGCATCCACTCATGTGCACATCATTATTGCATGCTGCCTTCTGCACAATTTCATTAGATTGCATATGAGTTTTGATCTAGCAGAGCTTGTTGACATGGAACCTGAGGAAATGCCAATTGGAGAAGATGCACCATTACCTGAATTTTTTGATCGTGTGGAGACCAGTAATGAATGGAGTCAATGGAGAGCTGAATTGGCTAACAACATGTTTGATGAATGGAGAAGAAACCATTAAATTGTCAACTTTAATTTACTTAATAACAGTTTGTATTGAATTGAGGGATTAAATTTGGTTGTGTTTCATTGTAACTGATTTGTTAGCATTGATTGAATTTCATTGTTTTTCCTTTGTTTTCTTTGTACTTAATAACATGTTTCGTTTAATTCTATATTGTCTTCATGAATTCAAAAAAGAATCAAATCACATGTTCATTACTCATTGATGGAAATGGTTTAATCTGGTTTGGGGTATGACATTGCATGGTTTAGGTGCAATGTCACGGGTTTGGACAGATGATGAGACAGACGCATTTGTTACCTTCTTGGAGGACGCAGTTGTTGCTGGTAAGAGGACCGATAATGGACAATTTAAGCTTCGAACTTTCCAATTGATTGCCACACTCATGGTTGAGAAGTTCCCTGAGTGTAGAATTGAGAAGAGGCATATACAAAATAAACATAAGAGGCTTAAGGAAAAATATCAGACGACATATGACATGTTGCAATGCAGTGGGTTTGGGTGGAATGAAACCAAGCAATGTGTCGAGGTAGACAGCAAGTAAGTGCTTGAGGAATGGATGAGGGTAGGTTGTTCATACACGCATGTTAATGTATTAGACATTGTGTATCATGCTAACAAACATCTTGGCATTATTCTCAGAAACACCCTAATAGGTACTATACCCCTGACAAGCCATTCCCTATGTACCCTAGACTTGAGTATGTCTTTGGGAAAGATAGAGCCACAGGTGCAGCTACAATTGACCCTAGGGCTGCAGCAGCTCGGTTTGTGGCTGATGACACTGAAGGGGATGCACCAGCAGGTTCACCACCTCCTACTGAGCCGTTGTTTGAACCAGTTCTAGCGGATACACCCGTTGTTACTGCTTCTGTTCATGCAACTGGATCTGTCGCCTCATCTTCTAACACAGACGGGAACCAACAAAATAGAGGAAAAAGAAAGAACAGGGACACTGAAGTGTTAGAAAGCATTGCCGCCACAATTTCCCACGCAGCTGACTGTAGTATTTGGACTGCACAGATTATTGCAGATGCAATTAGCGTGGGCCCACCAATTCCCCAGCTAGGCGACGAGCTTGCGAGATTGGGTTTCTCCAACGCAGAGGTTATCAGGACTCTCCACATCTTCTCAATGAATCCTTATGCGGGGAATATTTTCTGGGGTGCAAATGCAGCACAACGGCAGGATTATATGCGGAGCCTATTAGATATGCATCATTGACTTTTTAATCTCTTCCCGTACTTTGTATGCTTATGTTAACTATAATTTGGACATGTATGATGGTAACTATGCGTTGAACTATACGTATTTGTGCTAGTATTAGAGTGATGTTGACTGATCAGATCATATATTTTGGACTGTATTTATATCTCTGTTTATCAATGATGAATGGTAAGGTTTTAAATTATTTAATGTTTACAATTTTTGTACGTTTATGAATGGTTATGATATGAAGCATTTGCAGGTACAGGTATAATATGGGCAGGTTCAACTTCTATGTTGTCTTCGTTGGCCGTCAAGTAGGAATTTTCACCAGCTGGGATGAAGTCAAATTGCTAACTGAGGGCTTCCCAAATGCTAGATTCAAGGAGTTTCGGACCTTGGTTGAAGCAGAAACTGCTTATGCCATGGATCAAAATAGGACTAGCCGTCCAAACGACGAAATTCAACCAATCGTCAATGAACCCTCACCAATCCCGCTTCAATCCACATTGCCAACATCTCAACAACCACATGCAACTGAACCCTCACCAATCACGCTTCAATTTTTACTGCCAACAGCTCAACAACCACATGCAACAGAACCCTCACTATTCCCGCTTCAATTGTCACTGCCAACAGCTCAACATCCACATGCAGCTGCAACATTGAACCAAACTTTGGCATGAAGTCAAGTATTATTCCTATTTGCTGTTGGGGTCATTTTCGGCATTATTATTAACGAAATTTTCAATAAATTTTAAGGCTTCAACGTATTTAAAGCCATGAATGCTTAGATGTTGTTTAAACAATTATGTATTAGAATTTCTTGGTTGACGACGCTTTTCGAATATATTATGTAATTAATTATATTAATGTTTAGATGTTTTGTTAAATTATTTTATCCTAACTAATTTTCATAATAATAATCATAATTATAAGAAGATAAATCCTAACTAATTTTCATAATAATAATCATAATTATAAGAAGATAAATAATAGTCATAATTACAATAATAATAATAATAATAAGCTCAAAATAATATATAGTAATTGATAATAGAAGTAATGACAAAATTTAATAATAGTAATAATTATTAATTTTAGTTTTATTACAAAATTTATACTAAATCTTAGTAATAGTAACAACAATAATTAATAATAATTATAATAACATGTTTAATTTTCTTTAGCAAATATCGTACTAAAATTAAACAAATCAACAAATACTTGTCATAGTAGGTAATAATAATAATAATAATAATAATAATAATAATAATAATAATAATAATAATAATAATAATAATAAGCGTAATAATAACAATATAGAACCATACTAATAATAGGTCATAATAATATTTATAATAATTATAATAATAATAACAATTATAAAAATAATAATAATAATATTACAACGTAAATATATTAATAATAATAGCAATAATCAAAATAATATTAATAATGTTAACAAAATTAATTCTAGTAATAATAATAATAATATTATTATTATTATTATTATATTATAATAATAATAATATTATTATTATTAAGAACAGATAATAATAATAATAATAATTGTCATAATAGTAATAATAATAATAATTCTTATATGAATATTAATAATATTAATACGTTATTATAATAATTATAATAATATCAATAATCAAAATAATATTCATAATATTAACAAAAATAATAATAGTATAAAATTTAATATCATAATAATAATATAATTATTATAATTATAATTATAATTAATATTATCATAATAATATTAATAATATAATCATAACAACAGTAATAATATTATTAACAATATTAATAATCAAAATAATACTAAAAATTATATTTATTAACATCTACAAGTCTTATTATATTACGAGGCGTTTACGTATTAACACTACATTTCTTTTACGAAAGCAAGCAATAAAACACATTTCAGTCTTTAAGACGAAGACAATTATCTATGTTCTGTCCATCGCAATTAAACATCTCCCTATTTTTAATTTTTGTTATGTCCTATTCTATCCTATTATATCTTATTCTGTCTTTATATGCTGAATACGATAACCACACAGACTATAAAGTAGGGGGAGGCACGCAGTCAATCCCTAGACTCTGCTGCTTGCTTTTACTGGAGTGTGGATAATATCGAACTGAAAATAAAATTTAAGGAAATCTTAAAGGATTAAGTGAAAAAAACGAAAGTCATTTCCCGACTCTCACCCTCAGTCACAAATTCTATTCCCTAATTTTAATCTCAACTCCGACAGACCAACGTCACCCTTGTTCTCACCGGTCGCCGTCACCTGCCGCTGTCCATCTTATCCTCCAATTTTCCAAAAGGAGCTGAGCTCTTTTTCTCCTCAGTCTGTCTTGCTCAAGCTTACCACCGCTGACTGGTAATGTCTTTTAATTGTTCTTCATTTTGATTCTTTTAGCCTCGTTCCTCTTGTGATTTTGTCTTTTGAGGTGGTGTGTTTAGGATTTGAGTTTGTTCTTATGTTCAAAAGTTGTAATGACAGAAGCTTCATTATCATTTCAACAGATTCTTGTTATACTATGGAAAAATAACCTGAATGTGTTTGGTAGCTAGTCTATTCGATCTTGTGTCAAAATTTTGGGAACATGTTATATTAAGATTCTAACTACAGCTTCATGATTTCCTTAGTTTTGACTCGATACTGGTTATATTTAGCACCTTACACTGAAAAAAGAAAGAACTTGATCTGTTAGTCATTATGTATTAAAAATTCTGTCGGAATGTATTCTGAGCTTTCAGAATTGCTGTTTACTAGCTCAACTGATTCCCTTCCTCCTGGGCTTGTGTGGAAGGTATGTATTGGTATCATTTTGAACTTAAAGATTGAATGCGAAAAGATTGGTTTCCAAATAATGGTGGTATCATTGAACGTTTGCTGCTATTCCTCCCCAAGACCTTTTCTACTTTGCAAGGTGGCAGCAGAAGATGCAACGTTCATCAAAAGAGCTGCTCAGTTGGCTGACAAGTCAGCTGGTTTTACCTCTCCTCACCCAAACTTTGGCTGCATCATTGCTACACCCTCTGGTAAAATTGCTGGCGAGGGTTTCCTATATGCTCAGGGCACTAAGCCTGCTGAGCTTCTGGCCGTGGAGGTTGCCGGCGAGTCTTCTAGAGGCTCTACTGCTTACCTTAACATGGAACCTGGTGATTGTCATGGTGACCACACTGCTGTTTCTGCTCTTGTTCAGGTTAATTTATCTTTCATTTCTTTTCATTTTCTTGTGGCTATGTTATAGCATTTGGCACATTGTTTTTTATTGTTATAAACTGACAATGTGTATGAGGCGGATTAGATTAGGCAGGGGTCTCAAGAGTTGTGATTGGCATAAGGCATCCTCTATCCCATCTTCAAGGCAATGCTGTACGTGCACTAAGAAGTCAAGGGTTGCAGGTTGATGTTCTTCAAGAGGATCTCAAAAGTAAAATTTTTGAGGTAAATCAAATATTCTATGCATCTTGCACTTGCTGCCTGTTGGCAAAAAGCTATGGTTTCACATTGCTATCAACATTGCAGGAAGCTCGAAAAGCATGCCTCCTTGTGAATGCCCCTTTGATTCATAGAGCTGCTTCTCGTGTTCCTTTCTCTCTTCTCAAGTACGCTATGACTCTTGATGGTGAGCATTATTTACCCATTGGTCTTTTCTTCAACAGTCCTTAAAAGTCTGGATTATTTTTGTTTTTGGAAATTAAAGTCGGGATGATTGAATAGTCTCTAATGCTATTTCTTGGGCATTGATAGGAAAAATTGCTGCTAGCAGTGGCCATGCTGCTTGGATAAGTAGCAGGGAGTCTAGGAATCGAGTTTTTGAACTCCGTGGTAGAAGTGATGCCATTATCGTTGGGGGGAACACTTTGCGCAGGGACAGTAAGTATGATCATTAATTTTGACTGTAGGGCATCTCTGTTTATGATCTGAATATTCCTACATATTTCTCTTTAGGGTGATTTTTTTTTTCCACTCAGATCCTAGACTTACAGCTCGACATGGAGGTGGGCATATGCCCGTACGCATTGTTATGACACAGACACTTGACCTTCCTGAAGAAGCTAATCTCTGGGATATTTCTGATGTGCCCACCATAGTTGTAACCCAAAGGGGTGCTAGGAGGAGTTTTCAGAAATTACTTGCATCCAAAGGGGTTGAAGTTGTGGAGTTCGACATTCTAAATCCAAGAGAAGTTATGGAATATTTTCATGATCGTGGATACCTCTGCATTCTGTGGGAGTGTGGTGGGACCCTGGCTGCTTCTGCTATTTCAGCAGGAGTAATACACAAGGTTTATCCTGTCCTTCACCCAATTCATTTCTTATTTCTCATTTCTCAATTTCTTTCGACTCCACGATACATGTATAATTGTAGATGACCTTCCTTTTCT
Organism: Erythroxylum novogranatense; assembly: GCA_029891385.1. NCBI lineage: Eukaryota > Viridiplantae > Streptophyta > Magnoliopsida > Malpighiales > Erythroxylaceae > Erythroxylum > Erythroxylum novogranatense. Next base: position 72,133,659 of record CM057225.1, on the reverse strand, counting down.
CATTATATTATAGTAGTTTGTATTGATATTCAACATTTAAGAATGGTCAACAAAGCTACTTTATAGTCTATAGTTCCAGTATGGTATTGACTTCTATTTAATCATAAGTTCTGACTTGCAGGTTTTTGCTTTCGTCGCCCCTAAAATAATTGGTGGAAAGAATGCGCCATCTCCTGTGGGTGAACTTGGTATGGTTGAGATGTCACAAGCCTTAGATTTTATTGACGTTTGCTATGAACAGGTGAGCTGAGATTCTTATATTTATTTGCATAGATATTTTTTACTTGAACATGTTTTCTTGTGGGAATGATTTCATTTTTCCCCCTGTTGTCCTTACTTTTCATGGTGATTACATCTTGTAGCATGGCACTTGGTCTGCATCTGTGTAAAATCAGTAGATCACATGTTTTTGCTTTTTGTTTGAAAATTCTTTACCTTAACGAGGAAAGATCCTGGATTCTTGTGTATATACAAACACTATAGGAAGTTATGTCAATTAATGGTTTATAATCTGACTTAGGTTGCTTATGAGAAATTCGAGGCAGGTTTAGTTACAATTCATCTTTGTAAAGTGTCTAATGTCAATGGCTTCCTGTAGATATTTCTTTATGCGGGGTTGTTAGCACCTGGGACTGTGAATTTTCATGTGTTTATTTTCATCTTCTTCATTTTGGCTTCCTTATTTGCTTTGCCCTTTGGACTGTAGGTTGGACCAGATATGCTTATTAGTGGATTTCTTCAGCCCATACCAGACCTAACACCTATTATCCCATCAGGGGATGAAACTTTTGCAATTGATCCTTCTATCAGTCCCTATGAATCAAGCATAATATTCTTCTATAAAACTTGGGATCCTTATGGGGCATTTTCGAATTTTTCTCCTCATCCGATTCAAATGCCAGATAGCAATGGTGGCTATCTTATGTGGGCAAGTGTTGAACATTATTACCAGGTGCTTCCCTTTCCGGAAAGTCCTTTTTTATCTTCTGCTCTTGTACTCCGAACTTTTTGTGATTGTGTTCCGCTTTCTAACATCAGGCAAACAAATTTATTGGAGTCAATGACCCTGCAGCAAAAGATTGCATTGAGAAGATAAAATCTGCTAAGAGCCCAGAAGAAGCGGCAAGGATGGGAAGGTCAATGCAGAGGCAGCGCCCTGATCTGGTCTGTTTCCTTTGCTTTAAGTTTGTTTCAAATTGAATGAACATACGGCTTCTATTTTTTGCAATGGGAGAACATCAATCAAAGTTGATAGTGTAATGCTATAAACCATAATGGAGAAATTACACAAATGCCTCATTGCATATGAATCAAATGGCAGCAAAGTCTTTTTGAAGATGTTTCAGCAATCACTCAAAAGGAAAAGTGGACAATAAACATGTTTGGTTTATATCTATTGCCAGAAAGAAGTTTCAACTGATTTGTTAATAAGAACATGCATTTAGCAATCAAATGCCCTTATATGGCCTTTGACTTTTGGCAAATTTATGTAGGACTCAATCTCTTGAAGATTTGATGAAATCTAATGTCCTGTGCAATGTGCAGGTGAGATCTGACTGGGAAGATGTCAAGATTGATATTATGTACAAGGCTTTAAGATGCAAGTTCTCTATTTATCCTCATCTAAACTCTATGTTGCTGTCTACTGCTGGATCTATTCTCGTTGAAGCTTCACCACATGATCGCTTTTGGGGTGGAGGCAGGGAAGGGGAAGGCCTAAATTATCTGGGCAGACTGCTTATGAAATTGAGATCAGAATTTCTAGGTGAGTCTTCTACATCAAGTGAAAGCCCATGCTTAGCTCTGTAATACGTGAATAAGAGAGATTAAGTTAATAATACTTCATAATCTGTAACATTATTCTTTAAGAACAGTACGAGAGACTCGTTTTCAAGCATATTGTAGTCTTTCTGTCTAGACTCAAGCTGTTTATTGCGGTCTGATTTGTTTGAAGTAGCCAGCAAGATAGCAGCTCTAAATTCTGAAAGTTCTCATAGTTCATATTTTGTTGTAATGTTTACAAATAGCTGAATAATAGTCTCATTACTCTCACTGGTCAACGTAATATTCACGATACATTTTGTAATGATTGTCGAGTTCGTTTATCCGGGGCCAGATCCTCTGGCCCTTTCTTATCTGAGCCATCCACTCAAGTGAGACCTACCTGAGTGGATGGCTAAGATGGGAGGGGGCCAGAATAGGGCCAGGAGAAGGGGGACTCAAGTGAGACCTACCTGAGTGGATGGCTAAGATAGGAGGGGGCCAGAATAGGGCCAGGGGAAGGGGGACAGAGGATCCCTTCTCGTTTGTACGACCGAAAAGTAACTTCTACCAACATTCAAGAAAATACCATAATTCACGATCGTATATGTACGTGGACTAATCACTTTTAAAAATTGCAATCTACATTCTGATAAATTTTAAAATTGAAATTATCTAAACATACAACAAAAGAGTGTTTAATGATATTTTATATTAAACCCAGATCAAACTAAATTAAAAATGATGAATATTATTTTAAAATTATGTTGAAAAAAGTATTTGTTTATTAAAAATTCGTGAACTATCCTAAACGTACCTTTCAAACTGAAGGGTAAGACTAAAACACCGACCTTTTAAGGTTTTATTAATTTTCAAAATTTTATTAGGAAGTTTTATACTATGTAAAAATTTTATAATCATTCTTTTCATTAAATTTTATTATCGTTAACGTTAATGTTGTCGTTTGTTAAGTCAAAATTTTATTTTTGTTATATAGTTGTCACGTAGGATATTGGTGCTAGGTATATAATTATTATTTAATAAAAATATGTGAAATTATTGAATATTTAGTATCCTTCTTGGCCGACAAGCGAGTGTTTATGGTGGAGCTTCACATGTCCGCGGATGGATGAACCCACCATCGAAAATTCCGTCCAAAAAGGCGTGGGACGCATTTAGGAGGATCGACGCGTTGATTAATTGCCAGCAGTTCAGGGAAGTTAGTGCTCTACGTCAAGGAACCACCAACACACTCTAGTCTACACCTGTGGTGGGCACGCGGTCACTGTGTAAGCCCTTTTTATACATATTATTGTGTTCCCTTCTTCTCTTCTGTTTCACTTTCACTTGTTTGCTGCTTCGGTTTTGCTAGTCATCCACAGACAATATCATTCAACCGATAATATTTTGTTTCCGTTTGAAAGTTCAACAATGAAATGTTCCTTCATTTTAGTTTAAGATGTTCATCATTCTCTGGTTAAATGTTGAAAAACTGGCAAGTTGGTTGCTTTTAATTACTTTATCCTGGTTCTGATCTGTGAAAAGAAATTATTATAGGGAAATCATGCACGCTATGTGGAAGCCACAGGAGTTCAGGTGCATATACTTGTCAGCTACACTCTACGTTAATACTAACGATTGCTTCTGTTTTTAGCGATCAATTGCTAAACCATTCTAACGACTTTGGTCTCCTCCTAAGTCTGGTTTTCGTGATGCTGCAGTGATCTTAATCCTTATTCACCAGGCTCCACAACCAACATCCCTTTTTAGATTCTTGCAAGCTCAAGTTTTTGCAGTTTCGTGATAAGAGAACTTGAACAATGTGTTAAATTTTGTTGCAGTTCAACTTTAACATATTTTTATTAAATAACTAATATCATGACATCATCATCTACAGCCATATGAAAAACATAAAAGTCCGATATAGTATGCCATGTCATTGACGCTAACAAGGACTTAACGTTCTATTTAAAAATATTCATTATTTTAGTGCTATATTTTAAATTTTAGGCTAGTATTACAAAATTAAGTAAAGTTCAAAGATTTTTAATAATTAATGACTTTTATATGAATGGTGACATTATAGAGGAATGTATCAAATATATTAATTTTATTGATTTATTATATTTACATATTACTCCTTCTGATAGAAATATAATTTACTTTATTAGAATAATGATATTTATTAATCATTAATACTATAACTATTAATTTTATTTATTACTCATATTTTATAAATAATTAATCATTAACATGGTTAATTTTATGTTTTTAATATAAACAATGATATATAAATATGTTAAATCCAATATATTAATCTGTTTTACACATACCATTGATATTGTTTGCAAATTTTACCATATAATTTAAAATGCCAAGTCAATAAAATTAATGATAAAACTTAGGAAATAAACTAATTTTGATTTTTCACAAAATATAAGAGCTTTCTACGAGAATTTAAAGCACATGAAATTTAATAAAATTGATGAAATTATAAAGAAAATATCTTTTAACGTTAAACAAATTTCAAAAGAGATTTTACCAAATTATATGTCAAACCATATGGAAATTACAATTTAAACATTATTAAGCTTCTAATCCTTTTCAACTCTGTAGAGTATAAGTCGAATAGTTTTGAAATTTATACGTAATAAAAGATTAACTTACGTAAAACTTTGTAAAGAAATATTACTATAAGCTTTAGACATTGAAGTTTTAAGATGGTACTATCACACTAAGGCTATATTTGGTTGGGGTTTATTAATAGAATAGAATAAAATATTATTATATCATTTGGGAGGAGAGTTTACAATGGAATGACATGAAATGAGATGAACAAGAAGGCTGTCATATTACATCTCATTTTATCCTAAACAGTAAAAATAAGAAACCTTTGATTTGAGGAGAGAGGGTTTAGGATGTAATGTAAAATGAGAAGTAATTTTTCACTATATTACATTATAAACCTTTCTTTCAAACAACATTTTACTACATTACATTATGAAGTTTTCATTTACATTCCATTAAAAATCTTACATCCATTTATATTTCATTCCATTATAAACTATTTCATGCTATTATAAATCATTTCATTCCATTAAAACCTTACGTTCAACCAAACATGGCCTAAGTAATTTATGTTTTTTTATATCAAGAAATAATTTTTTAGGGTTTTTTTATGTAAGGTAAGTCAAAAGGAAAAAGTTATACCTCCATGGAGACTCTCTCTAGAAAATGCCCCTCCCTCTCTCTATCTTTCTTTTCCTCCTTTAGTAAATTTTGATTCTCACTATCTTGCTTATCATTCTTTTTCAACTTCCAATCTCTACTCATTTCTTTAAGTCTTCTCCAACTTCCTTGCACTTTCCCTCCAAATTGTTTTTTTCACCTTGGCATTTCTTTTCCAAGTGTCATTGTCATTTATGAGGTTTTCCAATTTTTTACTTTTTACCTTTGCCAAATTGTTTTTTTGAAATTCTAAGAACCTCTTTCCCACTTTCCCTTTTTATTAATATCCATCTTTCTAGGGTTTAGCTTTGCACCTCTTTTTGATGCATATCTGGCCCCTCTAGTTAACGACTCCTTTCCCCCATCACAACACCCCCCAACATTTCCTTATATCCCACTCTCGAGTCCTAACAATTAATAAGGCCTAAAAATCTTGGAGACAAGTTCTTAGAGACCTTTTTCCTAATGAGAAGTTATTCTATATCCCTCCTTCTTCCTATAAAGGAGGTAGCTTAGCGGCCCTTCTTGTAAAATTACTTCGCTTTATTGCTTTGATATGGGCTTCTTCATTTGTTGGCTTTTTCATAAATAGAAGACTAGATTTCCTTGTAATGAAAGCATGGGCCACCAAACCTTGGAAATTTTATGGTTTCACTAAGCTATTAATTAATGAATAAGGGTTGTTCATATTCAAATTTGATACAGTTGCAAATGCTAAGAATATAGTGGAGTTAGGTCCTTGGCACTTAATAGGCAAGCCTTTTTTTCCCTAAAAATGGAGGCCTAGAATCTTGCTTTATAAACGTAAGTCTATGCACATTCCCTCTAGATAAATATAAATAATATACCTTAAAATATTGATCAATAGTTGACTTAACCTTGCATGTTTCATTAGTAAACCTCTTTGTATGGATGAGACAACAGTTGCCATAAGGAGAATAGGTTATGTCAGGCTCTATGTAGAATTATATTTATAAAGTGAGCTCTATGATTCTATCCCATTAGTTAGATTAAATGGAAAAGAGGGCTTTTTAAAGATATACTGCAAGTTAAATAATAATGGAGACCCTCCTCCAAACTTTACTTAAAGAAATAGACCTTGCTAAAAAGATCTTGAGAGAGGAGACTATTAGGAATTGATGGAAGCTAGAAAGGACTCACTTACAATAATAGGCACACTTACTCAAAGATCCTTTATGTTTTTTGATCCTAACCCTTTAGACTCTGGAAACTATTAGGCACCAGCAAGGAATTGAAAGAAACAATACCACCACAAGCTCACTTACTCAGAACCCCAAAGTCTTTTAATACACTTCCTCATAATACTGGAATCTTGGAGCTATAGACCATTGATACCATAGGAATGCTAATTGATCAACAGGTGCTTATCAATCATGAAGTTGCTAATAGGAAGTCTCCAAATGAGGCCAATCTTTATAAGAAAGAATGTAATGGTGATCAAGCTTAGTCTAGTTCCCCATTTAGTGGCAATAAGGATTCTAATAACTTCATGAATATCTTACCTGATGAACCAGTTAATAAGGTAGCTATTCCTCTCTCTGAGGAATTCAAGTATATTAAAAGGAGGAAATTAGGCTACAAAGCTAAAGTTAAGAGAGTTGATATGACCTCTGAACTCTGTTAATGTCCATTTTGGCTTAATATTAGGGGTATCAATAAACCCAATAAATAGTAAGTTGCTTTTTATTAACTAACCTATATTATTATTAGCATTTTAGGAATTAAAATTAGAGATTATAAATGTGTTAAACCCTAGTTCATTAGTAAAACATGTAATATTATCACTAAGCATGAAAAACATTATACTGATCATATTGTGGTAGCTTATGACCCTAACACGATTAAGATTCACAACTCATTCATATCTAATAAATGCATTCACTTGCAAGTGAAACTGTTAAGAGTAGGAATGGTGTGTTTGTCATTTATATATGCCTCTACCTTTTCTAAAAGAGATCCTTGCTTTGGGATTCCTAAAGGAACTTATTCAAATCCATTCAAGTTCCATATCTAATCTTAGGGGATTTTAATTGTATATTACTAACTTTTAAAGCTAAAGGAAACTTAAGCCTTAAAGGTGTAATGATTTCAAGTCCTAGTTATTATATTTAGAAGTTAATAATTTCAAGTTAGAGGGAAACCTCTTTACATTAAGTAATAAACAAGTTGATGTCCCTAGTAAATAATAAGTTTTTTTATTATCTAAACTCTATTAAGCTTATGATTATTGGTCTTTCAGAAACTAAGCTTAGAATTGATAAATGTACAAAACTTTTGTTCATTAGTAAGAGGTGGAATATTACAACTAACTATAAAAACGCCCTATCATGGTAGCTTATGACCCTGGTAGGATTGAGATTTATAACTCCTTCATATTCAATTCACTTGTAAGTAAAACTGCTAGGATTAGAAATGATCTATTTGTCATTTATATAGTCCTCTAACTTTGCTTTTCAAAGATCCTTGCTTTGGGATTCCTTAATGAACTCGCTTGAGGGGAGTATGGAAAAGTTTGTTGTCTTTGCAGGTCTTTGTATGGTTTGAAACAAAGTCCATGTGCCTAGTCTGAAAATTTTAGTCAAGTCATAGAAACATTTGGATTGAATAAGAGAAAGTCTGATCAGTCAATCTTTTGTAAACAATCTAAATCTAGAATTATTCTCCTTATTGTGCACATAGATGATATCGTCATTACTGGAAGGGATTTTATGGGCATCTTATCATTAAAATCCTTCCTTCATAGTATGTTTCATATAAAAGATCTATGAACTCTAAAATATTTTATGGGTATAGAAGTAACAAGAAGTAAGAAGGGCATTTTCCTATCCCAAAAGCAACATTTACTTGATCTATTAACTGAGATAGGAAAGTTAGGAGCTAAGTCATGACCCTAATTCTCCCTAATTTACAACTCACTAAAGATGGAGACTATTTGAAGACCCTAAAAATTATAAAAGATTGGTTGGAAATCTAAGCTATCTTATAGTAACTCACCTGAGATTGTATATTTTGTTAATGTTTATGTCAATTCATGTCTTCCCCAATTGTTCATCAATGGGCGACCTTAGAAAAAATCTTATCATACCTAAAAGGAGCTTCTAGACAAGGGATACTATATGAAAATTTTGGACACAATCATATTGCTTGTTTTTTAGATATTGATTGAGTGGTTTCTAAGATTAATCAAAATTCTATGACTGGCTATTATATCTTCGTTGGAGGAAAAATAGTCTTATAGAAAAGTAAGGAGCAAAATGTTATATCTAGATTTAGTGCAGAATTTGAACGCAGATATAATATAGGCAACCTATAAGATCATGTGGATATATCATCTATTGTCTTATATTGGTCTTAAAGCCTCAATACCATCAAATTATGGTGCAATAATCAAGTTACTCTACATATTGCTTCTAATATGGTGTTTCATGCAAGAATTAATCGTGTTGAAATTGGTGATGATTATATAAAGTCGTCACTAAAAAATGTTTGGTTTTTCCTACGTTTTTTACATTATCACTAAAAGTGACCATTTGGTGACGGTACCAAATGTTGCACATTCAGTGATGACTTCTGAAAATCGTCACTAAATGGTCCACTTTCAATGATGATATCTAGAAATCATCACCAAAGGTTCTACAGTAATTTGCAACACATTTGGTGACCATTTGCCTAAATCTTCATAAAAGGGTTGATATTTTCCAAATTTGTTAAACTAACATTTTTATAATCTATCATAGTTAAGATATGTTTTATTGGAGATTTGTTTTGAATATTTACAATGTATTGTTGAAAAAACACACAAAACATAATTTTAAGTGTTAAACAGTAGTATTAATTAATCATTAATATTTACTAACATTGCAAAAATTAGTTATAAAAAATTTAAATAATTGTATCAATATAATAATATGATAGATGGAGTAGTACGAACGTTGAATTAGAAGTTTAACAATTCATACAGTTATAAAACAAGAATAATAACAATCCACACTCAATAGCACGCAGCTTCACCCCTAATTAGTAAAGAAGTCGTTTGACAAATTCTTACAGGTATAATAATAAATCAACTTTAAAGCTGAGACCAGTTGATTGCATCGATAAATGATAATGATATAATTATTTTTTTAGATTCCAAGTGACATGAGAGTTGGAAAAGGTAAATGAGTCCCTGATGTTTGGATTCCCGATAAGGGTCTTTGCACATTCGAAGGCACCAATTGAAACAGTGATAGTTCTTCCCTTAGGTGTAAGGTTTTTCACACCCTCTTGCAACAGCACTTTCGCTATAGTTAAACTTGTAGAGAATACAGTGAATGAGTCGACAGATTTAGTATGGAAGGCAAGTTCTCCAGATGAATTTCCAATACAAAACGATCACTTAGATATTGTCAGATTAGTAAATCGTTAAACAAACTGAAATTGGAGTGACATGCATACGTGAATGAATAACAACCAATTTCCTTAATTCTTTACGGACCATTGTGACATCGCTCCCGCCTCCATAGGCATACATGTCATCTTCAAGATTCAAGGAAGCTTAAAACATCATGTAATATATACCATCAATTAGTAGCTATATATATAATAGCTTCATAAAAGGAAATGAGATGTACATAATAAGAAAAGTGACGTTGTTAGGATGATACTAAACACCTTGAAGCAAAAGATCAGTCATGGAAGGCAGACGATGATTGTTGTATGAAGTGGAGATTTTTTCGCATTGTTTATTTTTTCAGTAGGGACAACTTTGCCACATTCCTCCTAACGGAATGAATTAGGGTCATTCAGAACTAGTCGCCATATCGACATTACTTGATTAATAATGTTAAGGGGTATATTCTGCAAATGTCGATTTAAAATAAAATGATGATATGTTCAAATCCAATTTTGATGATAAATGAAAGTAGTCCAACTTAGCACTTATATATTTTCTATGTGCCTAATGATATTAAAGTTACCCTTAGTAAAATTTCAGAAATCTATTGTGTAGTTTGTATCACATGCAAAATTTAGAATTTAAAGTAGAATAGACATGCCTGTGTTCTTAATGTACAAAAATATAGTATTATCTATATTGGGCTATATTACTATTAATGAAAATGAATTAAAGCAAAAATAGTCTTGAAGACCTTTAATCAAATAGTTACGAAGCTTTGATAAGGGAAGCATTAAAGGTCATTGGGAAGAAGCCAACCCATATACAAATAACAAAGACAAATAGTAAATCATGTTTGAAACACAACCATAAACACAACTCATACATCAAATGCATAATTAAGAACTCACAATAAATACCTAAAGTTATAAGTTAAACTTAGCACAACTTTGTTAATGAAAATAGAACAAAAGAATAATATCAATTAAGTTAGTAATGGTTCTTCGACGGTGATGACCATAATACAGAACCCAAACAGAAGAGAGGATTTTGAGAAATGTTGACGGCTTAAACGAGAATGAAGTAGCCTTCTATTGTGATTGTCATTGAAAACCTAATACAAAATGACGTTGTTTTTCTTGTTTAGGTAAACGATGTCGTTTCTTGTTTATTGTAGTTGTTTGGAAGTAGTATTAATTAATTTGCTACGATCTATTGTATTTGGTCGACAAATGTCAGATGTAGTGACTAATACATGATTAAATCGCCAAAACTCATGGGTTCATTTATAATTTTTTTATAAATTTATATTCTTATTCTGAAAAAAAACATAATTTAAATTTAAAATTAAATTATTCAATTGAAAACTATTTCAAAATTAATTTGTTCACCCTTCAAATAAATTATAGTTGACTTACAATTTTAGAAAATTATACCATTTAATTATATGAAATTTGAAAAACTAATTTTAAAAATTTAACAAGACATTCTAATATAATTAGAAAACTATTTCTAACACATCTTTAGAAATTATTATTTTGTAACATAATAGTCTATTTTTTGATATTAAAAGAAAACCACTTTTCAAATTAAATAAAACAATTAAATAATTAAGAAAGTAATTTAGATAATTTATTTAGATGTTAATTTGTTAAAAATTTAGAAAGTAAAGAATTTGCTTGGGTTTTGACGATGATGTGGATATTTGGTAGCAAATGGTCAACCATTTGCGACTAAGTGTGGAAGTTAGTCACCGAAACCGATATTCTGCAACTCACATGTCTTGTTCACAAAAACTGTTTTGGGCGATGATGTGAAATTTTGATAGTAAATTGTCTACCATTTGCGACTAAGTGTGGTAGTTGGTCACTAAAATGATCGTCTGCTACTAAACTGAATTTGTCGCAAAAACTGTAGGTATTTAATTTAAATGTATCTTTTTATTCAAATAAAAAGCTTAATGGTAGATTAAGGGCTAAAGGATATATGTTGTCATATTAGTAATGAATTTGGTAAAATGAAAGATACAAATTTTAAAAATTTCCCAATTTTATTTTGCAAATTAAAATTAAGGATTAGTAATTCCAAAAATGAAGTAAATCAAGAACAATTACATATATAAGTGTAAAAGACAAAATTTTCATTTTGTTATTTGTACTAGAAATACCTCGAAGACTTAATCAATTAAAAATTAAGAATGTAAAGAAAATGCTTTAATTAAAGTGTAGTGAGATTGAACTAAAGAATCGGGACTCTACTAAAATTTTCACTTTTATCAATTTTCGTATGTTTTCTTTAATTTGTTTTTATTTGTAAGTTTCATTTTATTTTCTTAACGACAATGATTGTATAAGTGTAAAAATAAATTTAGTTAACAAAATGTCATTTATATATTTTATTATTCTTTTTAATATATATGATTTTATAAGTTTATGTGGTCTCACAAAACTGTATCTATTATATATCATTTTTATATTAATTTATGTTTATGATATTTTAAAAAAATTAGCAAAAATTAAAAATCTATAAATGTTGAACAGCATTGGCAACGCTTTCAAAATTTGGTATCCAAATGTTGAACATGCCGCAACGAATTGTGATATTGTCACAAAATGGAAGGGGATCTAAACGAATTAAGCAAAACGACATCACATTCATGTAAGGGGCAATGATTTTAAGAATTGGTCACCAAATCTTTAATAGACCATTAACATAATGTGTAGGCCTGAAAAAAATTTAGTTAAAGCAGCTGTGAAATTAAACGAACACATAACTTTCCATACCTTCAAACGAACAATACCATCAAGCGAACACAAGAATTATAGTGATAAAAGAATATGATATAGATAAAAGAAGTTGTGATCTTAAAAATTGGGGTCATGCATTGCAACTACTATTGTTATTATAACAAGGTGAGTAGGTTAGGATTCGTCACTTGTATTGACCAATTGCTAATTGATCATTAATGCGTGATTCAACATTACTCATCTTGATAACTTCCTTTCATACAAGGGAAGGGCATATTATATATTCCATTTTGTGAATAGGAGAATACTCATGCATGTGGAAGCATTATAACGTTTCCAATCAAACTTGTGACTTTGTTTATACTATGCAAATTTGAGTGAAGTCTTTACACATTTCATTGAAAATAAATGTTATCTTGACTCACATTCGACGTTATTTTGAGCTACTTGTATACATTTCATATCATGAACAAAGTTTCAATTTACATAGAAAAATCACAATTAGGTTCATTATTATGCTTTATTGTGATTTTCAATAAATGTAATTATATGCACATTATGTATAAGTATAGGCTTTAAATATAATTTCGTGTGAAAGCATAGGTACATTATTCGACTCATCTCCCTAAAGAAGATAATGTATTGCTTAGCTTGCATTTTGAAATAGTTCCTTCTTTATTTAAGTATATGAATAAAAGTAATATTTGTATAAGTCATTTGTTTTAACATTTTAAATTCTTAGTTAGTTTTCACTTTGGTATGTTTTTTTCTTTTGTCTTTGCTATATCGATTTTTTTTTATTAAATCTACACTTATAACTTCAATTTTTGTGTTAGTTGGTGATCGTGTATAGGGTTTTTTTACAGATTATATCTTCCTCTGTTTGATTGGAGACAAAATCGAAGAACTTGTGTGGCATTTTCAGGTTTATTCTCCTCCCTGCCCACCACTTGTTGGACAAAAGCCCTACGTCGTGTGAACAAGAATTATAATGATAAAGTATAAGGTTAATTATATAGAATTACGTTATGATTAAGTGATACTACAAAGAAATAAGACATAATTGTTGAAAAATACATATTGAAATTAAAGAAGTCAAACCCTATAGGAATTTTTTGTTATTTTTATTAATTTTTAATTATTTCATATATAATTCTCTTATAAGTATCACTAAGTTTGTTAGTGCAACTTCGTCACGACCAACATATGTCACAGTGCTTCAAAAGGAGAACCAGGCACTGAAAACTAAGTTACAATGTACAGAAGAGAAGTTAGAGCGTAATGTAAAGAAGTTAGATCGTAATGTAAAAGAAATGAACAAGTTTAAAAAGATGGTCAAACAATTACTTGGCTCAAATTATGTCAGTAGTAGTGACGACGATGAAGAGTCTTTGTTTTTATATGACTTGTAATTTTTTTAATAAAATGTATTCCATTTTAATGTTTCTTTTATTTCAATTTATTATTATTTAAAATATGTCACCAACATTAATTATAAAATGTAACTAATTTATATTTCAAATTGTGTTAAAATTGTAATAAATTAAATTAGATTAAATTTATTTTAAACAATTACAATAAAATTTAAATTAAAAATAAAATTTTGTCACTAAAAAGTATTAGCTATCAAAACAAAATTGTCACAAAATGTTATTATTTACATTTACAAGAATGTCTCTAAAAAATTATCTACAACAAGAAATTAGTAACTAAAACTATTACGCTTCAAAAACAAAATCATCACTAAAAAGTATTCGTTGCCAAAACAAAATCATCACAAAATCTTGTTATTTACGTTTACAAGAACGTCTCTAAAAACATTTACCTACAACAAATAATTAGTAGCTAAACTATTATGCTATAAAAAATCATCAGTGAAAATAATTACCTACAACTATGGTTTAGTAGGTAAAAACTTTTATCTACGAATCATATACGCAAAATAATATGTACAACGTTCTTTGTTGTTGTTGATTATATGTTTTACCGACAAAATTATTGTGTATCCAAAACTTTTTTGTGACGATTTCAAAAAAAACGTTGCAAATATTATTTTACAGTTGAGATTCAATGTCCATTAAGGCGATAATTGTTTTTAATATTTAGCGACGTTTGGTTTTGTGGTGAATAAATTTATTTGTTTATAGTAGCTTTTGGAGATGACGCAAAGGAAAAGGAGGAGCTTTTATAGTGGGAAGAATAGAGTACAATCGTAGCAATCATAGCCGCCCGTCAGAGAAACCTGTCCTTTTCGAGGGGGTAAGTGAGTGGTAGTACGGAGAAACCTATCATTTTCTTCCTCTTCCTTAATTATATTTTCTATTGAAAAATACTGTTTTATCATCTTATGATTATTGTTTTATATTATGATTGCATTGGAGCTATTGATGGTACACATATATTAGTTGTTGTTGTAGAAGAGGATCAAATGAGATTTAAAGGACGAAAAGGAATAACAACAACAAATATATTGGCATCATGTGACTTTAATTTACTATTTACATATATTTTAGTGGGTTGGGAGGCATCAGCACAGGATTCTCATTTTTTTTATACAATCGATAATCCAAGGCTTAAATTTTCAAAACTACCAATAGGTGATTTTAAGATTTGTAGAATTTGCTATTAATGATTTAGAATTTTTATTATATCATTTATACTAATTACATTGCTTATATGGAAACTCAGGTAAATATTAGGTTATCCGAAAAGAGAATGATATTTGACACCTTATCCAAAAACAAGATATCATCAATCGGAGTTTCATGATGCAAATTCAAGAGGATCTGGAGAAGTTTTTAATCGAACTCATTCATCATTAAAAAGTTGTATTGAGAGGGATTTCGGTATTCTTAAGGCTCGATAGAAGATAATGGAGAAAATGCATAAGTATTCATTAATGGATCAAAATAGAAATATTTTGTGCAACTTTGCATTGCATACCTATATTAGAAGAAGTGCAATTGACGACCCGACTTTTACCATCATCGATCAAGATCCTGAATTTATACTTCTAGATGTGTTTCAAGATATTGAAGCTAACTCTACACAAGAAAACATTGAAGAACGAAGAACTAGGGAGATGACAATTATTCGTAATAATATTACTTCTAGTTTAATGGTAATTAGACGTCGTTCTTGAATTATTATAAACCTTTGCTTTAAATGATGTGTTCATTTCTTTTGTTCTATTTGAATTGTGTTATTAAACTTCATTTGGATTGTTATATTTTCTATTTAGATGTATCATTGTTGTCATTATCATCATCATCATCATCATCATCATGATGATGATGATGATGATGATGATGATGATGATTATTATTATTATTATTATTATTATTATTATTATTAAATGTTTTATGTTTTTTTATTAAAGTTATAAACTTAATTTTTGTAGAATTAAATATCTAAAATTTAAATTTCTATTAAAATATTCAACGAAATACTAAGATATATAATATGCATACCCTTATATTTTTTTTAAAGTTATGTCCTTATAAATTATTTTATACATAAACAACTAATTTTACCAAACATCTCTAACAAACGGCTAATATAATCTGTTGGTCAAATCAACTGATAGAATTAGCTATCAGCTAACAGCTAATGCAATCAGTTATTTGTCAAACAAGGTTTTAAGTAGTTGAACGGAGCCAATGGACACGTGTTTCTCTCTCTCGCTCTCACTCTCTTAGGGTCTCAACTCTTGGCCTTTATTTTATTGCTAGGAATGGGCTACAGGATCTTGATGAGGCAGTCCAAAGCTTTGAAATCCTTAACCGTACCTTAAATCCCTTTAAATAACTATTTTCTTTCCTGCCTTAATAATTAACTAGTAAATATTAAATAATCACTTATGTATAATTGATATGATAATTTCGTAAAAAAGAATAGCATAGTAGAAAAGTTCTTCATATTTGATTTATCAAAAGCTACGAATTGGAATTACATAATTATGATAGAAGGATTGCAGATATGGAGAAAATTACTCAAAAGATATAGCCACTCAGTTGGGTTTGACTTGAGAGTTACTTGTTAAGATGAAGAACAAGGAAACGTGACGCTGCTTTGAATGAGATTCATATTGCATGAATGAACCAAGGTGAAAAGGTCCAACTATGATCATACATTCTTGACAAAAATCATAAATTAGATGGATGGATGGCTAAATCGCCAAAGGACTTGTATTAGTAATTTACACTTGGAATGTAATCTACTTCCAGTTATTGGCAACAATGTGAGCTAAATCCACCACTCTTTGAGAGTAACCCCACTCGTTATCATACCAAGCAATCACTTTAACCATGTCATCTCCCATGACCATTGTGAGTGAAGAATCAACAGTTGAAGACACATCTGTGCACCTGAAATCTACAGAAACAAGTGGCTCATCACAGACTGATAGGATGCCTTTGAGCTCCTTCTCAGCACTCTCCCTGAAAGCAGCATTCACCTCTTCTGCAAAGGTTTTCTTTGAAACCTGAACAACTAGATCAACAACTGATACATTTGGGGTTGGTACACGAAGTGCAATGCCATTGAGCTTGCCCTTTAGAGTTGGGAGGACAAGGGCCACTGCCTTGGCTGCACCTGTGGACGTTGGAACTATGTTAAGGGCAGCAGCTCTTGCACGTCTAAGGTCACGATGGCTAGCATCCAATAGTCTCTGATCACCGGTGTATGAGTGAGTGGTTGTCATGGTGCCCTTGATAATCCCTGTCATATGTATAACTCAAGTTCAGTTTCTACAATAGATAAGGTGAACTTGTTCAAACATCAATCATTTTGACTTCATAAACTCAAAAAGCTTAAAGCTAAAATTAAATAATTGACGTTGCTTACCAAACTTTTGGTCAAGGACCTTGACAAAGGGAGCAAGACAATTCGTAGTGCAAGAAGCATTGCTGACGATAGGCTCATCAGGACTGTAATCGTCAGCATTAACTCCTACAACATATGTGGGGATGTCACCCTTTCCAGGAGCTGTGATCAGCACCTTCTTTGCCCCTGCCTGAATATGCTTTCCCGCACCATCCCTATCCACAAATACTCCAGTTCCTTCTATCACCAAGTCAATTTCCAAATCCCTGAGCAAATATCATCATCATTCATTGATAAAAAAATCAACCACTAGTCAATAAGAGATATACTTTTCTCGATCGTATATGATCTTTATATTTATTGGGTTAAATATTAAAGAATCAATATATTAAGGATCTTACTTCCAAGGGAGGTTGACAGGGTTGCGATCAGAAACAACTTTGATGATCTTGCCATCCACTGAGATGGCATTGTCACCTACAGGATTTACATCAGCGTCAAAGATACCAAGAGTAGAGTCATACTTTAGGAGGTGGGAGGCCTGCTTGACACCTCCAGTGTCGTTGATGGCAATCACATCGAGAGGGGAATCCTTCCTCCCATGCCAGCACCTCAAGAAGTTTCTGCCAATCCTACCGAACCCATTAATAGCCACTTTCAGCTTTGCCTCCGCTGCACTTTTTCTGTAGCCACCCCTGCTGCTTCCCATCTGTATATAAAATTGCATTTGCATGCATATATATGGCGCTATATCATGAGTCCAGATTAATTAACAATAGTCAGCTGAATGCTTTCCAATGAATTGGGGCAAATTAAAGGGCAAGTTTAGCAGATTTTGATCCCACTTCTGAATCTGGAATAACAGGACATATGTAATTTCATTGCGCAAGGATTGTTTCCTGGTATGTTAAAATCATCTATAATAACTACAACAGACAAAATTTCTCACTAGAATTTGAACACCTTCCATGAGCACTTCAGATGCTTCACATTTAGGTGGAAGCATCTGTAGCAGTAATTATGTAGGTATATGAATAAGTTAAAAAAGACAAGGGATAAGGAGGAAATTCTCACAGAAGAAGTCTGGAAGGCAATGACTGAAAGGAAATCATCAGAGGTTTTTTTGGCAAAGGGAAGGAAAGGTGATGAGTTGCGGAGTCCAGAAAATTCGGTGAATGCCTTTCCACAGGGCTACAGAAACAAATAAACGCAGTTAAAAGGAACGTACATCTGTCGTCGGCCATGAACAATATGATGAGTATATGCATGGCGTAAAAAGTCGTAGTTAGTAATAGAAAAGCAAGTCTGAACATGGTAGGTACGCCACCTGAACAGTAGGTTTGGCTACAGAAAAGGTAGCCGAAGCCATAATGTCTAAAATGGAGTTAGTGTACAGTATTGTAGTAGTGACTGACTAGGAGGGAAAGAGGAGCTCCCGGTGACACCAAGGAAACGAAAATAGGGAGAGGATGAGACTATGGATAGCCTCTCATTCAACGTATGGTTGTGCTTGCCCTTTGTCATCCGATTTCTTACCATAACTAAGCTAATGTAAATTACTATCCAGACTGTGTCATTCAATGGTTGGCCCTCCTTCCTGTAATGTTCGAGTGGGCCAACTCATTTTCATTGTTTTTGTACTTATGCTATTCACATTTCGGGAAAAGAAAAAAAGCATAATTTTGTTGTATGAATTTTAGAGATAATTGTCAAAAATTTTGTTATCCAAAATTTTGATTTATTATAAAAAGTTTTAATAAATGTTGCATGTCATCCAGAAAAAGTTCATTTCAGGCAATAATATAAATATATATTCTGAACATTCTAAATATAAGTATCTGAACATTCTAAAAAGAATTTAAACATTCAAATGCTTCAACATTCAGGCATATATATATATATATATTAGTTACTCTGCCGGATTTTAATTTGAATCATGCGTTCTTGAATTCGGATCTATAAATCATTCTTTTCATGATGAATCAACGTGAAGATATTCGCAAACAAAAGGCTTGTCGGGGTTGTGTCGATTAAGCACTCCGACCTTCAAGTCAATCTTTTGTGAAGGTGAGGTCGATGAATGCGAGAGAAAAACTAGGTTATGATTGCGTCGCCGATTATGGGAGAATTATCTTATATATGGTTTTGCGATTAGGTTTAGGTCTTTACGTGTTTGCATGGAAGATTTCCTTCTACGGATGGGCGAGGAGGCGTGAAATTTGGACTTGGGCTTGGCCAAGCATAAAACTGATCTTTGAAGAATGGACCGATCGGCCCACGGATCGTTTTGACTAGGTCCGGGACCAATACGACCGACCCGACCATAAGCTCCCCCTACTCCTCGAGTCTGAGCGAAGAGAAGGGTCGGAGGAGTATGTAGAGGTTTCGTAGCTCGTACATAGGACGACTCGTAATTGGAGCGATCGGTTGAGCATTGAGATGTAGCCCGTTCGTAGGTCAGCTAATGAAGTAGTCGATCGGTCGGGCATTGTTGTTGTAGCTCGGTCATGGGACAGCCCGGGTAGTCCCGATCGGTCGGTCTTAAACTAGTTGTGCGCGCGGATCGTCAGATCGATTGATCGGTGAGTGCCTCATTTGGTCGGCCTCGACACTTATCATGGACGACCGCGCTAAAGCGGTCGGGTGGTCATCATTAGCGAAGCGTGAAAGTCTTGAAGCATTTATTATTTGTGGCGTCTACTGACGACTTTCAAATCAAAACGTATCGTCCTTATAACGATTGTGCGGTTGTCCGTCGTCCTTTCAATTATTCGCGCCACTCCGGATTTCGATTAACCCTAATTTATCTCCGCTCAGATCATGTCGTGTGTCCGAGCATAGCTTGGATTTTCTCCACGCGTCGAGTTTTGGCTGGATCGTAATTCGAACGTTTTCCTATAAATGTCCAGGGTCGACAGACGGTTTGGTTTTCTTCACGCTCGTTTCATTCTTGCTTTCATATGCTCTTTCTTATTCTCAGTTTCCAGAAGTTTTCTTCGGCGTTGCACAAATTTCCGATCTCTTACCACTAAATAGGTACGTCCTTTCTCTCATTTTCCTCTTCTAAATTTTCTCTTAGTGAGCATGTCATCCACCGGTTCTCGGAGTGGGGTTTCTCCAAGAGATAATGTTAACGAGAGATCGTTGGAATTTATGGCTGAGGCGACGGCGATGTCGAGGTTGGGAGATGTTGAAGAGATTACGACAAGAGAGCGGAAAGATGGGCTGGTAGTAAAGGAACTGCCCAAAGGCAAATCAAGGATGTCTGCGGTGGAGTTGCGTCGGTCGATTGTTAGGAATGGTATTCCTCGGTCCTGGGAGCCTAGGCTGGCCTCAGGGGATGAAAGAATTAACAACAACATAAATGGGTGGTTTGCCGTCTCTGAGTATTTCTTCTCGATTCGTGACTTGAGACTAAAATGACGCGTCGATCGTGGATGAAGTGTCTGGCGACTATCAATTAAGGCCGAGTCGATTCCTCCGAATGGGTGGAGGTTCATCAATGGACTTGCTTTCTTTGTGCCACCAATTTGCTGTATCGCCTTTGGTCAATATCTTGCGCCACCACTTCGAGAATGAGCAGAGTCCGAGCTCGGGTGGGATCCTTCCACGATGTATAAGGATGCGGTATCTCCGGTAGGGACGGTGGCAAAATTACCTGTGGCGAGCGAAATATTTCTTCGTGAAGCCTCCGGATCTTCCTCCGAGTCCCAACCGTGGAGGTATCCCTAGCCGAGCGATGGAATGACTCGTCAAGTCTATTCCTTTCTAGGATGAGCGGAGGTGGTCGGTAGTATAAAGGAGCTCACCAATATAACCGCTTCGGCTTATTTAGGGATCTGGCGGGGGCCTCGCCAACTCTCTTGATTCCCCGCCACAAGCGCGGGCTAGGAGGGAACCGCCTCGCTTTGGTTGACCCTCATGGTTGAATTATTTTCCTTGCTTGTAGGTTTTGGTTCGATTTCTAACCTGCTTTCTTTGTTTGTGCAGCCATGGTCAAAGTTAATACTTTCACCGGCCCTCCAAGTCTGCCAAGGGTAAGCGCAAGGTCGCGGGGCCTTCGGAGGCCAGAGGTCAGGAGGATAGGGGAGAGGCCAGTTCAATTGTTGTTCGGTCCATTGCTTCCGGGCAGCAGTATGTTCCTCCCACCGTCTCCGAGCCGTCTGCGGCACCTGTTGTGGTCGTCCCGCCTGGTTGTGATCGAGGAAGAGGAGGAGGTCGAACGACCTCTGAAGAGGAAAAGGGGGGCTCAAGTAGTCAACCGGTCTCTTCAAGTAGTCGACCGACCTTCTCAAGTAGTCGACCGGCCTCCTCGTCCCTTGGACCGAAGCAAGGGGAAGGAGAAAGTGGGAGATCGTGCTGCCCCGTCTGCCCAGGGTAAAGGGAAGAAGCCAACGGGGAGTGCTGACAAGTGGGAGTCGGCGATTAGCCTCGAGAAGACTGCCTCGATCGCCGATGCCGAAGTGGCTCTTCATCTCGCTGAGAGGGTCATTCCTCCTTCGGACAAGGAGCGCTTTGACGCGTTAAGTGTTGAGGAGGCGATGGTAGTGCCATCCGCAATTCCATGAGGGATGTGGCTCTCACTTTGTCCACGCATCAGCGAATCGAGCTGCTGAATCGGGAGGTCCATTCCCTCCTGGAGCAGGTGGACGGTTTGAAGACCGAGCTCTTGGAGGTCAGAGAGGAAGGAGACTTCTCCCGGGCTCAACTCTCTTCCTTGGAGGAGGAGAAGAAACGCTGG
Source organism: Erythroxylum novogranatense (assembly GCA_029891385.1). NCBI lineage: Eukaryota > Viridiplantae > Streptophyta > Magnoliopsida > Malpighiales > Erythroxylaceae > Erythroxylum > Erythroxylum novogranatense. Next base: position 72,111,962 of record CM057225.1, on the reverse strand, counting down.
GAGGAGGAGCGTGACGTCTTGAGAGCTCAGCTCGCTTCGGGAGAGGAGGAGAGGAGCTCTTTGGAGGCTTGACTCACCGGGGAGGAGGTCGGGAGGGTAAGGGCGATGGTAGCGAGGAACAAGCTGTCCGAAGAATATGCGGTGTTGCGAGGGCAGCTTGAGTCGGAGAGAGTGCTTAAGGAGAAATCCCTCGGGACCGTGCCCAAACCGAGGATCTGTTGAGGAGGTGCGAGCCTCCGTAAAGGAACAAAGGGTCGAGGCGATCATGCGATGGCAGAGGCGATTCTTGCAGGAGGAGTGCTTGGAGTACTCCTGCGACTTGGCCCTTATGATCCTGAAGAATTGCTATGATGCCTGCGTTCCTGAGGGGTCGGATGGTCCTTCGTTTGAGGGGTTTGCCGAGCTGCTGCTTCCTGCCGCCCTTGGTCTCTCTCTGGAGGAAGTAAAGGAGAGAGCCATGGAGGACCGGGGGTCAGTCCCGATCGAGGAGCTGGACCTTAGCTCGGCTGAGGAGGACGAGCTTCCTCGTGAGGATACTTCCCCGGCCGTTCCCTTGGACCCTGCTCCCTTTTCGACTTTTCCGCCTGCTTCCAAGGCATCCCCTGGGCATCCGCCCACTTCTCCTTCTGTAGACTTTTGAAGCTCACCTGGTCGGGCTTGTGACCAGGGCAAATTTAATGGAATGAAAATCTTTTCCTTTGCTTCATTTTTCTGAAGTCATTTTCCGTATTTATGTTCTTTACTTTTGATGTATAGTAGAGTTTGATGAAGTTGCTCATAGTCGACTAGCTTCGAGGTCGACTTTTAGCAGAGTCTGAACCGAGATCCCAAGGATCTCATCTTGGCGACTGATCGATCGCAGTCGATCTGTGTCGATGCCGAGCGAGGGTCCCAAGAGTCTTATCTTGGCGACCTGACCGATCGTTGTCGGTTTATATATATATGCCGGTCGAGGGTCCCAAGAGTCTTGTCTTGGCGACCTGGCCAATCGATAGTCGAGGCAGAGCGGTCCCAAGGATCTTGTCTTGGCAACGCGTCAAGCAATAGGCGATCTATGGAGATGCCGGTCGATGGCGAGCGAGGGTCCTAAGGATCTTGTCTTGGCGACCCGACCGACCGGATCCGATCTATGGAGATGCCGGTCGATGGCGAGCGAGGGTCCCAAGGATCTTGTCTTGGCGACCCGACCGACCGTAGTCGATCTATGGAGATGCCGGGCAATGGCGAACGAGGGTCCCAAGGATCTTATTTTGGCGACCCGACCGACCGTAGTCGATCTATGGAGTGTTAGAGTAGTACCCTAAAGGCAATCGTCTTTAGCGCGTTTTGTACAAAATTGTGTACATTCTTTATAAATTAATAAAGAAAGGCATATTTCATTAATTTGATGTTCATTATTTATGAATGGATATTGATCTATAAGCAAATTAATGAAGTCCTTGATATATGACATAGCATGAAGGAAATTATGATGTGATCATACTACTGAGATTTCTATCATGCTTGATTATGTCAAGATATCTAAATTATCCCTAGTCATAGGATTCTTGAGGCTGGACATCAGAATCCGGAAGACTAACACATCTCAAGCTCCTTGATTTGATCAGCGATGGATCTCGAAACTATAAATATGAGATATTTAGGGTTGAGATGTGGATGCTTACTAGAGGTAGTAAGTACATTGGTTGACTGCTATGAGATCATCACATGGATGTACTATTCTAATGTCGGTGATAATCTCATCATAGCAATGGTGCAAGTATCCTTAGACTTGAGGTACTCGAGGATATCTTGAATCTTGATTACGTGCTTTGACTCCATTCCTTGTTGCCTCACGAGGTCGCTCATAGGGTGGTGATTGGGTACAGTTTGAGGTATTCGAAGGTAATTGAGTAGTCAATAGAGGATTCACCACTTCTGTGATAGCAGAAGATGATACCCATGGCCTCTTGTCAGGGTCATTACTTGGAAATCTCTGATCAGAGTACATATGTCATGAAGAGTGTCTTCGTTGACATATTTAGTATTAAGTAATGAGTCCCAGGACAAGAACTGAAATCACTTGGACTAGATTTGACATATTCAGTCTAGTAAGAGTTGACACATTGCCCATACTCATAACCAAGTGGGGTATAGCATGGTGAAAGGACGAATTGCACGGTAATTTCTATAGAAAGGTTCGTGATATGGTCCATGATGAATATATGTTTATTCGTCAAACCAATTACTTTCCGGTCAATTGGGGTCATGATGTGTTGCTAGATACCGCTTATGACTTGCTTAGATTAAGTGTTGATCTAAGTGGCCAACATTAACCGGAAACCTAATGGGTCACACGCATAAGAGTGTCTCGGAGAACTCGTAAAATAGTTTTGGACAGAGTTCCAATATATGGAGAGCAATTGGATTAAATGGATCCCGATGAGATCGAGATATGTCGATGAGATCGCGACATCGATATCTTGAAAAACGTTTAGGGGTTTTTCCATACGAGGGACCCGGTAGGTAAGTGGGACCAACCCAGTGTGTTGGACCACTTGACATTATATATATATATATATTATTAATTAATTAAATAATTAATATATATATATATATATATATATATATGTGTGTGTGTGTGTGTGTGTGTGTGTCACGTGGATGAAGGAGGAGGAAGCTTCATCTTTTAACTTTATATATATATATATATATATATATATATATATATATATATAAAGGCAAAAACGTGGAAAGGGAGAAGAAGCTTCTCCTTATGCTTAGTCATTAGTTGTATTAAATGACTAAAGACAAAAATAGCAAAGTTGAAGAGCATGGTCGTTGGTTTAGATAGAAAAAGAGAGGTTTTTGTAAAAACCTAAGAGATTTTGATCTCTCTTCATCGATCATCAAGCTCTCCATCTCCTTCAAGCTTCCCATCCTCCTTCTTCATCGTTATTCTTCAAGCTCTCCAAGAACAAGGTAAGATCTAGCGATCTTGACTTGTTCTAGCTATTCCCGTCAAAGAGTTTGTCGGTTAGGTTCTCCGATCTCTGCGTGGATCCGTTGGAGACAGTCTCCTTTGGTCGTTTTGGTTTGACTTTGTTATATAGTCACATGGATCACGGCTTTGGGAAGGTCCCGAACAAAAATTTTGTTTTTCGACGGTGGGCATGTGGTGCTCACACCGAATTTTCCTACAAGATGGTATCGAGCCACTTGTGTCGTATATGTGAAGAAACCATGACTAGGTCGGAGTTCCTATTAAGCCATTCCAATCATTGGAACATGCACCGATCACCGAAAGTGCTGATAATCCATCGATCAATGGAACATGTACGGTCATTTGGAACGTCTATAGTAACCTATAGTAGTCGACTAGCATAAGTTCCAGTCGACTGGCACATGCACTAGTCGACTTGAACGTGCACCAGTCGACTACAACAACATGCAGAGGTGGGATGATGGATGATTTTAGGTATAGACTCAATGTGATTGATGAAATACCCTAAATCATTCCATATAGTCATGGTGACTATAATCCTACAGCTTGAAGAAGAAAAAATGAGACCAGAAAACCCTCCCACATATAATATGAAAACTCACGTCTTCCATTAATATGGGGAGAACTAGAGTTCTTATAGAGTTGGGTTGTTGGGTAAACCCAAGCTCACTCTATACGAATATGTTCGAACCATGAAAATAAGATTTTCGGATTAATGGGTCGGTTTTCACTAGAAATGTTGATTTGTTGAGTAAACTCAAGGTCAACGTGGATAGAGGCAAAATTGGGTAGTGTACATTAGATGTACGCGCATCAAGAGTTGATAACCCAATGGGTGTGCATACATCACGAGTTGATAGCACTAGTCGATAGTTGCATCTATAAAGTAATTGGTATGACCGATACCTGCCGATTGATCTAAGGTGGCTTGTTGGGTAAACCCAAGGTCATTTTAGTAATGTCGGATATCTATGATGCAATTGGTATGACTGATACCTACCGATTGACCTAAGGTGACTTGTTGGGTAAACCCAAGGTCATTGTTAGTAATATCGGATATCGACCCACTAGGACATTTTGTCATAATGTTTCTTGGATTCGTACTGAGGGTTATGGATTCTTTGAAACTAGTGGGAGCCATATGCATGACACGCAAGTCCTTATGATCATACATTTAATTCTATTCTAACATTCTTTCTCTCTTTCTCTTTAGGTTGATTGAAGATGACTTCAAGTGTGAACTTGCGCCGCTTATGGACTCAAACAAATTAAGCTGGACCAAAATTTCTCGATTGGTCGAGAAATCGAGAATTGTTCTCGAGATATGAGGCTGGGATATGTCCTGATGTTCCACTTCCCGATCCACTCTTTGTTGATGCTTCCGATGAGGATCGAAAGTTTATCGACAAGATCTCAAAGACGGTGACATAGCAACTTTGTATTATGCTTGCCTCGATGTCACCAGAGCTGCGAAGCGGCGTGAGTCTATGGACGCTCATACCATAGTGTTTCATCTTAGGGAGCTGTTTGATGAGCAAGCTCGATGCGAAAGGTTCGAGACCTCGAGGTTACTCTTCACTACTAAGGCGACTCGAGTTCATCTGCGCAGCAAGTATGCATCAAGATGAATGGGTATAATGAGAGGTTGGTGTCTTAGGTTTTGTCATGGATTATGAATTAAGTGTTGACTTAATTCTAGTTGGATTGTCTCGATAGTTATTCACGGTTTGTGTTAAACTATCGGATGAATCAAATATCCACGACAATCCTCGAGTTGATCAATCTGCTCAAGACAAGCAATGAGCAAGCTATCAAGAAGGATAGCAAGCAAGTGCTTATGGTGGACTCTTCTTCCGGTTCCAAGAAAAAGAAATCAAGAAGAAGAGGTCTAAGAAACCGAAAGGAAGTATAGCCAAGAAGAAAACCAAAGAGATCGCACTAAAGGAACTTGCTTCCATTGTGGCAAGACCGCCACCCAAGAGGAACCTGTAAAAGTCTATCTGGAGGAATTGAAGCGAAGAAGGCATCGATGCCTCGACTTCTTCAGTATGTTTGTCATCGAGGTCAATCTTTTCGATCATAACATATGGGTATTAGATATCGGTTGTGGCTCACACATATGCAATGATATGTAGGGCCTCGGGGACGATGAGACGATTTCGTGAAGGAGAACTAGACTGCGTGTGGGAAATGGAGCAAGAGTTCTTTGCATTAGCCGTAGGCACTTACTTTTTGTCACTCCCCACTGGGCTTGTAATTAAATTGGATGAATGTTATTTTGTACCTGTTTTAACAAAGAACATATTGTCTGTTTGTTGTTTAAATAGAGCTAGTTTCCATTTGACTGTTAGTAGCAATGGTTGTTCTATTAGTTTGAATGGAATGCTTTATGGTACTGGTATATTATGCAATGGAATTTACATATTAGATATGTCACATCCAATAATGAATGTCAATGACACGAAAAGACATAAACGAGATAATTTAAAATCAACTTACTTATGGCATTGTCGCCTTGGGCCATATAAATGAGAGACGCATAGCTAAGCTCCATAAGAGTGGAAGTTTAGGGTCATTTGATTATGAATCATATGACACATGCGAATCTTGTTTATTAGGTAAGATGACTAAGTTACCCTTTAAGGGAAAGGGTGAACGAGCGACTGGAGTATTAGACCTAATACATTCAGATGTATGTGGTCCGATGTCCATCCATGCTAGAAGTGGTTGTCTTTACTTCATTACCTTTATCGATGATTATTCTCGACACGGGTACCAGATTCGATGAGATACAAATCAAGCATTTGAAAAGTTCAAACAATTGAAATGAAGTAGAAAACCAACTTGGGAAAAGTATCAAGACATTACGATCGATCGTGGTGGGAATACTTAGACCAAGAGTTTTGGATTATCTCGTAGATAATGGGATTTTATCTCAATGGACTCCTCCGACACACCACAACACAATGGTGTGGCTGAAAGGAGAAATCGAACCTTGTTAGACATGGTACGATCAATGATGGGCTTTGCAAAGTTACCAAAATCCTTTGGGGTATGCAATCGAGACAATGCTTACTTGCTTGCTAAGCGAGTTCCATCAAAGCAGTTGATGTTACTCCATATGAGATGTGGACTAACAAAAGACCCTATCTTACTCATTTGAAAGTTTGGGGTTGTCCCGCTTATGTGAAGCGGACACGGTCGAGATAAACTTGATGCAAAGTCGACAAGTGTTTGTTAAGTAGGATGTCCTAAAGAAACAATGGGATATCAATTCTACCTCACGAGGAACAAAAGGTGTTTGTTTCAAGCATGCTGTCTTTTTAGAGAAAGAGTTTCTTTTACAAGAAGACGGTGGGAGCAAAATAGAACTTCAAGAAGTTCAAGATGCTCTAACAGACGCAGATCAATCGCTGAACTCAAGCTGTGACTCATACAGATGAAGTAACAGATTCAACCTTCTATAACACACGAAATTGTAGAGTCACGTAGGATACGCCTGCTTCTAGAGATATGGATTTCTCTTGAATGAACATAATAACGTATTGCTCATAGAAGATGATGAGCCTACCACCTATGAAGAGGTTACGAAGAGTTGAGTATGAGAAATGGCTTGACCATGAAGTTTAAATGGATTCCATGTATGAAAACCAAGTATGGACTTTGGTTGAGGCACCAAGGAATAAAACCCATAGGGTGCAAATGGGTTTTCAAAAAGAAAACTGACATGGATGGTAATGTAATTACCTATAAAGCAAGGCTTGTAGCTAAAGGTTTTCATCAAAGACAAGGAGTTGACTACGACGAAACCTTTAGCCCATTAGCAATGCTTAAATCCATTGGAATGCTCCTAGCCATTGCCACTCATTATGATTATGAGATATGGCAAATGGATGTGAAGACAACTTTCCTAAATGGAAATCTAGCTGAGGATGTGTATATGACACAACCTGAGGGCTTCACCTCCTATGATGGCAAAAAGGTATGCAAGCTTCAAAAATCCATCTATAGATTGAAGCAAGCATCCCGGAGTTGGAATATCCGTTTTGATGAGGTAATCAAAGAGTTTGGTTTCTCACAAAATCCGGATGAATACTGTGTGTATAAGAAGGTTAATGGGACTGCAATCGTATTCCTTGTGCTATATTTAGATGACATATTATTACTAGGAAACGATGTCTCGATGCTACAATCAGTGAAGATTTGGTTGTCCAAATAATTTTCCATGAAAGACCTTGGTGAAGCAACTTATATCCTTAGCATAAGGATCTATAGAGATAGATAAAAAAGATTGCTTGGTCTTTCACAATCAACATACATAGACAAGATGCTAAAGAGGTTTAGCATGGAACAATCCAAGAGAGGGTACCTTTCCATCACTCATGGGATAACACTCTCGAAATCTTTGTGTCCTAAGACATAAGATGAGAGGATGCGCATGGATATGATCCCGTATGCATCTGCGGTAGGATCTATCATGTACGCAATGCTATGTACGAGACCTGATGTATCATATGCTCTAAGTGTTACGAGCAGATACCAATCGGATCCTGGTGAGGGTAACTGGGTGGCTGTCAAGAATATCCTGAAATACTTACGAAGGACTAAGGATGTTTTCTTGATATATGGAGATGGAGATCTCAAAGTGAGCGGGTATACAGATACCAGTTTTCAATCTGATAAGGATGATTCCAAATCCCAATCAGGTTACATATTCACACCGAAGCAATGAGGCGATCGGTTGGAAGAGTTCCAAACAAGAGACGACTGCTGATTCAACGACCGAGGCAGAGTACATTGTCACTTCAGACGAAGCAAAGGAGGCAGTTTGGATCAAGAAGTTCATTACTGAACTTGGTGTGGTTCCTAGCAGTGATGGGACCATATAGTTGTATTGTGACAACAATGGGGCTATTGCGCAGGCGAAGGAACCAAGGTCTCATCAACGATCCAAACACGTACTCCGCAGATATCACCGATCAGGGAGATCATTGGTCGAGGTGATGTGCCAGATAGAGATAATTCCCACAGAAAGCGAATATTTGCGATCCGTTGACAAAATTTGTTGTCACGAGAAGAGTTTTGATTCTCATGTACTCGCTTTATGGTATTAGATATCAAGGCGATTGGCTTTAGGTCAAGTGGGAGATTAGAGAGTAGTGCCCTAAAGGCAATCGTCTTTTAGCGCGTTTTGTACAAAATTGTGTACATTCTTTATAAATTAATAAAGAAAGGCATATTTCATTAATTTGATGTTCATTATTTATGAATGGATATTGATCTATAAGCAAATTAATGAAGTCCTTGATATATGACATAGCATGAAGGAAATTATGATGTGATCATACTCTTGAGATGCCTATCATGCTTAATTATGTCAATATCTAAATTATCCTAGTCATAGGATTCCGAGGATGGACATCAGAATCCGGAAAGACTAGCACATCTCAAGCTCCTTGATTTGATCAAGCAGTGGATCTCAGAAACTATAAATATGAGATATTTAGGGTTGAGATGTGGATGCTTACTAGAGGTAGTAAGTACATTGGTTGACCTGCTATGAGATTATCACATGGATGTACTATTCTAATGTCAGTGATAATCTCATCATAGCAATGGTGCAAGTATCCTTAGACTTGAGGTACTCAAGGATATCTTGGATGCTAATTCTGTGCTTTGACTCCATTCCTTGTTGCCTCACAGAGGTCGCTCATAGGGTGGTGATTGGGTACAGTTTGAGGTATTCGAAGGTAATTGAGTAGCCAATAGAGGATTCACCACTTCTGTGATAGCAGAAGATGATACCCATGGCCTCTTATCAGGGTCATTACTTGGAAATCTCTGATCAGAGTACATATGTCATGAAGAGTGTCTTCGTTGACATATTTAGTATTAAGTAATGAGTCTCAGGACAAGAACTGAAATCACTTGGACTAGATTTGACATACTCAGTCTAGTAAGAGTTGACACATTGCCCATACTCATAACCAAGTGGGGTATAGCATGGTGAAAGGACTAATTGCACGGTAATTGTCTATGGAAAGGTTCGTGATATGGTCCATGATGAATATATGTTTATTCGTCAAACCAATTACTTTCCGATCAATTGGGGTCATGATGTGTTCTAGATACCGCCATGACTTGCTTAGATTAAGTGTTGATCTAAGTGGCCAACATAACCTAAACCTAATGGGTCACACGATAAGAGTGTCTCGGAGAACTCGTAAAATAGTTTTGGATGAGTTCCAATATATGGAGAGCAATTGGATTAAATGGATCCCGATGAGATCGAGATATGTCCCGATGAGATCGCGACATCGATATTCTTGAAAAACGTTTTGGGTTTTTTCCATATCGGGACCTAGAGGTAGAGTAGGACCGACCCAGTGTGTTGGACCACTCAAGACATTAATATATATATATATTATTAATTAATTAAAGAATTAATAATATATATATATGTGTGTGTCACATGGATGAAGGAGGAGGAAGCTTCATCTTTTAACTTTATATATATATATATATATATATATATATATATATATATATAAAGGCAAAACGTGGAAAGGGAGAAGAAGCTTCTCCTTATGCTTAGTCATTAGTTGTATTAAATGACTAAAGACAAAAATAGCAAAAGTGAAGAGCATGGTTGTTGGTTTAGATAGAAAAAGAGAGGTTTTTGTAAAAACCTAAGAGATTTTGATCTCTCTTCATCGATCATCAAGCTCTCCATCTCCTTCAAGCTTCCCATCCTCCTTCTTCATCGTTATTCTTCAAGCTCTCCAAGAACAAGGTAAGATCTAGCAGTCTTCAACTTGTTCTAGCTATTCCCGGGTCAAAGGGTTTGTCCCGGTTAGGTTCTCCGATATCTGCGTGGATACCGTTGGAGACGGTCTCCTTTGGTCGTTTTGGTTTGACTTTGTTATATAGTCACATGGATCCTGGCTTTCGGGAAGGTCTCGGAATAAAAATTTTTGTTTTCCGCACCGTGGGCATGTGATGCTCACACCGGGATTTTCCTACATGGAGATGTCAGGCGATGGCGAACGAGGGTCCCAAGGATCTTGTCTTGGCGACCCGACCGACCGTAGTCGATCTATGGAGATGCCGGGCAATGGCGAACGAGGGTCCTAAGGATCTTGTCTTGGCGACCCGACCGACCGTAGTCGATCTATGGAGATGCCGGGCGATGGCGAACGAGGGTCCCAAGGATCTTGTCTTGGCGACTCGACCTACCGTAGTCGATCTATGGAGATGTCGGGCGATGGCGAGCGAGGGTCCCAAGGATCTTGCCTTGGTGACCCGACCGACCGTAGTCAATCTATGGAGATGCCGGACGATGACGAATGAGGCCAAGGATCTTGTCTTGGTGACTCGACCGACCGTAGTCGGTCTATGGAGATACCGAGCAATGGTTGATTGGATTTTTGACTCTTTGCCACATATAATGGAGCTTTTCATTGCTAAGAAATCTAAAAACCCCTTTATTGATGATAATGAGAGCGTGGGCCGTTAAAAAACCTGTCTGGCAGGGACAGAAAAAAGGTTCCCACACGTTGTATACAAAAACAGTAATAAGTGAAGATTAACTAAAATAAAACTTATCTATTGGTAGAACGCCTTCAAGTTTCGAGAGTTCCAAGGTCTTGGTAGAACCTTCCCTTTCGCATCGCGTAGGATGTAAGAACCATGCCCGACTTGCTTAATCACCCGGTAGGGTCCTTCCCACGTCTGTCTGAGCTTTCCAGGATACTTCCTGGCCGCCTCGGCCTTTCGTAGGACATAACCGCCTACCTTTACATCGCTCGGCTTGACCCTTCTGTTGTAGAATTTGGTCGCTTTTTACCTGATGGCTTCCGAGCGAGCGGCTGCTCTTTCTCTATCTTCACTGAGGAGAACGAGTTCCGCTCTGCGGGCTTCATCATTCTGCTCTTCTTCATAGCCCGTCACCCTTTGATTATGCAATGCCACCTCTACTGGAACTAGGGCTTTTACCCCGAAGGTCATCCTGAACGGTGTTTCCCCTGTTGCTCCGTTCGGTGTGGTTCTGTATGTCCACAACACTTCGTCTAGTTCTTCCACCCAGGTCTTTCGACCATCTAGGCGCTTCTTGAGAGCATTCATTATCTTTTATTGGTGTTCTCCGCAAGACCGTTGCTTTGGGGATGGGCTACTGAAGTCAGCTGTAGCTTGATCTTTAGTCGGTCGCAGAAATTTCTGAACTTGTCATTATCGAACTGTCGACCGTTATCCATAACCAACGCCATAGGCATCCCGAAGCGGGTTAGTATATTTTTCATCAAGAAGCTCTCCACCTTCTGCTCGAAAATTGTAGCGACCGCTTCCGCTTCTACCCATTTGGTGAAGTATTCCACCGCCACTATCAGGAACTTCTTCTGCCCAGGACCGAGAGGGAAAGGACCCAGTATATCCATTCCTCATTGAGCGAACGGGATAGGATGACTCACAATTTTATCCTCTCTTTCGGCTAGTGAGACAGGCTGCTGTTTCTCTGGCAGGCCTCACATCGGTCGACCTTCTCTTGGCAGTCTCTTCTCATTGTTTACCATGAGTACCCTGCCCCGATCGATCGTGCACCAACATTCTTCCTCCTACATGATTTCCACACATCCCTTCATGGACTTCAGCCATTCCCTGCTCGGCTTCTTCTTCATTTAAGCATCAAAACAGCGGCCAGTCCTAAGACCGCTTATATAGAGTGCCATTAACGATCGTGTACTCGGCTGCCTTTATTTTTAGTTTCTTGGCCTTCGACGCGTCTTCCGGTTGTTTTCCTTCTAAAAGGTACTGCACGATCGGTTCCGTCCAACTCGACCGACCGGCACTTACGTTGAGAACTTTCTTGACTTTCTGAACGCTGGGTCGGTCTAGTCGTTCGACCAGAACATTGTTTATGGCATCGCGGTCGGAAGCCATTTTGGAGAGCGCATCTGCTTTTGGATTTTGAGCTCGTTCTATTCTGCTGATCGAGTACTGTTCGAAATTGCTCAACTCCTGCTTTACCAACTCCAGGTACTTGATCATACTGTTCCCCTTGGCCTCATACTGCCTAGTGACTTGGCCGACCACCACTTGGCTATCATTGTATATCTTTAGATGCTTTATCTCCATTTCCTTGGCGATTGAGACCGCTATCGAGCCTCATATCTCGCCTCGTTATTGGAGGCTTTGAACTCAGCCGAAGGGCATATTCCACCTTTTCTTCATTATGCGGGCTGATCAAGACTACCCCGCTCCGCATCCCTCGGCGTTGATCGACCGTCAACGAACAAGCTCCAGCGTGGGCGCTCATCCTTCGAGTGGGTTGGTTCATTCTGCGATGAAGTCCGCCAACACCGCGCTTTAATGGTCGTCTTGGGGTTTGTATTGTATGTCGAACTCTCAAGCTCTACCGCCCACTTTATTAGTCGACCAAGTTTGGGCTTTTGAAACCTTTGCTGAGGGTTGATCGGTCCATACCTCAATGGTATGACTTTGGAAGTAGGGCCTTAGCTTCCGAGCTGCCGTTATCAAGGAGAGAGCTAGTTTCTCTATAGGCGTATATCGCGTTTCCGGTCCGGTCAGCACTTTGCTGACGTAGTAGACAGGGAGTTGTTCGTTTCCCTCCGATCGAATAAGTACCGCGCTGATCAACCCCTCCGTAATCGCCAAGTATAAAATCAGGTTCTCTCCCTCTACCGGGCTTTGCAGGATAGGCGGGCTGGACAAGTATTGCTTTAAGTGTTGAAAAGCTTTCTCGCATTCGTCCGGCCATTGGAATTGGGTCACGTTAAACTTTCCTCAAGATTTTGAAAATGGGAGGCACTTGTCTCCCGAACTGAAATGAACACGCTAGAGAGACTATCCGACCGGTCAATATCTGCACTTCTTTTAAGCATTGGGGCGAGGGCATTTGGATGATGGCTTCGATCTTCTCTGGATTAGCCTCAATCCCCCGTTGAGTGATCATAAATCCTAGGAATTTTCTGGATGCCACCCCAAAAATGCATTTTTTCGGGTTCAGCTTCATTTGAAATTTATTCAGGGTCTGGAAGACTTCCTTGAGATCTTCCACATGCTTCGTAGCCGTCTTACTTTTGACCACCATATCATCCACATAAGCTTCCACCGACCGACCGATCTTCAAGCCAAAAGGCATTACTTGGTAGCAATATGTGCCTTGGTCGGTTATGAAGGCGGTCTTTTCTTCATCTTCCAGACTCATTTGAATCTGATGATAGCCCGAGAAAGCATCCAGGAAGCTGAGAAGTTCATGCCTTGAGGTAGAGTCTACTAACTGGTCGATCTTGGGCAAGGGGAAATTGTCCTTTGGACATGCTTTGTTCAAGTCGGTAAAATCGATGCACATTCTCCACTTTCCGTTCTTCTTTTTCACTAAAACCACATTGTTAAGCCATTCAGGGTACTTGACTTCTCGGATGAACCCGGCCTTGAGTAATTTCTCTACTTCTTTCTCGATCACCCCTTGTCGCTCCTTGCTGTGCCATCGCTTCTTCTGTCTTATCGGCTTGTAGTCATGCCGAATACCGAGGGAGTGCGACGCGACTGATCGGAAGATTCCAGGCATGTCACTCGATACCCAAGCAAAGACCGATCTATTTTCCACCAAACAGTCTGTGATTTCTTTAACCAGGTCGCCCTGCAGCTCGGAGCCTAGGTTTGTGAATTTAGAGGAGTCGGCTTCGTCCAGTACGACCCGCAGTGTTTCTTCCACTGGGTTCATCCTGTCCATCTCCTCATCGGCTCTCACATCAAGAGAGCTCGTCAGGACTACCACCCAGTCTAATGTCTTCGTTTCTGCTAAGTAACATTCCCTGGCGATTCTCTGCTGACCCCTGACAATACCAACTCCGTGGGGTGTCAGGAATTTCATAGCTTGGTAGTATGTGGAGACGACCGATCTGAGGGCATTTTGAGTAGCCCGCCCGATTATTGCAATGTACGCCCCTTGAAACTTGACGACTAGGAACTCAACGTCCCTTTCTATCTGACACAGTTTCTGCCCGAACTTCATTTTCAAATATACCCAAGCGAACGGGTAGGCTGACGCCCCGATTACCCCTTTGATGGGGCCGTCTATAGGTAGTAGTCGATCTTCGGGTACCTTCATCTGCTGGAAGGCCTCATAATACAGTAAGTCGACCGAGCTGCCCGTATCAATCATCACCCGCTTCACCTTGTAACCGTCCATGTTCAGATTTACCACGAGGGCGTCATCATGAGGGTAACTCACTCCATCAAGGTCGGACTCATCGAATGATATCATCCTGTCGTTCTCCCTCGGCTTTTTGGTGGATGAGTCTCTGTCGACCTGTTTGGCATATCTTTTTCTCCCTTTAGCGGTGGATCCCCCTGCTGCATTTCTACCGAATATCATGTTAATAACCGCAGTCGGTCGGCCGTCTTGTTGCCCAGCGTTTCCGTCGTTTCTTTCCCTCGATCGCCCTCTCTCTTCTCGTCGATTATATGTATTCGCATTCTGCCTCCCTCTATCATTCCTGTCATTTCGCCTCCAGGGCGGTCGCCTATTATCTGACCGACCTGTCCTGCGCTGATTATCCCGATTAGCATTTTGTTCGTGCTTCACGAATCGGCCTAACCTTCCCCTTTGTATGAGGAATTCGATTTCTTTTTTCAACTGCCAACAATCTTCCGTATCATGATCGACCTCTTTGTGGAAACGACAATATAGATCCGGGTTCCTATCCTTGTAAGGGGTCTTCATTTTATTGGGCTCTCGGATGGATTCCCCGTCCGCTCTCATAGCCGCCAATACTTCCGCATATCGTTTGTTAAGCGGGGTAAAGTCTTGGTGATGCCATTGCCGACTAGTCGGCTTCCTCCAAGTCGACTGATCCCTCTGTCTCTTGTGAGACTCATATGCCCGACCACTAGGCCCGCGATCATCTTCCCTGCGTTTTGTATTCTTTAATACTTCTTCGAGCTGAATATACTTGTCTGCCCGATGTTTGATCTCCTGAATAGATCGGGGCTGATCGAGGGCCAATGACTTTTTGAACTCCTCATCCCTCGTGTTGCTCATGAGTGCTGCCAACATAGACGAGCAAGTGAGGTCGGGGACCTCGACCGCTTCATTATTGAACCGAGTGATGAACTCCCGTAAACTTTCATTTCTTCCTTAGGTAAGCTGCATCACCTCCAAAACTGTCTTCTGTGGCCGCTTACTGGTGGCGAACTAGTTGAGAAAAAGTAGCCTGAAATCCTCAAAGCAGGTGATACAACCCGGAGGTAGACTATTGAACCATCGTCGGGCTCCCTCTTGAAAGGCCGTGCAGAAAGCCTTACATTGGATGGCATCTGGCACGCAGTGCAGAGTCATCATCGACTGGAAGTGTTGTAAGTAGTCCAGGGGGTCGGTCTTTCCAGTGTATCTTTCAGGCGTTGGTATTTTGGTGCCAGGTGCCGGGAGGCTATCCAAAATTTTCAGGGTAAAGGGAGAGCTGTATTATGCCGTCGGGCGATCTGGGCGGAAGCTCATAGCTACGTCAATCCGATCGTCCACTATTTTTTCTAGGTTTTTGGTCGGGTGGTGATCAGTCGTCATCTTTGATCTGTCAAGGCGACTTCTTGCGTGCATTTATTGCCGTTATCTTGGTTGAGATTGCAAAATATGGCGGATCAATAGATCAGCTGCTTCCTCAATCTGTTTCGGGGTGAGGGAGGTGTGCATGGGTGGAAGAGGATCTGCATCCGATCGGTGTCGGAGATTCAGGTGCATATTGAGTGCAACGTTATCCTCTAAAGCGACACTCTGTTTTTCTTGTTCCAAGTTCTGAGGTTGCGGTTGATCGTTAGGATCTGAGGATTCCGTGCGGGAAACATGTGGTGCAGGCGGCAGAGTTGCAGGTAACTGCAAACCCATGCGTTGCATCGCCAGAGTCGCGACAGCGGCTATATCAGGACATCACCGCCGCCTGACTGATCTGTGTATTTCTGGACGTGGTGCCCGGAAGTCGGGCCCTACGGTGGGCGCCATTTGGTTCTGCCAGATTTTGGCTGAACTGTACGTTGCCGTTCGGATCCATAAGTCTGCTACTTTCTGTGATGAATCCGACGTGAAGATACCTGCAAAACAAAGAAGGCTTGTCGGGGGTTGTGTCCCGATTAGCCCCTCCGACGCTCAAGTCAGTCTTTTTGTGAAGGTGAGGTCGATGAATGCAGAGAAAAACTAGGTTATGATTGCGTACCTCAATTATAGGAGAATTATACCTTATATATGGTTTTGTAGTTAGGTTTAGGTCTTTACGTGTTTGCATGGGAGATTTCCTTCTACGGATGGGCCAAGGAGGGTGTGGGCTGGACTTGGGCTTGGCCTAGGCATAAAACTGATCTTTGAAGAATGGACCGATCGGCCCACGGGTCGTTTTGACTGGGTTTGGGCCCAATACGACCGACTCGACCATATATATATAGGATTAAATGGAAATAGTTAACCATTAAAACTGCCCCAATGAACTTATTAAAAACCGTCTAAATGTTGACTAATTAACTCATGAATTTACAATTAATAAAATCATTGGTTCAATTTGAATTTAATTTTCATTTTATTTGACAAAACAAATCTGATTTTCCTTGTGTATATATTAGTTTGTATAGATAAAATCCCTAATACTTTATACTCTTCCTTCTTACGCTATTACTCTCAGACAAAATTTTGATTTTTTCATGAATTTAATGAAGCATTTGTCAGTTTTATTAGTAATGTTTGCTTAAGCTTTTGACAAATTCTCTAAACTCAACAAAATTTTTAAGATTCTTTGTAATTGAAACCATAATATCTTATCTACAACTCTTATTAGATTTCTATTGAGAAATTAGAATAAGAATCTGATCTCCCTCGTAACCAAATAAGAATGATCAAAAATCAAGATCATGCTAAAACGATAATTTGAATAATACAAAAAATATATTAAAGAGTGACTTATAATTCATATCTTATTGTGATGCTGGATTGTTTTTTTATTTTATCCTTTGAACTATTTTTGAAATTAATTCATCTCAACCACCATAATATATTTATCTACCCTCTAATAATATCTATAAAATATATTGAGAGAACTAATAAAGAGAGTTACGTAAGAAATGCTAGCTCACTTAAAACTTCCAAAATTCTAGATGTAAAGAGCAATCCATGCTTTTACCAAGACAAACTGAAGTCCTTAGCCTATAATTACTTCAAGTCTTCCCTAGGTTTAAAATATGATTCCTTAAGTCCACTCTCCATTCTCTTTAGCTTCGTTTCTCCTTCACTCACTTGATCCCAAATCAATATCCTTATCAAGTTAGTTTCCAATCTCAAAATTTAGAAAATTTATTCATTTTAAACCAAATAGGGATCCATGATTTAATGGATTCAATTCTTACTTTTTCCAAAGATCTTGGAACATATTTGAACTTTATGTCTCCAAAGATGTACAAGACCTTCTATGCCTAATTCCCTAAACCCTAACGCATCTTCTTTCCAAAACTTTAGAACCATCTCTGATTGTAATATTCTATACAAAATCATATTCAAAATTTTGGTATGGAGACTCAAACCTCTCATTAAAGAACTTATTAATATCTTACAATCTACTTTTACGTTAGGTCACAACATTGGAGATAGCCTCTTAATTGTATAAGAAATCTTTAAAGCATACCACACTAAGAAGTCCATCAAAAGTTGTCCCATAAAGATAGACTTATCCAAACCTTTTGACACTCTCAACCAGAACTTCTTTTATCATATAGTGCAAGCATTTGGTTTTCCTTCAATATTCATTAATTGTAACTATGAATATTAATCTATTGCAACCTTTAGTGTACCCATTAATGGAGAGGTTTCTCAAACATGTTAGGGTGCAAAAGTGGATAGGCAAGGGGATTCTCTATCCCTTTACCTATTTGCCTTGGCAATTAAAGTACTCACCGGGATGATTTCTCATAGCATTGTTTAAGGAAACCCTTCAAGTTTCATTATAAATGCAAAGAAAAATGAGGTTTTATCGCTTATCATTTTTATATGATTCACTACTTCTAAGTGGGTCTAATTGAAATTCCATTCATCTACTACTAGAATGCCTAAATGCTTTTAAGGTATCTCTAGACTTTTAATAAACATAAACAAGAGCCAAACCTTCATATTCTCAATCTATAACCCCTTAAAACAATCCTTGACAGAAATATCTAGCCTTCAATTAAGTAAGGCTCTCTTTAAGTATCTTGACTCACCTATTTCTTCTACTAGATTAACTTATAATGATTGTAAGCCTCTCATTGATGATATCCTACAAAGTATAAGTAACTAGAATACCAAGGTTTTATCTTATATGGGTAGAGTTCAGCTTATATCCTCAGTCGTAAGTAGCATGCACATTTATTAGAGCTCTCATGTTGTAACATCCCATTACATGTGGGAGGGTTAAAATAGTTAATGTGAGTGATTAATGAGAGTTAGAGATGCATTTCCATGTTCAAGCATATAAATACCATGCACTTATACATGAATAGTGAATGATTTTGCACATGAAAATAATTGTACATGCATTCATGAATAATTCCGGGTATAAATGGATAGATCTATGAATTTTTAGAGTTATGGATGTTTTTACATTGGAAATATTATTGATTGGTGAAAATATCGTATTTGTATATGTTGGTGAATTTAGGAGTTATCTTTGAAATTTATGGAGTATTAAGAATGACATATATATAATAGGGAACAAGAAATTAAAAGAAGCTTTGGAAATAGTTGGATTGTAAAGATGATAGTAAAGGAAGTTAGTTTCAAAAGAAACTAAGTTAGAACTTGGGTATTGGGTAAGTGACAAGTGTCACTTAGTCTTTTGTACTCTTTCTAGAAGTAGGTTATTATTCTTTGAGAGTTGACAGGTTAAGTCTTGTCTAAGTCCTTTCCTTACTAACATCTTTTCCAATCTTCCTTTTGAAACCCAGAGTTTTTCATCAAATACCTTCTAAAAGGTTTATGTGTTTTTCCTTTCCTTCACCAAACCTACTTTGCCATTTGTGTTCTCTACCCTGAGGAAAACTAGAAGCTGGTCATTGTACTCAGTGAAGTACGAAAAATTTGTGGAGATTAGGGCTTGAAGATTTTGGAGTTTTCAGCAGGTAAGTGGGGAAGAAATCCCTTATAGTTGGGGATTTGTGAAATAAATTTGATAAGTTATTATCATCTACATGGAAACTGGCATTTATGTGTTTGTTCATAAATACTGAATAGTTGGGAAGAAATAAATTCAGTTATAATGTTAAATTCGTTTTTGAAAAAAATTGGTGTTTTGGTGATATAAAATATTGAAAGTTTGAAAATCTGAAAAATGTTCACTGAATACACTTCAATCTTTTAGCCATAACGTTTTCTTTAGTTGTCTAAACGAAATGATTCTTAATTTGAAATAAACAAGAGACACATGACTACATTTTGTATGAAGACATCAAATTTCAGTTCTGTCTCTAAAAGTCTCAAAAGTTGTCATAAAGTTGAGAATAGGGTGCAGGGCGTTGAAAGCTTATTGTAAAATTCGTGTTCTGATTTTAGAAGAAAATATAGACTTGATTTAGATAGATTTTGGCAAAGTTGTCTTCTGGAAATTTGTAGATCTTTCTTTTCGATTTCCAACGGTATATAGTATGAAAATTTTGGACATCAGAGTCAAAAGTTATGATCCTTATAAGTGGAGACATTTTGGGGAAGAAAAGCAGACGATAGAAATGAGACGGAAGAAAAGCAAACGATAGAAATGAGACGGAAGAAAAGAAGACGATAGAAATGAAACGGAAGAAAAGTAGACGATAGAAATGAGACGGAAGAAAAGTAGATGATAGAAATGAGACAGAAAAAAAGCAGACGATAGAAATGAGACGATGGAAATGAGATGATAGAACTAAGACGAAAGTAAAAACAGACTGGACTCTGTTGGTCATAACTTCTTCTCTAGACCTCCAAATGCCCTGATTTTTGAAGCATTGAATTCCTAACACATTTATTTATCTCTCCACAAAAATTTATGGTTTTTGGTATTAAATTGAAAATGATTGATTGAATCAAAGTAAGGGTATCGGTGGAAGGAGCATGAACTGGATATTTTACTAAACATATTTCAATATTTTGATGATATCTTGATCTGTAGGATTCCAATTGAGGTTATTCTTAATTTGTAGTAAACTAGAGTAATAGGGATACAAATTATATGAAGAAGCTGAATGTTGATTGTTGAAGGCATTTTTATCATTAGAATTAATGACATTTTCCCTTAATTTCTGGATTAATTATTGGGTTATATATATATATTTTCTTGCTAAATTGCTTGGTTCGTCTGAATTCGCATTTATAATTGTTTATGTTTAATTTGTAGAAAATGCGCTTGATTTTAGGTATAAAGAACTACAACAGTCCAAGGCGAAAATCAAAACACAAAAGAAAAGGAGGCTGGCGACACAAGATTGAAAAAATTGCAGTAGCTAGGCGTGTGTTAAGCATCTAAAGGAGACGTGGACAAAGGAGGGGGCTTGACGCAAATTATAAATGAACAAAATTGTGGAGGTTGGCTTCAGTAGGGACAAGCATCAAGTTACAATTAGAGGTTTAAAGCATTAAGAGAGGTTTAACATCATGCAGCAATTATGGACCATGCACAAAAAAATGCAAATCAGCTCCAAGGAAGGGACCACCACGAATGCAGGCAACAGGAAAAGACAGCAAGAAAATCATGCACTAGCTAGAAACAAAAGGGGAGGCTCCACCTTCGTTACAACAAAGAAATCAAGGGCCATACCCCACTCACTCTACATTCAGCTCTTCAACGTTACACAACTCACAAGGCAGCCAAAATAAGAAAAGGCATGCAAAAAACACCAACAAAAGGCCCACCACGCAGACATTAGGAGGAGTTACGTGCGTGAGCAACAGGAGCACATTAAAGAAAAAAACAAGGAGAGACACCAACAGCTACAAGTTACACCAAGAGGAGAACGTGACAGACCAAAACAAAACAAAACAAAGGAGGACTCTCTACTCACTTAGCATGCAGTGGAGACGTGGAGTTTAGAAGGGGACTCACGCACACCAAGAAGACTCTCCATTTACTCACTCATTATTTAATTATTCCTCTCCACTTAGGCTACATGCTTTGGACTCAATGAAAACACATAAGAAGAGCGACTCACTCATCTCCACTCACGCAGCTCAAAGGGGCCATTCTCCACTTACTCAATAATTAAACTCCAAACTCTCCACTCACGTAAGGGGGCTCCAGCATTCAGGTGATACCACAAGAAGATATTCTCCAACGTTAGAGAAGGTTTGAAGCTAGGCGTGAACAACTGGAGCATCACGCACCAAGTAGGAGACCCACACGGACGCTAGTAGCTTGAGGCGTGGAGCTTGAGGCACACATAAGGAGGAGGCGTAAAAAAATTATACACAGAGAGGGAGATCTAAAACTCATTGATTCTCTATTTTATTATTTAATTTCTCCTGATGTTGTTTGTTGAGCATAATTTCTGTGGTTTTCATCCTACCATTAGTGAGTAGTTTCCTCAAAGTTTCAAGATTGTGCTGAAGCTTTTAGTTATTTTTGTAGCATCCCACTCCCGCAAGACCCGAACCCGATATCGATGGTGATATCCGAGCCCGTGCCTCATGAGGGTGGTATGCTAGAGCAGTCAATGCAGTTCAAAAACTCGGTAATGCATTTTCATTTTTGAAAATAATTGAGTGCGTAGATATCAGAAAATAATTTGAGCCCGCTTTAATACGAAATCATTTTTGTATTAAAACAATTCCAGTCATAAATCAATTCATACACACAATAGTCAAATTGGGCCTAAAACAATATCGGTACTATTATGCGGAATTTACAGAGTTATAAATTTACACATAATTCAAATGACATTAATGCAGATGTGAAACTGATCCTGACTTCAAACTCTGACTCTTTTGCGGTAATCATACTCCCGTTTGTCTAACGGGGTACTCGCCAATTCCTGAAAAATAATTGCAATATTGGGTGAGTTTGCGAACTCAGTGAGAAACCATCATTGATGGTTCACTCAACTCATGCATATTCAAATAATTCATAGAATACCACATACGATCACAATTCACAAATGTAAGGCTTTTAGCCTCTCACTCATACCATTTATGCAATGCACATGTGACATTTTTCAATTTATTACAGTGTTGTGACCGTGTGTCTGAAACTGTCCCAGTGACGGGCACATTACGTTGAGCCTGTGGCTCTGAATACGTTGGGCCTGAATGCCCTGATACGGTGAGCCTGTGGCTCTGAATACGTTGGGCTTGAAGCCCTGATGCGTTGAGCTTTAAGCTCTGAAATACGTTAGCTGCTCCGGTCACAACCGTCATTATCTGATCATACCTTTATGCATGAATGCATATGCTCCAATTTCCATTTACAGTCAGTTACATTTCAATGCCATTTTCCATTCCTTCGGACCTTCGGTCTGGTATTTCATTCATATGCATTTACAATTTATTTCATTGATGCATTCATAATCATCTACACACAATATCACTTCAATATCAAATTCCTAATATTTCGGACACCCATGGTCTGAAATCAATCAATATCAAACACACATATCCATCCATTATCTCCACACAGCATCAATGCATATAATATTAAACACACATAGATTGAGGAACCAACTAGGTTACTCACCTGTACTTCCGAGCTACAGCCTGGAAGTCCTAGCAATATCCGTGGAATATCGATCCATCGGAGCCTCTATAACAGTCAAATAATTTCCATTACAAAATGCACAGCCAAAATAATTTAATGATGCACATGCCTTGAATAAAAGATGTACTATGCCTATTCATGACTTTCCCGGTGCTATTTTCCAATTTTCACTTTCTTTTGTCAAATTCTAACTTTCCACTCAATTGATCAATAAAGACTCGTTTCAATTCAATAACATATTACGGAACTCCCAAATTTCAATTCTAATATCCAGTCAATTGATCACGTCATATCCACTAAGATATTACCTCAAAATTAATATCACTATTCTCTAGATCAAATTCACCTTTTATGCTCAGTTTCTAAACTCTCGATAGCATTTTCTTAAATTCAGAGATCTCACAAATATACCCCAATTAATGAAACAACCTTTAGATTGTAATAACAATCTTAACCTAACTCTCGTTCAATATTTAAGGTCTCACTCATTTGATTTCAAACTTTCTTTCTTTACCTCTATTGTAGACCTCTTCATCTAGTTCATAACGAATTGATAATCACCTCAATTGGAGGTCTACACTATTAGTTATGCCCTATTAACTAAACACATTCTTTCAGAAAAATGCCCCTCGCCGCGATTAAGGATCCTCGCCATGGGCGTAAAAGTGGATTATGGCTAACACCTTCATTTAAGCTCGGCGCGACGTATGAGCAATGGACTCGCCGCGACGTAAAAGCTGCCGCCGCGACGCTCAGCCGAGCTTCGCATGCCATGTAGTAACTATTTACTCGTCGCGACGAGACCTCGATCTGCGTCATGACGTCATGAAGCCCCGATCGTCTTCTCCGACGCATTTTCACCATTTCTCTCTCTAAACCAGTATTAACACACTCTCAACTACCCTATCTTTCATATTTTAAACCCATACATGCATTAAGCAACCATAAAAACACATTAAAACCATCTTACTTACCAATCAAGCTCAAATCTGCGACTCTTTTGAAAATTCTCCAATTCTTTTAACACTTACGGGCTCCCTCTCAAAACCTCAAAATCTTCATCTTCCTTAGGGTTAAAGCTTAGCTTTGCAAGGAGAGAAAGAGCAAGCAGGCTAGAAACGAAGATCTCACAGGGAGGAAGAACAAAGCTCATTCGGTGGTGGAGAATCGCAAGCCCTAGGAAGGAGGAGGAAGCTTCTCCAAGCTTTCAAAACCAAGGCATTTAAAGGTTCAACAATCAAGCCTCTTATCCTTTTTCCTCGCAAAACATTTAAATCTCTTTCTCTTTTCAATTCATTTCCAATCCAATTCGTCTCCAAATTTCAATAGCTTAACATATTCATCTCTAAAATCATATATATATAAATTTCCATTGCCACTTACTAATTATTCTAGCACTATGCAGTCAATCAGTCCGTCACTCAAAAAATTTCCGGTTCGAACCCTTTTTCTCCCCAATTTTTCAAAAAAATTCCTAAGGGTCACTACTAATTGGCAGTTACTCCAGAACATTTCCAATTCAATATTCAAACGTAATTATTACAAAATTCCCAATAAATCATAATCAAATCTAATTTTATCAAATGTCACAATTCCCATCCGTATCACAATTAAATGCCGGGAAAATGTCATGAATGCATGTACCTATATCTGTATGTGCCAATTGACTCATTCCTCTAGAATTAGAGGCCAAATAAATGATCAGTCAATAATATGCGATAAAATCCTAGTCCGTTTCAATTTACCAATATAACCTTCGCATTGGTGACGGGATGTTACAATTTTTATGGATTAAATCTCGGTTGATTTATTTGTATGGATTTTTGGTTTTGATTTCTCTATTTTGAAATTAATTTTGCTGGTATTGTGTTTGACCAACCATTACTTGACGTTAGTTGTTAATTGAAGAACCTTAATAACGGAACTTCAAACAGAGAACTTACAAATTTCAGATTTAGACATAAACTGAATTTATGAGAGAAAACCAGGTTAGCAAAGAACTTAATGGGTTATGCTTGATTGCTAGGCTACGATAATAGACTAGGATTATTGCGTAATACTCCTTTGATACCTTGAAAAAGGATCTAAGAAACTCTAGGCTCAACCTTCTATCAACCAAAATTCTCCAAATAAATTAATCCAGGTAAAGTCCATAGAAAACGTTAAAAGTGGAACCATCCTTAAAGCTTACCACATTTTATTCGGAGTAACCCCTAGAAATATTCACAATTTTCTTTAGCTTTAATTTTTATTATTTTAGCTAGTTAAATTTCTTATTTTAAAGTCCCCATTTTTACACAATCGCTGGTCCAATTAATTGAGTGATCCAAGCCTAGTACTTACACAATTACTCCCTGTGGAACGATATTATACTGTACTACTTGAGACCCGTGAACTTGCGGAACCACATCAAGTTTCTTGGCGCCGTTGCCGGGGAGTAATCCCTTAGTAATATTAGGCGACTGATTGTTTAGTTAAATTGGACATTTTTGTTTTTCTTTTCTTTTCTTATTTTGTGTTATAATAGCTTTTGTTAGAATTAATTTTTGTTTTATTTGTTCTCTTTACTGTTTATTTCTTATTTTGCGTTTTCTGTACCTTGCGTTTGATCTTGCTGTGTTATACTTAGTCTATGTGAAAATCCGTTAGTGTTGAAGAATTATTATTTGATTCTGAAATCGAGAAGACAGCTAAGGCACTAAGGAAGGAAGCAAAAGATAGGAAAACACGGGCAAGCGCATTTAACGCACAACCTGCGCAAGAACACCAGATCGAACCTGAACTTACTACAATTTTTCCAACAGGAGAGGCGGTCGAATCAAAAATGGCTGAACAAAATTTGAGAACTATGAGGGACCACGCAGTCCCAGATTTTGGAGAATTTCACCCAAGTATTGCTAGGCCTCCTGTGCAAGCAAATAATTTTGAGTTAAAACCTAGCCTTGTACAAATGGTGCAGCAGAATCAGTTCGGAGGGCACCTGACAGAAAACCTGCATGTCCACCTGCAACAATTTTTGGAGATTTGTGAAATGCTGAAGCAAAACGGGGTACCTGAGGATGCTATAAGGCTTCGATTGTTTCCTTTTTTTGTGAGAGATCGAGCTAAGGATTGGCTCCATTCATTACCACCTGGTTCGATCAACAATTGGCAAGAGTTATCCAGGGCTTTTATGGCTTAGTACTTTCCATCTGGAAAGACGACAAAACTCAGAAGTGAGCTTACCTCATTTCAACCCAAAGAAGATGAGTCGTTGTAAGAAGCATAGGAGAGGTATAAGGAACTTCAACGCAAATTTGAGTTATCATATCTCCTGTATCTATCAAGGCAGAAAAATAATTGAATATTTGGATTTGGCTGTTGAACCTCCTTTTGAAAAAGAAACCATTGAAGGAATAGAATTTTCTTGTTATAAAAAGGGTTTTAAACATATATATCATTCTGACAACAAGCAGTTAAACTTAATTTGTGACTTACAGTTAAATACCTTATTCAATACCAGTGTAGTTTATGATTGTTTACTTTTATTATCTAACGTTTGTTTAAAGCATTTTCACAGTCTGGACAAAAAATTGGAGGAATTGGAACATATTCTTTTTAGTTAAAAAAATGAAGGAATGGCACAAACATATCAGAATCTTTCAGATGAAGAAAGAAGAAATCCACGATACTACAAGACAACACAAGAACGGATAGCTGGCACCAGATCACTAAGACCAGTAACACGTGGTCGTCCTTCACATCAATCACATGTCCAACAGAAATGTCCAAAGGAGGAGTGAGTGGACAACAGCAAAAGCAGATTCCTTGTCTGCCATAAGCAAAAAGCAGATTCCCATCTGCCTCAAAATTATGGACTCTCTGTCCAATAATGTTGTAACTTTAAATAAGGAACGCACACCTGTCGTTCACAGTGTGTAGTGGAACTAATAAACTTTCCGCTTGCATAGGAGAAAAATTTTTCTTCACCTTTGGGAAACTCTTTGTTTCTTTCCATTTTGCTATACCACCCCATCCTTCCATGCATCCATCAGCTTCTAATATGATGTACGATCCTTGTGGTGGCAATTCCATATCTGGCAGATTTTCTACTGTTTTCTTTATTCTTTTGACTATCTCCCAATCCATATTGCTCATCCTTTTATCAGCATTAGGAGCAGTCTTATTATATAAAGGTCCAACTAATACCCCAAGTTTAGGGATATAGTTGTGGGCATAATTTAATATCCCTAACCATGATCTTAGACCTTTCTTTTCTTTAAGTTGTTCATTAGGGAAGTTAGTTAATTTCTTTATGATGTGAGGTTGCAACTTAATTTTTCTGTTGCCAATTACGGCACCGAGGAATTCTACTTCAGAAGTTCCTACAGTCATCTTTTCTTTAGATAGGACCTCATTGGTATACAGAGTGTGAATGGTATTTTATACGTATTGTCTCCAATAATCATTCTACCATCCTTTAATTTTTGATCTACTTTGAATACTGAATTAATTCCTGATATTTCCAAAGCATAACCAAAATTTTCTTTTGCTTCTTGAGGGACAACATCTATTTTGACACAACATTTAGTTGCTCCTGTGTCTAAAATAGCTATTAGTTGAAATTCTTTGACTCCTGGTATTTGATACTGGACATCAAAGTTATATAGCTGATTGTTTATACGCCCTCTTGGTTCTATAAGAGCTAGTATCTTTTCCTGAGTAAAAAGCAAAAGGGTATGAATCGTGGGCACAATCAGAGGCTGAAGCCAATTTAATCATCTCAAGGGGAGTGGTTGCAAGATTAATATCCACATCACGGTGTCCCAAAATGGATGATTGTTCAAATATTCTATAACGGAGTTTCTCCGGTTATGCAAAGTACAATCGATGCTGCG
Organism: Erythroxylum novogranatense; assembly: GCA_029891385.1. NCBI lineage: Eukaryota > Viridiplantae > Streptophyta > Magnoliopsida > Malpighiales > Erythroxylaceae > Erythroxylum > Erythroxylum novogranatense. The sequence goes on along the minus strand of CM057225.1, from coordinate 72,084,357 downwards.
GCTGAAGGTTATTTAATGGACAAAAATGAAGATGAAACTTTCAGTTATTGGAGAAAATTGCCTACAACAACTATCAGTGGAATAATGATCGGAGGGAGATTAAGCAAGAAGGGAAGAAACCTCAAGGAGTCTTCGAATTAGATGCTTTTACCTTGTTGAATTCGAAATTTGAAGTTCTTTCAAGGAAAGTAGATAAGTTTGCTGCAGCCGCTGTTAGTAATGTGAATGCCTTACAGGATCAGGATTTTGGAATGAGTATGGGTATCGAATTTTAGAACATTGGGCAAGAATTTGGGGCTGAACATACGAATTTTGTAGGAAATTATGGACAGAAGAATCAAGGTGGAGTTTTCTCAAACACGTATAATCCTGAATGGCGAAACCACCCAAATTTCTCATGGTCTCAACAATTTAAGCCACCCCAAAGTTTCCCTAACCAAACTCATTACCCACAAAATCAACAGCACTACCAACAGAGCCAGCAACAACAAAACAATGGACCCCTAGGTTTCCCAAGCTTGAGACAATAAGCCCAACCATCTGAACCTAAGTCCAACCTTGAATCAATGATGGAAACTTTCATGCAGAAGCAAGGAGACTTGATCCAGCAACTTACTACCCGAATGGACCAATTGACGGTCCATAATAAGATGCTTGAGACTCAAATTGCACAGTAAGCTGCATCACTAAGGTTTGACAAGGATAAGCTACCAGCACAACTGGAGGCTCCTAAGGAGACCAAGGCAGTGGTACTGAGAAGTGAAAAGGTTTTGGAACCTATGGCGCAGAAGAACAAAATTGAAAAGGAATTTGAAGGAACAGACCAAGATGCACAACCTGTGCAAACCGACGCACAACCAGTGCAACAATCACTTGAGCCCAAAAAATACATACAACTACCGCCATATAAGCCACCAATCACATTCCCTCAAAGATTGCATAGAGCTAAGCTAGACCAGCAATTTGGAAAATTTGTTGACATTTTGAAGAAGCTCTATGTTAACATCCCCTTCACAGAAGCCCTTACCCAAATACCTACTTATGTCAAGTTCTTGAAGGAAATCTTACAAAAGAAGGCTAGAGGAATATGCGACAGTGGCTCTTACGGAGGAATCAAGTGCTATTCTTCAAAACAAACTCCCTCCTAAGCTTCAAGATCCGGGAAGTTTCTCGATACCTTGCCAAATTGGAACCACAACAATTGGGAGAGCATTATGCGATTTGGGGGCAAGTGTGAGCTTATTGCCATTATCTGTCTGTCAAAAATTAGACATCGAAGAGCTTAAACCAACCACCATATCATTCCAGCTAGCTGACAGATCCATAAAATTTTCCATTGGGATATTGGAAAATGTGCCTCTCAAGGTTGGAAGTCTTTTTATCCTGGTAGACTTCGTTGTGCTAGAAATGGAGGAAGACATTAACATACCCATTATCCTTGGAAGACCCTTTTTAGCCACAGCTGGAGCGATCATCGATGTCAAGAATGGAAAAATGACTCTGAGAGTAGGGGAGGAAGAAATTCAGTTTAATTTGGGAAAGGCAATGAAGGCTATGGATGACAAGGATTCTTGTTTAAGGGTGGATCTTATTGATGGGCTGGTTGGTGCTGAATTCAGAAAATCCCGTCTAAAGGATTTGTTGGAACACTACTTAGTGAAGTCTATAGCAACTGTAGGAGGTAATACAAAATTTACAGCCAAGGAGTCAAAAATCTTTGAATTCGCACAGATGCTCGATGTACAACCTGTGCAAAAATCTACGCAACCTATGCAAGAACTGAAACCATCACTTGATTCAAACAAAGAAGAACCTCCGAATGTGGAATTGAAACCGTTGCCTCCTAATCTCAGGTATGAATTTCTGGGCCCTAATTCGACCTATCCAGTCATTGTTAATGCTCTTTTAAGCCCTGTGCAGGTCGACAAACCTTTAAGAGTGCTCAGAGAACATAAGCAAGAAATTGGGTAGAAAATTTCAGACCTGAAGGGAATCAGCCCGTCTTTCTGCACACATAAAATTCATTTAGTTGATGACGCAAAACCTGTGATTGAACATCAAAGGAAGCTAAATCCAAACATGAAGGACATTGTCAAGCAAGAGGTCTTAAAGCTGTTAGTTGCGGGTATTATATACCCCATTTCTGACAGTAATTAGGTAAGTCCTATCCATTGTGTGCCCAAGAAGGGAGGTCTAACAGTTGTGAAAAATGAAGGTAACGACCTAATACCAACTAGGACAGTTACGGGATGGAGAATGTGTATTGATTACAGAAAATTGAACAAGGCCACCCGTAAAGACCATTTCCCTTTGCCATTCATTGATCAAATTTTGGAAAGACTCGCTAAACATGATTATTTTTTCTATTTGGATGGTTTCTCTGGTTTCTTTCAAATTCCCATTCACCTTAATGACCAAGAGAGAACCACTTTCACATGCCCCTATTGTACCTGCGCATATCGAAGAATGCCATTTGGGTTGTGTAATGCACCAACTACGTTTCAGCGTTGCATGACAGCGATCTTTTCAGATTTTATTGAGAAAATTATGGAAGTCTTCATGGACGATTTTTCTGTTTATGGGCTAACATTTGACTCTTGTTTAGCCAATCTTGCAAAAGTTTTAAGCAGGTGTGAAGAGGTTGATCTAGTCTTTGAATTGGGAGAAGTGTCATTTCATGGTACAAGAAGGGATAGTCCTAGGCCACTTGGTCTCCAATCGTGGAATAGAAGTGGATAAAGCTAAAACCGAAGTGATAGCGAATCTACCTCCACCAACTTCAGTCAAGGAGATCATAAGCTTTTTGGGACATGCAGGCTTTTATAGGCGTTTCATCAAAGATTTTTCCCATATAGCAAAGCCTTTGACTAATTTGTTGAGCAATGATGTGCCATTCAATTTTGACCAATCCTGTCTTGATGCTTTTTGCAGGATTAAGCAAGCCTTGACCTCGCCGCCTATTCTTCAACCCCCAGATTGGTCCCTCCCCTTTGAAATCATGTGTGATGCTTTGGATTATGCTGTGGGAGCTGTTTTACACCAACAAAGGAACAAAGTGACCCATGTGATCTATTATACGAGCAAGACATTGGATGACGCTTAAATCAATTATGCCACAACTGAAAAGGAGTTGTTAGATGTAGTCTTTGCAGTGGACAAATTCAGGTCTTATATCGTGGACTCAAAAGTGATAGTCTACTTAGATCATGCAGCCATTCGCTATCTACTTGCGAAAAAGGAGGCTAAACCAAGGCTTATAAGATGGGTCCTTCTCCTTCAAGAATTCGACCTTGAGATTCGTGACAAAAAGGGAGCTGAGAATTGGGTCACGGATCATCTCTCAAGGCTCACTACAGATCAGAAGGAACCCCTTCGAGAAGAACCACCGATTAATGACTCCTTTAGTGACGAGCATTTGTTCTGCTGTGCAGATTTACCAAAATTGTGTTATTCATTACACAAAATTGCTGCAGCAACATTCCAAGTTCCATAGTATGCTGATTATGTGAATTATCTTGTTTCAAGAGTTTTGCCACCTGAATTTACTTTCCAGTAGAAGAAAAAGTTCTTTTCAGAGCTCAAGCATTATATGTGGGAGGAGCCCTTTCTTTTCAAGCGTTGTGGTGATGGAGTGATCCGAAGATGCTTACCAAGTGAAGAAGTAGAAGTGGTCCTGGATCACTGCCATGCATCTCCCTACGGAGGCCATTTCAGTTCTGAAAAGACGGCAACAAAGGTTCTCCAAGCAGGATTTCATTGGCCTACACTTTTTAAGGATGCAAGAAGTTTTGTGCAAGGATGTGACAAATGCCAGAGAGTTGGAAATATTTCTCTAAAACATGAGATGCCCCTTAAAGGAATTTTGGAAGTTGAACTCTTTGATGTTTGGGGGATAGATTTTATGGAGCCACTACCGTCCTCTTTTGGCAACAAATATATTCTTGTAGGGGTCGACTATGTCTCCAAATGGGTGGAAGAAATCGCTGCACCAACCTGTGTGTTGGACCAATGGTGGTTGACAAATTAAATTCCACTTATGTTTTGATAATAATAAAATGTATAGAATTGGTTAAGAAATTATTTCAGGTGATGTGGATTCAAATACATCAAGGCTGCATCAATCTTGAATGGGCAAGACATAAATCATGGTGAAATCAAGAAGGAAATAATCTTCATCATGCTAGAGACATTAAACATGAAGATTGTAGAAGATTTGATTGAATATATCATAAATCATGGTGAAATCAAGAAGGAAATAATCTTCATCATGCTAGAGACATTAAACATGAAGATTATAGAAGATTTGATTGGATATTTCTGTTGAAGACAACATAAGTCGACTAGTACAATCATAAGTCGACTTATATATCAAGTGAGAACATCACAAGTCGACTAGAACAGCATAAGTCCACTAATATATGAAGATCTATCAACACAAGTCGACTAATAGTCCATAAGTCGACTTATCAAAGGACACAAGTCAACTTACATAGCATAAGTCGACTTATTGAAGAGTGGAGATGAAATTTTACGTAAATCATTGACACAAGTAGACTTATACACTCAACAAGTCGACTTATAGGTACAACAAATAAATTCCAACGGTTCAATTAGGCACAAATGGAAAGGAGGATGTTAAGGAACGGTCATAACAATTAGACAACGGCTATATGGGTTCCCAACAGCTATTTTTCTTCAAATATAAGAGTGGATGATCAGAGAAAAAGATTAGAGAAGTTCTACAAGAAAAATACTCCACTATTGCTTCATATTTTGCTCACTATTGCTCTTATCTTGTCACACCATTGTATTGAGCTTTGTTCTTCAATCTTTATATTATTTCTCTTACAATTTGAGTGACTAGTGAAAAGTCACTTGTGAGGTAGAATTTATGCCGGAAAACAAATCAATTGTAAAGGTAGCTTGAGTCGGAAATCAAGTGGTGTTGGTAGAATTTGTGCCGAAAGACAAATAAATTGTAAAGGTAGCTTGAGCCGGAAATCAAGTGATGTTGGTAGGATTTGTGCCGGAAGACAAATCAAGTGTAAAGGTAGTTTGAGCCAGAAATCAAGTGATGTTGTAAGAGTTCACACTAAACTAAAAAGTTTGTAGTAAAGTGGTTTGCCAAATCCTAAGTGGGAGCTTAGGTAGAGGAAGTAGGTCTTAGCACCGAACCTCTATAAAAACAGTGTTTGCTCTTCTTCCCTACTCTTTACATTTAAATTTGATTAAATTATTTTTGTGTGAATTAACTTCTGATTTTATTGTAGAATTTTACAAAAAAAGTAAAGATCTATTCAACCCCCTTCTAGATCGCTTACAATTGGTATCAGAGCAGAAGTATCCAGGGATGACACACAACAATCTAGCGGAAGAAGGTAACACCAATTATCACCCTCCTTTATTTAATGGTACTAACTATTCTTCTTGAAAAAATCCTATGAAGTATCACATTATAAGCGAGGGAGTAGAATATTGAAAGATCATCATCTTCGGTCCACAAGCACCGTTGAAAGAAAATGGTGAGTTAAAAATGAATCGAATCTGACGACAATGATTGGAAGTAAGCTACATCAACGCAAAAGCTATGAAGTTGATATATTGCGCTCTCACGATTGAGGAAAGAAATCGAGTAAACTCTTGTACCAGCGCTAAAGAAATGTGGGAAAGACTTCGCATCACTCTTGAAGGAACTAATCAAGTTCAGGAAACAAAGATCAACATGCTTCTCCATGACTATGAAATGTTTGTCATGAAGGAAGGTGAGTCTATTTCCACTATGCTTGATCGTTTTGCAGAAATTATCAATGGATTAGAAAATCTTGGAAAGCTCATGACGAATAGCGAGAAGGTGAAAAAGATTCTACATTCATTACCGAAAGAATGAGACTCACAAGTCACCGTTATTATGGAATCTAAGGATCTCAATCAGTTGGAATTCAATGCCCTAGTGGGATCACTTATCAACTATGAGATCATTCTAAAATTAAGAGGAGGAAGAGGTAAGTCACAAAAGTCAATTGCTTTTAAAGCTAACACTTCTTTTATGGATGAAAGTGATAAAAAAATAGATGAGGAGGAAGAAGATGAAGAACTAGCAATGTATTCTAGAAACTTGAGAAAGTTCAAAGGACTACTCAAAAATAGGAGGAAAGAATTACGTGGTGGTAGAAATGAAGAAAGAAAGAAGTACACCATGGAAAGAAGGTCTAAAGGCTATGAAGAAAAGCAGAGTTCAAATCTTCAGAAAAATGACAAACATGACAAAAGGAAAGCTAGCCTAGTAACCACTTGGAGTGATGATGAGGAAGCATACCAAAGCAATGATGAAAACAACTTAGCTCTTATGGAAAATAGCTCCTTACCAAGTGATGATGAAGATGAGGTAACATTAATTGATCAAGATCTTAAAGATTCTTTTAATGCTTTACAAATTGACTTTGAAGAAGCTATTGAAATCAACAAGAGGTTGAGAAAGAAAATAAGAGATCTAGTTGCTGAAAATAATGTTACTTGAGACTATTTGCATTTGATGGCTTGTTTCTCTATTTAATATAATTGCGATATTTTTTTATCTTCATATTTGTGCTTCTTCTTCATACTTATGACTATTTGTGTTTCATCTATTTCATATTGTTGGTTTGTATTAGTTGTTTTGATTATGACAAAAAGGGGGAGTAAAATGGGAAATTGGATATTCTTAGTTACTTGATTAAGGGGGAGTATGTTTATTAAATTGTCCTTGATGAATTTGATCTTATAAGGTTATTAAATTCAATGATTTATATGATTGAGGGGGAGAATTCTAACCAAAATGACAAGGTATAAAAACCTTGATCAATGTTTCTTTGTTCTCATTTCTTAAACAATTTCTAAGTGTTTTGTCATTATCAAAAAGGGGGAGATTGTTGGACCAATGGTGGTTGACAGATTAAATTTTACTTATGTTTTGATAATAATAAAATGTATAGAATTGGTTAAGAAATTATTTCAGGTGATGTGGATTCAAATACATCAAGGCTGCATCAATCTTGAATGGGCAAGACATAAATCATGGTGAAATCAAGAAGGAAATAATCTTCATCATGCTAGAGACATTAAACATGAAGATTGTAGAAGATTTGATTGAATATATCATAAATCATGGTGAAATCAAGAAGGAAATAATCTTCATCATGCTAGAGACATTAAACATGAAGATTATAGAAGATTTGATTGGATATTTCTGTTGAAGACAACATAAGTCGACTAGTACAATCATAAGTCGACTTATATATCAAGTGAGAACATCACAAGTCGACTAGAACAGCATAAGTCCACTAATATATGAAAATCTGTCAACACAAGTCGACTAATAGTCCATAAGTCGACTTATCGAAGGACACAAGTCAACTTACATAGCATAAGTTGACTTATTGAAGAGCGGAGATGAAATTTTACGTAAATCATTGACACAAGTAGACTTATACACTCAACAAGTCGACTTATGGGTACAACAAATAAATTCCAACGGTTCAATTAGGCACAAATAGAAAGGAGGATGTTAAGGAACGGTCATAACAATTAGACAACGGTTATATGGGTTCCCAATAGCTATTTTTCTTCAAATATAAGAGTGGATGATCAGAGAAAAAGATTAGAGAAGTTCTACAAGAAAAATACTCCACTATTGCTTCATATTTTGCTCACTATTGCTCTTATCTTGTCACACCATTGTATTGAGCTTTGTTCTTCAATCTTTATATTATTTCTCTTACAATTTGAGTGACTAGTGAAAAGTCACTTGTGAGGTAGGATTTATGCCGGAAAACAAATCAATTGTAAAGGTAGCTTAAGCCGAAAATCAAGTGGTGTTGGTAGGATTTGTGCCGGAAGACAAATCAATTGTAAAGGTAGCTTGAGCCGAAAATCAAGTGGTGTTGGTAGGATTTGTGCCGGAAGACAAATCAAATGTAAAGGTAGCTTGAGCCGAAAATTAAGTGATGTTGTAAGAGTTCACACTCTTATAGTGTGTAGTAAAGTGGTTTGCCAAATCCTAAGTGGGAGCTTAGGTAGAGGACGTAGGTCTTAGCACCGAACCTCTATAAAAACAGTGTTTGCTCTTCTTCCCTACTTTTTACATTTAAATTTGATTAAATTATTTTTGTGTGAATTAACTTCTGATTTTATTGTAGAATTTTACAAAAAGTTTTAAAGATCTATTCAACCTCCCTTCTAGATCGCTTACACTGTGATGCCAAGGTGGTCATTAAATTCCTCAAGAGAAATATTTTCACCAGGTTTGGCACTCCTCGGGCAATTATTAATGATAGGGGAAGTCATTTTGTCAACAGCTCATTCGCCAACCTTTTGAAGAAATATGAGGTGTATCACAAGTTAACATTGGCCTACCAACCTCAATCTAATGGGTAAGCCGAAATTTCAAATAGGGAAATTAAGAGCATCTTGGAGAAAACATTTAACACTTCAAGAAAAGATTAGTCTTTGAGGTTAGATGATGCTCTTTGGGCCTATAGAATAGCATACAAGACTTCAATTGGGACTACTCCATTTAGACTAGTGTATGAAAAATCGTGTCACCTTCCTGTCGAGCTAGAACACAAAGCATACTGGGCTGTTCAGAAGCTTAATTTGGATTTCAAGACAGCTGGAGAAAGGCGCTTGCTTCAATTGACTGAGTTGGAGGACCTTCTCTTGGATGCTTATGAGAATGCGCGAATCTACAAGGAAAGAACGAAGAGATGGCATGATCAACATATTATCCAAAGAGAGTTCAAAGAAGGAGACTTGGTCTTGCTATTTAATTCACGACTCAAGCTATTTCCTGGCAAGTTGAAGTCGAGGTGGTCGGGACCGTTCAAAATTGTTAAGATTTATTCTCATGGTGCGGTAGAAGTTGAGGATCCTAAAACTGGCGTATTTAAGGTTAATGGGCAGAGGTTAAAGCCTTATGTGGATGGATTTCCAATAGAAAAAGGAGTCACTCAATCCCTCTCTAACCCTGACCCTTGAGCAAACTTTTGGCAAAGTCAAGCTAAGGACTTTAAATTAGCGCTTCTTGGGAGACAACCCAAGTTTCACACCTTAGTTGTTTTTATTTATTTTATTTACCCAAAATTTACGTCTCTTTTGTTTTAATTGCAGGAAATTGGACCTTACAAGCGAATTTTGATGGGGACAATTACATTTCTGAAGAAAATGATCCAAGCTCATTACAGGGAAATCTTTGTGCCTCTTACTCATGACTTAGCATATTGTTGAATTGTGCAGCTGTTTGTGTTTGAGTATGATTTGCATCATTTCTTAATTTGCAAGCATCATTGCCAACATTCTTTTTGTCCTTAATTGTGCATTTATATGTTTACTTACCTACTTCAAATTGTGCCTACGCATCTTGATATTGAGGACAATGTCCTATTTGAGTTTGGGGGGTAAGCGTTAATTTCATCAATTTTGCAAACAAAAAAAAACCTTATGCATCACTTTCGTCAATTTCTTAAAAAAAATTCACAAAAAAACTAAAACAATACAAAAAAATACAAAAAGTTTTCCATTACTTTTCATTTTTCTTGCATAGTCAAACCTCATTAAGAAATTTTGATCTTTAAAGGTTTTGATTTTGGCCTCACATTTAGAAAATTGAGAATTGCTTGGGGCCTAATTGGGTTTACTTTTAGAAGGTTTATGGATAGAATGCTCCGAATTAGTGCTCGGTTTTCAATTGTTTAATCATACTTATATTCTTTGATTTGAGTCTTCCCATCCATTTTGTTTGAGTTTTGATTATCCATTAAATTTTTAGGCAAGTTGGAACCTAGTGCGATCTCTCCAATCCTAGAACAAGTTCTCTAGGCCTATCCAGGCGAAATGTTAGCACAAATTTGATAAGGAAGTGGTTAAGGCATTTTCTTTGAATTATTAACCACATTCCTATTTTTGGCTTAAAATAACCCTATATTCCCTTTGGAGCCAAGTTGAGCCTAAGGAAAATTCCTATTTCTTTGGAACCCTCATTTAACCAAGCCATAAGCGAAACATTCCCTACCTTTCATGTGGAAATGATTATTTAGGAGTAGGTTATGTGGGGGGTTGAAAAAAAACGAAAACAAGCAGAAAAAATGGAAAAAGAAGAAAAAGAGCAAGCAAGTGAGGATTTTGCAAGTTATTGCCCCTAGTATACAAGAAATTGAGTTTGAAGGAGAGTCAATTATTTGAAAATTAGGAATTCATTGAAATTAAGTTTATGTCTTGTAATTATTACCCTTCTCGATAACATGTTGTCTTGTTGAGTTTTTTTATTCTATATAAAAAAATTTCCTTGTTTCCACGGTTTTACTTGCTCTTAAAAAATGAAAAAGAAAAAAAAGGGAAAGAGGTCCCTTACATTTTCCTATTTCTTGAATAATTGTTTCCATTTCATTTGAGTTTTTATTTTCCTTTTCTTTGGTCTAAGCTAATTTTAAACCCCAACGACCCCATTACAACCTTAATAAGACCTTTTGATCCTTTGAAAATGTGTGTTAAAAATTAGTGGAGATGGGATAGAGAATTTTGCCTATGGGATTGTGAGATGGTTGGTTTCTAATTAGACTTGAATAAAGGAGTGTGTGTTTGAGCGAGCATTGATATCCTTGCACTATGAAGGTGGGTATGGTTTGATAAGTGGCTAAAGGTAAATTTTAATTGGTTACTGCAATTACTGCAATTCTGAAAATTCCAATTGTTAAGTGTTCCTTAATCTATTTTGAACAATTTTTCTTAATTTTGCTTAGGCACAAGCAAAAGTTTAAGTTTAGGGGCATTTGTTGAAGGCATTTTTATCATTAGAATTAATGACATTTTCCCTTAATTTATGGATTAATTATTGGGTTATATATATATTTTCTTGCTAAATTGCTTGGTTCGTCTAAATTCACATTTATAATTGTTCATGTTTAATTTGTAGGAAATGCGCTTGATTTTAGGTATAAAGAACTAAAACAGTCCAAGGTGAAAATCAAAACACAAAAGAAAAGGAGGCTGGCGGCACAAGATTGAAAAAATTGCAGTAGCTAAGCGTGTATTAAGCAGCTAAAGGAGGCGTGGACAAAGGAGGGGGCTTGACGCAAATTAGAAAGGAACAAAATTGTGGAGGCTGGCTTCGGTAGGGACAAGCATCAAGTTACAATTAGATGTTTAAAGCATTAGGAGAGGCTTAACATCATGCAACAATTGTGGACCATGAACACAAAAATGCAAATCAGCTCCAAGAAGGGGACCACCACGCTTGCAGGCAAGAGGAAAAGACAGCAAGAAAATCATGCACCAGCTGGAAACAAAAGGGGAGGCTCTACCTTCGTTACAACAAAGAAAGCAAAGGCCAGACCCCACTCACTCTACATTCAACTCTTCAACGTTACACAACTCACAAGGCACTCAAAACAAGAAAAGACATGCAAAGAAGACCAACAAAAGGCCCACCACGCAGACATTAGGAGGAGTTACGTGCGTGAGCAACAGGAGCAAATTAAAAAAAAACAAGGAGAGACACCAACAGCTACACGTTACACCAAGAGGAGAACGTGACAGACCAAAACAAAACAAAGGAGGACTCTCTACTCACTTAGCATGAAGTGGAGACGTGGAGTTTAAAAGGGGACTCTCTACTCTAAGGTGTTCAATTTCGGGATGGAAGTTGGGTATAGTACACTATTTTGGAGAGGAACAGTCTGAAAATGTTTGGGTCATATCTTCCAAATTACTGAACCAAATTGAGTGATTTTAGTGTCAATGGAAAGATAAAAGATAGAGGAACACTTTTCTAGAAGAGAGGGATCTCAAATTTCACAAATTTTGCCTTCTTATTGAACGTGAACAGTAAACCCAAAAGTGGTGTTTCAAAAAGTCTGAAGGTAAGTCAAAAAGTAATGAACTGTGTTTTCAATGGTTCTAATGAGGCATAAACCTAAGTGTTAGTTATACTTAAATGAATTTTGGTATGGGGACAGTGTTGAGAGGAATCAAGGAACAATACCCGAGATTTATCATAAACATGCATTGTACATAATTCATCTCATACATGTGCATTATTGAACACTCTTAATGGTGCAAATTGTGATATCATGTATGCTAATTGTTATAAAGGAGCAACTGGAACATCAACTTTCAGACGTTGCCGGATCTTCCAGGCATTAGCTTCGGGAGCAACCTGTGAGTAACCTAGATGTTCTCACTCAATTAATTATCTGCTTAAGAATGTGGTTAGAATGAGTTATTTAAGTGCTCCAAATTGTGAATGTGTATATGAATGCAAAAGTGTGCTCAACATTTCTGCTGAATGCCGGAATAAGGTTCGATGATGAATGTGATCTAAATGTGAATGTGCATCCATGTGATTGACTGAGGTTATGTTATGTGAAACATTAAGTACATGAATAAATGTAAGATAAAGGAAGTTATGATCGGAGTTGCCAGTATAAAAAGCTTAAAACTCAGAATGTAAATAAAACCTCGAGCTCGAGTGCGACTGTACCTGATATCCACTAAGGGATATGGGATGTTATATGACAAAGCTCGACATCCATGAAGGGATGAGCTGGTAAAAAGGCACTCGGTCATAACAACAATAATAAATTAAAGTGAGTCTCATGTGCATTGCCAATTATAATTGATGTGTGTTTTGTATGAACAATGTGATATGTTGTGAATATGCAAAGAGGTGAATATTATATTTTGTGTAATGATGTGATGCATGAATTGAGTGAACCATCGATGATGGTTACCTCATTGAGTTCGCAAAACTCATCAAAATTGCAACGTTAACTTTTCAGGACCGAGAGACGATTCTAGCTACTGAGAGGCTCTACCAACCATGTGGATTGTGTGTTGGCAAGTGAAGTCATGGATCAAAGGTCGGTCAGCTGAAATTTGTGGACAGTTTAGATAGACTGCATATATTTTTCCTCTCTCATGTAGTCCTTTTGTATTAGGTTTTGATGTGTTCCTAAGGGAAATGTTGAAAGGCACAATGTAGACATTCGGTGATTATAAAACGTTATGAGGAAAAGTGGAATTTAAAATATTGTGATCTTCTTATGATGCTTTTTAAGTAAATTATGATACCATGTCATTGGAAGTAAATGTAGTGATCGAACGTAGCTTGCCCTTATCGTAGGACATGTACCGGGGTGATCTTCGGGTGTTCCGGTATGTATCTTGAGGTAAGGGGGTGCTACATTTAGGTGGTATCAAAGCATGGTTTAACATCTGTTGAGACATATAGGAATGATAAGCATGAAATATCTTGAACAATGCGGATAATGATTGAAGTTATCACTTGTTATAGGTCATCCGCCCTAGGTGATCAGATTGATCAACCAGCTGACCAAGGATCTGTAGGAGCCAGTAGAGAGTCCTCAGTACCTCGATCTGAGGGATTGCCTCCTAGAGTTCCCGAGAGAAGGGAGAGGAGGTATGATAGGCTCTGAAGCGTGGAGTCAGAGACTTTTATGGCAAGACTGAGACCGGTGAGGCCGAGGGATGGTTAGAGAGGACAGAGAGAGTATTCGATCAAATGGACTGCGAGCCTGATGAGAGGTTTGATTATGCAGCATCATTACTGCAGGGCCCAGCTTACCAGTGGTGGAAGACTGTTCCAGGCAATACCACCAGGCCTTGTCAGTTGAAGTGGGAAGACTTTCTAAGGGTCTTCAAAGACAACTATATGCCCAAGATCTACCTGGACATGAAGATGCAGGAGTTCTTGGAATTGAAGCAAGGTAGGATGTCATTGGCTGAGTATGAGGTCAGATTCAATGAGTTGATGGGGTTATGCTACTGCTTTAATCCCCACAGAAGAAGACAAATGTAGGAGGTTTGAAAATGGGCTTAATATGGAGATCAGGACAAGGCTGGCGAGGTCAGATATGGGCACTTTCACTAAGTTGAGAGCTGCCTCAATCAAAATTGAACAGCTAATGAAGGAGAAACAAACAGAGATCGGGTAAGGGTCCAGAGGAAGGAGGCCTAGTGAGAGACACGACAGTTCTGGCAGGAGTTTCAGTAAGTGCCAGAGTAGATCATTTAGATCATCAGGTGGACCTAGACATTCAGGAACTGCAAAGAGGGGTAGATTTATACAGACTGGTGGTGGACAAGGTACAGTGCAGAACCAGCAGCCCCCATGTGAACATTGTGGGAAAAGGCACGATGGAGAGTGTTGGACTGTGTCAGGAGCTTGTTTCGCATGCGACTCTTTAGAACACAAAGTTAGAGATTGTCTGATTATTGCTGGAGCCCAGTCTGGTGTGAGTGGGAGATCCGGTAGTGATGCTACAATCCAGCAGAGTAGGGGTGGTGGATCTGGACAGAGAGGTCGAGGAAGAGAGAGAGGGAGAGCTGGGAGTTTTTCCATGAGGCCTGAGGGACAAGGTAGCCGACCTCAGTCCCAGGCTATGGTCTATGCTATGACCAGGTAGGAGGCCCAAGATTCACCAGATGTGGTTGCAAGTGCGTTTCTTATTTATGATTTAGAGGCATTTGCACTACTAGATCCAGGATCCACACACTCCTTTATTCCACCGCATTTGACATGTAGATTGCATTGTGATAGGGAGTTACTGTAGTATGGGCTAGAGGTGACTACACCTCTAGGTAGTACTACTATTATTGGTGAGGTATGCAAGGAGTGCTTAATCAGGATTGATCAAGCAGAGTTTGAGGCATACTTGATAGTACTACAGTTGAGGGAGATAGATGTGATTTTAGGTATGGATTGGCTCACTACCCATAGGGCCATCATGAACTGCTACACTAAGGATGTAGTATTGGAATCTCCTGATCAACTGAGGGCAGTATTCAGAGGAGTTAGTCAGGCAGTGCCAGCTAGGATGATATCCTTCATGCGTGCATTGAGGTTAATACAGGGAGCATGTGAGGCTTATCTGGCCCACATTATTGACACTAGGATTGAGCAGAGTGCGCAGGACATTCTAGTGGTTAGGGAGTTCCTGGATGTGTTTTCTGAAGAGTTACCTGGGTTACCATCAGATCGAGAAACAGAGTTCACAATTGATTTAGTTCCAGGTGTTTCTCCTATATCTATTCCTCCATATAGGATGGCACCTATGGAACTGAAGGAGCTGAAGGCTCAGCTTCAAGAGTTGCTAGAAAAGGGTTTCATTAGACCCAGTGTTTCACCTTGGAGAGCTCCAGTGCTATTTGTAAGGAAGAAGGATGGGACGTTGAGGTTATGCATCAATTATAGGCAACTAAATCGGGTGACAGTGAAGAATAAGTATCCGTTACCTAGAATTGATGATTTACTTGACCAGTTGCAAGGAGCTCAGGTATTTACTAAACTGGATCTAAGATCAGGGTATTACCAGATGAAGATAGTCGAGAATGATATCCCTAAGAGTGCATTCAGGAACAGATATGGGCATTTTGAGTTTTTAGTGATGCCGTTTGGGTTAACTAATACCCCGGCAGCTTTTATGGCCTTAATGAATAAAGTGTTTCAGCCCTACCTGGATCACTTTGTGATTATGTTTATTGATGATATCTTGGTATATTCGAAGAGTAGAAAGGAGCATGTTGAACATTTGGGAGTCATCTTACAGATTATGAGGGAAAAACAGTTGTATGCTAAATTTAGTAAGTGTGAATTTTGGCCGGATCAAGTTATATTTCTGGGGCATACAGTGATTGGAGATGGCATACAGGTAGATCCGAAGAAAGCAGAGGCAATGATGAATTAGGAAGCTCCTAGAAATATGTCGAAGATTCAAAGCTTCCTAGGATTAGTCGAGTATTACCGGAGATTTGTTGAGGGATTTTCTTTGATCTCGACCCCTTTCATAAAACTTCTGAGGAAGAATGTAGTGTTCAATTGGAATGAGGAGTGTCAGAAGAGCTTTGAGGAGTTGAAACATCGGTTAACTACTGCATTAGTGTTGACTATTCCATCGGGTACTGGAGGTTATGTGGTGTACAGTGATGCATCGCATCAAGGTTTAGGATGTGTACTGATGCAGTATGGCAAGGTGATTGCCTATGCATCGTGACAATTAAGGTCTTATAAGATCAATTACCCGGTATATGATTTAGAGCTAGCTGCAGTTGTCTTTGCTCTAAAGATTTGGAGACATTATTTATATGGAGAGATTTTCCATATATACACTGATCATAAGAGTCTGAGGTATCTATTGAGTCAGAGGGAGTTAAACTTGAGGCAGAGGAGATGGATTGAATTATTGAAAGATTATGATTGCACTATTGAGTACCACTCGGGGAAAGCTAATGTGGTGGCTGATGCTTTGAGCAGGAAGTCTAATATTAGTACAGCTCAGATTCAATTATCAAGGTTACCTAATATGATTCATTTGAGAGTTCTAAATGTAGAGCTGAATCTGGAGCATGATGAGGCATTAATTGCTACTTTGAAGTTGAGGCCAATGCTACATGATAGAATAAGAAAAGTTTAGGGCAAAGATCCTAATATGGTAAAGCTTATAGAGAAAGTGAAGGCAAATCCAGATTCCAAGTTTGAGTTGAGGGATGAGACTTTGTGGTTGAGACATGGGCTATGTGTGCCTAATGTAGATGATCTGAGGAAGGAGATTCTTGAGGAATCTCATATGGTCGCCTATGCTATGCACCCTGGTACTACCAAGATGTATAACACACTGAAGCAACATTTTTGGTGGCCAAGAATGAAGAAGCAAGTGGCAAAGTATGTATCTAGATGTATAACTTGCTAACAAGGCAAGGCTAAGCACCAAGGTCCAGTAGGGAAGTTACATTCATTGCCCATTCTATAGTGGAAATGAGAACGGATCACTATGGACTTCATCATGGGTTTGCCAAAGACTCCGAGGCAGTATGATGTTATATGGATCATAGTGGATCGGTTAACTAAATCAGCCCATTTCTTACCAGTGAGAGAGAATAACTCACTTGATCAGTTGACCCGGAAGTATGTGAATGAGGTGGTGAGACTATATGGGGTTCTGGTGTCTATAGTATCGGACAGGGACTCTAGATTTACTTCAAGATTTTAGAGGAGTTTACAGTCCGCTATGGGTACTAAGTTGAATTTTAGTACAGCATTTCATCCTCAGACAGATGGACAGAGCGAGAGGACAATCAAGATTGTTGAGGATATGCTCAGGGCTTGTGTATTGAAGTTTAAAGGAGCTTGGGATCAATATATGGCATTGATAGAGTTTGCTTACAACAACCATTACGATAGTAGTATTAGAATGGCACCATATAAGGCACTGTATGGTCGAAAATGTCGATCACCATTATATTGGGATGAAAAAGGATTGAGAATGATTGAAGGTCCAGAGTTAATACAGGATACCATCAATAAGGTGAAGTTGATTCGAAGCCGGATTAAAGCGGCTCACAATAGATAGAGAAGTTATGTGGATCAACATCGACGTGATATGGAGTACAGTGTGGGAGATAGAGTATTCTTGAGAGTGTCACCCTAGAAGGGAGTTTTAAGATCGATAAAAAGGGCAAGTTGAGCCCTAGGTACATTGGTCCTTATGAGATCATTGAGAGAATTGGACCTTTGGCCTATAAGTTAGCTTTACCGAATGAGATGTCTCAATTGCATAATGTATTTCATATGAGTATGCTTCGAAGATATCGATCGGATCCGACACATGTGATACCGGCTCAGGAAATTGAAGTCGTTAGTAACTTAAGCTATGTTGAGGAGCCGATTAAGATTGTGGGATCACGAATTAAACAGTTGAGTAACAGGGTTATTCCATTGATAAAAGTTCTTTGAAGGAACCACTCAACTGAAGAAGCAACATGGGAGACAGAGGAGCATATGAGGAGGCAATATCCCCACCTATTCGAGCAAGCAGGTAAGAATTTGGAGGACGAAATTTCTTTAAGGAGGGGAGAGTTGTAACATCCCATTACTTATGGGAGGGTTAGAATAGTTAATGTGGGTGATTAATGAGAGTTAGAGATGCATTTCCATGTTCATGCATATAAATGTCATGCACTTATACATGAATAGTGAATGAATTTGCACATGAAAATAATTGTACATGCATTCATGAATAATTCCGGGTATAAATGGATGGATCTATGAATTTTTAAAGTTATGGATGTTTTTACATTGGAAATATTAGTGATTGGTGAAAATATCTTATTTGTATATGTTGATGAATTTAGGAGTTATCTTTGAAATTTATGGAGTATTGAGAAAGACATATATATAATAGGGAACAAGAAATTAAAAGAAGCTTTGGAGATAGTTGGATTGTAAAGATGATAGTCAAGGGAGTTATTTTCAAAAGAAACTAAGTTAGAACTTAGGTATTGGATAAGTGACAAGTGTCACTTAGTCTTTTGTACTCTTTCTAAAAATAGGTTACTATTCTTTGAGAGTTGACAGGTTAAGTCTTGTCTAAGTCCCTTACTTACTAACATCTTTTCCAATCTTCCTTTTGAAACCCAGAGTTTTTCATCAAATACCTTCTAAAAGACCTCTGTGTTTTTCCTTTCCTTCACCAAACCTACTTTGCCATTTGTGTCCTCTACCCTGAAAAAAACTAGAAGCTGGTCATTGTACTCAGTGAAGTACGAAAAATTTGTGGAGATTAGGGCTTAAATATTTTGGAGTTTTCAGTAAGTAAGTGGGGAAGAAATCCCTTAGAGTTGGGGATTTGTGAAATAAATTTGATAAGTTACTATCATCTGCATGGAAAATGGCATTTATGTGTTTGTTCATAAATGCTGGGTAGTTGGGAAGAAATAAATTCAGTTATAGTGTTAAATTAGTTTTTAAAAAATTGGTGTTTTGGTGATATAAAATATTGAAAGTTTGAAAATCTGGAAAATGTTCACTGAATGCACTTTAGTCTTTTAGTCATAAAGTTTCCTCTAGTTGTCTAAACGAAATGATTTTTAATTTGAATTAAACAAGAGACACATGGCTACATTTTTTATGAAAACATTGAATTTCAGTTCTATCTTTAAGAATCTCAAAAGTTGTCATGAAGTTGAGAATAAGGTGCAGGGCGTTGAAAGCTGATTGTAAAATTCGTGTTTTGATTTCGGAAGACAGTATGGACTTGATCTAGATAGATTTTGACAAATTTACCTTCTGAAAAGTTATAGATCTTTCTCTTATATTTCCAACGGTATATAGCATGAAAATTTTAGACATCGGAGTCAAAAGTTATGATCTTTATAATTGGAGACGTTCTGGGGAAAAAAAAGCAGATGATAGAAATGAGACAGAAGAAAAGCAGACGATAGAAATGAGACGGAAGAAAAGCAGACGATAAAAATGAGACAGAAGAAAATCAGACGATAGAAATGAGACAAAAGAAAAGCAGACGATAGAAATGACACGGAAGAAAAGCAGACATAGAAATGAGACGATGGAAATCAGACGATAGAACTAGACCTCCAAATGCCCTGATTTTTGAAGCATTGAATTTCTAACACATTTCTTTATCTCTCCACAAAAAGATATGGTTTTTGGTATTAAATTGAAAATGATTGATTGAATCAAAGTAAGGGTATCGGTGGAAGGAGCATGAACTGGATATTTTACTAAACATATTTCAATATTTTGATGATATCTTGATATGTAAGATTCCAATTAAGGTTATTCTTCATTTGTAGTAAAGTAGAGTAATAGGGCTACAAATCATATGAAGAAGCTGAATCTTGATCCAATCTCTAAGGTGTTCAATTTTTGGATGGAAGTTGGGTATAGTACATTATTTTGGAGAGGAACAGTCTGAAAATGTTTGAGTCATATCTTCAAAATTACTTAACCAAATTGAATGATTTTGGTGTCAATCGAAAGATAAAAGATAGAGGAGCACTTTTCTAGAAGAGAGGGATCTCAAATTTCATAAGTTTTGTCTTCTTATTGAATGTGAACAGTAAACCCGAAAGGGGTGTTTCAAAAAGTCTGAAGGTAAGTCAATGAGTAATGAACTGTGTTTTCAATGATTATAATGAGGCATAAACCTAGGTGTTAATTATACTTAAATGAATTTTGGTATGGGGATAGTGTCGAGAGGAATCAAGGAGCGATACCCGAGATTTATCATGAACATGCATTGTACATAATTTATCTTATACATGCGCATTATTGAACACTCTTAATGGTGCAAATTGTGATATCATGTATGCTAATTGTTATAGAGGAGCAACTGGAACGTCAACTTTTAGAAGTTGCCAGATCTTCCAGGCATTAGCTTCGGGAGCCACCTGTGAGTAACCTAGATGTTCTCACTCAATTAATTGTCTACTTGAGAATGTGGTTAGAATGAGTTATTTAAGTGCTCCAAATTGTGAATGTGTATATGAATGCAAAAGCGTGCTCAACATTTCTGTTGAATGCCGGACTAAGGTCCAATGATGAATGTGATCTAAATGTGAATGTGCATCCATGTGATTGACTGAGGTTATGTTAGGTGAAACATTCATTACATTAATACGTGTAAGATAAAGGAAGTTATGACCGGAGTTGCCAAGATAAAGAGCTTAAAGCTCATAATGTGAATAGAGCCTCGGGCTCGAGTGCGATTGTACCCGATATCCACTAAGAGATATGGGACGTTATACAACAAAGCTCGACATCCCTGAAGGGATGAGCTGGTAAAAAAACACTCGGTCATAGCGACAATAATAAATCAAAGTGAGTCTCACGTGCATTGCCAATTATAATTGATGTGTGTTTTGTATGAACAATGTGATATGTTGTGAATATGCAAAGAGGTGAATATTATGTTTTGTGTAATGATGTGATGCATGAATTGAGTGAACCATCGATGATGGTCACCTCATTGAGTTCGCAAAACTCATCAAAATTGTAACGTTATCTTTTCAGGACCGAGAGATGATTCTAGCTACTGAGAGGCTTTACCAACCGTGTGGATTGTGTGTTGGCAAGTGAAGTCATGGTTCAAAGGTCAGTCAGCTGGAATTTGTGGACAATTTAGATAGACTGCATATATTTTTCCTCTCTCATGTAGTCCTTTTGTATTAGGTTTTGATGTGTTCCTATGGGAAATGTTGAAAGGCACAATGTAGACATTCGGTGATTATAAAACGTTATGAGGAAAAGTGGAATTTAAAATATTGGAAGTGAATGCCATTGGAAGTGAATGTAGTGATCAAATGTAGCTCGTCCTTATCGTAGGATATGTACCGGGGTGATCTTCGGGCGTCTCGGTATATACCCTGAGGTAAGGGTGCTACATATGTGGCTCTTATGGTCAAAATCATAAAAAAAAAATATTTGGAGAATTCTTAGAAATTTCTTATAAAGTGGAGTAGACCTAAATATAGTTAAGTGGAAGGAGATTTATTTACCTAAATCTCAAGGTAGTTTAGGAAACAAATCAATTTGGATCACTAATAAATCCCTTATAATAAAAGGGAATTTGGCGCTTAATTAATGATAAAGAAACACTATTGGTGAAATGGATGCATAAGGAGTATTTAAGGGGTTCTAGTTTATGGTCTATGAAGCCTAGCTCTTATACCTCATTAGCAATCAAATTCATCCTAAAGCATAAGGAAATGATGGCCAATAAAATGAAACACAATGTAGGAGATGGTAAGTAAACAAGTCTTTGGTTTGATATTTTGACATACCTTGTCCCTTGACATCTCTATACTTCTTTATCTATAATCCAACATGTCTTCCCTTTGAATGTCAAAATAAAAATATTGTTCAAGCATAACTGAAGTGAATCACACGTTATTACAATGCTTATTATACGATGTATAAATGCACAAGAAGGGGGGTTGAATTGTGTATTTTTCTTTTTGAAAATCCTTCAAAATTGTTTTGTCAAAAGAAAAACTTGTTTTTTTCACAAGAACTACTGCAAATCAAAGTTAATCGTATTCTTCAAAAACTTGTTTGAAAACTAAGTAAAATCCAAACTTTGAACGATAAGAGAGATAAGGATAGAGAGAAGTTGACATAGTAATTTTTATACTGGTTCACCCCAAATCGTGGGCTACGTCCAATCCTCAGATGTCTTTCTGAGATTTCACTATCTCTCAACAACTTTACAAGTATTCTTTTTCTTTGAGCCTCTTCAAGTCTCTTTACAGTCAATATTCTTTTACTCTTTACCTCTGTAGGCTATCTGTACTACTTTCTTACAGAAAGATGTTTGAGCTCTGTTATAGTAAGATAACTCTAGACAAATCGCAAAAAAATTTCTCTCAATTAAGTTTTTTTTTAACGTTCATGTGTGTAACTTCGCAATCTTCGACTTCGACTTATATTTATAGCCTTCGTTTTCAACTACTTCTTGAATCTTGCTTTCTTGAATCTTGCTTCTTGAATCTTGAAAGAAATGATTATTCAGTTGAGTTCTGCAACTAACTCGAACTGATTCTTGATTCAGAAGTGATTTGCTTCCATCTACTTTTCATCGTTTGCTTTTTCTTTCGTTTGCTTTTGGCTTCCATCTGCTTTTAGCTTCCGTCTGCTTTTGGCTTCCGTCTGCTTTTCAATCTCCGTCTGCTTTTCATCTATCGTCTATTTTTCAATCTTCCGTCTGTTTTTCATTTATCTTCTGTTTTTCAATCTTCCGTCTATTTTTCAATCTCTGTTTGCTTTTCAACTATCATTTGATTTTTATCTATCGTCTGTTTTTCAATCTTCCGCCTGTTTTTCATTTATCGTCTATTTTTCAATCTTTCTTCTATTTTGCAATCTCCGTCTGCTTTTCAATCTTTCTTTTGTTTTTCTTCTTTCGTCTGTTTTTCAATTTCCGTCTGCTTTTCTTCTTTCATCTGTTTTTCAACATTATTTGTACTTCATCAAAATTATTTATGTAAAGTCATTTTGACTTAACAATCTCCCCCTTTTTGATGATAACAAATAATCATACAATTAAGGTGAAAAACTGTAAAATGAAAAAATGTACAGTTGAAAAATAAGAAAACATATCTTCATACTGTCTTTGTCTGACTTCTTCATTTTCTGCTTACTCTTCCTCCCCCTATCTTTTTCTTTCTTCAAAAAATTCATCTCCTTCGTTCACCCCCTTTGATTTATGCTTTCTATTCTTTTCTCCCCCTATTTATTATTAATAAAAAATGATTATGACCGATGATGCTTCAACAATTCTTTCACCATCTCCTTCAATTCCTTGACTTCTCTACGTAGGTGCATTACTTCTACTTGCAAGTCAAAAGAAGAGGTTGGTTGATCATCATTCTTCGGGTGTTCTTCTTCAAAGGCAATTGTAGTAATGTATGCGTTTGAAGATGGAACATAGTCTTCAAAAAGCTCAAAAGTAATTGGTTGAACTGATAGGTTGGGCTCAAGAAGGTCTAAGTCATAAGGAGTTGGTAACCTTAGCACTTATCTTCCACGCAAGGGTATGGCTTCTTCTCCAATTGACAGTGTATTAGATAATGGCCTAATACGCACTATTGTCTGCACAAGGGATTCAGTGAACATCACTTTAGTAAGCTTTCCCCCCACTGGACAGTGTTCATCTTTTGTTGTTGAACTACAACTGGCTCCTGTAATCGTCTTCTCTGAAGTGCATGCTTCATCTATTCTTCGCACTAGTTCTTCAATCTGATCTGCGGACAGATCATCAATTACCCCTTCTGGCTATAACTTCTTCTTCCCCTTATTAACATCCATGGGATATCTTGGTTGAAGGTCTGGTACAACCCTTATCACTGTTTGCTCTGTAATTTGGTAAATAGTGTATGGTTGACTGGTCATCTTTGTAGGGTATGGTTTTGTGGCAACATACCTCAAGGTTTCATAAAAATTCCTTTCATCTTCATTCAACAAATACCATTTCTCACTATTTATCGGAATAGGTTGTAAGTATGCCTTTACTAACCTCCTCGGTGTATCCCTGATGACTATTGAAGTACTCCTTTTAGTCACAGGTTGAACTTCTTCAATCAATCTGATTTTCAATTCATCTTTCCTCATAAATTTAGAATAGTTGTATGGAACCAGACTGAGTTCTTCCGATTCTTCTTGTTCAACCTGTACCAAACTAAGTTTTGTTGATTCTTGTTGATGAACCTCAGTAGGAATAACATTTACCAGACTTAGTTCTGCTGTTGTCTCTTGTGGAACAGCAATAGGAGTATTCTGCTTCTGACTAACTTCCTTAGCAGTAGAAACACTCTTCTTCTGACAAACTTCCTTAGTCTTTTTCACTGTCTCAGTCAGTCTTAGAGTTTTCTGAGGTTGGGGTTTCTGCTTCTCAGACTCCAATTTTCGTTTCCTCTCAGTCTCCTTAGCCTGTTTGGCTGAATCTTCACTTAAGATCGAGACTAGAGATCTCGCAGCCTTCGGTGCACAAGTCTCAGAGACTTCTGCCTGACTTCGTTCTCTGGACCTCTTTTTTTCTTGCTCTCTCAAGGTTCGAATCTTGGGTGATCTCTTCGCCTTCTTTAGAATATCACTCAGAAGCTTCTCCCCTTTTCTCTTCAAGACACTTTCATCTGTACTCCGACCTTGGCTACTTTCTTTTTGAGAAATCATCTTTTCCTTCAAAACTTCTTCAGATGATTTTTTTCTTTCAATCATGGGCATTCTTGTACTAACTTGAGATTTAAAACTCTTTGTGGGAGACCTCTTCTGTATCCGCTCCCCTTCAGTTCTAGCTTTATTCTCAGAATTTGCTTCTACTCTATCCAGATTCTTCAAGCCCATTTTTCCTATAGTACCCGAGTCGATAACACTCTTAACAGGCATCATTCTTCTGATTCCTCTGTCAAGACGGACTCCAGACTCCCTGAAAATCCTTATTAACAACATTCCGTACGGGTAGTTGTTAGAATCCTTCATCCCCTTAACCATGTACTGAAAAATCAGAAATGGTAAGTCTATGAGTTGACGATTCAGCAGGTAGAATTGGCATTGTTCATCCAGAGTAGTCACCAAATGCCTTGAACCTGCTCTCGGTAAGACGCAGTTGAACAGAATCGCATGTAAGACCGCACCAGACTCGAGGTCTTCCTATCCGTTGGGTCATTTTCTCCATACAACTTGTTGGGACCCGATCTCGAAACTGAACCCCAACCGGAAAAAAAAAACACGAAGAAACAAAACGGACGTGAAAACGAAAGAAAATCGAACCATAACAAAGCGAAACGAAAGGCGAATCACTAATCGAAACGAATCGAAGGAACAGATCCTAAACCCAATTTCGAAAATCTCAAACGAAAATCAAAAGCGCAAGTCAAAGTAAGCGAAATTCAAAGAACGGAATAAAATCAAAATCTTAAGGAGCCAAAGAAATTGAATCAAAGGCAAAAGAATCGAAAGCGAATCGAATACGAAGTTAAATAGAATTGGCTCGGAAAACAAACCAAACAAACGACGTAATCGAACTGAAATAAAAATTTCGACATCCGATAACATACACTTTTAGAACAACGTCGCGTTGGAAACCATATGACTCACTCAGTCTAAACCAATCCAAAACTGGTATAAATTTTTTTCTTTTCTTTCTTTCTTTTCATCTTTATTCAATCTTATACAAATCAAAACAATATAATTTCCCTTTTGGAAATTCATCCTCAATCGAAATTCATAATATTTTTCTTATACGATCATATCCCATCTTGTTGAACAAAAATCTTATTATTCTATTTCTTTTGCCATAAAAACAATCACACAAATCCATATCCGCAATTCATACACAAAAGACACTTCAATATTTCAACTCAACATCATAATTCATCAGACCTCCTGTTCGGAAACCATACCGCATTCATCCATATCCAAGTCAAAATCATATCCCAATTCAATATACAAATCCATAATTCAATCCAAACCCAAACCAATCATATTCATATACAATCACAATTCATATCCCATAATCATACACAAATTTATATCCCAATTCCATACACAATTCTAGAAGGCACTTACATTCCAAAATAAATGCACTACAAACTTTAATGGCATTCCAGGCCATATACAAACCAATACTAAAATACAAATTACTCAAAATACAAATTATGCAAAAATATATCAAATGCCTTGACCTTCTTTCATCCGATCTCCTGCTCGATACCTGGAGATAGGGATGAAAGGGGGTGAGCTTTACAGCTCGTGGATATCATGTTTATAAATCGAAATATAAGCAAAAATCATTTTTTTTAACTTTTGGCATTTTACAAAATTTTCACAGTTGAACTATCAATTGCTTATTTCTCAAAATTCTCAACTTTTTAATCTTCATGAACCATTTCAAATCATGTAAATCTCAATTTCTTTCAAAATTCATGAATAATTTCAAATCATGTAATGCATCACAAATATCAATGAAATCACATTTAGAACAAAACAAAAACATATAAACACATCAGAATGGTTTGGGTCAGTTCAAAATAGAACGTATTGCACATTTCTGCATAGCGGTCCTGTGCAGCCGTGAACAGAAAGTACTACACTTTCTCACATAGCGGTCCAGTGTAGCCGTGAACTTATGGGAGTCCGTAACGGATCTCCAATGCCACTAGCGGGTAGGCGGGCGAAGCCTATAAAAAGAAGACAAGTGCACTTGACTCAACTTATGGGACCTAACCAAACCCACATAACACATTTCACACTTAAAAATCGGATTTGCCCGAAGGCACATTTCGAAAATTCAGTCTTTCATATCATGTCATATCAGACCCATTCACATTCAAAAATTCACAATATCAAACCAATTCACATAACACATTCTTAATCATTCAAACATAATGAATGCAACAATTTTGCAATTTATCAAAATCATAAGTCAATCAAATTCTCATTCATTCAAAACAATGAAATCATCAATTATAGACACTTCTCAAATTATTCAAATCATTCGTAAAAAAAATGAAATCAATAATTATTGCATTTTCTTAAATCATTCCAAAAATAAGGAATTTAATCATTCAAAAATAATTATTTAAAAACCCTTTCACTTTCTTGATTTTTCAAAAACACATACATAGCTTAAATTTCAAAATATAAACATGGTACCCACCTCAATTCCATGCTTGAAACTTGTCCAAAGCTTCAATTTCTCCAAAGCCTCACTTAAATTCCCTAATCCAAGACAAAAACCCTAATTCAATACCATCCAAAATTGAATAATTTATACCAAGCAATCACCAAAATTGAGCTTGGAAATCACAAACCATAACATTCTTAAGCTATCTAAACAAAAAACCCTTTAAAATTACAAAGATCAAAAATCGTCTCTTATCTTAATCGTCGTCCATTTTCAGAATTAGCTCCATAGGAAACTTTTATGCTCTTCCACCTTTTTCTCCTTGGTTCAACTTAAAAAGCTTGCTTGAAGACCCATAAAAATCGAACCCTAATCTCTTCTCTTCTTTCTCCTTTCACTCCACCGAAGCTTTCCTCTTCTTTCTTTCATTTTGTTCTTTTTTACTCTAACTGTCGTGCTTCACTTCTTTAAAAATGACAGCCACTCTTATTGCCCTTTAATGAATGTCAGAATTACCATAATGCCCTTACATATATGCCTTAAACTTAACACTTTAAGTGATCTTTCAAATTTGCCCCTAAAATTTGTTTTAATACATGCTTACTTTAGGACATTTTTTTAACCATAAAAATGAAGGAATTTGCTAAAATTTCCTTCTAGAGAAATGTTCCCCATTGTCTTAATTTCATAACGCCACCAAAATCTTTTAATTTGGTGCACTACTCCAAAAGTTATACTCCAAACATTTTGGACTATCATTATGCTAAAACATTTTCCAGCACTTTACTTCCATCCAAAACTTGACATTCTTAAAGACTAAATTGAAACTCGAATCCTTCATAACATTTGTAGCCCTATTTCTATAGTTTAATCCAAATCAAGAATCACCTCATTTGGATGACTAGAGAAAAAGTTATGGCTAAAATACTTTCAGCTCTTATTAATCCTAGACTGAACACTAAAACCAATTTCAATTCAGAAATTGAAAATCTTAGGGGCTAAATTGAAATTCAATTTCTTCATATGACTTGTAGCCCCATGTCTCTATTTTATTTTGCAATAAGAATCAATTTAATCGGATCTCCACAGATCAGGAATTTCTCAAAAGACTGAATCATGTTCAGAAAATTATCTAACTCACTTTGATTAAATAAATCATCCTCAATTTAATCTCAAAAATCATAAATTTCCATGGACATATGGAGGGATGTCTTAGGAATCCAACGCTTTAAAAACCAAATCAATCGGATGTCGAACAGAAAAGTTTTAAGCAAAAGATTGATAGAGGGTCAGATTGGGAAGAAAAATAACAAAAACAAAAGGAATCAAAACGACGTCTCACCGTGGGACCGAAACTACAGCGCGCTGGACCCCATTTGCGAAGCCCAACTTCGGAAGTCTTAAACCTTGTGCTTAAAACCCTGTAGGTCATTTGCTGACATTCCATAATAGTGGTAAGCGCACACTAATCAAACATCAAAATCACATCTTGACTTTTTCATAGAAATCATAGCTCTAAGCCTCTGTTTTGTTTTGAAGCAAGAATCACCTCAATCAGAGCTCTATAGCTCAAGATATGCTTAAAATTCCAGAGTGTGTTTATACCTCAATCATGTTCTCTAAATTGACCTCTCACTTTTTTACAATCAAACTTTTTCATTTTAAAACCAAAAGCTACCAAATTTCATGGAGAGATAAATTCATGTCTTAGAAATCTAGCGCCTCAAGAATCACTTCATTCGGAGGTTGGATGAGTGAGTTATGATCGCAAGAATCTAACATGTTCATAACCTCAATCAATTTGTACCTATATTGGCGCGATTGTCATAACTTTCACCACAAATGTCTGATTAGTTTAGTTCTTCGAAGACTTCGAGATCTAAAACTTTCATGAAGACCAAAAAGTCAGATTTTGCCTTTAAAATAGTCAAAAATTGCAATTTCATGAAGCTGTCCCGTGAGTGTCTATTTAACGGACATGCATGTCTGTTTACCGGACATTGTCGGGCCAAAATGCACTTTCTCACCCGAGAAAGTCCGTTAAACAAACATGGGTGATGCTTGGGGTCCTTTTTGACCTGTAAATGTCCGTTAAACGGACATGGGGTTTCCAAAACCCCTCCAAACCCTCTCCAATGCTTCCTACCTCCAATCTAACATCATATACACTTATAATCTTCACAAATTCACTTCTTCTAATGCAATCACACTCCTAAAACATTCATTTATCACTTTAGGTGCATCAAACTCCCGAAATTTAACTCAAATAAATCATCACAAACTCAAACTCTCATCATTCACTATGATTGCCATGTTTAAACTTCTTATGCAACATCTTCACTTATAATGCTCATATCTTTTTACTCCGATATCCTAAATTTGCATACTATATAGCATCGGAAAGTTAAGAGGATCATCTATCAATTTTATTAAGACATCTTGGTCAAAATCATCACAGATTAATACAGAATTTCTTCTGAACTCAGAACACACAATTTACCCTCATAAAAACTTGAAATTTATCCCAACTTCACTTCCTTAATTGCATATTATTCATAACAATTTAACTACCCGTTGGAATTTATCCAACCCTCAATCTCAATTCACTTTAACTTTCATAATCCATACAAATCAACTCAAATATCAAAGTCATCAAAACTAATCAATTCTTTTCTCATTCATTTCCTTAAAGCATAAAAGCATCTATAACACAATACATATACAAAAACACTCATTTCATACATTTGATATTTCTAAGTTTCACTAAAAGATCGTGGTCCAACACAACTGTCTACTGATTTCGTTTTTCTTTAAACTAAACTTTGTCATCCATCTGGCTTTGCTCGTTAGCTTCTCTCCGAAAGATGGACATCCAGTCACCTTCCTGATCAACTCCGTTGTTACAATAATAAACAGTCCGTCTACTATAGAAAAAATAGCTTTGTCTACCATCTTCACATTCTTCCAAAACTCATACACTTCATTTTGATATACATACTCCCGCACCTGGAAGAACTTCCTCCATCCGGCTTCTACAATCTCTGGTTCGATATCCATATCATCTTTCCTCAGAGATTCAAAATCCACATGCCTTCTGTAGATCATTGCTTGCTCCATTGATTCTGAATAGAAACTAAATTCAGTAATCTGTTCTTCAAAGGTAAGGTTGATTTCATAGGTTTGAGAGGGCTGAAAAGTTTGTGCGTTGAGAGTATTCGAAAGGTTTCTGATTTGAGACTACTCGAAAGGTCTTATCAAGTGTGTTCTAAAATCGGTGAAGTTCTCAAGGCTATGAGACTTTTCTTGTGAGAGAAGTTACCAACTATAACTCATTGTTTCTAATGTCGTTGACGACCTTTTAACTTGGCTGTGAAATGTCAGATGGTTGGTCATTTAACATCACCATGTTGAGGTTCCGTCTGATTTCCTTGAACCGTTCTTCACTCAATGGTTTAGTGAAGATGTCCGCCCATTGAAACTCTGTCTCAATAAACTATAGACTTATAACCTTTCTCTAAACGTAGTCTCTCAAGAAATGATGTCTGACTTTGATATGCTTCACTCTCGAATGTTGTATAGGATTCTTCGATAAGTTGATGACACTGGTGTTGTCAAAAAAAAATTGGGATCTCCTCTTCTTGAACTGAATAATCTTCTAGTTGGTATTTAATCCACAATGTTTGTAAACAACAGCTTGCGGCAGACATGTACTCGGCTTCGGCAGTTGATAGAACGATTGAGCTTTATCTCTTGCTTGACTAGGAAACTAGGTTTGAGCCAAGAAAGTGGCAGCCTCCACTCGTACTCTTCCTTTCAACTCTATCTCCAGCATAGTCCGCATCGCAATATCCAATCAACCTGAAATCTTTACGTTTCTCAAACAATAAACAAAGATCAGTAATACCTGCGAGATATCTCATAATTCTTTTAACAGCTATGTAATGAGACTCTCTAGGATCGGCCTAAAACCTTGCACACAAACATACATCAAGCGGTATGTCAGTGCGCTTCTTTGTAAGATAAAGCAAAGAACCGATCATCCCTCTATACAGGGTTTGATCCACCTTCTTATCCACTTTGTCTTTCGACAAAAGGTTCGAAGGATGCATCGGAGTTGCCATAGGCTTCACATTATTCATATCAAATTTGGACAACAGTTCTTTCACATATTTTTATTGATGGATAAAGATCTTCTCTTCGGTCTGCTTAACTTGCAACCAATGTTATGAATACCGTACTAGGTTCAGTACCGGATTGAGTTTTGGAACGAAACTGTACCGATACCGGTTGATACCGGATACCGGATACCGTTTCGGAAAATTTTTTAAATTTATGAAATAATCCCTAAAATTTTTAAGAATTGCAAAATAGTCCATATTGGTATATTATACAATTGTACTGTTTACATCAACCACGGTTGATGTAAACAGTAAACTAGTAAAGTCTACAGTACTAGTTTACTGTTTACATCAACCATGCTTTCAAAAATCTTAATAATAAATAATAATGACAATTAATATTAAATAACCATAATTTTAAATATTTTACATATAAATAATAATCACAATTAATATAAATAAAACAATTATCATCATACAATTATAAAATTAAGAATAATACAAAGTATTTAAAATATTACAATAATACAAAAATATTTTTAAATTTTATAAAATTGTCTTTGAATTTTTAAAAATTATAAAATAGTCCATTGTCATATTGTAAAGTTGTAGATTATTTAATTTAGTTTTTTGTTTATATCTTATTCATTTTAGTTTATATATTTTTATTATATTTTAATTATTTCTATATATAATAATTATCTATATATAATATATATCTATATATAATAATTATCTAAATATAATAATTAATTGTAAAATAATGAAAATAATTCAAAAATTTTGAATTTTGAATTATTTTCTATTTTATCAAAATTTTGAATTATTTTTTAGAATTGTTATTTTTCACATTCCATTTCATTTTACATTTAATTGGACATAATTACAATTTTATTTAATATATAAAATTAATTTAATAATTATTAATAAATATAATTAATTTTAAAATATATAAATTTTGATTTAATAATTGAAAATATATAAAATAAATATTAGTTTATAAGTAATAATTTTAAAATTATTATTTATAAACTAATTTATTAGTATTTATTAATAAATATTATATAAAATGTTAAAATAAATTTAAATAAAATAATTTATTAGTAATAAAATAAAAATAATTTATTGGTAATAAAAATAAAAATAATTTATTTTAAAGTTTTATTTAATTTATAATTATTATTACTAATAAAATATTTATTATTATTTTAAAAACTTTTAAAAAAGGGGGAAAATGAGAGGTAGGAGGGAGGGAGGAAAATTTTTAAAAATTTTGCAAAAAAGTCTCCCAATTTTTTAAAATTTTCGGTATTGGCCAGTATTTGACCGATATTTTGAATATCATAAGATCTAATTTAAGCATCATTGAAATTAGCCAGTACCAACCGGAATTCATCCCCGATACCTTTATGCCTGCTCGCATCTGTTTTTTGGTCAGATAGCTGAGCGTTCCGGCGATCTGCCGTAACGAACTAATTCGAACATTGCTTGCAACCCAAGAAAGAACTTCAACTCTCCCATCATACTCATCTCAAACTCATTTTTCATCAGACTCTCAAACCTCATACATAAATTTTTTAAAGTAGCACCAAAAATGATATCATCAACATAAATTTGCACTAAAATAAACTCATTCTCATAATTCTTTCTAAAGAGCGTCTTATCTACATGACCTCTACTAAAATCACTCTCTAAGAGAAAGGTACCTAGACGATCATACCAAGCTCTAGGAGCTTGCTTCAAGTCGTATAAAGCTTTATGAAGTCTATATACATGATCTGTATACCTAACATCCTCGAAACCAGGAGGTTGCTTAACATACACCTCTTCGTCTATAAAACCATTCAAAAACGCGCTTTTTACATCCATATGAAAAAGCTTTATATCATGACAAACAACATATGCTAGCAATATCCTAATCGCTTCAAGTCTCACTACTAGAGCATATGTCTCATTGTAGTTTATTCCTTTTTGTTGATTATAGCCTTGTGCTACTAATCTAGCTTTATTCCGACTCACTCTCCCTTATTCGTCTAACTTATTCTTAAAAACCCATCCAGTTCCTATAATGAATTTCTTCGAGGGTTTAGGAACTAATGACCAAACTTTAGGCTCTATTTCAGAGACAAAAGCTACATTAGCTTCTCTTCTAAATTTGGACCTTGTTTTGACTCCTTCAGAGGTCTCTCCTATAATTAATTCTTCTGGATGAGAATTCTTATATCTCCAATCTCTTTTTAATCGTAGAGTCTCTGGAATATCCTCAACCTTGTCTAACTGAGTTCCTAATGATGAAGCTTCTATTGTGTCACCTAAGAGCTTTGAAGGGACTTCACTCTTCATGTCATCTTCCTTACTGGGTTGGGAACTGTTGGAACCCGATCCGAAAACCGGATCCCAACCAGAAAAGCAGAACGAAAAACAGAATCGAATGGAAACAAAAATTTCGCATCGAAATTTCGAATCGGAAAACAAAGCAGAAGAATCTAAAGCGAAGCGCATACTCGAAGCAAATGCAAATCGGAATCGCATGCCAAATCGAAATACAAAAAAAAAAATTACAAGCATAAGAGCGAGAGGAGGACATTCAGCGATTAGGCGAGGGCGCGTCTAACAGGTTTAGAGACTAGACGTGGCCACGTCTAAGGATCAAACCAAAAGTAGCGAAACAGATCGAATACAAATCGCAAGCGGAAACAAATTCCGACATCCGAAAGCGCAAATCTTAGGAAATGAAAAGTTGCGTTGGAACCTTAGACTAAGCCAAACCGAAATCCGGTATAAATATTTTTTTTCATCTAATTGATCTTAAAACCATTCTCATACTAATCAAAACCATATTGATTTCCCTTTCTAGGAAACTATTACTCATGCAATTCTCAATTTACTTAATTCTTATTATTCAGCTTCTTATACATCCATATCAATTGTCAATCTCACTTTTTAAACCCTTTTATCGAAATTTCTAGAAAGATAATCTAATTTGATTTATCCTATCCCAAAATTCTCGCAAAGGTAAAAACACTTCTAACATCACAAAATCCGAATCATCGGACTCTCCGTCCGAATCCAAACACCAGCAACAACACAACCTTAGTTCTAACACTTCATAAATGCATTCCATAATACATGTCTCAATCCGAACCAAGTCATTCATATACATAACCATTCACAATTCATAACAAACTCAATTCCAATATGTATCCATCCATCAATTCCAACCATTTATTTACATTCCAAACTGAATAAACGTCTAATTTCAATGGCGTTCTAAGTCATACTCAATTACACATAAAGCAAAAGCATATAAAAATATCGGGCTGAAAGCATACTCGTCTTCCATCCGATCTCCTAATGGAAAACCTGGAGGTGGGGATAAAAGGGGGTGAGCACAAAGCTCGTAAATAATATATTTATAAATTGAAACATAAGCGAAAACTGTCTTTTCAAACTTTTTAAACATTTCCCATTGAAAATTTATCCAAAAACTCATTTTCAAACGTTTCAAAACATTCATAAACCTTAGAAAATTTTCTCAAAATCGCCATTTATTTCAAAACATTCATAACCAGTTTAGAAGGTTCATGATTAAAACTTTTACAAATCATGCACAATTTCAAATATGAATGCATCACATCATATACATACCAAAAACACGTAACACATCACAAATGGTTTGATGTTGGATCCCACACCCCACCCGTAGGTGTTTGCAGGTTATACTGCGGCGTGTGTTTGCGGGTTATACCGCGGCATCCAACACAAAACACAATAACACATTAAATGGTTTGGTTTGGTCCATATCAGACGTCTTGCACATTTCCGCATAGCGGTCATATGCGGCCGTGAAGGAGTCCGTGATCGAACTCCATTGCCTCTTACGGCAGTAGGAGAAGGCTATAGACATATAGAGACGTGACGACTCACAAAGGACCTTACCAAACCCATATAGCACATAAGCAAAACGACATTTCAGATAGCCCGAAGGCACTTTTCAAACATCTTGCTTTTCACATTTTTCAAATCACATCATCATATTGTGTCATAAATGACACAAACACAGATACGCATGGATTCACATAACAAAATTTAATGCCATTCACATCATCACCTAAATCACATATTCATCGCAATATATGCACTACTTTTAATCATTTAAATCATACGAAAACCAAACCTTGAATTTCATAAATCATTGATAAAAACTTTGCTTCTTAAATTTCCAAATTCATATTCTTAGCTTACAATTCAAGAAATAAATATACTACCCACCTGAATTTCCTTAAGCTTTTCTTCTCGGACCAAAGACCTTTCTTTTAACTCTAGAATTGGTCAATACCTTGGCTCTTCCTTGATTGCCTCAATTCTCCTTCATCAAACACAAAAATTCCCAATTTATCAAGAGAACTCAATGCTGAAAATTTTAAAGAATGAGAAAACTTTGACTTTCAACCAAATAATCTCACCTATACTTTAACTAAACCAATAGCATCAACACCTATCCAATTGAATCAAAATTTTCAACAATCTCATGCCTTAAAAAGACCAACACAAATCTGATTTTTCTTAAACCCCCAAATGCTTTATTTGACCATAATCAAGGTATAAAAAAATCCTAATGAACATAATGTCACAAGGCTGAAATTTTCCCAAGAATGACAAAACTTGAATTGAAACTTTCCTAACTTTGCCGATATTATTCCTAACCTATATCCATCATCACCTCTCTCAAACCTAGTCAATTTTTTTGTCACAATCTCACTTTAAAGACAATAACCCAAGCTGATTTTTTTTTCCAAGCTTCAAGTATTCTTCTTCTTTCCTTTCTTTCCTACTCAATTCACTTCATACAACACTCTTCACCCACCATTTGAAACATGAAAGCAAAATCCCATCTTACAAGAGATACCAAAAATTCATAAACTTTAGGAAACGAAAACATGACATTAATTTCATATCATCTTACCCGTACTTTAATTAAATCATTAACATCAAAACTTAGCTAAATAAGCAACAAAATTGAAATTCTAATCTTAGAAACCCTACCATGAAATGGGTTTTTGAAACTCCCATCACTCTTCTTCTTTTCTTTTCTTGTTCTTTCATAATTAACTCTTCAATCTACCATGATTAAGCAAGGAAGACACAAATCCTAACAATAAAACCAACAAAATTCAAATCCCTAACCTTATGGATGACCCGACATCTTCTTCTTCTTTTCTTCTTCTTCTTCTTTTGTCTTCGCGAAACACCTTCATCTCTTTCTCTTCTTAGAAAAATCGATGGCCTCTTCTTTCTTCTCTTCTAGCAAGTTCGTGAGTGTTCTCTTCCAAATAACCTAAGCCAACGACACTTCCTTATGTTTCTCTCATTTTGTTTCATTTTTATTCTCATTTAAGTGCCACCTCATCTACCTATATGACTCTTCATGCTCTTCCACTTTCCAGAATTTCCGTGACTCTTCATGCTGTTTTCTGGGAGTAGAAACGACAGCTTCTTGTGTGTTTCATTTAATGAAACACACTTTACCATCTTGCCCCTCCAATTAAGCCTTTTTTCAAGTTTGCCCCTGTGCAGGATTTTGAAAAATTGATAACTTGCGTCCTGATTTTCAGCATCTAAACGAAATAATTTGGACAAAATTTCTTCATTAAAATTGTTCCTCTAGATCATACTAATCCAACGCCATAGACCGCGCTCAATTCGGATCAGAAACGAAGAAGTTATAGCCGAAATACTATCAGACTTGCGAAAAATCCGAGACTGAACATTACGCGAATTTAATTCCAGAAATTAACAATCTTAGGGATGAAATTAAATTTTGATCCCTTCACAAGAGTTGTATACCTATATCTTAACTTTATTTTCCCTCAAGAATCACCTCAATCGGAGTTGTACAGCTCCCGAAAATCGCAAAATACTGAACCATGTTCAGAAGATTATCCAACTTATAACCTATAACCCATCTCTTACTTTGGTTCAATCAATCTCTTTCCATTTAATCTCCTAAAAAATCATAATTCTTCATAAAAATGAACGCAATTGTCTTAGGAATCCAACGCTTCAAGAATCAAATCAATCGGATGTCGGACGAAAGATTTATAAGCAAAAGATTACAAAAGGGTCGGAGTTCAAACCAAGTTACAAGACTTCAAATACATACTTATACCTGAATTTTCCAAAAATCATATCTCTTAATCCCGAACTCAGAATTTAACAAATTTAGTGTCAATAAAAAGATAAAAGGCATTTCTACAACTTCCCTGCAGAACTCAAAATCAAATTAGGTCTT
The DNA here is from genome assembly GCA_029891385.1 of Erythroxylum novogranatense. NCBI lineage: Eukaryota > Viridiplantae > Streptophyta > Magnoliopsida > Malpighiales > Erythroxylaceae > Erythroxylum > Erythroxylum novogranatense. Next base: position 72,046,978 of record CM057225.1, on the reverse strand, counting down.
AAAAGAGGTCAAAACCTCAATCAAAGATTCTGTCCAAAATAGCTTTTCCTAAACGACTTCCAATTTTTAATCGCTCATAACTCCTAACCCCGATATCAAAAAATTGTAAAATTTATATCAATGGAAAGATAAAAATATCATCTAAAACTTTCATAAAGATCACTTATTCTAATTCAAACGAAATCCATACGACGAGCGGCCTCGAAGCATAGAACACACAAATCTATATTTAATAGCATTTTCAAATCAAAGCATATCTTTGAAAAATCATATCTCTCAATCCCGACATCGAAAAATAACAAACTTTATGTCCACAAAAAGCTCTCAACATAATCTACAAGTTTTATGTAGAACATTTTCTCCAATTTTGCCTCAATCAAAAGTCAACTATCAAAGGCCAAAAAGTTAACTATTTCACAATTTTTTCATATTTCACACTGTTTCTCATTATTTCTTGATTTTTAACTTAATTTCAATCAACTCATCCACTTGATCATTCATATTACTAAGTCAAATTGTCACTCAAGGTTCGGGGTCCAACAGGAACTATCATCAAACTTGACATGAATGGTCTCCTCAACCATCTTCGAGGTAAGATTATAGACCTGAAAAGCATTGGATGATAAAGAGTAGCCTAGAAAGATTCCTGAATAGGTCTTTGAATCGAACTTATCCAACAATTCTTTTGTATTCAGAATAGAACACTTGCAACCAAATGGATGAAAGTAAAATATATTCAGTCCCTTTCCATTCCATAACTCATAAGGAGTTTTCTTCAATAATGGTCGCAGCAATATTCTATTCTGAATGTAACACGCTGTATTCACAGCTTCTGCCCAGAAGTACTTAGGAAGATTCATCTCACACAGCATAGTCCTTGCCATCTCTTGAAATTCCTGTTCTTCCTTTCAACAACTCCATTCTGTTGTGGAGTCCTAGGAGCAAGAGAAATTGTAGAAAATTTCATTCTCCTTACAGAATATTCTAAAATTTTCATTCTCAAATTCTCCACCATGATCACTCCTAATACTGGCTATAGACATTCCTTTTTCATTCTGAAACTTTCTGGAAAGGGATCTAAAACACTTAAAAGACTCATCCTTGTGTGACAAAAACAATATCCAACAAAATCTAGTAAAGTCATCAACAATAACAAGTCCATATTTCTTTCCTCCAAGACTTATTGTCCTAGTTGGACCAAACAGATCTATATGTAACAACTCTAGAGATCTAGACGATGTAACAAAATTTTTAGAAGAAAATGATGTTTTGACTTGTTTCCCTTTCTAACAGATTTCACAAAAGAACTCTTTTTCAAAACTTATTTTTGGTAAACCTCTTACCAAATCATACTTTAACAACTTTGAAATATGTTTAAAACTGACATGACCTAACTTTTTATGCCAGATTAGTCTTTCTTCTTCAGTTGATAAAAAACATGAAACATTTTGATTTTGAAAATCTTCTAAATCAATTTTGTAAAGATTATTTCTTCTCTTGGCAGAAAAGAATATAGACCCATCTTTGTTTCTGACTTCACAAAGATTTTGATTGAACGTAACTTCAAAACCAGAATCACACAATTGACTGACACTAATCAAATTGTGTTTCAGACCATCAACAAGCAGCATATTATCAATGCATGCAAAGGAATCTTTACCTATTTTACCGATTTCAATTATCTTGTCCTATTGTTTGTCTCCGAAAGTTACTGATCCTCCTTTCTTATACTGAAGATCTATGAACGTAGACCTTCTTCCCGTCATATGTCGCGAGCATCCACTATCCAAATACCAATGGTGCTTGTCGCATCTTCCAAGGAAGAATATCTGCAGGAGAAACTATTTTATTTTTTGGTACCCATATTTTCTTGGGTCCTCTTGGGTTAGTAACATGCACATAATGATTCATTTGATGCATTTTATAAGATTGTTGATGAAAACGTATTTAGTGATACTTCTTTTTCTGGAAGAAAGACTTTCTTTCCTGATTAGATTTATTTCTTGTAAACCCTAATCCGGTTTTATCACTCGGATGTCTACTTTTGCCTAACATCTCATTCATTTTTCTTGTACTCTCAGTGAAGGTAGCTAAATCAGCTGAAAGACTCTTAATCCTAATCTTTAGCTGATTGATCTCTTCAGATCTATCTACAACTTTCTTTTTCTTATTCTCCTCTATTTGCTATTTCAAACATGTATTTTCTCTCTCTAAATCTTATGTATGTTTGAGGTTTTTTACATACTTTTTCTTTAACAGTTTGTACTGTTTCAGAATAGCACGAGAGTCCTCTTGTAGTTTCGAATATGCATTATGCAAGTTATCGTATTTAGAAGTTACCTCCTCATCACTTTCTTCCTCGGCTACTAGGCAAATATTCGCGTATTTTGATGTCTCAGAGCTTGTATCTGATTCAGATGAATCTAGATCCTCCCAAGTTGCCATCATGCTTTTCTTGCCTTCTCTACTCTTCTTTGGTTTCTTTTTTAGAGTAGGACACTCAGACTTGTAATGTCTAGGTTGGTTACACTCGTAGCATATGATGGATATCTTTTCTACTTTTCCATCATCTTTGTCGTTCTTCTTGAAGAATTGACTTCCTTTGGACTTCTTCTTCCACATCCGTCTGATCTTCCTGGAAATGAAAGATAGCTCGTCATCTTCATCACTGGACTCTTGTTCTGATTTGCTGGAGTCATCATTCTTTGATTCTTCAATCTTTAATGCTTTTGATGACTTTCTCCTCCTTTGAGTCTTGTGATTCTTCTGTCTAGCCTTCAGTGCTATTGACTTATCCCGTTTGGGCTTGTCTTTAGCATTGAGCTCAACTTCATAAATCTTCAGCGATCTAAGCAACTCATCAAGCTTTAGTACGCTTAAATCCTTAACTTCCTGCACAGCAGTAACTTTTGGTCTCCATCTCCTTGGAAGACTTCTTAAGATCTTACGAACATGATCTTGAGTGTCATAAGTTCTTTCGAGAGCTTTCAATCCATTGATAATTATTTGAAATCTTTCAAACATTTGATCAATAGATTCCTCATCTTTCATTTTGAAAAGCTCGTACTGGTGCACAAGAATGCTTATCTTGGATTCTTTGACTTGGTTTATACCTTCATGTGTGATGGACAACGTGTCCCACATCTCCTTCGCAGTATCGCATCCATGGACTTTGTCATACTCACTTCTGCTTAGGGCACAACTCAAGAAAAACTTCGCTTTAGAGTTTAGTAGGAATCTCGCTTTTTGATCAACCGTCCATCTGATCCGTGGAATAAGATTTCCTTCTTCATCTACTGGTGCGTATGGTTCATTCTCTATCATGTCCCAAAGGTCAACATGAGTAGATTCTATAAATAGCCGCATCCTATCTTTTCAGTAATGATAGTCTTCTCCATTGAATGTTAGAGGTCTAGTGACTGAGGCGCCTTCTGCAATGTATGTATGTGATTCCGCCATAATCTTTTATCCACACTTTGTTACAGTGATCCTTGGACACCAAGCTCTAATACCAATTGAAGTGAATCACACGTTATTACAATGCTTATTATACGATGTATAAATGCACAAGAAGGGGGGTTGAATTGTGTATTTCCCCTTTTGAAAAACCTTCAAAATCGTTTTGTCAAAAGAAAAACTTGTTCTTTTCACAAGAACTACTGCAAATCAAAGTTAATCGTATTCTTCAAAAACTTGTTTGAAAACTAAGTAAAATTGAAACTTTGAACGATAAGAGAGACAAGGATAGAGAGAAGTTGACACAGTAATTTTTATACTGGTTCATCCCAAACCATGGGCTACGTCTAGTTCTTAGATGTCTTTCTGAGATTTCACTATCTCTCAACAACTTTACAAGTATTCTTTTTCTCTAAGCCTATTCAGGTCTCTTTACAATCATTATTCTTTTACTCTTAGCCTCTGCAGGCTATCTGTACTACTTTCAGAAAGATGTTTGAGCTCTGTTACAGTAAGATAGTTTTAGACAAATCGCACAAAAATTTCTCTCAAGTAAGCTTTTTTTTAACGTTCATGTGTGTAACTTCGCAATCTTCGACTTTGACTCATATTTATAGCCTTCGTCTTCAACTGCTTCTTGAATCTTGAAAGAAACGGTTATTCAGTTGATTTCTGTAACTAACTCAAACTGATTCTTGATTCAGACGTGATTTGCTTCCGTCTGCTTTTGCTTTCATCTACTTTTGGTTTTCGTCTGCTTTTGGCTTCCGTCTGCTTTTGGCTTTTGTCTGCTTTTCAATCTCCGCTTGTCATCTATTGTCTGTTTTTCAATCTTTCATATGTTTTTCATTTATCGTCTGTTTTTCAATCTTCCGTCTGTTTTTCAATCTCCGTCTGCTTTTCAACTATCGTTTGCTTTTCATCTATCGTCTGTTTTTCAATCTTCTGTCTGTTTTTCAACTATCGTCTGCTTTTCAATCTTCCATCTATTTTTCTTCTTTCGTCTGTTTTTCAATCTCTGTCTGCTTTTCCTCTTTCGTTTGTTTTTTAACATTATTTGTACTTCATCAAAATTATTTATGTAAAGTCATTTTGACTTAACAATAACCAATGGATTAAACCCACTAGAGGACTAGCTAATCTCATACCAATCCTTAGATATCCTCCTAAAGAAACTAAAAATTTCAAAATTATTTAGCTCAAAAGCCTCTCTAATACCTTTACCAATAGCTCCTTCATGTCTTTATTCAATCCATCTGTTTATAAGGTCAATTGGTGCAATCTTATTAAGTTTAAGAATATTATCTCTAAATTCTCTATCGTTATATGGATGGCCATCAAGAATAAGTTACTGACTCTAGACAAAATAACCTACAATGAACATTACTTTGTATTCTCTACCAAATTGATCTAGAGATAATTTATCACCTTCTATTCTTATGTTCATACTCAAATATCCTTTGCAAGAGGCTACTTAACAAATTAAATCTACAATATCAACAGACATCACTAAATATCACCATACACTATGTTTTAATGGTAAGATTCATGAACACTAATGACTCCTAACTATTTAAGTTATGTCTCAATTATAATATATATGAGATATAGGCTGAAAGAAATCATAAAAGATCTCAAAACACAAAGCTAGAATCTCAAGTACTCTATAGGCTTGTACATCACAAATTGAGAGAATTGATGATCATAAAAAACCTACACACTACTTGAAGCTCCATCTACAAAGAAAGTTGAAAGCTCCTATGATTATACGTAAATTGAGAGTATCAAATTAGAAAGCACTCAAGAATCAGGATCTATAATTCTAATTACAAACTTGATTCTATTACTTAACAAGATTCTAAATTCGTGCATCTAATATCAAAATGTAAATGATGGATTTATATAATTGGTTCAAAAATTTTCAAGCCACTCATTCATGCTCGAATCACCTTGATGCGCATTCAGCTTTGATGGTAAGGTTAAAGGGAAATACTCATCCATTATATAGAATCAAAAACATTTAATGAGAAGTCTTCATCTAAGGACCCATCCCTAAACACATGCTCCTAAGATCTAATTGCAATTATGATGTTTGAGTGGTTTTACATACCTAATTCAGTAGTATATAGGACTCTAAATAAGTTTGAACTGCTATGAGCTTGCTAACTTTCAATTGCATGATAAAGTAAATAGTATATACCCCCATTATACCTGAACCAACTGTATGTAATGAGAACAAACCTTCTAATGGACTTGTTCAAAATACCCCTTCATTTACCAAATTACATACAAGAATAAACATACAAGTGTAAACCCTAAAAAGGTTTCTCTTTCCAATATTGATTCTTTTCTTTAGTGCAGAAACATTTACTGTAAATATATTCTCATGATGAATATTTAAGTTAAGATTTTATTTGAATTCATCCATATAACTAAGCATATTATGTTTCTTTGGTTGATTGTATTTGAATTCATTCATATATTTAACCATATAATGTTTATTTGGTTGATTATTTTAGATGGATAGACATAATCCTTGAATGGAGAGTTATAATATATTATTTGGAAACATACCAATAGATAGTTCTAATCTAGTAACAGGCAATATACTAAGTTAAGTAATAATTAGTTTGAAGGAACTGGTTCTTTGAGTTTAAGAAGTAATGTTTAAAATCACTTTGTTAAAAGTAGATCAACTAATGAAGTTGAAAAGCTTATATGCAAATATTGCAATAAGATGTTGGTCAGGGGTACTAAAGGTGGAACCTTTCATTTAAAGAGAAATATGGACTCCTATAACATAAAGAAGACGTAATTAAGAAGTCAAGCATTTGTTACCCCTAATCTAATAAAAGAGAAGAGTGAAATAACTGTCACAAATCATAACTACAATATATCAAAGCATTTGCTACCCAATGTGATCATCGGTGATGAATGACCACAGTCTATTTGATAAGTGATAATAAGTCTATATTTTATGCATAATTTAGGAGCATATGGCTTATATTTTGATGATTTCCATATAACTAGGTATTTAGTTTATTTTATGTTTTGTTTGTAGGCCTTGTTTTTAACTCTCTAATAAATGAGTGAATTTTGACAAGTTAGAGCAAAATTAAAGAAGTTTTATAGTTTTAGCATCCCACTCCCGCAAGACCCGAACCCGATATCGATGGTGATATTCGAGTTCGTACCCCGCGAGGATGGCGTGTTAAAGCACTCAACCATTCAATAGTCCACATAAGATTTTTTTTTAAAATCAATAACACAATACGTTGAAATCGATACTCAATTTAAGCTCACATTCATTCATAAACATTTTCAATTAACACAAAACCATCGATAAAAATTTCAATAGCCATTAGGGCCCTTTCACTATTACAAAATTCTTGAGTCATTTCGGAATATCAATTTATACAAAAAGTTACGGAATATACAATTCAATACAAAAATGAAAAAAAATGTAATGCAGACGTGAACTGATCCCGACCCCTATCCTTCACTTGAATGCTGTAGGTATACTCCCATTGGCCTAACGTGGTATTCTTTTGATCCTGAAAATTATTTGCAAATTTTGGGTGAGTTTTATGAACTCAATGAGTGACCATCATCGATGGCTCACCCAGTCACATAACACATAATTCACACATTTCACTTTATTTCACCTTTCACATTATTTCACATTCAATACACTTAATCATTCATATTATGCATATGCAATGCACTTGAGACTCGCTTTCTATTTGTTACTTTGTTGTGACTAAGTGCCTAAACTGTCTCATATAGGGCTCATTGATAACTATTCCTTATCCACTTGGGGGATATAGAGCTCATTAAACGTTGAGCCTGAGGCTCTGAATCACTTGTGAGCTCGAGGCTTGTTTTCACTCGTTGAGCTTTAAGCTCTATTCGTTGGCTATTCTGGTCACAACTACTATTATATTACATGCATTCATGCAATGGAATGCATCACTCACATTTGCATATCTGATTCAATCCCTTTCTCATATCATCAGACCTTAGTCCGACATTCAACATTAGAGTTGAGCATTCACGCTTTCATTTATATGTAAATACACATTCCTAACTCATTTAACAATCACATTAAGTATAGTACACATAGTTCATCTAATTCACATTCAAGTAGCACTTCAATATCTATATCAACATCACAATTATCGGACCTCCTGTCCGGAAACCAACATAATCAATCATATTTACGTAATTATTTAATAGTTAATTAATACAAAAATTCAAATAACAAACAATGAAATGAGACCATCTCGATCTACTCACAGTACGTTCTAGATTAGCATTTGCTTTCAAATTCTGGGAACACTTGAATGCGGACACTTGACCTGCACAACTCATTTATGCAAGACACACATTGCACACTCATCAATAATTGCACACATAAAAACATTCATTTATGCACAATTGAAATAATGGACCATGTATAATACATGCTCAATGACAATCCCGGGTATATGTTCTAGAACACATATTATGCTCATTCCCATTTCATAATTCATATGTGTCTAATTTAACTTAGCTTGACACTTCATTTGTTCATAATCTTTCTAAATTCTCCTTTCAATCTTTACCTTTTCATGTGTCTAGCTTATTCATAAGCTTACACCTCACGAACACTTGGTTACTTTATATCATAACTCAATTTCTCATCATCTCTTTTCTAACCCCATATGATCTCAAAATATCTAGATTATCATCCAATAGGAATCCAATTGAAAACCCCATAATGTAAAAATCACTAAAATTGATTCTACAATACTTAAACCCAAACAATTTCTAAACTCCATGAAATAGAATCCTTTTAATTACATCGTGATTATTCTACTTAGGATGGAATTTAAAGGAGTTCTGCAAGTTATATGGGCAACATTCCCTTGAAGTGCTAGAGTAAAGATTATATTTCACTAGCACAGGACATATTTTGATGGCATTAGACAAGGATAAGGATCTTTTATTATTACAAGAATACTAGTTATCCTTACCTTGGTTAAATTGTTTCCTATGTTTTTCATTATTCTTATTATGTAAATTGGGGAAAATGTACAACTTGAGTGTAGGGGATGGAATTAACTCTTATGCTTGTCAATTTAATTATAATTAGCTTAATAGGAAAAATTATGGGAAGTTTTTTTGTAGGATACTGATCAAGATGATTCATTAATTTATTTAGGCAAATAGTTATGAGCTTTGATGATTAAGTTAAGTTTAATTTGCTTCATTAATTTTGAAAATCAATACTTGATTTATACTATGATACTTTTGGTATAATTTGTCCTATAATTGAGTTAGAAGTGAATTTTAAAAAAATTATCCCATATAAAAGACAAAATTATATGAAAAATAACAAAAGATAAATTATTTTTTAATAAGCAAGCATCAAATTCCCCCTTTTGGCTTCAAATCAAGGAAAAATATTGAAGTTAAAGAGTGGTTATAGTAGCCATTTGAAATGTTGACCTAACTGAGTTACCAAGAGTATTAATGACAGGATGGTTACTGTTACTTCAAAACGTTTGGTGTCTTTTCTAACAAGCTTTTAAATGCTCTTGTGTTATTGATTTTATATTTTGTTTAATAAAGGCTTATGATAATGTTTAAAAGTTAAAGCATTTTTCTCAGTAAGTTCACTTTATGAAGTAAGTTGAATTATATGGATTGAGTTAAAATTTGAAAGATTATGGAGTGAATTGAATTGATTTATAATTTGAAGCAAGAAGCCAAATCCTTATCAATTTGAACGAACAAGGGAGAATCTTGATTGATATTATTGATTTATGAATTCTTTCCTAGAGTTGCCATATTTAAGTTATGACTAATAAGAATTAATTACTTAAGGACAAGTAAAAACTTGTGGTATAATTTGATAAGTAATAATTACTCAATGTTTTTACCATAATTTTGGGAATTTTGGCTTATGTTTTGATTATTTTTATAGAACTTAGTACTTAATTTAGTTTATGTTTCATTTACAGACCTTTTTTAGCTCTCAATAAAGAACGAGTCAATTTGAGCAAGTTGGAGAAGTTTTAGAGTACTTTTTTATGAACACAATTTAAACATGGCCCCATGTTCACTTACACAGCTCCTACACGAAACGTGTAGCTTACTAGTATAATTTGTTTCTTTAATAATTTGGCATATGAAAGAGCACGATCCAAACACAACCTCATATGACTAACATATTCCACCTTGGTGTATACTACTTCTTTAACAACTTGCTATATGAAGAAACATATCCCATATATGGTCATATGTTTAGTAACACATTCAAATACAGGCCTCTGTTTGAGACCTATATTAGTGGAATTTTGTTATTGAAAAGAAGTTAAGGCTCTCTTTGGTTTAGACTCTGTTTGTTTTGAGGGTTAGGGATGGAATAAAATGGAACGTAACACACTTCCATCGTTTGTTTGAAGGTTTCATAATGGAATGGAATGGATTGGGATGGAAGCGGAGGGTTTCATGTTACGTTCCATTACATCCTAAACAGTGAAAATAAGAAACCTCCAATTTGGGAAGTTTAGGATGGAACGTAACCTAATAAATACATACTACCTAATATACCCTCAATAATTCTTCTTAATATCAACTCTGACCAAATCATAATATTAATATATCAAATAGAATATAGTAATATTTAATATAATAAATTTTATTAAATAATTAATAATAATATTATCATATTATTAATAATAAATTATTTATATTTAATAATAAAATATAAAATTTTATATTTAAAATTTATTTATTTATTTTATTTATATAGAAATATATAAAACAATTAAATAATAATTTTATATTTTTCAATTTTCATTAATAAAAATATATTAAAATTATTCTTGTTTGTATATATTAATATTTAATATAATAAATTTTATTAAATAATTAATAATAATATTTTATATTATTAATAATAAATTATATATATTTAATAATAATATTTAATATTTAATATTTAAATTTTATTTATTTATTTTATTTATATAGAAATATATAAAACAATTAAATAATAATTTTATATATTTTCTATTTTCATTAATAAAATATATTAAAATTATTCTTATTTGTATATATTTCTATATAAATAAAATAAAATAAATAAATTTTTATATAAATAAAATTTAATATAATTAAATTTATTAAATAATTAATAATAATAATTTTATATAATTAATAATAAATTGTATATAATTAAAAATAAATAAGATTTTATTAATTAAAAATAGAAAATATATTTAAAATTATTCTTTAATTGTTTGTATATATTTCTATATAAATGAAAATGAAAATAAATTATTTTATATATAAATCACCTAGAATAGAATAGAATAGTATAAAATATATTAAATAATTAATAATAATATTTTATATAATTAATAACAAATTGTATACAATTAATAAAAAATTATTAATGAAAATAAAAATATGTAAAAATAATTCTTTAATTGTTTGTATATATTTTTATATAAATAAATTATTTTAATATAAATCACATAAAATAAAATAAAATAAAATATATTAAATAATTAATACTAATATTTTTATATAATTAATAATAAAATAATAAATCTCTTACAACAACCATTTTAATATAAATGGTATAAAAGTCATTTATTATACATTCCATTCCATTCCATCCATCTTCCAAACAATATTTCACTACATTACATTATGAACCCTTCCATCCTTCCCAATCAACTTTTTACTATATTATATTCCATTCCATTATAAACCATTCCATTCCCTTCCATTCTATTACATTTCATTCCACTAATTAACATCCAACCAAACAGGCCCTTAGAGGTTAATAATGGGATGGAATGGAACGTAACACACTTCTATCGTTTGTTTGAGAGTTTCATAATGGAATGGAATGAAATGGGATGGAAGCAGAGGGTTTCATGTTACCTTCCATTCTATTCTAAACAATGAAAATAAAAAACATCCGATTTAGAGAGTTTAGGATAGAATGTAAACTAATAAATACATATTACCTAATATACCCTCAATAATTCTTCTTAATACCAACTCGAACAAATCATAATATTAATATATTAAATAGAATATAATAATATTTATTAAATAATTAATAATAATAATTTATAATAATAATAATAAATTATATATAATAATAAAATAAAATTTATTATTTTATTTATTTATTTGTTTATTTATATATAAATATATACAAACAATTAAATCATATTTTATATATATTTATTTTTCATTAATAAAAATATATCAAAATTATTCTTATTTGTATATTTTTGTATATGAATAAAATATAAATAAATTATTTTAAAATATACATCAAATCTTAATATAATAAAATTTATTAAATAATTAATAATAATATTTTATATAATTAATAATGAATTTTATATAATTGATAAAAATAAATAAAATTTTTATTAATGAAAATAGAAAATATATTTAAAATTATTCTTTAATTGATTGTATATATTTTTGTATAAATAAAAATTAAAAAATTACTTATATATATATATCACATAGAATACAATAAAATAAAATATATTAAATAATTAATAATAATATTTTATATAATTAATAATAAATTTTATATAATTAATAATAAAATAAAAAAATTTTAACAAAATAAAAATAAAAAATTATTCTTTAATTGTTTTTATATATTTTATATAAATAAAATATAAATAAATTATTTTAAATATAAATCACATAAAATAAAGTAAAATATATTAAATAATTAATAATAAAATAATAAACCTCCTGCAACTACCATTTTAATATAAGGGGTATAAAAGTCATTTATTATACATTACATTTCATTCCATCTATCTTACAAACAACATTTCATTACATTACATTATGAACCCTTTCATCCATCCCAAACAACTTTTCACTATATTACATTCCATTCTATTATAAACTGTTTCGTTCCGTTTTATTTCATTTCATTCTGTTTCATTAATTAACATCCAACAAAATAGGGCCTAAGAATGTAATGAAGTAAGACAGGATCAACACAAGCCACTATCAGTCCTGCATTGGATAAAATTTTAGGGTTTTTTTAGATAAAAAGGAGAAAGATTTGGTGAAAAAGAGGAGAATTGTCTAAGAGGATCAAAGACCAATCGATAAGATTTAAGTAAGGCTAGAGGATAGGAGAATGACCAAAGGAGAGTCAAGAACACATTAAGAAGGAAGCGACATTAGAGAAAAACAAGAAGTCTATTAAGATTCCAGCAAGAACATCAAGATTTAAGATGTACGAAAACTATTTCTTATCTTCTTTATTATTCATTATAAGTTTTTTTTATTTGAATATGAATTAATTTCAATATAGATCTAAATAAGATGAACCCTAGACTTGTTGTTTTGAATTTATTTTTTAATTTAGTGCAAGATTATAATTTTCTTTTCATGTTTGTTTATTGTGTTGAGTTAAAGTAATAATTGTAGAAGATTTAATGTTAGATTTCATATGTAGGGATTGAAGTAGCAAATGAGAAGATTCACATATATTATTATATCAAAGCATGAATAATGAGAGTTGCATGAAACCTTATAGACAGGGGATATAAATCTTGTGTTAATTACCAAAAAAGTCTAAACTTTCGTCAAATTTTCAATTATAGCCTAAAATTTAAAAAGTATCAATAAAATGTCCAAACTTTCAATTTTTTTTAATTCTAACAAGAACATCAAAAAGTAGCAATAAAATGCTCAAACTTTTAATTTTTTTTAATTCTAGTTTAACGTTAGTATTTCTATTAAGTTTGCTGACATGACTTGTCACATAGAAACCTTAACTATTAATGCACATTAACTAAAATTAAAACAACAAATGAAGATTAATGAAACGATATCATTTAATCATATAATTAAAACGATAACGTTGTTTAAAAATGACCTAAATTAAATTACGCAGCTCCGACTATCTTACACTTTAATTTGAGTTTTTCCTTCATTTTCAGTCTGTTCTCTTGACGATCTCATCTTTTGATTTTTAGATTACGCAGCCCCGATTTGCTCACACTAAAGGCATCAAGATAACGAACTAAAAATAAAGATCTTAATGATATAATATTCTGTAATGCGAGAGTAGCTTGGGGCGTCAAAAGAACAAACAGTAAACAAAGGGTTGAAAGCATCGAAAACAACAGATAACATCGGGCTAGAATTGAAGAAAATTAAAAGTTTGAGCATTTTATTATCATTTTTTGAAGTTTAGGCTAGAATTTAAAAAAAATGAAAATTTGTGTATTTTATTACCACTTTGGGCTATAATTGAAAATTTAATGAAAGTTTGAGTTTTTTTTGGGTAATTAACCTATAAATCTTTTAGGTTAGGGTTAAACCTACAATAGGAATTCATTGAATGAATTAATGCATTCTTAATGGTTTTGATTAGAGAACTTTTACTTAATCAACTTAAGAATATGTGTTGTATGTCTTAAGAAATAATACAATTCTAACTTTACAATTCTTACTAGTCCAAGATAATAGGGTTAAACATTAAATCGGGATAAATTTGAGCTTAGGGTCTTAGGTATATTCTTCATCTGAATTTTATTTATTTATGAGTTATTATTTTTATCTATCACTTGATTGATTTTTTTAATTTTATCTTAGTTTCTTTAATTTTCCTTTTAGAATCAATCATTCACTTATTAGAATAAATAATAAGAAATGGTTTGTACTAGTGGTTACAGATCTTTATGGGATTAACTCTTGCCTCTGAAACTATACTATAAGAGCAATAAATGCGATTGCCTAAGTGATTTCTTTTAGTATTTTTGTTTCTAGAATTATAATAATCACATAAAGTTTTTAATGTCAAGGATTAGAATAATAAGAAAGCCTTATTTTATTAATCTAATCTAATTTCTTTTCTTTTACATAATCTTTTATTAATTTGGTCATTTTTCTTTTTAAATTATTTTCTTCAAAATTAAAGAATAATATTAGTAAAGGACTAAGCCTTGGGTTCAAGACATAATTAACTTAAAATACAGATGCATAAAATGAAGATATATAACTAGACTTTAAATAAGTCTGGATATTCTAGAAGGCTTAAAATAGAACATTAAACAACTGATTGTTACATATTTACAACTTATATCTTGTCACAAACACCATCTTCTAGTTATAACTTGAGTGAGTGCTAAAGTAGGAGATCTTTTGATGATCATTTCTTTTATTTTGCTAATATTCATAAAAGCTAGTATTTGAACATTCGAGTTATAGAAATTGAAAAGCCTAGAATTCCTTTCCCTATAAATTGAGTAGATTATACAACCAAAGCTAATCAAGAACAATACATAATCATTCTTAAGAAGTATTTGGATAAAATCCTAACTGAAGATATTGTTCCAAGTAGTGTGAGGGCAGTATAGATTGTATTTACATTGTAAATCCTTTTATAAGAAGCTAGAAAATGGACAATAGAAAAATAAATGTTGCTTAGATTTAGAAGCTAGTAGGTAGAGTCTGTTGGGTCCCAAAAATTTTTCTAATTAATGTTATTAAGCATGAATTGTGTTAATTGAGTGATTATGTCTTAGTTGGATTAATTTGGGAGTATTAGTGGATAATTGAGGGTTCTTTGAGTTTAATGTGGTTTTAATAGGAATTAAAGGATAAAAGTATCTAAGGGAAAAATAGGAAGAGCACTTGAGTTGGATAGGTTAAGGCTTTGCATGGAGGGGTAAAAAGATCTTTACCCATCTCATTTAGACTTAAGTGAAAGAATTAGAGAGAAAGAAGAAAAAGAGTAAGGAGAAAAGAGAGGAGAGTTGCTGTGGAGCTTGGGAAGAAGAAGAGATTATGGGCTTTCAATCCTAGAGGATTTTCGACTGATTTGGAGTAATTTTTGGTAAGCCTAAGTGCATTTCGTTTTGTTTTGGTTGGATTAAACCCTAGAATCAATTTGTATGTGTTAGAATCGATTGTTTAGGGATTTTCGGAAAAACCTAGGTGAAATCCCTGGGTTGGTGATGTTGTGACTGATCTTAAGATTTGAATGAGTTAGAAATGTAGTATTGGACTTGAATTAAGGATTAGAAGTGTTGCATTTGCAAAATGGAAGGATTGAAGTGGGAAAATGCTGGAAAGATCAGGTTCGGAGATGTTCTCCAGACTCGCACGTCGCGACGTGCAAAATTGTGTTCGTCGCGAAGTGCGGGGTTGTGTTTATCGCGACGTGCGAGGGAGGTATGCATGTCGCGACGTTCGAATTTACGCATGTCACGACGAACTGCAGGCCTTCGTCGCGACGTGCGAAAGAGGGGTGTACGTCGCGGCGCACGCATGCGTCACGCCAAGGCGCACACGGGCCGTTCGCCGCGGCGAACATAACCTTCGCCGCAGCGAGCTCCGGTTTTCCAACATAGGTGAATTTTGGTATTTTAGGCATATCTTTTGATGTGGATGTCCAAATGAGGTGATTTCGGATTCATTGTGAACTAGAGCAATAGGGCTACAAGTTTTATGAGGAAAGGAAGTTCGGAATTTGCCTCTAAGATTCAAAAATTGGGTTGGAAGTCGGATGTAGATTCTTAGTGCTATTACTTTTGATTTTTTTAAAGCTTTTGAATATTTCTTTTGAATATTGCTTGATTGGGAACTTGGGTTGTTATAGGAAACCAAGCCGACCTGATTCACTGGCAAGAGGAAGGACAACAATGAGTTGGATTCTCAAGCGATATTAGGTGGGTAATGTACTTATAGTTATTGTGTGATTAGGCAAATTCTTGCCTATGTGTGAATATATGTTATGTGTTATGTATGATGAGATGCATGACATTTTGATCGAATATGTGGTTAATTGTTTAAACATGATTTGTTATAAGATTTGAATGACCTGTAAGAAGCATGAGAGTTAATAGAAGTAAATTTTGATTCCGAGCATGTTATGCCTCGACTTCGGTCATGGCATTTTGAATAAATGAAAGCTTGAAAGCTTGAAAGCATACCATCTGATAAAATGATTCTGAGCATGATTATGTGCTTTTGTTTGGGCGAGAGTGGAACCATTTCGTTCGTCACGTACACGTTGACAAAAGCCTTCTCCCGGTTGCTCGCTTGTGGCATATGAGCTCCGAATGGACTCATTTTATTCAGGGTGTAAACTTCGGTTTCTCCCTTTTGTTTCCATAGAACCCTCGAGCCGTGTGATGTGCATTGCATACTTGTTCTATTCACTATGACGCATACTTGTGACCTGTTTTGTGAGTTGAATTAATTATACTGAATGTATAAACTGCTTGGTTAGCATGTGAGTGCTAGAATTGTTGCATGTATATATGTATATATACATACATATGTCTGAATTTGTGCTAGTTACCGATGGCTATAATCATATTAGCCACTGAGCTGTGTAGCTCAACCCATTACTTTTCACTCCTCAGGTGCAGAACGAGATGATTGTTGACTCTTGCAAGGCATCGGAAACTCCAAGATAGTTAGGAGCTTTTGTTTTAAGTTAGTATTTTTGGTTAGCCCACCAAGCATATCATCATTGGGCATTCTCATGTATTGGATTTTGTATTTAAACTTTCATATGTATTGTGTTATATTGAGAATGCTTGTTTAATTTCTGCAGATTGTAATGACATGATGCCTTTGGTAATTGGGGTGATAATCTCATAGTTAGAATGATTGTGTAGGTGATAGAATGTATGTGTTGTATGAATTTGTATAGATGTTGGGAACGGGTCCATTTTTTGGGAGCTAGCAGCGGCGAGTCAGTCCTTCGTCGCGGCGCAGCCCTTAGGTGATCACCGTGGCGCGAGGCCGAGGGGCTTCCTCGAGATGGAGAATTCGGGACCCGGGCCCAATATGCTTAGTATAAGAGCTTTAGGTTGTGTGTCCTCGGCTTAGATTGCATAGTAAGATGAATTGTTTGGTATATGATTATTTGTTGCATTGATTTATTGCATTAAGTGACATGCATATCATGCATACATGTAGGAATTAAGATTGACATGTAGTTAATCCTTAGTGTTTGTATTTAAAGGAGTAAGAGGCCACCTCGTAGAAGGACACGAGGAGTTCTGCAAGGATCAGTTGCACCTAACTTTCCGACAAGAGAGGAGAGTATTGATGAGTCAGTAGCCCCAAAAAATGTTGAGGCTTCTGTAGGGCTAGGTAGTGAGCCCATTCCATCGCAAACTCAGGAGTCGCCGATTTTACAGGAGTAAGTGCCTCCACTAGACCCGAGGCTATTTCAGGCATTTACCCAGGTATTTGTTCAGGCTATGGGTCAGATTCCACAGCCTTCTGCTTCAGCCCCAACTAAGAAGGGGAGATGGTTTGATAAGTTGAGAAAGTATAGGGAAGCCGACTTCTATGGGACAACAGATCCAGAAGAAGCCGAGACTTGGTTGAGAAAGACTGAGGGAGTGCTAGATCAGATGGATTGTGAGGGTGATGAGAGAGTTGTGTATGCTGCAAGTTTGCTTCAGGGAGATGCTCTGCATTGGTGGGAGACTGTGCCAGGGAGTCAGATGAGACCAGTAGGGTTAGCATGGAAGGACTTCTTAGCTGCCTATAAGAAGAAGTATCTGTCAGAGGTGTACATTCAATAAAAACAGAGGGAGTTTTTGAGTCTCACCCAGAGGGAGATGTCAGTAAGCGAGTATGAGCGCCGGTTTACACAGCTATCCCGGTATGTAGCTGAGATGATGTTGAGTGAGGCGGATAAGTGTCGTAGGTTTGAATCGGGTTTGCATCTCGCCATCAGAGAGAAGGTAGTGGTGTAAAATTTTTGTGATTTTCAGCAGTTGGTCGAAGCGGCAACAAGGGTTGAAAACATAGAGAATATCAAGAGTGTTGTGAACAAAAAGAGAAAAGGAAGAGAGCAGTTCAAGAAGGGAGGTAGTACTAGTACCCCTATGTCAGACAGGAGTGTCAGAACCTTCCCTGTGCAATCCGAGGAGAGGAGCAGTGGTGCGAGCCGATCTAGGCCTATGAGGACTTCTACTGTTTCTCACCAAGCCTCAACGGTGGGCGACAGTAGAAGGGGAGATGGAGATAGGCCATCTTTTCTTAAGTGTGAGCATTGTGGCAGTTTTCTTGGAGGAGAATGTTACAGATTAACAGGAGCATGCTTCAATTGTGGACAGAAAGGACACTTGGCTAGAGAGTGTCCCAAGTCGTCCAGAAGAGAGGGATCACAGATGCAAGCTTCTAGGAGAACAGAGACTGTGGGACATAAGACTTCTACAGAAGTGGGCAGTTCTGATGCAGCTAAGAGGGTGAACATTCCGGGGAGACCTAGGGGCAAGCACCAACTAGGGTTTTTGCAATGACTCGGGAGGATGCAGAGACCGCTCCAGATGTTGTCACTGGTATGGTTAGACTCTTTTCTGATGATGTGATTGCTTTGATTGATCCGGGTTCTACTCATTCGTTTGTTTCTTCGAGTAGAACTGTGTGTAGTAGCTATTTGAGCCCATTGGATACTCCGCTGATAGTGAGTACTCCAATCGGCCAATATATTATTGTTAGTCAAGTGATTAGAGGCTGTGATATATGTATTGGTGGAGAACTTCTAATGGTAGACTTAATGCCACTGAAGATGGGAGGACTAGATGTGATTTTGGGTATGGACACGTTGGAGAGGTACAACGCCCGTCTGGATTGTAAGCAAAAGACAGTAGAATTTGAATTGGATGACGGCAGAAGAGTAGTGGTTACTGGGAACAGAAAAGTAAGTCCGCCCAGAATTGTTTCAGCTTTGACAGTAGAAAAGATGATGAGGAAGGGATGTGAGGTATTTTTGGCCTATGTGGTAGACTCAAGAGTAGATAGAGGGCAGCTGGAGGATATTCCAGTAGTCAGGGAATTCTCGGATGTCTTTCCCGAGGAATTGCCAGGACTATCGTCGCCTAGGAAAATTGAGTTTCCCATTGAGTTTCTGTCAGGTTCTACACCGATTTTAATTCCGCCTTACCGGATGGCTCCGGCAGAATTGAAGGAGCTTAAGGAGCAATTGGAGGAGTTATTGGAGAAAGGGTATATAAGGCCGAGCTCTTCACCTTGGAGAGCTCCGGTCCTTTTTGTGAAGAAGAAAGATGGATCGTTGAGGATGTGTGTAGACTACCGGAAGCTTAATCAGGTCACGGTGAAGAACAGGTATCCGCTCCACGTATAGATGATCTATTTGATCAATTGCAAGGGGCAAAAGTCTTCTCCAAGATAGACTTGAGATCGGGTTACCATCAGTTGAGGATAAAGGAGTTGGATGTGCCAAAGACTGCTTTCAGAACACGGTATGGGTATTTTGAGTTTTTAGTTATGCCCTTTGGATTGACAAATGCACCTGCAGCCTTTATAGATTTGATGAATCGGGTCTTTAAGCCATTTTTGGATCAATTTATCATTGTCTTTATTGATGATATATTGGTTTATTCCAAGAGTGATAAGGAGCATGAAGAGCATTTGAGGATTGCTTTGGAGACATTGAGGAAAAACGAGTTGTATGCCAAATTCGATAAATGCGAATTTTGGTTTAGGGAACTTGCCTTTCTTGGACATGTGATCTCACAACAAGGAGTGCATGTGGATCCAAAGAAAATAGAAGCTGTGGTGAATTGGGAAGCACTGAAGAATGTAGTAGAGGTGAGAAGTTTTCTGGGTTTGGCAGGTTACTACAGGAGATTTGTGGAGGGATTCTCCATAATATCTGCTCCGATGACGAAGTTGTTGAGGAAGAATTAGAAGTTTATCTGGAGTGATGAATATCAGAAGAGCTTTGAGGAGCTAAAGCACAGATTGACAAGTGTTCCGATTTTGATTCTGCCTTCTGGAGATGAGGGCTATACCGTGTATAGTGATGCTTTGAGGAAGGGTCTTGGTTGTGTATTGATGCAGGGAGACAGGGTGATAGCCTATGCTTCAAGGCAATTGAAGCCATATGAGTTGAACTATCTGACGTATGATTTGGAGTTAGCAACTGTGATCTTTGCCTTGAAAATCTAGAGGCATTATCTATATGGAGTTCAGACGAGGATCTTTATCGATCATAAGAGTCTCAAGTATTTGTTGAGCCAGAAGGAACTGAATTTGAGACAAAGAAGGTGGATCGAGTTGCTTAAGGATTAGGACTTGTTGATTGAATATCATCCAGGCAAGGCCAATGTAGTGGCGGATGCTTTGAGTAGAAAGTCTACAATTGCTTATATTCGGACAGTTTATTTGCCTTTATTGGAAGAGATAGCCAAGCTTAAGATAAGCTTGAAGCAGGAGGAACCGGATTGTCTTCTAGCTAACTTCCGAGTAAGACCGATACTCAGGGAGAAGGTTAGAGAGTTGTAGGCACAAGATGCAGATTTGAGCAAACTCAGAGAGGAAATTCAAAATGGTAAGAGTTCTGAAGTAGAGGTGAGAGATGATGGACTTATGATAGTGGGAAATAGGCTTTGTATCCCAGATGTCAAGGAAGTAAATGATGAGATTTTGGATAAGGCACACAATGCGCCTTATGTCATGCACCCAGGTAGTACCAGGATGTACAGGGATTTGAGAGAGCATTTTTGGTGAAAAGGCATAAAGAGGGATGTAGCAGAGTTTGTAAGTAAGTGTCTAGTGTGTCAGCAAGTCAAGGCTGAACACCAGGCACCTTCAGGCAAGTTAAGGCCATTGTCTATTCCGGAATGGAAGTGACAGAGGGTGACCATGGATTTTCTGATGGGTTTACCCAAGACTAGTAGGAGGCATGATGCCATTTGGGTTATTGTGGATAGGTTGACGAAATCAGCTCACTTTCTAGCGATTAAGCAGACTGATTCTTTGCATGTGCTCGCAAAGAAGTATATTGATGAGATAGTGAGATTGCATGGGATCCCGGATTCGATTGTTTCTGATAGAGACCCTCGGTTTACTTCGAGGTTTTGGGAAAGTTTGTAGGAAGCTTTTGGTACTAAGTTGAACTTTAGTACGGCTTTCCATCCTCAGACCGATGGTCAATCTGAGAGGACCATTCGGACACTTGAGAGAATGCTCAGGGCATATGTAATGGACTTCAAAGGAGCTTGGGATGAGCTTTTGCCATTGGTCGAATTTGCTTATAACAATTTGTACCATTCGAGCATTCAGATGGCTCTATATGAGACCTTGTATGGGAGGAGATGTAGAACTCCGATTTGTTGGGATGAAGAAGGAGAGAGGAAATTGGTAGGACCAGAATTGATTCAGACGACAGTTGATAAAGTCAATTTGGTTAAGTAGTGGCTTAAGGCAGCACAGGATAGGATGAAGAGTTACATTGATGGACACTGAAAGGAGATGGAGTTTGAAGTCAGTGAGAAAGTGTTCCTTAAGACGTCTCCTTGGAAAGGAGTAATGAGATTTGGCAAGAAGGGTAAGTTGAGTTCGAGGTATGTGGGTCCTTATGAAATTCTTGAGAGGATTGGACCACTCGCCTATAGGTTGGCATTACCTCCAGAATTGTCTCAGATTCATGATGTGTTTCATGTTTTTATGCTGAGGAGGTATAGATCGGATCCTTCTCATAGTATTCAGACTAGTGAGGTTCAGCTGAGAGATGATTTGAGTTATGAGGAGATTCCAATGGAGATTTTGGATACCAAGGAAAAGGTTCTCAAGAACAAGACGATTCAGTTAGTCAAAGTCCTGTGGAGGAATCATTCAGTGGAGGCTACTTGGGAGCCTTTGGAAGCCATGAAGGAGAAGTATCCGCATCTTTTCGATGATTCAGGTAATAATTTCGAGGACAAAATTTTTTTTAGAGGGGGAGAAATGTTGGGCCCCAAAATTTTTTCTAATTAATGTTATTAAGCATGAATTGTGTTAATTGTGTGATTATGTCTTAGTTGGATTAATTTGGGAGTATTAGTGGATAATTGAGGGTTCTTTGAGCTTAATGTGGTTTTAATAAGAATTAAAGGATAAAAGTATCTAAGGGAAAAATAGGAAGAGCACTTGAGTTGGATAGGTTAAGGCTTTGCATGGAGGGGTAAAAAGGTCTTTACCCATCTCATTTAGACTTAAGTGAAAGAATTAGAGAGAAAGAAGAAAAAGAGCAAGGAGAAAAGAGAGGAGAGTTGTCGTGGAGCTTGGGAAGAAGAAGAGATTAGGGCCTTTCAATCCTAGAGGATTTTCGACTGATTTGGAGTAATTTCTGGTAAGCCTAAGTGCATTTCATTTTGTTTTGGTTGGATTAAACCCTAGAATCGATTTGTATGTGTTAGAATCAATTGTTTAGAGATTTTCGAAAAAACCTAGGTGAAATCCTTAGGTTGGTGATGTTGTGACTGATCTTAAGGTTTGAAAGAGTTAGAAATGTAGTATTGGACTTGAATTAAGGATTATAAGTGTTACATTTGCAAAATGGAAGGATTGAAGTGGAAAAATGCTAGAAAGATTAGGTTCGGAGACGTTCTCTAGACCCGCACGTCGCGACGTGCAAAATTGTGTTCGCCGCGACGTGCGGGGTTGTGTTTGCCGCAACGTGCGAGGGAGGTATGCACGTCGCGACGTGCGAATTTATGCACGTCGCGACGAACAGTAGGCCTTCGTCGCGGCGTGCGAAAGGGGGGTGTACGCTGCGGTTCACACATGCGTGCACACCGCGGCGCACACGGGCCGTTCGCAACGGTTAACGTAGCCTTCGCCGCGGCGAGCTCCAGTTTTCCAGCATAGGTGAATTTTGGTATTTTGGGCATATCTTTTGCTGTGGATGTCCAAATGAGGTGATTTCGGATTCGTTGTGAACTAGAGCAATAGGGCTACAAGTTTTATGAGGAAAGGAAGTTCGAAATTTTCCTTTAAGATTCGAAAATTGGGTTGGAAGTCGGATGTAGACTTTTAGTGCTATTACTTTTGATTTTTTAAAAAGCTTTTGAATATTTCTTTTGAATATTGCTTGATTGGGAACTTAGGTTGTTATAGGAAACCAAGCCAACTTGATTCACTCGCAAGAGGAAGGACAACAATGAGTTGGATTCTCAAGCGATATTAGGTGGGTAATGTATTTATAGTTATTGTGTGATTAGGCAAATTCTTGCCTATGTGTGAATATATGTTATGTGTTATGTATGATGAGATGCATGACATTTTGATCGAATATGTGGTTAATTGTTTAAACATGATTTGTTATAAGATTTGAATGACTTGTAAGAAGCATGAGAGTTAATAAAAGTAAATTTTGATTCCGAGCATGTTATGCCTCGACTTCGGTCATGGCATTTTGAATAAATGAAAGCTTGAAAGCATACCATCTGATAAAATGATTCTGAGCATGATTATGTGCTTTTGTTTGGGCGAGAGTGGAACCATTTCGTTCGTCACATGCACGTTGACAAAAGCCTTCTCCCGGCTGTCCGCTTTTGGCATATGAGCTCCGAATGGACTCATTTTGTTCATGGTGTAAACTTCGGTCTCTTCCTTTTGTTTTCATGGAACCCTCGAGCCGTGTGATGTGCATTGCATACTTGATCTATTCACTATGACGCATACTTGTGACCTATTTTGTGAGTTGAATTAATTATACTGAATGCGTAAACTACTTGGTTAGCATGTGAGTGCTAGAATTGTTGCATGTATATATGTATATATATATACATATGTCTGAATTTGTGCTAGTTACCGATGGCTATAATCATATTAGCCACTGAGCTGTGTAGCTCAACCCATTACTTTTCACTCCTCAGGTACAGAACGAGACGATCGTTGACCCTTACAAGGCATCGGAAACTCCAAGATAGTTAGGAGCTTTTGTTTTAAGTTAATATTTTTGGTTAGCCCACCAAGCATATCATCATTGGGCATTCTCATGTATTGGATTTTGGATTTAAACTTTCATATGTATTGTGTTATATTGAGAATGTTTGTTTAATTTCTGTTGATTGTAATGACATGATGCCTTTGGTAATTGGGGTGATAATCTCATAGTTAGAATGATTGTGTAGGTGATAGAATGTATATGTTGTATGAATTTGTATAGATGTTGGGAACGGGTCCATTTTTCGGGAGCTCACAGAGGCGAGTCAGTCCTTCGTCGCGGCGCAGCCCTTAGGTGATGACCGTAGCGCGAGACCGAGGGGCTTCCTCGGGATGGAGAATTCGGGACCCGGGCCCAACAGAGTCTGTACATGGGATTAGGTGGTTAAGAGGCCTTTAAAGTTGTTTAATGTGCTTAGGTTATCTCTGATAGTTAACCATAGGGTGAAGGCAACCTTAGGTACAATGCTCTTATTCTATACCAGCTTAAGCCATACAAGTTTGGGAGCATGGTTCTTGAATTAATTCTTGCATGAGGCATTGTTGAAGCAACTAATCGAGTTCCCTAACTAGATAATATTATCTTCAAGGATGGTATTAGGAAGGTAGCTAGGAAAATGTAGAGAGAATAAATATGCTTCCTTGTTGTTGCGTAACCATTCACCTCGTCAGATAAGCTAATTAACTCTTACATTATCTTGAAAGTTTAGCCGAATGCTTTAAAAGTTATAATGAAGATATAGAGGCCTATAGAGCTCCAATTTTCATACCAAAGCTAAGTAGAGTTGCCATTCATTATCCTCAACTTTGTTTGTTTTTTAAGATTAGTTATGAGCTTTAGAAGCTTACATAAATAAGGAAGTGTCTTTTCTAGGTTTGATAGTCTAAAAGTTCTTGCTCTTCAAGTTATTACTATTGATCCATTTGACCATAATGATTCATTATTGTTAACTAAACACTATAATCTTTTGGACAACAACACTTTATTAGTTATGGAGATAGATTAAATGCCTAATCCATACTCATTTTTTGGTAAACATATTATGTTCCAACTCATTTTTGCTTAAGCTTTCTTTAACCATCACCTGAGTAGAGGAAATTCCTTAAAAACTTCTCCCAATCCTTGATTAGCTTCTTATGAAGGAAGAGATAAGAAGACTAGTAAATGTAAAGACTAATAAGGAATAAAATAACCAATTAGAGTCTCCCATCATAAGTTGGTGCCTTATTACACTAGCTACCTACTCTCGTTTTGACCATATCAAAGAGATGTTGAAATTCCTAGTATGTAACTCCTTTTTAGGGAATTGGTTTTTCCAAGATAGATAAGGTATTTAAGACTTAGTCCTATTATTTCCACTAGACAATTAACAGAACTAGAGGCTTCATAGGAGAGCACTATGAAGCTTTTGTCCTTGTTTATGCATCACCTGGACATATTATTGAATGAAACCAGTGATTTTCATCAAACAAGAGACTGACTTAACATTAGCTCCATATAAAAGGAGCAAGTCATCTATTAAAGTTAGGTTGAAGATTCTTAGTTGCTTGCATTTCCTATGAAGCCCTTTTCCTTATTGATTTTGTGCTCTATTAACCTAGTTAATACATCAATTGCAATGGCACACAGAGAAGCAGAAAGAGGATTTTCTTATTTGATTCCTTTAACCCTTATAAATAATTTGAAGCATCATAGTTGATTAAAACATTGTAGATTATAGTAATAATGCATTAAGCAATTCATTGGATAAATTAAGGTGGGAAGCCAGATGACTTTATGGTAGCTAGGATGAAATCCCAATCTAAGAGAGGATATTATTTGTTAAGTTCTTGGTCTCATGTTGGAGGAAATTTTACAGTTTCTTAAGATAAAAAGGAGAAAGGCATGGTGATAGAGAGGAAAGCTATCTGGGAGGACTGAAGACTGGTTAATAGGATCCAAGGAAGGTTGGAGAACAAAAGGACGACTATAGGAGAGTAAAAAACACTTCAAAAAGGAAGCAACTTTGAAGAAAAGCAAGAAGTCTATCAAGATTGACTCGAGAAAGTCAATATTCAATATCTACAATAATTCATTCTTATTCCTTATATTCTTTGTTGTTTATTGTAGAATTTTTTGTTTGATTATGAACTAATTAGAATATAAATCTATATTAGGACTAAACCTAGACTTATTGTTTTGGATTCATTTTTGATTTAATGTAAGATTCTAGTTTTCTTAAGAATTATTCATACTTAGTTATTTAAGTGAATTGAAGTACATAATTTAGAAAATTTAACTTGATTTCATATATAAGGATTAAAGCGACAAATAAGAAGATTCATATGTATGATTAAGTTAAAGAAAGAATAATGAGAGTCACATGGAATCCTATAAATAAGGCAACATAAATTTTCTAAGTTAAGGTCAAACCTATCATAAGAATTTATAGAATGAAATAATATATCCTTAGTGGTTTTGATTAAAGAGAACTTTCAGTTAATTAACTTAAGGATAAGAGTTATATGTCTTGAAACACAATATAGTTATAAGTTCCATATTACTATTAGCCTAGGAAACTAAAGTTAAACATTAAATCAAGATCTATCACCTTGATTGGTTATTTCTTATTTCTTATTTTGGTTTTGTTCATTTTCTTTTTAAAATCAATGATTTACTTTATTATATTAGATAATAAAAAATGATTAGTACTAGTTGTAAATGATCTAGAAAGGGGGTTGAATAGATCTTTAAAGCTTTTTTATAAAATTCTACAATAAAATCAGAAGTTAATTCACACAAAAATAATTTAAACAAATTTAATTGTAAAGAGTAGGGAAAAAGAGCAAATATTGTTTTTATAGAGGTTCGATGCTAAGACCTACGTCCTCTACCTAAGCTCCCACTTAGGATTTGGCAAACCACTTTATTACACACTTTTCAGTTTAGTGTGAACTCTTACAATACCACTTGACTTCCGACTCAAGTTACCTTTACAAACGATTTGTTTTCCGGCACAAATCCTACCTCATAAGTGACCTTTCACTGATCACTCAACTAGCACAAGAGATGAGATAAAGAAGATAGAACAATGCTCAATACAAATATGAAATAAGATTAAGAGCAATAAGTAACAATTTTTGAACAATAGTGGAATAATTTGGGTTATAGGACCTCTTTTATTGTATCCCTTGATTATCCACTCTTTATACAGAGTTTAGAGAAGAATATGGACGTTGGAAAACCTTTCTAGCCGTTGCATGATTTCATATAACCGTTCCTTAACTTCCTCCATTCCTTTTTGTGAATTATTTGGATAAATATTGTTCAGCTCTGTCCGCTAGTCGACTGATCGAGTTGTTATAATCGACTAGTGTTAACATATTTCGCTGCGGGCTTTAACTTCGCTCCTCGATAAGTCAACTAGTGACATGATAGTCGACTAGGGTTCCTATTCAATTGATTTATAGTCGATTTGTAACATATTAGTCGACTTATTTTAACCCTCATCTGATGATCTTTAATTTATTAGTCGACTTATAAAATGCTGGTCGACTTGTTGCTGTCTCCAACGAATATATTCAATCAAATCTTCTATAATCTTCATATTTAATGTCTCTAGCATGATGAAGATTATTTCCTTCTTGATTTCACCATGATTTATGTCTTGTCTTGATTTATTTCAATCCACATTACCTGAAATAATTTCTTAACCAATTTTATATATTTTATTATTATCAAAACATAAGTAGGATTTAATTTGTCAACCACCATTGGTCCAACAATCTCCCCCTTTTTGATAATGACAAAATACTTAGAAATTGTTTAAGAATTGTTAACAAGGAAACATTGATCAAGGTTTTATTCCTTGTCATTTTGGTTAGAAGTCTCCCCCTTAATCATATAAATCATTAAAATTGATAACCTTGTAAAATCAAATAAAAGTAGGAGGAAATCAAGAAAGACTCAAAACAAAGACATTTTAACAAACTCCCCCTTAGTCAAGTGACTAAAGAATATCAATATCAATTTCCAATATGACTCCCCTTTTTTGTCATAATAAAAAATAATCAATTCGAAGACGAAATAGAGGAAACAAAGATAATCATCGACACAAATATGAAGAGGAAAATTATCGCAATGACATTACATAGAAGAACAAGCCATCAAACACCAATAGTCTTAAGTAACAATCCAACAATATGAAAACAATATGAAATGTCGGTCTAGGCTAGATATAAAAACCATCATGGTGGAGAAACATCATCATGAAGAAATCTCAAAGGTGGAAGAGAATATGTTTTCGGAGATTTAAGGGAAGGAATTGAGTCTTTAAAGAGACCCAGATGACTGATAGTCGACTGGTAGGGTATTAGTTAACTAGCAAAAATAAAAGGAGAGGTGGGGGTTATCTGATAGAAAAGTAGTCAATTGATTGTGTTAAGTTAGTCGACTGGTTTTGAAAAGATAGGTGTATTAGTCGACTGGTCGTAGACTGTTAGTCGACTATAACTATAATAAAGCAAAACAACTCGAATAATTCCTCTACTTCAGTCCACTTAAACTTCAATTAGTTGACTGGAATGTTGCTGAACTCCAAATCAATCATATTTTAGCCTAAGTGTTGATCATGATGATGTGTTCTTCTAATGGAATTGCACATTTGCCCAATATTTTGACCATTTTACTGTTCTAATGTATGCAGAAAATTACAATCAACCAATAGAATTGAAATCACACATACCAAGTCTCAATTTAATGTTCACAAACACTTCTTCTTTAAAAGGTTTTGTAAATACGTCAACAAATTGATCATTAGAGGATACATGTTTCAAACAAGATTAACACAAGAGGTCTTTAACAAATTTGATCTTAGGCAAACCTCTCACAATATCATTTTTAAAAAGTTTAGAAATTAAAGGCAATGGTGTATGTCCTAACTTTCTTTGCCATAAAAATGCATTTTCTTCTAATGTTACCAAACACTTTTCATTAAAAGAACTATCATAATGTAAATCAACAATATATGAATTTCCATGTCTCAAACTAATGAAAGTAACATTTTCATCTTTCTTAACCATACAATGAAATGATTCAAATGTCACATTAAAATTCATATCACAAAATTGAGAAACACTTAGCAAATTATGTTTCAAGCCATCAATAAGCAAAACATTGTCAATGGTAGGCAAAGGTTCCTTATCCACTCTACCAATACCAATGACTTTACCTTTTTTGTTGTCTCCAAATGTGACATATTCATGGTTCTTTGGTTTGATTTCCACAAATAGGCTCTTGTTTCCGCTCATATGCCTTGAGCATCCACTATCAATGTACCATGTGCTTGATGAATTTTCATTCCTTGCTTGTACCTCATCTTCGTCATCACTTGTTGAGGAGCTATTTTTCATGAGCGCTAAGTTTTTTTCATCATTACTTTGGTATGCTTCCTCATCATCACTCCAAGTGGCTATTAGGCTAGCTTTCTTTTTTCCTTTGTCATACTTGTCATTTTTCTGGAAATTTGAAGTGAAAGATGAGCTTTTGCATTCTCTAGCATGATGTCCCTTTTTTTCACATTTCTAACATTCTTCATTGCTCTTCTTTTCTTCATAGCCCTTAGATCTTCTTTCCATTGTGTACTTCTTCCTTTCTCCATTTCTTCCACCACTTAATTCTTTCCTCCTATTTTTGAGTAGTCCTTTGAACTTCCTCAAATTTCTGGCATACATTGCTATTTCTTCGTCTTCTTCTTCTTCATCTATTTCTTCATCACTTTCATCAAGAGAAGAAGCATTAGCTTTTAAAGCAATTGACTTTTGTAACTTACCTCTTCCTCCTCTTGATTTGAGAATGATCTCATAGTTGATGAGAGATCCCACCAAGGCGTTGAATTCCAAGTGATTGAGATCTTTAGACTCCATAATAGCAGTGACTTGAGAGTCCCATTCTTTCGGTAGTGAGCAAAGAATCTTCTTTACCTTTTCGCTATCCGTCATATGCTTTCCAAGGTTGCCTAATCCATTTATGATTTCTGCAAAACGATCAAGCATAGTGGAAATAGACTCACCTTCCTTCATGACAAACATTTCATAGTCATGGAGAAGCATGTTGATCTTTGTTTCTCGAACTTGGTTTGTTCCTTCATGAGTGATGCGAAGTCTTTCCCACATTTCTTTAGCACTGGTACAGGAGTTTACTCGATTTCTTTTCTCAACCGTGAGAGCACAATATATCAATTTCATAGCTTTTGCGTTAATGTAAGCTTGCTTCCAATCATTGTCATCATATTTCAGCTTCGTTTTCACCTCGCCATTTTCTTTTAATGGAACATGTGGACCGAAGATGATGATCTTTCAATATTCCACTCCCTCGCTTATAATGTGATACTTCATAGGATTTTTTCAAGAAGAATAGTTAGTACCATTAAACAAAGGTGGGTGATTATTTGTATTACCTTCTTCCGCTAGGTTATTGTGTGCCATCCCTGGATACTTCTACTCTGATACTAATTGTAAACGATCTAAAAGAGAGGTTGAATAGATCTTTAAAACTTTTTTATAAAATTCTACAATAAAATCAGAAGTTAATTCATATAAAAACAATTTAAATAATTTAATTGTAAAGAGTAGGGAAAAAGAGCAAACACTGTTTTTATAGAGGTTTGGTGCTAAGACCTACGTCCTTTACCTAAGCTCCCACTTAGGATTTGGCAAACTACTTTACTACATACTTTTTAGTTTAGTGTGAACTCTTACAATACCACTTGACTTCCGGCTCAAGTTACCTTTACAAACTATTTGTTTTTCGGCACAAATTCTATCTCAGAAGTGACCTTTCACTGATCACTCAACTAGCACAAAAGATGAGATAAATAAGATAGAACAATGCTCAATACAAATATGAAATAAGTTTAAGAGCAATAAGTAACAATTTTCGAACAATAGTGGAATAATTTAGGTTATAGGACCTCTTTTATTGTATCCCTTGATTATCCACTCTTTATACAGAGTTTAGAGAAGAATATGGACGTTGGAAAACCTTTCTAGCTGTTGCATGATTTCATATAGCCGTTCCTTAACTTCCTCCTTTCCTTTGTATGAATTATTTGGATAAATCTTGTTCAGCTCTGTTTGTTAGTTGATTGGTCGAGTTATTATAGTCGACTAGTGTTAACATATTTCGCTGCAGGCTTTAACTTCGTTCCTCGATAAGTCAACTAGTGACATGATAGTTGAATAGGGTTCCTATTCAATTGATTATTAGTTGACTTATAACATATTAGTCGACTTATTTCAACCCCCATCTGATGATCTTTAATTTATTAGTCGACTTATAAAATGTTGGTCGACATGTTGCTGTCTCCAACGGATATATTCAATCAAATCTTCTATAATCTTCATATTTAATGTTTCTAGCATGATGAAGATTATTTACTTCTTGATTTCACCATGATTTATGCCTTGTCTTGATTTATTTCAATCAACATTATCTGAAATAATTTTTTAACCAATTCTATATATTTTATTATTATCAAAACACAAGTAGGATTTAATTTGTCAACCACCATTGGTCTAACACTAGTAGTTATAGTCCTTTTGTAATCAATTCTCGCACTCACGTTAACTATACCTTAAGAATGATAAGTGCACTTGCTTTATTGCCTATTTAGATGGGCTTATACTAATAGAATTTTTGTCAGTAGAGCTTTTATTAGTAGAACTTTTGTTAGTAGAGTTTCTATGAAAAAAAGTTTTTCTAAGAAATCAATTAACTGTTTGACCGTCATTTAAAAAATATTTTTTTAAAAAAGCTTCATATAGTAGACTATTTGACAACGCAAAAATAAAAATCCTTTTAAATTTAATTTAATTTAATTTTATTTTTAATAAAAATCATTTATGCATATAAATATTATTTAAAGTATATTAAACAATATACAAAACACAATATATTAATTATTATATAATTTTAAACCATATGAAACATAAATGAAAATATATCTAACCAAATCTTTTATATGGTTTATAACATAAGTCAAACTAATATAAAAATACATATTAAAATATATAAAAGTCAAATAATATTATATAATTCTTAAAATAAACGTGAAGATGAGTTTGTGAAAATTATGTATAAAACATAAGGACAAAAGAGACTAAAAAATAGACTCATTAATTGATCTAAAAAATTTGTTAAAAAAGCGCTTTTTTCAGAAGCTCAAAATTTGAGTTTCTTAAAAAGCTGTATTTTAGCGGCCAAAAAAGTAATATCTACTAAAAAAATGCTTTTTCATTTTACATTAAAATACTTTTTTTTTTCTTAAAAAAAGTTTTACGGTGAAAAAAAGTACTTATTCACTCCCCAAAAGCTCAACCAAATAGATACTTAATAATAATAATTATTATTTTTATGTTTTCAAAATTATAATAATCGCATCAAACTCCAAACTAGAAAATGACTATAGTTGAGATGGTTATGTGCAACTCAAGTAAATTTCAAATTTTCAAAATTGTATAATATTTTTCATCCTATAGTTGATTAACAATTAATTGTTATTATCAATATACTTTTGATAATTGTAATTGAGTAAATTATAGAGATGGATGACAAATTGAATCATTCAAATTAAAATAAGAGGAATTATCAAGAAGACATGTAAGTTTTAATTCACAATATGGTATTGGTTCGTAATATCATGTATATTATTATTATAACTTTGGAAATGATGATGTGTTATTTATGTGACAACGCATTAATGTTACGGTGACATAACATGTCCACACAATTTTGTAAGATTTATAAAGTGGATATGTGAATGCTAATGTCTCTTTTATTTGGCTATTATAAGACAATTGAATTTTGAAAAGTAAGAAGATTGAAAATTTCAAAATTATTAAAAGGAGTAGCTTGTGAAAGAACTAAATATACCATTACATTACCCTTTATTTGTATGATCTTACAATGATTCATTTCTAAGAGAAGTTTAGAATTCAATTAATAAATTTCCTAAAATATGCTAATATTTTCTATATTTTTAAAAGTATCTTTATTTAAAAATGATCTGAGAACACATTTTCTAAAAAGATCTTTTATTGGATTTTACTAAGTTATTTTAATATAACTTTTATGTGATTGAATATTAAACATATGATATAGTTCTAAGATGAATTTAATATGAATTTTGAATAATATGTTATTAGTATTTTAATAACAATTAGATAATTTTTGAATAATATGTTAATTTTCTCTAATTAGTTAATTTATATCTTTTATCTTAATAGCTTAACAAGATGAACGTATGAAATAAACATACTATAGTTTGCTCATAAAAAACATGGACAAATCAAACTTAGTTAGTTTGATTTGAAGTATGAATTAGCAGTAAAAATTGCAAAGGTGATGACTTTGGATACGATTCGGAGTCCGAGTGGATAACAAATGCAAATGCTGTGCACCCTCTAACAATTCTCTCCGAGCATCACGCTTAATGCAGAAGTGGCAAGGGGTACTGGAGAGCTGAAGCTACTAAGAGAAGCCCATGGCTACCCTCGCTTTTCCTTACCTCGATTCCTTTCTTGCAGATTTTCCTCCCACTAACCGCCTCTCCCTCTTCCGCTCCATTTCTAGGCCTTTTCCTACCCACCGTCGCCACAGACGCCGCTGGCACTTAACTAGAACCATCGTCTCTGCAGTTAACATCTCATCCGCGGTTGCCCAGCGGCGACTTTCCTCCACGGACCCAAACAATCAGCTGCTTAAGCCTTCTGTCCTTACCTTTCAACAAGCCATTCAGCGACTTCAGGTACAGTCCTTTTCTTATTGAAAAATTTTTCACTGTCTTTCCCTGTTCCGTTTGAGAAGAATAAACTAAACTAACCTTTTGTGTTAAAGGAATACTGGGCTTCAGTAGGATGCGCGGTAATGCAATGCAGCAACACCGAGGTACTCCCACTCCTCGCTTTGATTGCTTTATCAACCTTAATTCCTTGCCTGCGTCGTGCACTGTTGTGTAACTTATGGTTTTAAACAGGTTGGAGCTGGTACTATGAATCCCCTGACGTTCTTAAGGGTTCTTGGTCCAGAGCCGTGGAATGTTGCGTAAGTTTGGTTGACGTTGAATGTGGATATTAAATTAGTACAGCTTCTTTCATTTTTACTATTATTTCTGTACATTCCAGTAAAGCTACTAAACCAGGAACTGAGTTCTGCAAATTTGGTGGCTTCTGGCTTCTTCTGTCTACTCTAAAGATTCTTCTTTGGATATTTATACTATATTCTTCTTTTGTGCCTGTCTGATCGTCTATTTTCCAATTTAACATATAAAACTGTCGTTTACCACTACAGTTACGTGGAACCTAGTATCCGACCCGATGATAGCCGTTATGGGGAAAACCCAAATAGGCTTCAACGTCACACTCAATTTCAGGTTAAGTTGAAATTTTGATTGATTAAAATTGTCATTTCTATGAACACTTTCTGCTGCTGTCTTGTTGTAATTTGTGTTAGTGATGATGGAGATTGACTTTTCTTATCTTTTTCAGGTTATACTTAAGCCTGATCCTGGAAATTCACAAGACCTCTTCATTCGAAGCCTCTCAGCTTTAGGTATTAACTCTCACATCATGCTCTGTTTTCATGGATGCCAAAAGGTTTGATTCACTCCTCCGTCACAAGATACATATTTCAAAAACATGCTCTTCAAATTGCTATCCTTGCCTTTTTTAGAAAATTGAAAACTTTCAAAATGGAGTGGGGTACTGTATTCCTAGGAAAATGAAAAAAAAAAGTTTGAGAAAGCAAAGTAAAAGCTTTTTTTGATTGCATTGACATCATAACTCGAAATGTGCATGGATCCATGTATGTTATGACATTTGGGAAAGAATAAGTCATTATGCTTGAATAGATTAGTATGTAACCTATTTCTATTAGTGGAATATCCAGGTATATATCTCAACTACAAAGTGGAGGAATTATAGTTTACGATAGTATCATGATGGATTCTGTTGCTAATAACAGCAATGAAAGTCGGGATATGAATCCAAAACAACAAAATAAGATAAGGGGTTAAAACATTCATCTTATATAATGTGTGCTTGTAGGTTTATGCAATATATTTATAAGAAGACGTATTTACCTAGTGGAAACTCCTGATTCTATTTTTAGACAAAAGAGAATGGTATTAACTGAAAAGAATCTTATGCTTCCTTGATAGTTGCATAATCTTAAGCATCCTACTAATGAAGTAATGGTTATCCTAAACAACTAATAGAAGCTTTTTTCTTCCCCTGAACATAATTCATAACTTAGGATTCCAAATAGGGTATTATTACCTTTCCATTGATTTAATTGGTTTGCCATCAGTATAAACATATTACAAGTTAGCTGATAATTATGTTAGTACTATTGAAAGGTGCTCTTAACTTATTTGCTTTTACATTTTAGCATTTATCTCAAGTTTTGACAATATCACTTGATTGTAGGTATTGATGTTAAAGAGCATGATATTCGATTTGTGGAGGATAACTGGGAGAGCCCGGTAGCATATTATCCTTAATGAATTGTTATATTGGTGAAGTATGTTTAGTGCTTGTTTTGATAGTCTTGACCTAGAATCTCCTGTAGGTACTTGGTGCTTGGGGCCTAGGTTGGGAAGTCTGGATGGATGGAATGGAGATCACCCAATTTACTTACTTTCAGCAGGTTCTTTACCCAAGGGATGATTAGAATTAGGGTTTCCATCCTTTTCATTTAGTCCTTTGAATGATCATTTTCTTGGTTGAGGTAGATATTGCAATATTGGTAAATATTTATGTTTTTCTATTGGTGTTTTCACTTTGCAATTTTGTTGTGTTCTGTCTCAATAGGCTGGGAGTCTTCAATTGTCACCCATATCAGTTGAAATCACTTATGGCCTGGAACGCATTCTTATGTTGCTTCAGGTTAACTTAATTTTCCACCTTGTTGCCTTTGTCTGTTAATATGGTTACTAATCCATTTGTAAAGACTAACTTCAGAACTGGTTGGTAGGGGGTTGATCATTTTAAGAAAATTCAGTATGCTGATGGGATCACGTATGGGGAACTGTTCTTGGAAAATGAGTAACAAACCCTTCTTGTTTATTATCATGTGCTTTAATACTTTAGATTACTGCTCTTTCCATTTTCACTCTATTTGAGGCACTATTTTCATGTGAATTTGGCACACATTCTTTTCAGTTGCATTGTTTTTATTACCTTTTCCTTTTCATGTTTAATAATTATTAAACTACATGTAAAATATTGTCTAGGACATGTGCATATTTCGTATCACAATTCAATAATTATATCGCAGTTCTACTTCAGGAAGGAAATGAGCACATATTATCTAGAGCGTGCTAGTGTTGATCATGTTCAGAAGCAATTTGACCTTTTTGAGGAAGAGGCTCATTCCTTACTTGCTTCAGGCCTTCCAATTCCAGCGTATGTTCAACGGTTGATACTTTATTTGTGTCTAGAATATCTTATTAGTGTTCCAACTTTACTTCAAGATAATGTTTTCAACATGCTAGGTATGATCAGCTTTTGAAGACATCACATGCTTTCAATGTACTGGATTCTAGAGGTTTTGTTGGGGTAACAGAACGGGCTCGATATTTTGGTCGTATGCGCGGGTGAGATTACTTCATCTTGCTACTATACTGATTGTGTGTAGTTGATTTTCGTTCAACCAAAATTTATCGACTTACATCAATGTACAATACTGTCACGCGTACTTTCCAACTAAAATGACATCATTAAAGAAGAAAGTATCATCTTTTGACTACTTATTTCTTTGTGATTTATCAGTTTAGCTCGTCAATGTGCTCAACTTTGGCTAAAGACTAGGGAGGTACTTGGACATCCACTGGGTGTTGTTTCTGGACCTGTTCATTCTGTGGCTCCTAAAGAGGCACTAGAGGCAGCAGTGAAGAAGGTGACTATATATATTTGTTTCCTCTACTTTCCTCTTTCGTCTTCTGCTTAGGAAGTATAATTTTGTTGGTCAATTGGATTTCCTTTTCGATCGTTCTGATGTCTAAACTTTTTCAACTCTGCAATTTCTGCATTAAGCCTTCCAAGATTATGTTAGTTTATTCTTGTTGACTTAGGGTATAAAGTTTCTGGTTTCATGCCATGCATAACTTGGTAAACTGATATGATTTTGTGAATGCTGTAATCTGTTGGTTTCAGCACTGTAGCAATTTCAGGACTTTCATCTGTACTTTCCGTTTTTTTAACACCTTTAGATCAAGGGACATTCTCTTCTTCTTCTTGAATGGCTTGTACATGATGCTTAACTGTCATCATAACTTTATAAAGAGTTACCACTAGAGATTCGTCTATGCTTTAGAAATAACAAGCTAGCACAATTGTGTGTGCAGATACAAACATGAGTCATAGAGTTCTTTCATTGTCAGTTTAGCATTTCTTCTTAATCTAATGTTATTGGGTATCTCTTCCATTTAGTCAATGCATATTAAATTCTCATTAGGTGGGAGTAGCTATTTTCTTTTATTTTATAAAGACGTCTTGCAGTATTTGTTTTATTAGTAATTATTCTTTGCTACTTTTTTAGCAGGTTCATGACATCATGAGATTGTTTGTACTTGAAATTGGGACTGAAGAACTACCACCTCAAGATGTTGTTAGTGCTAGTAATCAGGTATAATTCAGTTTTGGCTTCACATAGAAATTGATTCTTAAATGATATTTTGGCCAGTTGATATGATTTGGGATTCATGTCTTAATATTGTTGGTTTATATTTACCCATTTGAAGAATAAACTACATCATTGGTGTGATGATATGATGCCCTCTCCAAAAATTTTGTGGTTTAAGTGTACTAGCCTGCTGGCCTTTGCAGCTTAAAGAGTTGGTATCACAATTGTTAGACAAACAAAGGTTGAGCCACAGTGGAGTGAAAGCATTTGGCACTCCTAGAAGACTAGTGGTACTTTTTTCAAATTTACCTCCTTGCATATTGTGGATTAACTCATGAATGTGCATGTATGTGTATTGACTTGTGTGTTTATGCATAAAATACTAGGAACAACATATTAAATAATTCTATGTTGTGTATTGTAAATAGTTTGAATAAATTAGTTCTGAGCATCCATGTATTGTTAATCATGGTAGCAACTACGAATTATGATAGTGATGGTTTAAAGAAATTGGTAATTCTGATATCCACGTATTGTTAATGATGGTAGCAGCTAGGAATGATGATAGTGACAAAGTCACTATCTCATCATTAGGAATGTAGTGACTAGAAAGGAGGAAATTCAATTTGAATAAAGAGTTCATTTATTTTTTCTCCTAATATGATCAACCTTTACTTTCTTTCCCCTTTCCTTCCGCTTGTCCTTTCCCCCCCTTACTCTGCTTGCAAGGGCTTGGTCTTTCATATAAGGACTCTGTTTATGTGGGAGAATCCTCTTGTCATCACCTTTAATAGGATAGGCTTGGACTCAATCCTGCAGTAGACTAGAGCACTAGGGCTGCCATCTACAATACACCCAGTGTATTTTTATGCCATAGTTCATTGTGGATCATTATGAGCAACTTTAATTGATTAACCCTTAGTTCTGTTGATGTTAGTTGAAGATAATATGTGAAGATGAAGTTATTCAGTTGCGCCATGAAGTTCCTTTTTGATCCTCAAACTTGATATATTGGGGTTTGATTTGTTTATAACTTTGAAAAGTTAATAACTACTAAAAGTACATTTTGTTTTCTCCTTGAAATTGCTAGACCGGAGTCATCCATTTCAGCCTCTAGAAAGATGCATAAAAGAAGCTTATTATACTTTTTCTTTTCACTAGCTTTCAAACTTTGATATTCCTTTAACATGTTCCAAATAGATGCCAATACTTTTCTTTCTTTCCATTAAACCTTCCTGTTCATTCTACGACAGCACCTTTCCTTTGAACTATCAATTTGACGACCAAACTTCTACTGGTGATGGGAAATCATATTTTATTTTCCTTTTCAACACTACAACTAATAACTAAATTTGTATTTGCTTATAGTTACTGCTTATAAATGAGTGCTCTCTTTCCAAATTTTTTGGTCATCAAAGAGCTAATCATCCCAATTGATAGACTCATAGACTGATTTTATTTCCATGTATCAGACCATCCATATGTGCCCTTTAGTGCAAACAACGACATGTATTATATCTGGATATTTTTATTCTTATGCTTGTCAATCAACCTGCCATGTGAAATAGACACCTTTGTGTTTCAAACCAACACCCTTAAAACATTTATCTTTCTGTGAACAAAGGTTTTCAAATTAGTTTTTCATAGCTACATATTAAAGTGATGGAATGCTGCTTCTTTTTCTAAGTTTATGTTCATTTTGTGATATTCATGCCTTTTCTAAGTAATATGTGTACATTAATAGTTTGTATCTTATTCTTGCATTCACAGGTTCATGTTGAGAGCCTTCACACAAAGCAAGATGAAAATGAGGTTGATGTTCGTGGACCTCCTGTATTGAAGGCTTTTGATGAACAAGGAAATCCAACGAAGGTGTTCATATGCTCTTTTCCTATTTAGATGATGTGTTGATTAATAATTTTGGTCTATTGAATTGAAACCCCTTTAGATTTGGTGGTTACTATAAATGATTGTGTTTGGAGTCTTGGACAAAGCAGCGTTGAATGTAATTGAAATCAAATGTGAAAAGCTACAAATTGGGTTGTATAATGGCAGGCTGCTGAGGGATTTTGTCGCAGACACAATGTGCCATTGGACTCAATGTTTAGAAGAGTTGATGGTGAGTTGGTTTACACTGCTAAGTTCTAAAGACAAGTGCATCTTATTTTTCTTTCATCTGAGCTTTTATCCACATAAATGATTGTTTTGTGTGTTAGCAGTCCATTTTTTGTTTAAAACCCTGTTTTGTTTATAGTCTTTGCACTGCTTAAAATATCATGTTTCTTGTTATGGTTTCATATATTTAAAAGCTAATATATCACCATATTATTTAACACTGAAACTTTTAGTTCTTTGTTAGCACTCAGCCCGTTTGCGCACAGCCCACCAAGCCCATCCAAACCTACATCCGTAGGGGCAAGATGGGAAAAGGGGGTACTGCCACATAATCAGTTTGTTATGAGTCGGTTATGATGAGAGATTGTGCATGGGGTGGGTAAGGAATATAGAGAATCGTATAAGGGAGAGGGATATACATTCATCTTGTTATCTTGCTATTGCATTGGCACAGGAAGACTACCTTTCAGGAGGTATTCCTTATTGTACCTACTGATATAGTAATAATACAATCTCTATATCGATTTCCTATCAATTGGTGCTTTCATTGAGAGAAGAGGCTCAAGAAGGAAGAAAGTGTATGCACACAAGAATGGAGGCAAGGGTGTCGGCAGTAGAAGCTTCTCTAAAGAGGCAGGAGTCATCTCTCTCAGCCCAAGAGGGTTTGGTGAAGTCGCATGATACCACTCTTAAGGATCTTCGGACACAGCTCAGTTCCTTGATGGCAACCGTCGAAACATTAGCCAAATCGCAGGGCTTGTTACAATCCGAAGTTAGGGAGGGATTTCAGTCGTTGATGGCAAAAAATACGCAGAAACAACATGTGAATGAAGGAGAGGTACCGCCAGCGTTTGTTCCCCATGCGCACGCATCCTCTTCAGCTGGAAATGAAAGACCAGCGCAACCTACGTTCTCGGAGGCTGGGAACGAGCAGGCAGGAGGGATGCATGGTTTCGGCAGTTATAGACACCATGACTACACGCCTCCAGCTGCGTCTGAACGGGCATGGGAGGAGTATAGAAATGTTGCTCGTCGGGTCGATCTTCCCACGTTCAATGGGAGCGACCCGTTTGCTTGGGTGACTCGGGCTGAGTCGTACTTCATGATTCACGATATTCCCCCGGAGTTGCGTCTGCCAATGGTGCAAATTAGTATGGAGGGAGCGACTCTGTATTGGTTCATGAACCTTCGGGAGTTCGATCCACGAATGACGTGGGAAAGGTTCAAACGATCTTTGTTCGAACGTTATGGTGGAAGGGACGACGGTGATCCGATCGGCGGTGGAAAACTTCTCAACGTGGCTCGGTCGACGACTATATAGACGAGTTCGAGAGTAGCTTCACGAATCGGCAACTTTCTGGAAGAATGGTACATGAGTTGTTTCTTGGGTGGCTTACGAGAGGAGGTGAGGAATAGAGTCCGGACTCACGACCCGCCAACCCGTGTCCGGCTCATTTCGATAGCTAGGAAGGTCGAAAGGGAGCTTGTCGGGGAGGGTGTTATTCGTCAAGGAGAATGGAGGAGAAGAGTCGATGGGGGGTATGCGAACTCTGGGAACCGAATGATTAATCCTTTGGCGCACCGTCCTACTCAACCGACCCATGCAGCAGGAATCATAAAAAATGACGTGAGGGTGGCATCCACTCAACAGCGTGGTCCCACGACTGGAAACCACCGACCCCAGAACCCAAAGTGGAAAGGCACTCGCAACTTATCCTATGACCAGCTGATGGAAAGAAGAGAGAAGGGTCTGTGTTTTAAATGTGGTCAGATTTTTGGTCCACTTCACATTGTCCGGACAAGGAGTTTAGGCGATAGTGTGGGAGGGAGATGAAGTCGAGGAAGGGACAACAATAAGAGATACCTCTGCAGAGATGAAACAGGAAGGCGGGAATTGGTGTGCAACTCGGTAGAATTCAGGGAGTTAGATGGAAATCAGACATCACCACCGAAGTCAATGGTTCTAAAAGGTAAGCTGAATGAGGTGCCTGTTGTTATTTTGATTGACAGTGGTGCTAGCCACAATTTCGTGTCTAAGAGATTTGTTCAGGCAATGGGGTTAGGGGTTACTCCAACCAGAACCTTTGGAGTCAGATTGGGTGATGGACATCGTTCCTTCTCCCAAGGGATGTGTAAGGAGATCAAGCTGGAATTGAATGGTGAGGAGTTCAGGCTGAATGCTTATCTGTTTGATACTGGTGGTCCTGATTTGATTTTGGGGGTTGCATGGCTAGAAACTTTGGGAGTGGTGAGGGTCGACTGGAAAAATATGTTTATGACCTTTGATCGAAGGGGAGTTGAGGTAACCTTACAAGGAATTAATCCTCACACTTCTCCTCTACATGCACTGCAGCAGATTTTGAAACATCCAGACTGGAAAATTGAGGGGCTGCTGTGTTCTTTAAAAATGGGCAGAAACTCATCTGCTGAGGCAATTCCTTTGGACGTGGGTCAGCAAGAAAAGTTGGAGGGTATTTTGCACAGATTTGGATCAGTCTTTCAGGAGGTTGAGGTGCTACCACCAAGGAGGAAGCATGATCACGCGATTAACCTTAAGGAAGGAGCAGAACCGGTGAATATCCGCCCGTATAGACATGCTCATCATCATAAGGATGAAATTGAGAGGCAGATCCGAGGGTTATTGGAGGCTGGGGTGATAAAACACAGTATTAGCCCTTTTTCAAGTCCGGTTATACTTGTTAAGAAAAAGGATGGGTCGTGGCGCATGTGTGTTGATTACCGCGCCTTGAATAAGCTCACTATTCCGGACAAGTTCCCAATTCCTGTGGTGGATGAATTGATGGAAGAACTACACGGGGCTAGATACTTTTCTAAAGTGGATCTTAAGTCTGGATTTCACCAGATTAGAGTTAGGGAGGAGGATACCTATAAGACAGGGTTTCGGACTCATGAAGGCCACTATGAATATCTGGTGATGCCTTTCGGCCTCATGAATGCTCCGGCTACTTTTCAAGCTACTATGAATTTTATTTTAAACCCTTCTTACGGAAATTGTCTTAGTTTTCTTTGACGATATTCGATTTATAGTGCTGATTGGGATGAGCATATGGAGCATCTAGTTTGTGTGTTACATTCATTGGATAATCGGTTGGTGGCAAATCAAAAGAAATGCACTTTTGGAATGAAATCATGGATTATCTAGGCCATATCATCTCCTTTGAAGGTGTGTCAATGAATCCTTCAAAATCCAAAGTATTTTGGATTGGCCTATTCCAAGATGTGTCAAAGGGTGAGGGTTTCCTAGGTCTTCTGGGTACTATAGAAAGTTTGTCAAAGACTATGGAAAGGTTGCTAAGCCTCTCACGGAACTCACTAAGAAGGACGGTTTTAATGGAATAATGATGCTCAGAAGCTTTTGATGCCTTTCAAGAGGAAGTTGACTTCACACCTATCTTGGCCCCGCCTAATTTTGCCAAGGAATTTTCCTTGAATGCGATGCTCGGGGAGAGGATTAGGCGATCCTAGTGCAAGAAGGTCGTCCGTGGCCTTCTTGACAAGGCTTTGGCTGAATCGACCTATGCAAAATCTGTTTATGAGAAGGAAGTTATGGCGATGGTTATGGCTGTACAGCATTGGAAGCATTACTTAATCGGAAGGCATTTCAAGGTTTACACCGATCATAAAAGCTTGAAGCATTTATTGGACCAGCGTATACCTTCCATAGATCAACAATGCTGGCAAGCTAAGCTGTTGGGGTTGGATTTTGAAGTTATCTATCGGCCGGGAAAACAAAATGGGGCAGCAGATGCTTTATCAAGGGTGGAAGATGATAAGTTGTTATTTTCTGCAATTTCAGCACCCTTTTGGCTTGATTTGGATGTAGTTCGAAGAGAGCTCCAAAAGGATTCAGTCCTACTTTCCATTGTGACAGCACTAGTGTCGGATCCTAGTTCTAAACCTAACTTCCACTTCAGGATGGTTTGCTGTTTTATAAAAACAGATTGGTGTTATCGACTTCCTCGGACTCATCCCTCAATTTCTGCAGGAGTATCACGCTTCTCCTTCAGGAGGGCATTCAGTTTCTTAAAGACTTACAAAAGATTGGTGGAGGACTATTTTGGCTAGGAATGAGGGTGCTGTCCGAAGTTTGTCTTGGAATGTCTTTGCTTGTCGAAACATAAATACTTGGCTATGTCCCCAAAGGGTTTCCTTGACCCTTGCCTATTCCTCAATCGATTTGGGATGAAATCTCCATGGATTTCATTACCGCCTCCCTAAGTCTCAAGGCTATGAGGTAATTCGGTGGTAGTTGATCGTTTATCCAAGTATGCTCATTTCTCACTTCTCAAGCATCCTTACGGCTAAGGCATGGTGAGGTTTTATCCGTGACATTGTAAGGCTACATGGGATCCCTAGCTCCATTATAAGTGACAGAGACCCACTTGTTTACTAGCAACTTCGGAAGGAATTATTCAAGCTACAAGGGATGACCTTGAAAATGAGTTCATCTTACCATCCTCAAACGGATGGCCAGACTGAAGTGATTAACTGAAGCCTCGAAACTTATCTCCGCTGCTTCACTTCTGAACAGCCTAAGTTTTGGTCTACTTGGCTTGCATGGGCCGAATATTGTTTTAACACAAACTACCATGTCTCGACGGGGCGAACTCCTTTTGAG
The DNA here is from genome assembly GCA_029891385.1 of Erythroxylum novogranatense. NCBI lineage: Eukaryota > Viridiplantae > Streptophyta > Magnoliopsida > Malpighiales > Erythroxylaceae > Erythroxylum > Erythroxylum novogranatense. The sequence continues at coordinate 72,002,345 of CM057225.1, read as the reverse complement.
ATTGTATATGGCCGTCTACCTCCTACCTTGCTACACTTTACTCAAGGAGAGACTCAAGTGGAATCGGTGGCTCTTGCTTTAGTTGATAGAGATGAAGCACTTCGTCAACTTAAGCACAACTTATGGAGAGCACAATCTCGGATGAAGAAATCAATGACGGACATAGAAGGAAGTGTCTTTTCGGTGGGTGACTTAGTTTTGTTAAGCTAAGACCCCATAGGCAGTCACAGTTGCAAGGAGAATCACCCTAAATTGACCGCCGATACTATGGTCCTTTTAAGATAATTGGGAGAGTGGGTCAAGTTGCCTATAGGCTGCAATTGCCTCCTTCATCTAAGGTCCATCCTGCTTTTCATGTTTCACAATTGAAGAAGGCTTTGGGCAACCATTGATGGAGCATACCCTTCCCAGTCCAGAGATAGATCGGGAAATATGGCGAACCGGAGGCAATACTTGCTTCAAGAACTTCTAAGTCTAAAGGAGTTTCAGACTTCATGGCTCATCGGTGGAAGGATCGACCAGCAGAGGAGGCCACTGGGAGGATCTTGATTTTATTAAGGCGTATCCTTCCATCCACCTTGAGGACAAGGTGCTTCTTGAGAGGGAGGAAATTGTTAGCTTTTCGGCCCGTTTGACAAACGACCCACCAAGCCCATCCAAACCTACATCCGTAGGGGCAAGATGGGAAAAGGGTCTTGCCACATAATCGATTTGTTATGAGTCGGTTATGATGAGAGATTGTGCATGGGGTGGGTAAGGGAATATAGAGAGAAGCGTATAGCGGGAGAGGGATATACATTCATCTTGTTATCTTGCTATTGCATTGGCCTGGGAAGACTACCTTTCCAGGAGGTATTCCTTATTGTACCTACTGATATAGTAATAATACAATCTCTATATCGATTTCCTATCATTCTTGTTCTTGATTTATTTATTAGACAACTTCTAAGCTTTTCCTGTTTCATCTCTTATGGTCTTTTGTGTACCTTCTGTTTTAAAGATTTAATAAGCATTTTGAAGATGTCACATCACCTTTGTGTTAATGGTGCTTTGCTCAGATTATATAACTGCATTTGTTGGATTGTTTTTGATATTAAATTAGATTGATTTTTCACTACCATTAATTGATTCTTTATTTTTGTTTTTGTTTTCGTAGATTCTTACATTTACTTTAGTGCATGCATTTTATTTGTTGATGTTCTCGGTTAATTCATCCGTCCTTTTAATTTGCATGTGTTGTATGAATTTGTTAAATTCATGCAACAAATGCAAATTAGAAGGATGGATCAGGTTAGCATGTTTTGTTGGTGCTCACTTTATTTCACTGGAAAGATATGGGTATTTGCAATGGTGTGGACTGGCAAAATTTTGATCCAGTTAAATGTAGCCTTTATGTTTTTCATTTATATATGTATAACATGCTCACATTAGTATCAGCGTGATGATGATACTTGAAGAGTTCTATTTTGTCTGTTTTTTTTGTTTTTCCCCTTCTCTTCATAGGGAAAACAGAATATGTATATGCACGTGTGATGGAGATTGCTCGGTGTAGTTTGGAGGTAGAGATGCTTATCCTTTTTCTTTTTTTCTAGTCAAGGTTTTACATGGCATCTTTTTAACTTCAAAATTATTAAATGGTATTGGTTCTTGAGAAGCAAGTATATGAAATATTTATAAAGAAATTAAGACCTTTGGAAAGGTGAAAATCGCACCAAAAAGATGATATTTTTTATGACAATATTCCCTTTGTTTAGGATCATTTATGTGCACTATTTAACTAAATGTATCACCTATTTGCTAGATTTTATCTGAAGATTTGCCCAATATCTTCAGTAAAATATCATTTCCAAAGTCAATGCGCTGGAACTCTCAGGTGTAATTCATTCCCCATTTGGAGCTCTTTCTATTTACCCTTTTACTTGTGACTATTTTAGGAAGTTTACTAATATACTTTCTATTATCTAGGAGAAATTCTAGTTTTTGATGAGGCACTTGTTTGTTTCATTTTCATGATGTAGGTGTTTTTCAGTAGACCAATTCGGTGGATTATGGCATTGCACGGAGATGTTATTATTCCTTTTATCTTTGCTGGAGTGTTGAGGTACGACCTCCCTCCCTTCCTTTCTTTTGCTTGCTCGCTTGCTTTTGTGGAATTGTTTGCCAAACGTGTATGACATGGCTTGGCCTGTATAATGATATGCAAAATCTATTTGTGTGATAAACTCCAACGAGAAAAGTGAAGGAATCAAAAAGTACGAAACTAATTGGAGGAAAAGAGACAGAAGATGTATATTGGTGGAAATGGAGAATACCAAAAAACTGATAGCTATTCGATATGGTATCCTCTCCTCAGGGACTTAGTCAAGCCATTTTGCAAAATAACAATCACTGTCCCTCTCTCCTCCTTTGTCACAAATAGATATGAATATATAATAGCTAACTACTGCCCCCTTATCAAAGTAATGGTATTGGAATGCAAAAACAACATAACCAACATAAATCAATTTTTCGTTGATCATTTTATTGAGCTGGATCTTGGATTGGGTTTTTTTTCTTCCTTTTCTTGTAATACATAAATTGCACTAAAAGTCTATCATTACCCTCCCCTTTCACATTCACCTTGTCCCCAAGGTGGAAATCTAGGAATTGCTCTTGCAACATATCTATTTGTTCCCATATGGCTTCAAAATCAAGTAAATTTTCAAGTAAAATTTTCCATTAAATTGATGCTTCTAGCCTTGTAGAAACTACACTTGTATCCAAAACCTCCCTAGGCTCCACCGCCCACTCCAAATTCTCAGTCTGGACAAGAGAGGTTGGGCAGTAACTAAATTCCCAATAGCCTTCTTAAGTTGAGACGCGTGAAAGACATGATGAATAGATGTAGAACTTGGGATTTCAAGTTTATAAACTACCTTCCCTATCCTTTGCAATACCTTATATGGACCAAAATACCAAGGGGATAATTTTTGTTATTCCTTTTAGCCAAGGATTGTAATCGATAGGGTCAGGGTTTCAAATAAATCATATCCCCTACTTGAAACTCAACATCCCTCTGGTGTTAGTCAGTCCTCTATTTCGTGGAATTCTCGACGAAATGAAGATGGTCCTTTAATTTGGTCAATAAAATATCTTACTATAGTTGCTATGCTTGTAGATTAGAATTGGGAGGAGGATTAGCATGATTATATTGGACTAAAGGGGGAGGGTCACGCTTGTAGACCAACTTGAAAGGTGTGCAATGATTGGTATTAAACCAATATTTAGCCAATGGAAGCCACTTAACCCACTCACCAGGTCTGGATCTCACAGGTAAGCCTCTAAATTCTGATTCACCGCTACACTTTGATCGCCACTTTGTTTATGATATCCAGGCTTGGTTTTAGAGATGTATGTTGAAACCTAAACAATTCAGATCAGAAGTGTCTCAAAAGCACCTTATCCCATTATGAAACAATTAAGTAGGGAACCTATGGAGCTTGAAAATACGGAAAACAAATTCTTCTGCTATCCTCTTTGTTATATAAGGAAGTTTAAAGGAATAAATACTTAACCTATCAACCACCAGCAAGATGAAGTTGTATCCTTGTGATTTCGGCAATCTCTCAAAGAAATCCATAGAGAGGTCTTCCCAAATAGCATTGGGAATTGGCAAAGGCTGGATTAATCCTACAGGTATTGTCCTTATTTTGTTGGTAGGTGTCGCATGCTCGCAAATTGCTTAACATTTGTCTTCATCTCCTCTTAAGATAGCTTATTGGTCAAGCATTAGTAAGTCTTCAAAAATCCCCCATACCCCCTATGGGGCTACAATGAAATTCCTGCAATAATTTATTTTTATGGTGGTAGTTTTGGAAATCACCAACTTGCCCTTATAGTGCAATTGCCCTTGGTGTAGAGTTTGCCCTAGTTTGGAGCTGGGATTCGATTACAATGAAGACACAATTTATTGTAGCTGGGGGTCATTTTTCATTTTATTCGAAAGTTGCTCCCAATCCAATACCATAGGCACTGAAAGGGGATGAACTTCCACTGCTAGAGGTAGCATTTGCAACCTAATTTTCTTTTTAGGGCTTATATTGGATTTAAAAGTTGGATCCCATTAGCTTGCTAAGCCGTTTTTGATGTTCTGGGGCTATCATTTGTTGTTCAAACATAAATTGAAGGCTTTGTTGATAGATCTTGACCACAAAGTGCTTGCCAAGCAAATAATGTCTCCATTTTTGAATGGCAAAGACCACGAACATCAGCTCCTGCTCATAAATCGATTTAAATCGGGCTTGTATTGTCAACGATTGGCTAAAAAAAATGATTGGTCTTGTCTTCTGTGATTAAACAACTCTTTATACAAGTCTAGAGGCGTCTATCTCCACAACGAAAACCTCGTCAAAATTTGGCATTTCTAAAGTAGGGATTGCCTTTATGGTGTCTTTCAAGCACTATACAGCCGCAGTAGGCTCCTACCCCTATACAAATCCCTCTTTCTTGAGTAGTTAGGCTAAGGGAGCAACAATTTTACCATAGTTTTTGAAGAACCTTTGATAATATCCTATAAGGCCTATAAAACCTCCTAACTCCTTTTGATTTTGGGGCAAATGCCGCTCTTTTATTTCCCAAATTTTCTCTTGATCAACCATCACTGCTTTTCTGAAATCATTTAGCTTAATTCGTAAGTTTATTATAGTAAAAACATTTCCTCAAATTGACAAAGAGCTTGTGGTGGTGGAGGATAGTCAAAACCTTGTGTAAATACAATAAATGCTCAGACAGGGAGGAGATATAAATCAAGATATTCTCGAAGAAAATTAGCACATACCTCCATAATAGCCCCTTAAAAATGAAGTTCATAAGAGCTTGGAAAGTCGTTGGGACATTGGTCAAACCAAACGACATTACAAGGAACTCATAATGTCCTTAATGGGTGCAAAATGTTGTTTTAGGAACATCTTGAGGTTGTACTCAAATCTGGTGATACCTTCATTTAAGGTCTAGCTTTGTGAAGAGTTTGGCCCTATGTACATCAAGCAACGTATCGATAGTGAACGATCTGTGGCCTTGTTAAGCACCTTATAGTTGATGCAATACCTCTTAACTCTCATCCTTCTTCACTAGCAATGCTTGATTGGAGAAAGGGGTGGTGCTAGGGTATATGATTCCTACCTCCAACATTTCAGCTACTAATTTCTCAATTTCAATTTTTTAATGTGTGGGCAATGGTAGGGATGCACGTCTATGGACTTCGTTCCTTTCTTAAGTACTATTGAATGATTATACCCACGCTCGGGTGTTAGGAGTTTCAAAGACATCTTTGCACTTAGCTAGCAACGCTTTTACTGTTGGATTCACTTTGTTTTCATGTGTTTCCCGGACTTCCAAAGTTAAGAACTCAATGACGATTACTTCTCCCTCTTATTGAGTAGCTTTAACTAAATATTTCAAGGATAATAAGGCCTGGCTAAGACTTTGATCACCTTGCAAAATCATTGCCTGCCACCTAATTCAAAGAACATAGTGAGATGCTTCCAATCATCATGAGTTACCCCAGGGTAGCTAGCCACTTCAGAACCAAAATCACATTCAAGCTCCTCATTCTGAGCAGTAGATAATCCTTCTCAATCGTCAAACCTTGCATTTGTAATATGACCCCTTTACATACCTCCCTTTGCTTCATCCAATTATTGTTTCCTATGATCACACCATAATTGGAGGTTTTTAAGATTGGTGTCTTTAATTTCTCTATCAACTCTTGAGAGATGAAATTGTGGGCTACGCCACAGTCAATGAGAACCCCGACCTCTGCTCCATTTATGCTACCTTGAAGTCTTTGGTTTCGATAAGTTGACTATTGAATTTAAAGATAGCTCACCCCTTCAATTTCACTTTTCACTACGCTTCCCCTAGACTAACCTCCTTCTTCCTAGTCATCACTCACAACGAGTACACTTTACACCGATGATTGATGTTTCACTTTTCATTTCAATGATAGCATAACCCCTTTTCTCTATAGGCTTAAGCCTCAGTTGTTGATAATTTCTTGAATTTTTTGGAAATGATAGTTGTGGATGGGTTTCTCACGGTTTTGCTTGATTTTGTTATACTAAAGGTAGGTATATTTCAGTTGTTAGAGTAGGTGGTGGAGTTGTTGGAGCTGAATGACCTCGTTTGGGTCAATGGCTTATGTGGGTTAACTGGGGTATTTTGAATTGGGTTTTTGTAAGAAGTCCAAGACATGGCCTTTGTTTCTGGTTAGTTTGGATTTGGAGGGAGCTCTTCTATTGCGAGTTTATTGATTGAGTTGGTTCTCCTTTTCTATATGGGTTACAATTTGGAAAGTTTCCTTAAGCCCTTTTGGATTCAATATAAGAAGTTCAGCTCCAATGTGCTCCACCAGCTAGGAATGACATTAGTGCTTAGGCTTGGCCTAACTTGAAGTCAACAGGCTCGACCCAAATTGACCGAGTTTTGAGTCAATCTTGAACCTTTTTTCTTAATTTTAAGGGCTTTGGATTGGGCATGGTCTCGAATTTGGACTCGGGCTCAGGCTCTATGGCACGACCCAACTTTAAACTCGAATATACTAAATATAAATAATGTAGCTTTGCTCGTTTTCATAATAAAATTAAATTAAATTAAAAAAGAAAACAATTAGGCTTGGCCTAGACTCAAATGGGCTCGGGCTTGGTCCTGAATTATGGTTCTCGGGTCGGTTTGGGCCCTTACAAAATTTTTCGTGCCACTTGGCCCAAACTCAATGCAACCCAATGCCATTCCTACCACTATCCCATTGATGAAAATGACAATCATAGCCTCTTCTTCTATTCGATCGACCGAAGTGGTAGTACCTCAAATTAAGCTTGATATTCTGCCACCATCCTTGTTTGTGGGACCACAAAGAAGTGCTGCAACAAGGACCCCTCCTATGACCTAAAAGACCTTTGTCCATTTGTGTTTTTATTTGTTCCCAAGATGTAAACGTGGTTTCTGTTTCCTCTAAACTCAACCACACTTGTCCTTCTACAAAACATAGTCCAACTACCTCAAACTTCTTAACCTCAATTAATCGATTCAATGAAAAATACCTCTCCACATAAAAATTCATAAATTTGGGTCAGAACCCCTAAAGATTGGAAGTTACAATTTCCTGGGCAACTTGTCTTTTTCCCACAATTTCGCTTCTCTAGTGGTTTCACACATCTTAGGTGTAGTGTCAGCCTTGGAGGCCATAAAAACACCCCTATCTGAATAATACTTGTCTATCCTTGGTTGCTCATTCTTACTTCTTGTTGTTTCAATAGATTGATGAAAGTCTCTTCCATCCATTAAGCCATAGCGGCCATGGAGGTGGACAAATCTGACACTTCCTTCTATAGAGCAAATAAATTCTTAATCTCATTCTTAACTTGTTCTAATCGTGATCCCATTTTGGCGTTGGGCATTAGCTAAGCAGGATCTGAATTTTTGGGCACCAATGAGAAAACTAAAAGAAACAAAAAGTGTGAAGAAGAATTGGAGGAAAAGAGATAGAAAATGTATATTGGTGGAAATGGCGGAAAAACTGATAGCTATTCGAGATGCTATCATCTCCTTAAGAACTCAGGAAATCCATTTCACAAAATAACAATCATCGTCCTTCTCTCTTCCTTTGTCACAAATATAAATACTCATGAAAATAGAATAATTGACTACTGCCACCTTATTGGGTAATGATATCAGTGGTTCTAAAATGCAAAAACAACATAACCAACACAAATAAATTTTTTGTTGATTATTTCGTTGGGTTGGATCCTAGATTGCTTGGGCCTTTTTCCTTCTTTTTCTTCTGATACATAAATTGTGGAGATCTATCATTGTAAAGGTGTTTTCATTCTGTTTTCAAACCGAACTTGTGGTCTTATGCATGTGCTTGGCTTGGTTTCTTGTTTGAGCTTTGTTGTTGAATATTCTTTTCTTGGCACCTATCTTCTAGTTTTTTGGATTTTCATGTATGGGAAAACCTCCTTGTTGGCATGGCATATACCATTGTCAGACCTAAACTGATGATTGAAAGTCAAGGATAATTTTTTCAAGCTCATTTTTGTGCAACACTTTTTGTAGTCTATGCAATTGGTCAAAAACTTTTGGATTAATTAATGGCTTACTTTAATAATGCAGCCTTGCAGCTGAAAGCTTTTATTTGTCCTATCTTTGTTTTCTAGTTTTTTGGATTTGTTAATGTGGTGGAAACATGTAGCTGGCATGTTAGATTCAACCGATTCAAGTGGGACTAATGATTAATTATGTTTTCCTTTTTTGGGTTATGTTTTCTTCCATTGCTTTGAAGTCTGTTCAACCATGTCAAGAACTTAATCATAATTGGTTAAGTAGTTTCTTTTTAGTTATTGCTAGAGTTTCAACCAGTGTGACTCCAACAACGCTCGTTTTTGGTTGTAATAGTTGCATTTAACCATATCAACAATTGCAATCTTCCACATAATATGTAGTGAGGAAGAGAGTTGCGGAAGAGAGTTGGTTAACATTATGTGCACAACTAACCCCGGCCCACAACTATAAGATTATTTTCAATTTCTAATATTTGCTTTAGCATTTTGGTCAAACTATATCTTAATTCTTTTGGTGGAATGATACTGAAGTAACACCTATAGCCAAGGCTCCTACAAAAAGTTCCATGTTTATTTGCATGTTATTTTTGTGTGCGTGATTCTTATAGAACACATTCCATATTGTTACCAAGAGTGATTTTCAATACCCTCCAACTTAATATAATCTCTTTTGTTAATGTAGTGGAAATCTATCTTGTGGCCTTCGAAATACTCCTTCAGTAACTATTCAGGTATAATTAATTGACCACTTGAATTTTAGCTTCGTTCACTCTAGCTTTGGAATCAATGTTATACTCCAATCTGATAGTCTCTATGATTGACATGTTTAGAAGACTGACAAAGTGACTAGAAGGCTTAAACCTAAGTAGGATTCATGCCCATCTATTTTTAATAGTACTTCAATAAAAAAAAAAGCATCTTGTTTCTAATATGAAACACAGTGGGTTGAATATGTGTTGACAAAACTAGATAGAATTTATTCTCTACATTTATCTCTTGATTGGTAAGTCTTAACTAGGAAAAAAATGCATTCATAATGCTTAGAAACTCTAATAATTTGTAGCACCCTAACTACTTAGGTGCTGATTTATTTGATCTTGAATCTAAGATTAAATATTCCTATTTTGTTGGATCATTATGTACTATTATCAACTTCTCCTATTTACCAACACTCCCCCTCGAGTTGGTGCAAAGATGTCTATTAGTTCAAATGGTTTCTTTAACAATCCTTTAGTAATTGCGTTTGTGACTTGTTGCATGGTTGTAATAAATGGGGTACATATTATTCCTGCTTCAAGTTTTTCTTTAATGAAGTGTTTATCAATTTCAACGTGTTTTGTCCTGTCACGAAGAACTAGATTGTGGGCAATACTGATAGCTGCCTTATTATCACAACACAATCTCTTAGGAAAGCTCACTGGACTTTGAAGATCTTCTAAAACTCGTTGTAGTCGTAGAACTTCACATACACCTTGAGCCATTGATCTAAATTCTGCTTCCACACCACACTTAGCAACTACACCCTTTTTGTTACATCTCCAGGTAACTAAGTTGCCCCAAAGGAATGTACAATACCCAGAAGTTGATCTCCTATCAGTAGTTTATCCTGCCTAGTCTGCACCAGTATAGACCTCCACTCCTTTGTTTTTTGAAAAAAGACCTTTTCTTAGAGTGCCCTTTAAATATTGAAGGATTTTGTACACAACTTGAAGATGCTCCTCACTTGAGGAATGCATAAATTGACTAAACATACTTACAACAAAGGCAATATCAGGTCGTGTATAAGACAAGTAGATCAGTTGCCCCATCAATCTTTGGTACCTCTCTGTATCTATTGGAATCCTATCTTTAACATCTCCAAGTTTGGCATTGAACTCTTCTGGAGTGTTTGAAGGCTTGCATCCACTCGTTCCATTTTTATTTAAGATATTTAAAAATATACTTCCGTTATGAGACTACAATTCCCTTTTTTGATCTTGCTACTTCCATTCCAAGAAAATCTCTTAGCTGGCCTAAGTCCTTAATTTCAAACTCCTTGGCTAGATTTAGCTTAAGTTTCCTCGTTTCTTCTATATTGTTTCTACTCAAAATTATATCATCCACATAGATAATCAGAACTGAGATTTTGTCTTGGTCGATCTCTTAGTGAACAAAGTGTGATTAGATTGTCCTTGATCATAACCTTGACCTTTAACAAACTTTGTGAATATTTCAAGCTAGGCTTTGGGAGATTGCTTAAAATACAAGGATTTTTTTAATTTGCATACCTTGGTTGCAAACTTTTCAGAGAAGGCAGGGGGAGGCTCCATATGTACTTTCAGATCTCCATTCAAAAAAGCATTCTTTACATCTAACTAATTTATAAGTCAATCAAGATTAGCAGCAACTGAAAGGAGGACTCGAATTGTGTTTAACTTTGCCACTAGTGAAAAGGTCTCAGAATAGTCTACGCTATATGTTTGGGTAAAGCCTTTAGCAACTAGTCAAGCCTTGTGCCTCTTTAAGGATCCATCAAAATTGAATTTTAGAGCAAACACCCATTTACATCTAGCAAGCTTTTCCCATCTGGTAGATCAACTTCTTCCCAGGTTGAATTCTTTTCCAAGGCTTTCATCTTCTCGAGAGCAACTTCTTTCCACTTAGGAACTATTAGAGCATCCTGAATATTGTTAGGAATAGGGATACTAGACACTTGTGAAATAAAGGTATAATACGTGAGTGATATTTTTGTAAGACACAAAGTTTGAGAGAGGATGTTGTGTACAAGATCTAAAACCTTTCCTAAGAGCTATAGGGATATTAATTTGACAAAAAGAATTTAGCTCAGAATCACTTATGGGAATGCTTTCAAGAACATGAACATTTATGGAAATATCATGATTTTCTTGATCCAACCTTTTTTTAGACGTTTGATGATGTGGACTGGGGGCCTTTTGTTTTTATGTTAGGTGTTCCTTTGAATATACAAGACCTTTCTACCGTTTTTCATACTTCTCTATGTTTCTAGTATTATCATCTTGCGATGGCATTGTCACAGGTTGTTCATTAAAAGATCCACCATTTTCAATATTCACTTCATTTGCTTCCAATAATTTCATTTTTTTTTGTTATCTTTTTGTGACTGATCATGAAAGGTATCACTCTAAACAAACTCAAGATTCGAACCATCTAAGAACCCATCTTAACTGATATTATTCTCCCCCTAAAGATGGTAGTTATTGTAGTATGAAGGATAAAAAAAAGTAACATCCATAGACACAAACATCCTTTTTGAAATTGGATAACATTTGTACCCCCTGTGATTAGTGGGATAACCTACGAATATGCATTTCATCTAGTTTTGAAAGTTTGGGATCATGATTATGTACAAAAGACAAGCTACCAAAAATTTTTGGGGAATGTTTGCTATGAGTCTAGTAGTTGGAAAACATTTAGTAAAAAATTGAATTAGTGTTTGCAGTTAAAAATTTGTGTAGGTAATTTGTTTAGGTTGTTAGAACTATTTCCCCTTAAGATATTTAGGAACCTTAGTTTGAAGGCTCAAAGCTCTAGCCATTTTAAGCAAGTATTTGTTCTCTCTCAACCACCCCATTATGTTGTAGTGTATTATTACATGAGCTTTGATCAACTATTCCCCTCTGAGCAAAAAAATTTCCCAACATATTGTTGAAGAATTCTTTCCCATTATCACTTTGAAATATTTTAATCTTACTTTGAATTATGTTTGAATCATGTTATAAAACTTTTTGAAGACTCTTTTAGCATCAGATTTTTCTTTTAAGAGGAGGACCCAAGTGACCATAGTATGATTATTATTAAATGTTATAAACCAACATTTCTTGGACATTGTAGCAACTCTGGAACCCCCTAAGCATCACAATGGATAAGTGCTTGTGACGTTTTGCAAGGTTGTGGTCGAAAAACCACACGGTGATGTTTTGCTAATTCACAAGATTTATACTGAAACATTGAAGGATTTTTATTTATGAATAACTTAGGAAACAACTGCTTTAAATAGTGAAAACTTGAATGGCTTAGTCAATAATGCCATAACAAAACTTCATTATTACTAGAAACTGAAATAGAATTGGAACAAGTTTGTTGCTCTTGCCTTCCGTTACGAGGCCAAAGCTCTATAAACATTATCAGAGATATCAACATGGCAGGTTCAGAGGACAGTCCAACGTGGCATCCAACTAAGCAGCATTAGTTAAATTTAATGTAGCTATTTTATTTCCAGTGTTATTGTGAACTTGTCAAATTCAGTTTCCTATTTTTAAGTTAGTGGTGGGGTCTTGGATACATTTGTCCTGACTTCTAGGAGTTGGTTATTTCCCTAAGGCTATTTGAAGCCATCACTGTACAGACGTTATGATTATTGAGTAAAATATCAAACTTGAGTTTCACTCAAAATTAGGTTCTTCGGTTCCCTTCTAAGCTGGTACAAAATTGGTAAACACAAGAAACACACAACTGATCCTTAACTCAAACCCATAATTAGATTCAACTCTAACATATTGGTATTAGATTCCAGGGTTATGGGGGAGTCGGTTTAGAAACAATTATATCAACTTCTCAAGCTGTTGTAAGACGAAAGGGAGGCGAATATGACATGAGATGCCAGAATTGAGGAACTTTCGAAGGAAATAGCAACATCGAAATTGTAAGGTTCAGGGATGGGCGAGCACAACCATTGCGAAAGACCACAGGAAGGAGGAGGAACATCACAGACCAAAAGATAGGATGATGGTCAGACAAAAGTTGCCAAATTGAATTTCCCTAAGTACGACAACAATGGGGACCCCTTAGGTTGGCTCAACAGGTGTGAGTATTTTTTCGGGTACCAGGGTACACACGAAAAGGAGAAATTGGAGCTTACCTTTTTCCATATGGAGGGTGATGCACAAATGTGGTACATACATGCAATTGGAAGAGGATATTCCAAATCTGTCGTGGGAGGAATTTAAACGACAGTGCAATTTGAGATTTGGGCCTCCTATTTATAGTTAAAAATTGGGCGAATTATCCAAACTCAAACAAACAGGTACACTGGCTGAATTTTGCAGGGATTTTGAATAGTTTGTGTCGAAAGTAGGGCCACTAACTCAAGATCAAAAAGTTGAAATTTTCATTAACGGTTTGAAGGACACCATTCTATCGACGTCGAACTTAAATTTCCTCAGGAGTTATTGTCTACTATGAGCCTTGCACAACTATATGAACGCCGGAGTCAAGTCCTTAAAATTTTTGAGCCTTTGCAAATGAAATTACCGGAAACGTCCACGACACCGATTGCAAAGAGTCGCAGCATTAGACGGTTGTCGTCAATAGAAATGAAAGAACGAAGGAAAAAGGGCTTTATTTCAATTGCGATGAATTGTTTGTTCGGGGCCATCAATGCAAACGTCTCTTTTGGATTGAAATTTCAGAGGAGGAAGATGATGATGAATTAATCCAGGAAGTAGTTACAAAGGGCAGCCCAGAATTTCAATTAATGCCGTCACAGGAGTGAATGGTTCACAAATCATGAAAATTGAAGGGAAGGTGAATGGGAAAACAATAATAGCGTTGGTAGATTCTGGGAGTACACATACATTCATTGATTCATCGTTGTTGAAAAGGTGTGGTTTGAATGTGGAACTTACACGGGGTGTGATGGCGAAAGTGGCAGGAGGTCGAATGATAGATTGCTTAGGGAGTTGTAAAGATGTAGCCTTACTGTTTGATGCAATCATGGTGAAGATGAATCCTTGGGTTATTAATCTCAGTGGAGTGGATTTGGTCTTTGGGGTTACTTGGTTAAAAGTGCTTGGGCCAATTTTATGGGACTTTGATGAATTGTGGATGTCTTTTAACTTAATGGGCCTACCTATTACTTTGAGAGGAATTAAAGATGAAAGCCCACCTGATCCAATTGAAATGAGGACACTCTCCTTGTCTGCAGTAAATGAACAACAAATACAAAGCCTTCTTTCAGAGTTTGATCGGGTCTTCCACGAATCACATGGGTTGCTGCCGCCTCGTCGCTGTGACCACCAGATTCCTTTGGAACCAGAGGCAAAACCGATTGTGGTTAGACCATACCGCTACCCACATGCACAAAAAGAAGAAATTGAGAATTGGTCCAATAATGTTACAACGGGGAATTATTAGACACGACAATTCTCGTTACTCATCTCCTGTGATTTTGGTACCCAAGGCCGACGGCTCGTGGAGGATTTGTGTTGACTACCGTGAGTTGAATAAAAAGACAATCAAAGACAAGTTCCCAATTCTAGTGATCGATGAACTTTCGGAAGAACTTCATGGAGCGAGGTATTTCACGAAATAAGATCTTGCTTTTGGGTATCACCAAGTATTGATGTGGGAACCGGATGTAGAAAAGACGGCTTTTCGAACTCATCATGGCCATTGCGAGTTCTTGGTGATGGCATTTGGCTTAACGAATGTGCCATCCACCTTTCAAGCTCTCATGAACGAGGTATTTTCACCATATCTTCGTAAATTTGTGCTGGTCTTCTTTGACAATATTTTGGTATACAACCATACCAGGGTTGACGATGTGAATCATTTAAGGCTTGTTCTCTATTCACTACAAGAGAACCGTTTATATCTTAAGAAGAAGTGCTCATTTGCGCAACGTCAAATTTCTTATTTGGGTCATGTGATATCTGGAGATGGCGTCAAGGCTGATCCTTCTAAAATTTCAGCTATTTTAGAATGGCGGAAGCCGATTACAATCAAAGGCCTTTGTGGGGTTTTTGGGACTTACGGGTTATTACAGGAAGTTTGTGTTTAATTATGGAGTCCTAGCGGCCCCATTGACAAAAATGTTCTGGAAAAGCTCGTTCACTTGGACAGAAGATGCTATTGAAGCTTTCAATAAACTGAAATTGGCCATGGCTACTACTCCGGTCCTAGCACTTCCAGATTTCTTTAAAGAATTTGTGGTAGAATGTGATGCTTGTGACTCAGGAATTGGGGCTGTGTTATTACAAGAGTTACATCCTGTGGCTTTTCTCAGTTGTAGGTTGGTAGAGAGGCATCGCAACCTACCAGTTTATAAGAAGGAACTTATCAGGTTAGTGCAGGCAATCTGACATTGGAGATCTTATTTGTGGGGAAGGCATTTCCTGGTGAAAACAGATCACTATAGTCTAAAGTTCTTACTTGAACAATGGCTTCTCACCCCACCTCAGCAGCATTAGTTGAGCAAAATTTTGGGGTATAATTTCTCATTGGAGTACAAAGCCGGTAATGCTAACATTGTGGTTGATGCATTATCACGGAGGGACGTTGAACAAATGGCAATCATGGCTGTTTCCATGCCTCTGACCACTATCTTTGATACAATCCGTAGTGAACAACAAAATTCGGATGACATCCAACAACTTATCTATGGCGTCTACGAAGAAAGTGTGGGCGAACAGTGATCTATCAAGAACAAGTTGCTTATGTTAAAGAGTAGAGTTTTTGTGCCTTCGAATTCCCCCTTCATTGCATCTATTGTTTCCAGGTGCATTGCCAAGGACATGAAGGTTACCAGAAAACACTATTCAAAATTTCAAAAGATTTTCATTGGAGAGGAATGAAAAATGACGTCAGAAACTTCGTCAAAGCATGTTGCGTTTGCCAATGACACAAGGTACAAAATCTTCACCTTGCAGGTTTATTACAATCTTTACCTGTGTCGTCACAAATATGGGCTGATGTGTCACTAGATTTTATTGAGGGCCTGCCCCGTTCCTGTGGAAAAAATGTTATTCTGGTTGTAGTTGATCGCTTATCTAAATACTGCCACTTAATAGGAATTCCTCATCCTTATACAGTTGTTAGTGTAGCCAAAGTTTTCTTTGATAATGTGGTCAAAGTGCATGGTCTGCCTGTAATAATGGTTAGTGATAGAGATGTGACTTTCACAAGTGCCTTTTGGACTGAATTGTTTCGCCTCTTTAGCACAAAACTGTGTTTTAGTTTAGCTTATCATCCATATTTGAATGGGCAAACCAAAGTGGTAAATAGGGTGGTGGAAGTCTATCTCTGTTGTTTTACTAGCTCATAGCATACTAAGTGGGCAAATTGGTTGGCTTGGGTTGAGTATATGTATAACACTAGCTACCACATTGAACTTAAGGCAACCCCTTTTGAAGTAGTTTATGGTAGGCCCCCTCCAAAGCTTTTGGGTTACCGTCCATGTTTGGCTAAATTGGAAGTTGTAGATCATGCCCTAAAGGAGAGGGATGAGATGCTGCAAGTTCTTCGGAGGAATTTGTCCCTTGCCTAGTTGAAATTGAAAAGTGTATATGATTCAAAGCATAGAGACTTGGAATTTAATGTGGGGGACATGATTTTGTTAAAGTTGCAACCGTACAGACAAGTTTCATTAGCCTAGCGAAAACACCAAAAGTTGCTGCCAAAGTTCTATGGGCCATTCTGTGTTGTGGAAGAAATTGGCTGTGGCTTACAAATTGGAGCTACCTCCAGATTCGAGAATTCATCTGGTGTTTCATGTGTCTAGTTTAAAGCCTTACAATCCAGAGGAGCAAGAGCAATCCATACCATTGCCTCCACTTATCCTAACAATCCCTACACCAATTCCAGCTGCTGTTATTGCTCGCAGGATTCGAAACAACAAACTAGAGATATTGGTTCACTGGGAAGGGAAATCTCCAGGTGAAGCTTCTTGGGAAGCAGCGGCATAATTTACTACAAAATTTCTAGATTTTCAGCTTGAGGACAAGCTTGTCCCAGAGGGAGGGAGTGATGTTACGAGGCCAAAGCTCTATAAACATTATCAGAGATATCGACATGGCAGGTTCAGAGGACAATCCAACATGGCATCCAACTAAGCAACATTACTTAATTTTAGTGTAGCTATTTTATTTCCAGTGTTATTGTGAATTCGTCAAATTCAGTTTCCTATTTTTAAGTTAGTAGTGGGGTCTTGGATACATGTGTCCTGACTTCTAGAAGTTGGTTATTTCCCTAAGGCTATTTGAAGCCATCATTGTATAGACGTTATGATTATTTAGAAAAATATCAAACTTGAGTTCCACTCAAAATTAGGTCCTCTGGTTCCCTTCTGAGCTGGTACAAAATTGGTAAACACAAGAAACACACAACTGATCCTCAACTCAGACCCATAACTAGATCCAACTCTAACACCTTCCAAAGGTTTTTCCTTGTGAAAAACATAGAGGCCACTTTTTTATTTAGCACCCCTAATCATCCTCACCAAGGTTAAATCTTGGAATTCACAATGAG
Source organism: Erythroxylum novogranatense (assembly GCA_029891385.1). Taxonomy (NCBI): domain Eukaryota; kingdom Viridiplantae; phylum Streptophyta; class Magnoliopsida; order Malpighiales; family Erythroxylaceae; genus Erythroxylum; species Erythroxylum novogranatense. Next base: position 71,984,982 of record CM057225.1, on the reverse strand, counting down.
AAGACCAGAAAATTAATCGAATTATGATCCAAAAGTAAGTTTACTTACGGACAAGAGGTTGTATGATAGGTTAGAAATATGAAGAACATATTTGAGCTTATGAACTGCAAGGCAAAGGGGTTGTGTTTTCGCTGTGGAGAACGTTTTCACCCACTACATCAGTGCGCCGAGAGACAGCTTCGATTGTTGGTGTTGGACGAAAACGAGACACTGAACGAGGAAGGGGAAATAATTGCAGCGGAGGTGGAGGAAGAAGACGATAAGGGTGATGTGGCTTTGGAGTGTCGGGTCATGGGAGTTTTTGGGGTATACAATGCTCCAACATTTGAAACCAAGACCATGAGGTTGGAGGGAAAAATTTTTGGGGTTCCGATAGTGGTATTAGTGGATAGTGGGGCTAGTCACAACTTCATCTCTCCCGAGTTGGCTACTGGTTTAGGGTTGAAGACAGTGCTGACCAAAACTTTGGGAATCAGGTTGGGTGATGGCCACAAGGTGAGGACAAAAGGAAGGTGCACAGGGGTTCCAATTCAGCTGGGAAATTTGGACTTAAAGGTGGAGGCGTATATGCTGGATTTGGGAGGAATGGATGTCATTTTGGGGGTTGCTTGGTTGCAGACCTTAGGGAAAGTCATTGTGGACTGGAAGGAAATGACAATGCAGTTTCAACATGATGGGCAAAATGTCGAGTTGTGTAGCAGGGCTGACAGCAAGACAATACAACCGAACAGGAGAGGAGAGGACACCAGTCCAGCGCCCTTACATGGGTTACTGGCCAGTTTACAGAAGGGGGTTCGATCGGTGGAATTAGAAGGAAACAAGGAGGGGTTTCAGCTGCAGATGGGCATTAGAGAGCAACATGAATTGAATCAGATTTTGTGTTACTTCCCAGTAATTTTTAGGGAGATTCAAGGGCTGCCTCCACAGAGGAATCATTCTGATGTTATAGTCTTACAACCGGGACAAGGCCCCATCAGTGTACGGCCTTATAGGTACCCTCATCATCACAAAGATGAGATAGAGAAGCAGACTCGGTAGATGCTTCAGCTAGGGATTATTCGACCTAGCTCAAGTGCCTTTTCCAGTCCTGTTATTTTGGTCAAAAAGAAGGATGTGTCGGATGTGCGTGGACTATAGAGCCTTAAACAAGGTTACAGTACCTGACAAATATCCGATTCCAGTAGTGGATGAGTTGTTAGATGAATTACACAGAGCTTATCTTTTCTCTAAGCTAGATCTTAAATCGGGATATCATCAGATCAGAGTTATGGAGGATGATATTCACAAAACTGCATTCCGAACACACGATGGTCACTACGAGTTTCTTGTAATGCCGTTCGGACTAACCAATGCACCGGCCACTTTCCAATCGACAATGAACGACATTTTCAGACCTTTCCTTCGAAGGTTTGTTTTGGTGTTCTTTGACGATATTTTGGTGTATAGTGCTGATTGGAAAACGCATTTGTTACATCTGTCCAAGGTGTTGGAGGTGTTAAAGCAAAGATCGGCCAGGTGAATCGTGACAAGTGCACGCTTTGGCGGTCTGTTGACTATTTGGGTCATGTGATTTCAGGGGAAGGCGTAGCAGTTGATCCTGCAAAGATCTAGAGTGTGATAAGCTGGCCCGTGCCTCGGAATGTTAAAGGAGTGAGGGATTTTTTGGGATTGACAGGATATTACCGTAAGTTCATCATGAACTATGGTGAAATTGCTAAACCGCTAACGGATTTGACAAAGAAAGATGGGTTTCATTGGAATGCAAGGGCTTTAAAGTCCTTTGAGGCTTTAAAGAAGATATTGACCACATCGCCGATCTTGGCTCTTCCTAATTTTGCACAACCTTTTGAGATTGAATGTGATGCGTCGGGAAAAGGAGTGGGTGCAGTTTTGATGCAAAATAGGAAGCCCATAGCTTATTTCAGCAAGGCTCTTTCGGAGGGGAATCTTTCCAAGTCTGCGTATGAGAAGGAATTAATGGCTTTGGTGCTAGCTGTGCATCACTGGCGTCATTATTTATTGGGAAGGTCCTTTGTGGTGTTTTCTGATAAAAAAAGTCTTCGACACTTGTTACAACAGAGGGTGACTACCACGGATCAACAATGTTGGATCGCTAAGCTTTTAGGCTATCATTTTGAGGTCGTTTATAAGCCCGGACCTGAAAATAAGGCTGCTGATGCCTTATCGAGGATTCATGATGATGGGGAGCTGAAAACTATTATTTCTTATCCTCAATGGATGGAGGGCCGAAATCTACAACAGGAGGTACAACAAGATTCGACCCTATGTGGAATTATTAAGGATCTGTAGCATAATTCACATTCTAGGCCGGGGTTTATATGGTAGCAGGGAGTTCTATTATACAAGGGTCGAGTGGTGATTTCTGCTTCTTCGGTGTACATCCCTACCCTTCTAAGGGAGTTCCATTCATCACCGATGGGAGGACATTCGGGTTTTCTAAGAACCTATAGAAGAATTGCAAGTAATTTGTATTGGATTGGCATGAAAAAGTGTGTTCAAGAGTTTGTGAAGGCTTGTGATACTTGTCAATGGCAGAAATATGCTGCTACTTCTCCTGCAGGTTTGCTCCAACCTTTGCCTATTCTGAATCAGATTTGGGAAGACATTGCGATGGATTTTATTACCGGACTTCCTAAATCTAAAGGGTACGAAGCTGTGCTGGTGGTGGTGGACAGATTGTCAAAATATGGTCATTTCATCTTACTAAAACATCCATACACGACAAAAACTATAGCAGAGGTATTTATGAAAGAAGTGGTTCGATTGCATGGAATCCCTCAATCTATCATCAGTGATCGTGATCCTCTGTTTGTTAGTATGTTTTGGAGAGAATCATTTCGTTTGCAGGGTACACGGCTGAAAATGAGCTCCGCTTACCATCCCGAAATGGATGGGCAAACGGAAGTCTTAAACCGATGTTTGGAAACTTACTTGAGGTGTTTCGCTTCCGAACAGCCTAGAACTTGGTCTTTTTGGATTGCTTGGGTAGAATTGTGGTACAATACCACTTTTCATATATCTACAGGATCAACCCCATTTGAGGAGTATAGGGTTGTCACCTACAAGCTCCAATTACCCCCAATTCCAGGATTCACCCGGTATTTCATGTATCCCAGCGGCAGTGGGAGACTATTCAGTAGAACCTAATCTTCCTGAAGGGCTGGAGGTGGAATTGGAAGACCTAATGGAACCAGAAACGGTGTTGGCTAGCAGAGAACTCACTAAGGCTGGCACTTCCATCCGTCAATGGCTGATCCAATGGGAAGGCAAACCTATGGAGAATGCAACATGGGAAGATGAATTAGTTATCCGCAACCAATTTCCTCAGCTCAACCTTGGGGACAAGGTTGTTCTTCCAGAGGGGAGCAGTGTTAGGACTGATATTAGGGGAAGGGATAAAAGGGGGAATAAACCTAGTGTTTGGAGAGTGTACTCGAGGAGAATGAGAGAGGGCAGAAGGGGAAGTTAGTTTGGAATGATGAGCTGGCATAACAGAATGGTGAGAGGGGGTGTGAGGTCGGGTTTTGTGTGGGAGGAGGAAAGAGAGAGGCAGCAGGAGGAAGGTGTGACATTTTGGGCAGAGAGAATCAACATTCTCCCTGAGGAGCATCATCTTGCTCTGGTTTTAGAAGAAGTCTGAGAATCATATTGTAATAGCACTGCTAGTCACCCAATATATTGAATAATATATTGCTCATTAGCTGATTAAGCTTGAGCTTCCTATCATTGTCCTACATCACAATTGTGTTAATCCCTACCATGATTTTTAAGTTTACACTAGCTTACACTCCCTTTGGGCAACACAACCTTATGGTTTCTCCAAAAAGCATTTTTTTAATGCAATTCAACATGAAGGAAGATGTTCTTGACATTGAAATGATACAAAGACTAGTGCATAGTTGCAGCAAGAGAAACAAACAGTCAGACTTAGGCGGATGAGTGAATTAAGGTGGCACCGATGGGGTGCAGGCACAAGGTGGGAAAACGTGGAGACTAGACCTGACTACACAGGGGCGGAAAAACGAAGGGAGGAGCCAGTTAATAATCGGGTCCCTACGGATACAAGGCATAAGAATATAGAAGGAAGTAGAGATCCAAATATGGGAGGATTTAGGAGGTTGACGGTGAGTGAGTTACAAGATAAAAAAGCTAAGGGACTTTGTTTTAGATGCGATGAGAAATTCAGCCCAGGCCACCGATGCAAAAAGGTAGAGCTCCAAGTTCTGGCAGCCATGGATGAAGAAACAGAACAGGAGGAGGAGTTGGAAGGAAATGAAGTGGAGGAGACGCTACAAACTATGGAATTAGCTGCTGGTTCGGTTTTGTTGCTCACTTTCTTGAAAACAATGAAAGTGAAGGGGGATTTGGAAGGGAGAGAAGTGATAATACTCATAGACAGTGGAGCCTCACACAACTACATTTCATGGGAGTTGGTGAATTCACTAAATTGTGACTTGGCAAGAATGGCCAAGTATGTGGTAACTATGGGCAATGGGCTGAAAATTAAGGGAGAAAGGATTTGCAGAGGGGTTGAGGTGTCAATACAAGGGTTGGTGGTCAATGAGGAGTATCTACCAATGGAGTTAGGCAGCTGTGATATTATATTGGGGATTAAATGGTTGCGAACTTTGGGCAAGGTGATGACAGATTGGAGCACGATGATGATGGAGGTTCGGCAAGGAGATCGAATCCTTAAAATTAAGGGAGACATGACACCCCCAGACTATCTATTAGTTCCTGAAGCTACCCCAGTTCATCTAGCTGCCCTTTTGGCCATTCGGAACATCACTATTCGCTCAAATTTAGAAGTGCTCATACAATGGATCGATCAGACTAGGTCCGAGGCTACTTGGGAGCTATATGAAGACATGAAAGCTAGATTTCCCAACTTTCACCTTGAGGACAAGGTGAAGCTGAGAGGGGGGGTGGGGGGAGTATTGATAGAACCAAGACAACTCAGAAATGAATTTACATATATAGTAAATATATATATATATATATATACGTATATGATGTTAGTTGCGGGGAGGGGGGGCTGACAACCTCATGATTGGTTGTTAGCTAACCGAATCTGACTCCTAACAGATTCTTAGTATAAATAAACAATAGACACGTGGAGAGAGGATTATTGCGTATATTGTTGAGTGTGTGAGCCATAGGCTGGAGGTGCTGGTCCTCGAAACCAGATTATCTTTGTATTCATTTTACAGAAATCAATAGCAAATACCTATTTCTCCATACCTGTTTTCTGGAACCTATCAATCTCCTCTCACTTCTTGTTTGAAAATCAATAAAACTTATTCTTGCATGTCCAAAAATTTTCTCTTGGGGAGCATTTTTATATTATTTCAAATATAAGGCTCAGCCTCTATAGTATAAGCAATTCTGTTTCGGAAACAATTTTGTTGACCCTTAAGAGGCATTTCCACATTGCCTTACCAGGTGTAAAGTTGATGGACTTTGGTTCAAGCTCTTCTTTTCTGGTAACTAGTTGATATCTATGTACACATCTAATGTGCTCCTGTGGTGATCTCTGGCATGTCAATGAATTTTGCAAATTTGTTTCTGTTGGATACTTTTAAGCAGTAACTGCAATGAGCTTTCTTTAATATGCTAATTGTATCTGCCAATAGGTTTTAAGCTGCTATTTCTTTATTATTAAAGTGTCAGAAAAACACATTTTAACAGGTTGAAAGTGCAGAAGCTTATACAGTACATTTTAACAGGTTGAAAGTGCAGAAGCTTATACAGAACTAATAACGAAAGCTGGAATACTCATCAAAACCGAGGTTCCATAGTTTGGTTTAGTGTCCTGCTCTTTGATTGTGCTATTCTTTGTTTTTCTTCTCTCACAACTTTTTAATTAAACAACTCGTCCCCCATTTTTGGCTGTGTTTTCTGTTGTATTGAATTAAACAAAAGTTATGTGCCTACAGGATCGAAATAAAAGGATCTTAGAGGAGTCAAATGCATTAGCTAAAAGTGTCAATGGCCAAATCCTTATAAAGGATAGCTTGATAGATGAGGTAGGTGATTCTCTTTTTTTGCGATGTGTTGAAGGGAAAATATGATAATCTGCATTTCCATGTATATTTAGGTGGTAAATCTTGTAGAGGCACCCGTTCCAGTGCTTGGAAGGTTTAATGAATCTTTCTTAAAGCTTCCAGAAGATTTATTAACAATGGTAAGGTGGTTAACTTTGAAGGTATTGATGGTGATTGGCCTTTTCTATGATGGTAGTTGATAAATTAACGGTGTTGCCAACTAATAACTGAGCTTATTGTTTCTGGATTTGTTAGTATATGGTATGCCTGCAAGTTATCTGGTTCGTAAGGAACTCAATATTGGTTAAATTGGCTTCAACATCAGGGAATTGCTTTTTTAGTGGTGGAATAATGTTTTGGGCCTTATATTACTTATCTCTTACATGTAGTAATCCAGAATGACTATATTAGATGTCAAAACTATTTGATATAAATGTGTCTGATGGAAGTTAGGTTTGACAAATTAAAAGAATAGAATATGTCTAGAAATTACTTGGGATTTGAGAACTATAGCTGGGAATCACTCCAACGTTTATGATAATTATTTTTTCATTAGTATATTCTAGAAATCATTTCTAAGGTTTTAAGAATAACACCTAGGTCTAATAGTCACTTTTAAGAGAAAGCATCACACTTCCAAATTGCCATTCAGAATTGAGAAATCTCTCTCTTATGTCATTCAGAAATTGAAATGCTCAACATATAATAGAAATTACGGCAACTTAATTCGTAAATAATGACTTTTTATCTTACCCTAATAGATGTTGAATCCTAATCAAACAAGGACTCAAATGAATCTATTCTAGTTTTACTTTTAATAAACATAACTGAAAGAAAGCTTTCTAAATAAGAGAAGTTAATACCTAAACTAATTCAGATTCCCTATCATTCTCCTTAGCTTGATGAGAATCAACTTCGATCGTTGTTATGTACATCTCACTTTGGGAATGTAGAAGAGAGAGGGTGTGACTAGAATGATATAACTTTATTAGGTTTGGCACATCTACTCTTGATAGTGCTCTAATAGAAAATAATTGCTAGTTTCCAAAATGGGATATATACTATACGAACTAAAAATCTCTATAAAATTAATTGTTAGGTTCCAAAGTGGGATATATTGTAGACATAATAAAACTCTCTAACGGGGAGCTTCTCCAATCATCCTCATCTACTTAGAGCATTGTCAACTTTTACTTCGCTATCATCCACAGCTTCATCGTTGAATCTTTCTGCCTTCTTTCTTGTCCATATTTGAGGCCTTTCTTAGGGATTCTTAGGCATATTGACCTCTTTGATTGCATCTAAAGCACTTAGTTCCAATGCTACCTCACTGTACTTCGCAAAATATTATTTATATGAAGGTTGCATTTGTTAGCTTATGAACATTAATTGGACCTTCGCCACCAGATTCCTCGTATTGATTTATCTGTAACTTGTTAGAATACATCTCCGAATTTTTTCCACTCCTAAAGCTAATTGATAATCATTTTAAGGTCATAACCTTTGGATGGTTAACTCTTTCTGAATGTTTTCCCTTGAGAACATTCTTAAAATGGGAGCTTACCTGCATTTCTGTCTCCATTACCTCACAAGTAACATCAAAAAACAAAGTTCGTCAAATTTCGCTGTATAATCCATAACCAAGTTGGATTTTGAAGGGTTGTGACTTGACTTTGAGATCATCTCGATTATGTGAAGGCATGCATTTTCTTTTGGGTTTACCTTTGTCTCTTCCTAATCAAAATTTGGCAGCTGAACTGTCCTACCATACACAATCCTCTATCTTTCTCCACCAAATTTTTGTATCTGTAGTTAGTTTCATCTTTGCAAATTGGACCTTTTTGTTTGAGATGTTGTACCAATTTAAAAATCCTTTGTTGCTACAGTCTAGTCAAAGAATTGATGCATCCTTTCCCAGAAAATGAACTACTTTGGCATTTAGATTATCATTATTATCAATGTCTTTATGAGGCACTTCAGCTGTATTTTTATTTCGTATGTCTCATATAAGGTATCCTACATAGCAGGTTGATTTCTTAGCTCTCCATCCTGCTGCAGAATTTTGCCATTTGTCATGGTTGTCTCACTCATGATCCTTGAACTAAGAGTGCCATTTAGGTATTCTGTATGCTGTCATTGTTGAACTAAAGGTCTAAGAGCAAACAATATACAATTTTAAAGATGTTAAAACTATTTGATATAAAAGTATAAGCTATAAATTATGTCTCTTGGAATTTAGGATCAAGAAACTTAAAGAAAAACACTAAGTTGAGGAATCACTCCAATGGTTTGGAGCAGAAGTATTACAGATCATTTACGTTTTAGCTCTCCAACATCTTAGTGGTCATTTGGTATGGGGATATTTGAAATCTATTTATTTGGACATGATTTTACATGATGGAATTTTAATGATATTTGGTGTCATTTCCAAATTTCAGCATCATACTTCCCGTGCTGCCATTCACAATTCAGAAAATCTCACCCTTGATTCACAAACCAAAATGTTTGACATATGATAAAGATCCTGCTAATTTAATACTAACTTAACGGAACTCTTTATTGTACCCTAATAAATGTTGAATCCTACAAGGATTAAAAAGACTCTCTAGTTTAAATTCTTACTTGTAAAACTGATAAGTAAACTGACTATTAAATAAAATAACACCTAAACTAGTTCCCATTCCCCATCACCCAAGTTGGATGAAATGATGAAGGTTGCAAAATGAATCTCCTTGTTCAGATGTTTTACTTTATGCTCAATTTGAAACAGGAATGTTGAACAACCAGCTAATTATAGCATTTCTTGAGTTGAATGGGAGTTGTTGTTCTCATACAGCTGAAATACTGAGACTGGTTTTAGCCTAATGTTAGATATCTGTAGCAGCACAACTTTATCTTGGCCTGCCATATTCCTTGGGGCACTAACTTTTACTGGGAAGTTTTACTATTTGACATACATTACTGCTTTCATTGTCAGACTTTTGATGAATATTATGTGATATTTCTTGCTGCAAGGCATATTACTGCAGAATTTCTATTCTTAAAATTGATGTAAAGACGTGCAGCAGATAATAGTCCACTATACACTCTTTCTGCAGGTTATGCAGAAGCATCAAAAATATTTTGCTATATCTGATGGGCATGGAAAGTTGTTGCCATATTTCATTGCTGTAAGACATGGTTAATTTTTACAAGGTTTTTTTTTTAAATTTAACAAATACTTTCAAGTCATCAGTTGAACTAGGATTTCCTTTTAGGTGGCTAATGGAGCAATAAATCAGAAGGTTGTTCAGAAAGGAAATGAAGCTGTGCTCAGGTTTATGTGGAACTGAACATCTTAATGAATTCATATTCCTTATATACTCTTGGCAATATGCTTAAGTCTGTTTAGTTACTTTTTAATGTATAAATATTATTTAAATGTATACCCATGTGAGCTGCTGTCATCCAAATCTCTTTTCCCTATTCAATTTTAATGAGAAGAACTTTTTGAATTGTGTCATTTGTCTCTTGATACTTTATAGTTTTTTCTCAGCTTGATATATGTACCAGATGTTTGTTGTACTTTGTGCAGAGCTCGCTATGAAGATGCCAAATATTTCTATGAAATGGATACAAGTAAAAAATTTTCAGAATTCCGAGGTCAACTAAAGGGAATTCTTTTCCATGTAAGTTATCCTAAGTGCTTATTTTGATAGTTTCTGAAATTAGGCTACTTGAATCCTGTTCTTCAAGTGACTTTTGGTCCACTCATTTTTGACTTTTGAAAGAAAACAGTCAAACACAATATATGTGGTTGTAGTGCTAATAGATTTTTTTTTTCCATGTTAAAAAAGGCCCCTCTTAAAGCATATGTTGCTTGGAGGTTTAAGAGGGTCTGTGATGGCTGACTTACTGTATTTTTATGTTGTCAAATGAATCAGGAGAAGCTAGGTACAATGCTGGACAAGGTGAGCCGCATCCAGAACATGGTTTCCAAACTAAGTTTGGAGTTGGGGATCAAGAAAGATAAGCTTTCAGTTGTCCAGGATGCTGCGTCACTTGCCATGTCAGATCTTTCCACTGCAGTTGTTACAGAATTCACCTCCCTCTCAGGAGTAATGGCACGACATTATGCACTCAAAGATGGCTATTCAGAGGAGGTGTCTAATTTCCCCTAGTAAATCTTAAGTTCACTGTCTAAAAATGTTTTTATTGTAACTTTGCTTGTTCATTGGATGTTCATCCTGTACGATACCCTCAGACAGACAAATTTCTGTTCTCTTATGTTCTTTTGAAGCTTAATGATCTTTATGTGTATTTATTGTCCAGATTGCACAGGCCTTGCTAGAAATCACACTTCCGAGATATTCTGGAGATATGCTTCCAAAAACTGATATTGGGATAGTTTTAGCAATTGCTGACAGGTGAATCGATGCCATCATTTGTTTTGTTTTCTTATCCAGTTAAAGTTAACCAATGTGTGCATGCCTTATTTTCACTTGTAAATTGAAATTAAAAGTTGGTGGTGAGCTTCCGTCATGGCGTCCTTCTGTCAATGGTAACTAAAATACTAGAAAGCACATCAAATTACTTGATTGGCTTATTAAATCACTCTCTTTCAGTGAAAATGATGCACAATTATAACTTTGAATATCAATAGCTGCTTTCTTCACCTAAAAACAGACCACAAAGTGATCGATATACAAATTAGAGGCCATGAAAAAACAGAAACCTTATATAGATATACCCTGTCACGAACCCAAAATCCTCTGAAGTTACAGTTGGTGACAGAATAGACGAAGCTTCTGGTTGATAATAATATAAGAGGATGTTGGTTCCCAATGCCTTAGTGTTTGTTAAAGTATCATCAAGCCATGTGCTGAACACACTTTAGGAAACTGCTATTCTTGACACAAACATTCATATGCAACAAAATTCTCTCTGAACTGCTCATAATTTGTGTTATTTTTGCAGGTTAGATAGCCTAGTAGGTTTATTTGCCGCTGGTTGTCAGCCTAGCTCCACCAATGATCCATTTGGCCTGAGAAGAATCTCTTATGGTCTAGTAAGTTGATTGATAGTTCTCGAGTATTTAAGACTATAAGACTGATACTGATCGCAATTGTTTATTCTAGGTCCAAATATTGGTGGAGAAGGATAAAAATCTGGATGTGGTCCTTGCTTTAAGACTTGCTTCTGAGGTTCAGCCTGTTAAAGTAGACAGCGGCACAATAAATGATGTAAGCAGGAGGTCCTTCCCTGTTTGATAAAACTTTAAATATTTTTAAATTGTTAATACCAGGAAACATCATATCATGTTCATGATGATGCTCTTTTACTGCTCTCCTTGTTAGAGTTCTAGACCTACATATACATACACAGTTAGACATATATATGTAAGGGTAGGCCGTAATAACTCAATGGAAGATTAAGTAATCAATTAAAATGGATGCAAGAAGTTATGAAATGTATCCCTAACCCTTCAAAGTTTCCGATCTTAATCCACCTGTGATATGGAACTAAGAGAGCATGCTTGTCAAATTGTTCCTGATTACAAATTGTTAAATGACCCTAACTGTCGAGATACTGATCAGATGTGAATAGATTATATTGAGATATAGATAAGTGTAAATAAATTAGATAAAATAAGTTTGAAATCCCTTAAATTAAGGGATTCCTTTAGATAGCTTTAGATAACCTTTCAGATTTAATTTCCTGTTTTCTCTCTTCTAATGCCCTATATAATGCTGTATACTTCCTATTCAATATATGAGAATATATGAAAATTCTTTCCCACATGGCATCAGAGCCATAGGGTTTCTTTTTTCTGGGATTTGTTCTTTGAGAAGCCTTCATTGCTGCTTTGCCGAAACCCTATTTTTGGTTCTTCTCTTGTGTGTTCCAGCCTTCATCGCTGCATTCCTGCTTGTCTCTCCTTCTGTGATTCCCATTCGGGTAGCCTTAATTGCTGCAGTGTCTTCTTATTCATCATTTCAACCTCTCAAATTTCTGTCTCCACCAAATTTAACCCTCCAGAAGAATTCAGTACCATATAGAAAATTGGAGATTTACAAAATATTCAGGCTTCCTATAGGCTTAACGGGAAGAACTATCTCAAATGGTCTCAATTTGTCCGTACATACCTCAAGGGAAAAGGGAGTTTTAGTCATTTTCTTGGAATAGGACCGACTAAGGATAACCCAATGTTTGAAGCATGGGATGAGGAGGATTCCATGATAATCTCCTGGTTATAGGATTCTATGGATCCCATGATCAGTGACACATGCATGTTTTTTGTCATTGCAAAGGAGATTTGGGACTACATTTGTCGCACACACTCGAAGGCTCGTGATGCTACTCAGGTGTACAGAATCAAGGTCAAAATTGTGGTTGCTAAATAAGGAGACAAATCTGTCACAAAATATGCAAACTTCTTGTAGAATCTGTGGCAAGAACTCGATCATTATCGAGTTTTCGAGATGAAGTACCCTTGTCATCCGATTCATCTTGAAGAACTTCATTGAAAAAGACTGTGTCTATGGTTTTTTGGCTGGATTGAATGCTGAATTTGATCAGGTCAGGATCCAAATCCTTAGAAAAGAGGACACTCCATCTCTAGAAGAGACAAATGTCATTGATTCAAGCAAAAGAAAGCCGAAGGAGAGTTATGCTTGAACCACAAACCATGGATAGGTTAGCCTTATTAGCAAAAACTGATCATCAGGACAAAGGAAATAGTGATCTATCTAAGCATTATGGTAGAGAAAACTAGGGGAAGGAGAATAAGGACAACCTTTGCACCCACGGCAAGAAACCGAGGCACACAAAGGAAACATGTTGGAAACTACATGGTAAACCACCAAGCCGAAAATGGGGAAACTGTGGGGGACCGTAGAGGTCCCAAGCACATATGGTAGAACTACCCAAAGTTGAGGAAAATTCAACAACAGGAGGATTAAATAGTGAAGAAATTGAGAAGCTTGTTGGGGAATATTGAAAAACCTTCTAAGACTTGTTCTTTGGCTCTTTCAGGTGAACCTTTACTTCCTTTTTGCATGAATGCCTCAAAAAATCTTTATACCAATTCTTGGATAATAGACTCGGGTGCTACAGACCATATGATGCCCACATCTCCGCTCTTCCACACGTATACCCGATGCCCAAGTAACAAAAAGATTGTAGTGGCCAATGACTTTCTAGTTACCATTGCAGGGTTCGGAGATATACACATCACACCTACCCTTATTCTTTAAAAAGGTTCTCCATATACCAAAATTGTCGGCTATCCTTGTTTCTATTCAAAAACTTACCCATGATCTTAAATGTTATGCTACCTTTTTTCATTCTCATTTTGTTGTTTAGGATCAGGTCTCGGGGAGGAGGATTGGACTTGCTAAGGAAAGGAGTGGCCTTTTCCTACTTGAATTGTCTCAAAGAGTTAGGAGCAACCTGTCTTTGTCATTTCTCAATTCCTCAAATAAAGATACCATTTGGCTGTATCATCTACACCTAGGTCATTCATCTTTTCATCCATCTTTTAAAGTTTTAAAGGTCCTGTTTCCTCATTTGTTTCAAGGATTAGATATTTCTGAATTTCATTGTGATGTTTGTGAATTTGCAAAACATACTTGAGTATCTTTTCCTATTAGCAATAAAAGAAGCTCTCATCCTTTTCATTTGATTCATAGTGATATATGGGGTCCCTCTACTATACCTAATGTTTCTAGGGCTCGTTGGTTTGTATCCTTAATTGATGATTGCACTCGGGTTACATGGCTCTTTTCTTCTTAAACAAAATATGATGTTAGCCTTTCTAATTTCCACTCAATGATTCAAAACCAATTTGGGGTTAAAATAAAAAGCTTTAGGACAGACAATGCTAGAGACTACTTCAACTAGACTTTGTCACCTTTCTTTCAATCCCAGGGCATTATCCATGATTAATCATGTGTTAACACACTTCAACAAAACGGGGTAGCAAAAAGAAAAAGTAGGCACTTACTCAACACCACTTGAGCCTTATTCTTTCAAGGGAATGTCCCTAAATCCTATTGGAGAGAGGCGGTTCAACGGCCACATACATGATAAATAGACTTCCATCACGTGTGTTAGACAACAAAAGTCCCATAGAAATTCTTAATAGCTTATTTTAGCACTTCAAAACCTCAAATGGCCTCACCTAGGGTATTTGGATGCACTGCCTTTGTTCATGTCCATAACCAACATAGAGACAAACTAGACCCCCGAGCCATCAAATATGTCTTCCTCGGTAACTCACCTACTCAAAAGGGATACAAGTGTTACAATCCGTCATCTAGGAAATTTTATCTCTATAGATGTCACCTTCACAAAAAATACACCTTTTTTCTCCAAGTCCTCTCTTCAAGGGGAGATTTCAATGATGGAAGATAGCACTTGTTAGTCTTTCAAACCACTTAAAACACTTGACCTTCCTCCTGCTCCAGCTCGTATTGTTGAAACAACCGAGTCCTCTGAACCAATTATGACTGAGTTTCCCAATTCTACTACTGAACCCATGTCATCACGTGTCCCAGCTAGTGTTACTAAGGTGTATTCAAGGAGAAAGATTGTTCCAGAACTGACACAGGTCCAGGAATCCAACTCAGACTCTGGAAATGAAATCATGGTAAAATCTGACTCACCTTTATACGCACAATTTGTTGAACCTATTGCTGTTAGGGAAGGAACTAGAGAATGCACTAAGCGACTACTTTATCCATTATCTCACTATGTTTCTCTTAAGCGCCTGTCACCAGCCTACCAAAAATTAATTGTGAGTTTAAATACCATTACTATCCCTAACACCGTTTCTGAGGCATTGTTAAAAAGGGAATGGAGGGATGCTATGACCGAGGAGGTGGATGCATTGGAAAAGAATAGGACATGGGAGATTGTTGATAAACTGAAAGGGAAAAACATTGTTGACTGTAAGTGGATTTTCATACCTAAATATAAGGCTGATGGATATCTTGAGAGATATAATGCTAGATTGGTGGCCAAAGGGTACGCTCAGACTTATGAGATTGATTATCAAGAGACTTTTGCTCCGGTTGCAAAGATGAACACTGTGAGAATTCTGTTATCATTCACTGCCCACTTTAATTGGTAGCTCTTACAATATGATGTTAAGAATGTATTTCTCCATGGAGGCTTAGATGAAGAAATCTATATTAACATCCCACCAAGATTTGAGGGAGACACTGGTAACAAACTGTTGGTGATATACTAATATTCTTCTACAGATACTATACAGTTGTATCTAGATTATATTGAGATATAGATAGGCTGTATATAGATCTTATAGAATAAGTTCAAATCCCTTAAATTAAGGGATAAGATCGATCGATTAGATTAGATATATCCGGATATATTTCGATTTAAACTTATCTTGTAATAGGCTATATATGGCTGTATGTTTTCTATTCAATAACAAAGTGAAAATTATTCCCACTTTTGTACATGGTATCGAGCGAGCAGAACACTAGGGAATGATTTCTTTCGGACGATCGAGCCACGCAGTCGAGTCGAGGAAATCTCACCGCTGGCTCATCGGTGTGGCTCCATTAGCATCGAACCCATCCTCTCTCGTATCAAAGACCGATAATTCCCAAACCAAAGATAGTCATCATAGATCGAATGGGAATAATTACCTACCATGGTCTCCTTTGGGTGCTCATGTTCATAAGAGGAGAGGGAAGAGAAATACTTAGCACAACGCCATATACCATGCGTCGACCCATCGACCCAAAATATCGACTTGGATGGCGAAAACAACCTTGTTATGAGTTGGTTGATCAACTCAATGACCCCGAAGTCGTGAGCGGTTTGTCCTAGCCACATCTGCAAAAGAAATTTGGGAGAATGCCAAACTGACCTATTCTACTATCGAAAATACTGCTGCCTTGTTCCAGATTAAGAGTCTCTTGAGAGAGACCAAGCAAGGAGAGAAGACAGTGACTCAATATTACACAGCATTGGTGAAACTATGGCAACAATTGGATCTTTATGATCCTCACCAATGGATGTGCAATGAAGATTTGAATTGCTGCAGGAGGGTTGAAGGAATAGGAACTGTTATAATAGTTGATGAACTTGTTCTAACCAATGTCCTTTATGTACCTGATCTGGAGTGCAACCTACTGTTTGTGAAGAGATTTACTAAAGAGCTGAATTGCACAGCTAACTTTTACTCTAATGGGTGTGTTTTCCAGGATTTGAAGTCAGGGAAGAGGATTGGCAGTGCTAGGGAGTATGATGGATTATATTACATTGATAGCTCAAATGGGAGTAAAGCAAATGCTACTTTGTCATCCAACACCGAAATCGCACTTTGGCACTATAGGTTAGGCCATCCTAGTTTATCTTACATGAAACAATTATATCCAACTTTATTCAATAATAAGGATTCATCTTTTCAGTGTGAATTTTGCCAACTCTCTAAACATACACGAAATTCCTACTTTCCTCGTGCTTATGAACCCACTAAACCTTTTTCTATCATTCATAGTGATGTCTGGGGGCCATCAAGGATTAAAACCAAGAAAAATGTCAAATGGTTTGTAACTTTCATTGATGATCATACAAGATTGACTTGGGTATACCTTATAAGGGATAAAGCAGAAGTTTTTCAGATTTTTAAGGACTTTTACTCCTTTATACTGAATCAATTCCACACAAAAATCCAGATTTTTAGAAGTGACAATGGGAAAGAATACCTAAGTCAAGCCTTTGACCAGTTTTTTATCACCAATGGTATTATACATCAAACTTCTTGTGTCAATACACCACAACAAAATGGTGTATCTTAGAGAAAAAATAGGCATTTACTTGAGGTTGCTCTGTCTATTATGCTCACTACAAATGTTCCCAACTATTTTTGGGGAGAGGCTATTCTTACTTCTGCTTATCTAATAAATCGAATGCCTTCAAAAACATTGGGTTTCTTTACACCTTTACAAAAATTACTTGAAACCTATCCCTTGGTTCCCTTCCTTCATCAACTACCTCACAAAGTGTTTGGTTGTGTTGCTTTTGTTCATAATTACCATGGTGGAAAACTTGAACCCCGAGCTCATAAGTGTATTTTTTTGGGCTATTCCTCTACTCAAAAAGGTTACAAGTGCTTTTCTCCTACTCTCAACCGGTTCTTTGTAACAATGGATGTAACATTTTTGAGAATCAACCTATAATCCCAAAACACCCATTCGGGGAGAATTGTGAGAGTGAATGGTTGTTTTGGATAATGATGGCATACCGACACACTATCCCGTAAAAATATACCTTTCCTTTCACCCTCTTCAGCCTCTTCACCTAACCATAATCAGATCAGACCTGATACTGTCACTTTAGAACCCTTTGAGCCCACTGTGACAGAAGATCCCAGCCCCCAACTAGACAATAATGCCACTGAATATGATGAATGTGATAAGGAGAAGGATACCGAAACTAGGGTGGAAAAACCAGGAAATTATACCAGATTTTATACAAGAAGAAAGGGTACAACACAAGAAAATGAACAGCAAGTAGCAAATGAAAATGGACAAGAGAAATCCATCATACTTTCTGAGCAAGGTCATGAATAAGAACCTACTACAAATTCTGAGGAGTTGGGTTGGCCTATAGCACTAAGGAAGGGAGTAAGATCATGTACAAGGCACCCAATCAACAACTTTGTCTCTTATAACAGGTTATCTCCCCATTTTCAGACCTTTGTTGCTCAGTTATCTACTGAAAAATTACCTCATAATTTTCAGGAGGCTATCAAGGATCCTAAATGGAGGGAGGCAATAAATGATGAACTAAGTGCACTTAAGAAGAATCGACTTGGGTGGAGACAGACTTACCACAAGGAAAAAGCTGTCTTTGGGATGCAAATGGGTGTTTACCATCAAATACAATTCAGATGGAAGTATTAACAGCATAAGGCAAGACTTGTGGCTAGGGATTTACAGACACATGGGATTGACTACCAGAAACATTTGCACTGAGCCAAACTCAATACAATTAAGATTCTATTGTCACTAGTGCAAATCTAGACCGCCCCTATACCAACTTGATGTCAAAATGCCTTCTTGAATGGTGATCTTGAAGAGGAGGTGTATATGGAGTTGCCACCAGATTAGGAAGAAACAACCATCCTGAGAGTATGCAAACTCAAAAGTCTTTGTACGGCTTGAAGCAGTCACCTAGAGCATGGTTTGGGAGATTTGCAAGAGCAATGAAGAATCTTAATTACTATCAATGCCAGGCTGATCACACCCTATTTATTCGGCGTTTGACTAGTGGTAGTATAACTATCCTTATTGTCTATGTTGATGATATCGTCATTACAGGTGATGATTGGGAAGGTATACAGGAGCTAAAGAATTCTCTGGCTCGAGAATTTGAAATCAAAGATATGGGTAACTTGAGATATTTCCTTGGAATGGAGGTGGCCAGATTTAGTAAAGGTATCTCGGTGTCTCAAAGGAAGTATACTCTTGATCTTTTAGAGGAAGCGGAATGCTAGGAGCAAAGCCGTGAAACACCTATGGAATCAACTTATAAGTTAAGTCTTAAAGAGGGTGGTACACCAGTGGACATTGGCAGATATCAGAGACTGGTAGGAAAACTAATTTATCTATCCCATACTCGGCCAGATATTAGTTTTCCTGTCAGTGTGGTTAGTCAATTTATGAGCAATCCTCAAGAGGAACACATGGAGGCAGTGTATAGAATCCTGAAGTACTTGAAAATGACACTGAAAGGGTTATTCTTTAAGAAAGGGGAGTAAGGAGCATTGAAGTTTTCACAGATCTTGTTGGGCGGATCAGAATCGATAGAAGGTTCAAGCAGCTATTGCACCTTTGTGTGGGGCAACTTAGTTACTTGGAGAAGCAAGAAACAACCGGTGGTAGCAAGAAGCGGTCTTACAAGCGAGTATAGAGCTTTAGCACTTGGAATATGTGAAGGAATATGGATCAAGAGGCTCCTAGCAGAACTACAAATCACAATTGGATCTCAAATGAAAGTGTGGTGTGATAACATGGCCACAATAGGGATTGCAAGGAATCCTATACATCACGATAGAACCAAGCATGTGGAGATAGATCGTCATTTCATCAAAGAGAAAGTGGAATCGGATTAATTGATCTTACCTATGTGCCAACCAGCGGTCAAGTTTGCGATGTGTTTACCAAGGCACTAGCAAGAGTCGATTTGAAGAACTTCGGTTGCAAGTCGGGAATGATCAATATCTATTCACCACTTGAGGGGAGTGTTGGTGATATACTAATATTCTTCTACGAGATACTATACGGTTGTATCTAGATTATATTGAGATATAGATAGGCTGTATATAGATCTTATAGAATAAGTTCAAATCCCTTAAATTAAGGGATAAGATCAGATTAGATTAGATTAGATATATCTGGATATATTTCCAGATTTAAACTTATCTTGTAATAGGCTATATATGGCTGTATGTTTTCTATTCAATAACAGTGAAAATTATTCCCACTTTTGTACACAAACTTTGCAAGCTGAGGAAGGCCCTTTATGTGTTAAAACAATCTCCTAGAGCTTGGTTTGGGAGATTTGCAAAAGTCATGAGGGAGTCTAGGTATAAACAAAGCCAAGGTGATCACACTCTTTTCATTAAACATTCGGCTACAGGGGGAGTTACTACTCTTCTAGTCTATGTGGATGACTTCATAGTGATTGGAAATGATGAGAAAGAAAAGCATGAATTGAAGCCAAGACTAGTAAAAAGAGTTTGAGATAAATGAACTTGGGAGACTAAAGTACTTCCTCGGTATTGAGGTGGCTTATTTCACAGAAGGGATTTTTATATCTCAACAGAAGTACGTGACTGATTTATTGGTAGAAATAGCGAAGATTGGTTGTAAACCGGTCCTTACACTGATGGATCCAAACTACAAGTTAGGAGAAGCTAAAGAAGAACCAGCTGTTGATAAAAGGACGTATCAAAAACTGGTTGGTGGACTCATATATCTTGCTCACACATGGCTAGATATAGCATACTCAGTAAGCGTGATCAGTCAATTCATGCATGATCCAAGAGCAGCTCACCTTCAAGCTGCTTATAGGGTGCTACATTACTGGAAAGGCAATTCGGGAAAAGTATTTTTGTTCATGGAAAACAATACTCATTCTCTAGAAGCTTGCACCGATGCTGACTATGTAGATTCCATAGTGGATAGAAGATCAACTACAAGGTATTGTACTTTTCTTGGAGGTAATTTGTTAATGTGGAGGAGCAAGAAGCAGAATATGGTGGCAGGGTCATCTACAGAATTAGAATTTAGGGCTATTGCTCAGGGATTGTGTGAACTACTCTGGCTGAAGATTATTCTAGATGATTTGAGAGTCAAATGGGACGGTCCTATGAAGCTTTATTGTGACAATAAGTCAGCCATCAATATTGCTTATAATCCTATACAACATTTTAGGACAAAGCATATTGAGATTGATAGACATTTCATTAAAGAAAAATTGGAAGAAGGGTTAGTATGTATGTCCTATGTTCCATTATAACATCAAGTAGTTGATGTTCTAACGAAGGGGCTGAATAGTTCAAGTTTTCATAATCTTGTATACAAGCTGGGAATGGAAGACATCTATTCTTCAGCTTGAGGGGGAATGTTGAGATACTGATCAGCTTTAAATAATTATATTGAGATATAGATAAGGTGTAAATAGATTAGATATAATAAGTTTGAAATCCCTTAAATTAAGGGATTCCTTTAGATAGCTTTGGATAACCTTTCAGATTTAATTTCCTATTTTCTCTCTTGTAATGTCCTATACAATGCTGTATACTTCCTATTCAATAGATGAGAATATATGAAAATTCTTTTCCACACTAAGCCTTACAGGTTTGTCTACCCACAAACCTTGAGGTCTTGGGATAAGTACTATAGGTCTTGGGATAAGTACTATCTGTAACTATTCAAGATGTTAACTTGTCATCCACCACTTTGCATGGTAAAAATCAAAATTACTGAAAAACATGTAAATCTCTTTATCCAAGAGACACGTGAATGAGAGGTAGTCTCCATCAAGCTTTCTTCTGTGCAAATTGACATGGTTGAAGAGTACAAGATGAGGCCTTTCACTGGAACATGCAGAAGGGAATACACATTTGTGTAAATTTTCATGGAGCAACCCACGAACTTTTGTACAATTGTGTCTGAGACATTAGAAGGGGATACATTGTGGACATTCATCCAAAGCAGTATCTGGACTTAATAATGCTGTCTATCATTATCAATCCTCTTTATTAATAAACTAACACGGCTGTTTTTAGTATTAAGGTTTTTAGTATTAAGGATTATCTGATGGTTTGAGGTTCTTATTACTGTATTACTGTTGGTTGTTATTACTGTATGACCAATTTTTTTATGAAGCCACCTTGCTGATAGTTTTTGTATGATCATAATGAGCATATGATGATCGAAATTTTTGGTTATAGGTACATCAATTTGTTAATAGAAGACTTCAACAATTCCTGGTATGTACACTTTCAACATCAAGGTTCTTTCCTTGGTTGCTTATTTTATTCGCAGATCATTTTCTAATTTATGAGACAATGTTGTTAAATATTCCTTATTATGTTTATTATGTCTCATGTTAGAAATTAATTAGTATATTATATTAAGTACTATTATACATAGATGGGGTTACAATCTGATTAGGCTTAGGGTATTCTGTTCAAAACTTCTCTCTTGCCTTGAACCATATAATTGCTTCAGAGGTTGTCTTTTCTTAGTGTTTCTCCTTAATGAAGTTATTGTTCCTCAATCTACTTTGGTTGATCAATGATTTTTTTTCTCACTTCTCTGGCTCCATTGTTTCCCATCTGATGTGTCACCTTTTCATCCTTCTAATTCAAGTGTTTAATTGTTCATGTATATTCAAGCTGTCTTTGCGGATGCAAAGATGCTTTTAGACTGTCCTTCAGCCACTTTAGACCCTCTAGAGCTGTCAATCACACCTCTTATTAAGCCAGTCATCTGTTGAATTGTACCGTAATCTTCCTATAACTCTTCGAAATGGCAGACATAGTTATGCTGATGCACAAGCTCTACTAGTCATCTTCAACAGATTTAAGGTTTGTTGTTGACGTGATTGTACTTCTTTTATGCCGCCTCTTGTTCTCACCATCTCTGCTCCTCTTCTCTGACAATGTTCTTGCAGGACAGCATTCTCTGACCCTCTTCTTTGGTTTCTTCTAATTTAGTCTGTTATTGAAGTTTTCTGGTGCCATCTCTCATCACAGAACACCATCAGCCTTCTTTGAGTTATTTTTTAGGATTTAAGAGAATAAAAGAGAAAAAGGCAACAAAAGACAAACGTTTGGCTACCATTAAAATAAGAAGTAAAAAAGGAAAAAAAAGAAGCAAAATTTTGTCTTATTATACGAAATGGTGCAATTTGAAGAACAGGAACGACTACAAATGACTGAGCTGATTGATAGAGAGAAGGTTAAAGACACAACAAGGTGCTCACAGGATGGAGGAACAGTAAGAATGACATTGGAAAGATTACAAGAGCTGTTAAGGGAATACAAAGAGATTTTACTAAGCACGTAAAACAGAAGTATTCTATTACTTAAATAGAATATTATTATCAAATGTGCATACAACATTAGCAGTCTGTTTAGTTCCAAATGAAAAAATGAGACTGTA
Source organism: Erythroxylum novogranatense (assembly GCA_029891385.1). Taxonomy (NCBI): domain Eukaryota; kingdom Viridiplantae; phylum Streptophyta; class Magnoliopsida; order Malpighiales; family Erythroxylaceae; genus Erythroxylum; species Erythroxylum novogranatense. Next base: position 71,962,226 of record CM057225.1, on the reverse strand, counting down.
TCAATCGAAGATGATTTTTGGTGATATTGAAATTTTCATCATTCTCTATTTCCGAGGGAGAGTAATTGGTATACAAGAGGAGCAGCTTGTCTCAAGCTAAAATCTTAAGGGTTAAGGACCCATTCTTGTATATAGATCACTCTTATTTCTTCCACTTGATGTGAAAATTTATACAAGTGACAGTAGATACGATTATAGTAGACGGATGTGTGGAATCTCTTAAATGGAGATAAGAGACAATGGTGTTTGAATAACAATGGCTGCCATGGGGGAATAGCCTTGAAGAATAAAGGAGTCCTTCCAAACATTGCCTATGATGCCTATAATTAGAGCGACAAGAGCCACATCTCCCACGAACTTCTTCATGACATGCATGGCTTCTGGTAAAACCATCACTACTCAAGGGGTGCTTCTAAATAGCAGAGGTAGTAGTGGTTAAGTAAGCCAAAAAGTAGGGCTTAGTTGAGCTAGCAGTAAACAAATAGTGTTGTTGTTTATTTCACAATATTAAAGCCTAGAAACCAAGTTACACTTTGGAGAAGGTAGAGCCATCGTAGAAACGAAGACAATGGTTGCCAAAACAAAACAGCTGTCGAAAAACAAGATACCAGTCGAAGACTAGGCTGTGAAAGAGAACATGACCAGATGTGGGAAGGCTGTTGGCAACTGACCACAGTTGTGAGTGCAATGGTTTCCATGGTGTCAAAGTAAAAGCAGTTTCTGGTCTGGAGGAGAGGAAGGCCACTGGTCACATCAGTGATGACAGTGAGAACTGTGGGTTTCAAGTGAGGAAGGCTGTGAGTAACTGGTGATGGTATTGAGAGTAGTGGGTTTTAGGTGAATCCTAGATAATGCCTAGTCCAGTGAAACAATGAAACTAACAATGAATCGCATATGAATTGATAAAAAACTGAGGGAGGCATAAACTCCAATAACTGCAGGTGAATTGACAAAGCCCTCGAGGGTGGTGATAGCCCCCTAATGACAACACAGAATTGATAAAGCCCTTAGGCAACTATGGTCGATCACAAATGCTCATCAAGTCTTTGCAGTCAAGGAAAATTCAATGCTGGCAACATTATGAATTGATGGCATCTCATTGAGACTCTTGATGTAAATCTGGAAATTAGAATAGATGGGGCGGTGGTAGTGGTATCTGATATTTTTAGTGGATTCCAACAACATAATGATTCTCAAGTCAAAAACTAATTTGGGTTTTAGGTTCTAATGTCACTTGAAAGTGATTAATGGGTCTAACCCCCAACAATAGTTTATATCATGTCAAAATGGTGTTATCAACAGTTAGCTCTTTTAAATGCATTTGTGCAAAACAAAAATCCAGAGAACATTCTTTATTTGTATAGGGGTCGAGTAAGAGGGGTGTGTGTCATAGACAAAAATTTTAATAACTTGTGCTAATATAATTTTGGGTGTGTTCTTTACTCTGTTGTCTGTACTGTCTGCTCTGTTTTTAGGCTGCTATTTTATGCAGTGCATTTAAATTACAATTTTATTGTTGTCACAGGTTGACAAGGGAGTAAATCCGGAAATTGTTCGTTCTGTTCTTATAGAGCGTGCTAATTTTCCTTGTCTGGCTGCTAAGACAGCATACAAAGTAAGTGGCTATACCTGTTTTCACATTTAAATTTCATCAGTTGATTCTTTATGTTATTAATTTTACTTTTGCTAATATGTGAAGTAACTGTTTGATGATGTAGTGATTCATTAAAGTTGTTTTGAGAAATCTTTGTACCGCATTTTAAAATTTTTTTTTATCATTACATCTGAACTTAGTCTAGAAGGAAAGCTTGAGGTGGGGGTTTTCCTACTTGTTTGTAGAAACTTACATGAGAGTGAAGGATCAGAATGTGGATTATTAACAGATAGAGCTAGAATTTTGATGATGAAGATGATCACAATCTAGACGTTGGAATTTGGAAATTATATTCTTTCTCTTAACAAGTTCCTCATGCTGTACATGACATTGAAAAAACAATTACTGGAGATTGGGAATTATGTGATGGTTAAACAAGATATGGATTTTTTTCATCTGGAACCAGAGTATATTTCCTTTAACAACATATTCTATGTTCTTTTTTTTAGAAGACTAGAATTTTCTAATGAAAGAACCTTTTTTTTGAGCAAATAACTTCATCCATTACAGTTAATGTACATGAAATGTATTTTAAAGTCCAAATTGTAATCTTCTTCAAAGTATACACGAAAAGTTTGTCTTAGAAATTTTCCACAGATGCAAGACATGTCAAGTGGCGCCCTTTTCCCAAAGGTAGTTGAAGCATATTCACGTCCAACAAGAATTGTCCAGGGAAAAGATGTAGATGCTGAAATGGAGGTACTTCTTTTACTCTTCATTGAAGATAAAAAGCTACATATTTGCAGCTCTCAAATCTTGTTGCATATTAATAAAGTCTTGACTTTGTAGGACCTGGAGGTCGGATTGCTTTCCATGTTAGAATTGGAAGGGTTGCTATGTGATAAATCTTTCAAACAGAATCTAAACAATAGCCTAGACGAAAAGATACCCTGATAGTACAATTTCTCTCTTTGATATCCAATGTACATATAATGTTCAAAAGCTTCAGTTAGCCTGATCAATTAATAAGATTATGGAAATTCCTCTATTTTCAACAGTTATAAGATCTCATTTTGTAATTTTGTTCATTGTTTCTTTATTGTTGAAATTTGGCAGATAATAAATCCATGTTTATGAAGAAAAGGAACCTAACCTATACCAATAAAAAAAGAATTAAAAGAATTTGTTGAGGCTGAAACACATATATCACACTAATACTTAATTTGAGTATGTGAAAAGTCCCAAGGATAGCCGTTATTTTTTCCTGTTGTAGGAAAAAACTTTTGAAAATTAATCAGTACACGAACCATTAAATAACAATGATTACATGCATTTATCAACGTTTAGATTCCTTTCTATATAATTAGGTGTCACATGCTAAATGTGAATTTAAGGGCTTACCAATTGTAGATAACCAGCATCTACTGCTACTTTGTTCTGAAGCATCGTCATGTGATTGAAAATTATGTAACTAGGTGGACGAGGGCGCATTTGAGACTAACGAAGAAAGAGCTCTGTGGGCCACATTCTTGTCCTCAAAAAGCAAAATTCATCCAGGTACATATTCTTTTCTCACGACATAGCTGCTACCTTCTGTGATCAAGTTCATATTTGTTCGATATACATTAGCGTCTGGAGTTGACATTATTGGCATGTTGTTCTAATTTATACTGGCTAATTATTAGTTAATAAATTTACTTAGCTGGAGTTAGCATATCCCTGTTATAGGCATCGAAGTGGAAGAGTTTGTTGAAATATCTTCAGAGCTACTGCAACCACTGGAGGATTTCTTCAATAATGTGTTTGTCATGGTGGTATGTTGAATGCACAAACTTATTCATGAAATGCCTGTTTTCAATTATTATTTCTGAATATACTTTATAATTAGGAAAATATTCCTTTTAAAGCCTCTAAATTTTATAAGAAGTACACTTAAATGTCCAAATTTTAATTTTCACCATTTAGGTCTTTAAACTTTCAAATTTTGTTATTATAAATCCTATAATCTATTATTTTTCAGAGTGCAGGTATTTAAGGCGCTGTATAATTATACTTTATAAATTCAATGACCTAATTGGGGAAAAAATTGGAAGAGTTGAGTATATTTTACCATAAAGTTGAAGGACCTTAAAAGGTCTTTTCTTCATAATTATGTTGCAGAGGTTGTTTGGCATGCTATTTTGGTTTTCCTTGAGATAGTTTTGGTGGATGTTTATATCTCATGTTGCTTTATGTAATGTTCATTTTGCCTTCAAGCAGGAAGATGAAAGGATTAGGAAGAACAGGCTTGCTTTACTGGGGAAAATTGCCGACCTGCCTCGCGGCATAGCAGATCTCTCGGTTTTGCCTGGGTTCTAGATATTACAGGACCAGAGTAAATAGGGTGAGAGATGAGATAATCATGAAGAATCATCCATGGGGAAAAGGATAATTTTCTTGGGTAGATGTTGATAGCCTTACACCTCAAGGGCTGTAAATCCTCTACTGCTGGAGTAGCGTTGTCTGTAACCATTTGTATTCTATCAAACTATACCTTTGTTTCTTATTTCAATACTTTTTTTATTCGAATTAATCATCATATATTATTATACAAATTTCTTATTTTCATTAGATATATTATGTTACATGTATGCCACATGATAAAGCAAAATATACATGCTTGATTATTTTAATTATTTTTTAAAATTTTGTTTAAGTTTTAATAAACCTAACTAAATAACATTTTCTAGAGTTTTGTTGATGTTGTATTACATATTATTTATTAATATTTAAATGGATTTGCAAGAAGACCCTCCTTACCTTTCTTCTTCATTGTAGATACGTCCAATCCATTAATAGTGATCTTTTTATGAATTATATGGAGATCAAAGACTACATTTCTAATTGCCCATTATCATGTTTTTGCTATATTTCAATGTTGAAATTCGTATGTATAATAGTAGCAAGTGCTTTTACATGATGATAGGATAACACTGCCATTTGTACTATTTAAACTTGTCTTATTAAAGTTTAGATTAGATGTTTAACATTACCCAATATCTGTACATAACATGTTGGTTGCCAAGTCACTCTTACTTCAAAGAAAATTATAGTTACCACATAAATGAGAGGTTCGTTATTATCATTACAATAGTATAATATGCAAAATTCAACATTTTCACTCTATCCAACACTTTATAAAGAAAATTATCTTAAAATTTTTAACAATGGTTTTACTCATTAAAAGAGAATATTTTACCTGATCATATACTTAAGGAACCGATTCTTATTACAGTAAAATCTCTATAAATTAATATTATTGGGATTATGATATTTATTATTTTATAGAGATATTAATTAATCGATAAATTAATATTTATTAATTTAAAGAGATTTTATTATTGATTGAAAAATATTGAATCTTAAAAATTCATGTTTCATATTAATTGAATGAATCTAAAACATAGATTCATTGTGCATAATATTAATGAAAACTAATAAATAATGTTCATTGTTTCTTAATAATTAAGTATTATTCATTGTATTTTTACTAAAAATATTCAATGTACATATGTACATATGATAGAGATAGAAAATACTTTATAAACAAGATAAAAAATTTCTTGAAACCACACCCAACAATAGCTCCTCATCTAAAAGGTGTTATGAAATCAACAATGACGAATCAAATACGCAAAGAATTATGTAAGTACAAGAGAGATCATGCAAGACGCACTCAAAAAGATTTGCAGTTGTGGCTTGAAGAAAAATTTCATTTGAAAGTTAGTCAAGGTACAATCTTAAACACACTCAAACAATTGATTGAGTATCTTTCAACCAACCTAGAAAAAGGAAGGGATATCAAGTGACACTGTAACATCCCACCCCCTACTGGAAGGGTAGAATAGTAAATTGGTTAGGATGTGCTAGATTGGGATTTCATGGGACTGCTCATGCATAATAGGATTGCTACATAGTCACAATTGTGCACATGAACTTCATCATGCATGCATACATGATATTCCCGGTTTTCGTGCCTAATGTAATTCTATTGCGATTAACGTAGTTATTGGGTTTGAAAAATTATTTTGAGTGAGTCATTGAGTGTTTTATATTTTAAGGGATTTTCAGGAATTTTTCTGGAATTTTTCGGAGAAAATTTTCGGACCAGAAAAAAATCGTCGTTGGCGAACCTACGATTTTCTAGGTAGCGAAAATTGCTACCCAATTCAACTTGTTGTCATATTGGGTATATTATTCGGAATTGAAATTAGGGTCATTGGACTATAATATGTCAAATTGTAGTAGGATTTCTAAATCCTATCCATCATTTTGTTTTATTTCTATTTTGTCTTTTTCCTCCCATTTGCCAAGTGTCCTAAAGAGTTGCCATGCTTTTGTCTTCTTCCTATCCTTGTCATTTCGGTGGCTTCACATGAAAGGGGATAAAAAGAAGAGTTTTTACCCATTTGTTCCTTCCCCATCCGAAAATCTTCATTCCTTCCATCTCCATCAATTTTTTTTTCTACTTCTTTAAGTTACTTCCTCCCACCTAAAGAGCTTCTTCTTGTAAACAAGTTACTTTCTTGCCATGGAGAACTTACCCTTGCATGGGGTTAGAAGAGGTTGTTAGAGAAACTAGCAAAGAAAGAAGTGAAGAGTGGAAACTTTAAGTAGGTGAGTTTTCAATTGCTTTAGTGATGCTTTGATTATGAATTTATGCCTTAGTTGTTAGATGCATTGATGGGTGTGTATTGGTCATTAATCATGATTTATGATGATATACTGGCTTAATTCTTTTGTGACTAGGATGCTTAGGCATGTGGAATTGGTATTAGAAGTGATAGGATTTTAGTTGAAGATGAAAGCTGGAAAATGGATTTTTGACCTACTGTACTGATTTGATCATAACTCATTGTGTAGGTGAGCAAATGGGGTGCGGTTTGTGCCCAATTAAACTTGAGCTTGTTGGCTACAATTTTGTGTGAAATAGGTGTTGTTAAATTGTAACTCTAAAAGGTTGAAAAGTTGCTTGAAAGTTCCTATTTTAGTGTCTGTGAACAGTAACCGAACCAATGATCTACTAGTTTTGCTGATTTTTCTAAATTAATTGAGATGGAATTAGGGAGAATGGTCTTCATGGAAGTTGATGCTTATTGAGTTAGCTTTCCATTACCACTGATCTTGCTAATTTTCGAGTTGTATATTGGGAGATATGAACTGATTACTATTGATTGGTTTTATGCTTTTTGGAGAAACCTAGTTAAAGTGTTGATTTTGTGAGCTTTCTGCATGGGAGCAATTTTAGCAATTTTTGTGGATTGAATTGGTGTGAGTGATCTTCTGCAAAGTTGTAGAGGAAGACATTATCTTGAAAATGAAATATGGCATATAAGTTTTAGAGGTCAGAGTTGGGAGTTATGATTTTGCAAAAACTGATCCTGCATTAGGTTAGGAATTGCTGATCATGGCAGTAACTTGCATGACAGTTTTGAAATGGTTAGAAATTAAATTGGAAATTGAGTTCTTCATGAAAATTGAAGTTCAAGGATTTATCTTTTCAGGGATATAAAGTTCAGATTTTTCTGACTTGTGTACAGGGAGTTATGCTTGTTATAAGTTTACTGCTCAAATTGAATGATTTCAGGGACAGCAACATTGACTGAATTAATTTACTTGTTTAGCAATGGAATTTGATTTTGGGTTGTTCATGAAAGTTGTAGATGACATTGTGAACTTATTGAGCATATTTATGTGGTAATTTTTGGCTGAAGAATCAGAGAGTTAAGGAATTTGAAATGTACTGTTCTGTTTTAATGGGATTTGAGTAGGCAGTAGCTTTGAAGGGATTTTTGACACCATTAAGAGTGAAATTGATTTTTATGGTCTTCATGAGAATGGTAGAGCTTTTCATTATCTTTCCAACAAGCTATGGTTTGTATTTTTCCGATTTGTGTGCTAAGAGTTATTGTTGTTGGAAATTTGGATTGGAAATAGGAAAAAAAAGGGAATGAAGTGAGGTTGAACCTCACGGGATCGCGAGGCGACTCCTCGCCTCGCGAGGCGAGGTAGATTGGCCCTCTCGCGAGGGCAACTCCTCGCCTCCCTCATGACGAAGGAGAGAATCGGCCTCGCGTGGCGACATGTCGCCTCATGAGGCGTGCGCTATATATATTTATATATATATATTTTTTTTATTAGTTGGCCCTAATTGTTTCTTTTGTCAATTTTTTTCCGTCCGACATCCGATTGACCTGATTCTTGAGGCATCGGATTCAGAGAATATTTAATTTCATTTTGTGAGAAATTGGGAATTTTGGACGGAAATTGACGTGGCCCCGGTAACGGAGCCTTTAATCACTGTTTTGTTTAATTGGGGACCTATAGAGGTCCGAATCATGCACCGTCGCCGCCAATAGGTTTCTAATTTTAGACGGATTTTTTTATGGGAAAATTTTGGAGTAGGGCCGGAATGCCATGAGCATGCATTATACACGTTTACTTATTCCATGTGCATTGTTTAATATTTTAACTATTGATTGGTAATGTTTACTTATTTTAAATGTTATAGAGGCTCGTTGGAACGTCATCCCACGGACGTTGCAGAGACTTCCGCATTAGCTCGGAAGTTATTAGGTGAGTAACCTAGATGGTTCCTCGGTTAGTAAGTGTTTATAATTTCGCACTTAGAACCTGTGGAGAATAATGGTGGGAAAATTGTGTTTGTTTGTGCTCGGATTGTGGACGAAGGTCCGATGGATTGGAAAATTTGATATAGAAGTGTCGCATGTGATTACCTGTACAAGATTTATGTGTACCTATTGAATTGGGATCTGATATGATGTTGGTGTTGTTTAATTTGGACATATGCACTTCATGCATAATTGCATGATCAGTAATTGGCAGTTGTGACCAGAGCAGCCAACGAGAGCTTTAAGCTCAACGTGATTGGGCCTTGAGCCCATAGTGATTCAGAGCCTATGGCTCACCGCTTAATCGCCTTAATGGGACAGCCAGCGCCACCACAACAACGTAATAAATTGAAAAGCGTCTCATACACATTCCATATGCATTTGAATTGATTCTTTGGATTGGTATGAAAATTATGTGGTACTACTAAATGTGATTTGGTGAGATAATTGTGCGTAGCTGTGTTATGTATGTGTATATGCATGAATTGGGTGAACCATCGATGATGGTTCCTCACTGAGTTCGCAAACTCACCCAAAATTGCAAATTATTTTTCAGGACCGAGAGAGTAGACTTATAGCTCCAGAGGGACTTTTCCTGCCGTGTAGATTGAGTTGGCAAGAGAAGTCATGGCACACAGGTCGGTCAGCTGGCACTTTTTGAGGGATGACCTAGTTAGCCTTTTTGTTTGATTTTCTTTTGGAGTATTGTACAGAACACATCAGTTGTGTAAATTTACTGCTTTGAAGTTATGAAATGAGAATTTATGGTTTCAAAAATTAGTGGATTTCATATAAATGCTTTATGATTTTGATGCCATGTGGAGTGTTAGTGGTTGTTCGTAGCGCACCCTTATCGTAGGGTATGTGTCGGAATGACCTACGGGCGTCCCGATACATATCCTATGGTATGGGGGTGCTACAGACACAAACCAACAAAATTTTCAGATATTGAGAAGATTATTTATAAGTGGTTTCTTCAGCACCAAGATCGTGTAAATATGACCGAAGAGCTAATTTTGGAGAAGGCAAGAGATACAATGAAACTTCTATACCCTCAACGAGATTCTGAGCACAAATTTTCTTAAGTTTGGCTTGAGAAATTCAAGCTACGACACAGTATCAAGTCATTTCGTCATTTCAAAGAGAGTGATTCGGTTGATATACAAGACATGGAGAAGCAATTGGAGTCTATAAGGGAAAAAATAGATAAGTTCCCTATGAAAGATGTTTTTTAATATGAATGAAACTGGTTTGTCTTACAGGTTACAAGCTGATCATTCTCTTGCTACGAAGCAACTTGAAGGAAGAAAACAAGACAAAGAAAAGTTAACAGTTGTTATTTGTTGCAATGAGGATGCCTCTGAAAAATCCCTTTATGGATTATTGGAAAATATGCAAAGCCACGTTGCTTCAAGAATGTCAACATGAATACTTGAATTGTCACTACCGTACTAACAAAAGAGCTTGGATGACAAGTGTGCTCTTTGATGAATATATCCATTGGTTTGATAAAAAAAATGCATGGTAGAAGAATTTTGCTTGTGGTAGATAATTATCCAGCACATCCAAGATAGCATTGAAGGGTTACATAATTTTGAGTTGTTCTTCTGTCCACCCAACATGACATTAAAAATTCAGCCTTGTGATGTTGGAATAAAAAGAACTTTCAAGATGCACTATCGTAGGAGATTTTACTGTAGGATTTTAGAAGGCTATGAGTTAGGACAATCTAATCTAGATAAGATTAATATTTTGGATGTTATCAATCTTGCAATCTCAACTTGGACAGTTAATGTTCAACAAGAGATAATAGCAAATTGTTTTCGACACTACAAAATTCATTCAGGGGATGAAGTCTCCAGGAATTTAGATGAACTAACTTGTGAAAAAGACATTCATGAACTTGAGCTCATGATTAATGATCTCAGCTATTGCAATAAAATGGATGTCAATAGCCTATTGGATTACCCAGGTGAAAATGATACATGTTCAGAGGTCTAGAGCTTGGAATAAATTGTGGCAACTATCCTTGAAAATAATGTTGATGATGAAGTTGAATACGATACAGTAGCTTTGGAACCAATTATGCGTAAGGAAGCACTTATCGTGTCTAGAACTCTTCACAATTTTTTGGTGCAGTTCGAGAATACAACACCAGAAATTTTGGATGCAATAAGAAAAGTTAGAGATGAGCTCCAACTAGACTTAAATTTCAAGAAAAAACAAATAACACTAGAATCATATTTCACTAAGTTGTCTTAGTTATATTTGTGTAAGTTTATATAATTATTAATTTATGATATTAATGGGACTCTATATTTACATAGAGGTATTTTGAAAATATATTATCTTATTTCTTATCAAAATTTGTTAAATTAATACATGAGAGGGTGTTAGAGAATTGCATAGAGTTATTGTAATCCATAAGACAGAATCGTCTTTAGCGGGGTTACGAGAGCATACAGGGAGGTTCTCTTTGATCACTTTAAATCCCTTTGAAGTACGAATTAACCAAGTCTAGCTATTATCTTCTATAATTGCTTCCACCTTAGTATTAACTAGCATTCTTACTTTTAATGTGTCATCTTCTTCTAGCTTATGAAGAGAACCCGATCCATTCTAATTATCAAGACAAACTAAAGTGTTTTTTCCATTACCTATGTTGTGTTTGATAACCAAAATAACTGAATCTCTCGTATGTAGGATTTGCCTTAAAGTCCATAAAGTGTTTGCTTTTTGCTTAATTGACCATATACTCTCTCCGTGAGGAGGTGTATGTGTATCAATTAGACATAAAATGATTCTTTATCGGTACAAATCTTTTAGAGTCTCTTGAATAGGAGCACTTTACTCAAAAATTTGATTGAATTGATCCTAGACTCCCATTCTTCTTTGGCAAATAGATTTACTCTAGTCACTTTAGGTTTATCCTAAAGTTTAAAGGAACATCCTAAGCATTTTTTTAATGTTCTTTATTATCTCCTATGGGATTGCTATAGGAGAACTCCAATAGATGTATCAGTTGTTTAATATCGAGATAATAATTTGAAATCTTTAACTATATGATAGGGCTTTTTTACACTTACTATTCCAACGCTTTTGAATTGAGTTAATGAAAGTTTACAATTAGAGAATGAGAGCCTCCTTATTGTTATAGGACCGTTAGATGTTTAAATGGAAGTTGTTTATGTTTCAAGTCTTGTTGAATGCTATCAACTCCTCAACTACATTGGACCCTGGAAAGATGTAAAAGCTACTTCTGTTAGGTTTATAGCTCAAAACTTATATGTTTTTGAAATGCTCAAAGGAGTTAATGAGCATTTTTTATTGTTTCATAAAGTAATAATACCTCATCTATAGAGGAAAGAATAAAGATGTCTTTTAACATTTGTAATGGAATTAAAAGAAAGGTTATTTGGAGATGTTTATACTAATGAGTCTGGTGAGTATTTTTATGTTAAGGCAAAACAAGTAGGGGCATAAGGGATCTCCCTACCTAATCCCCTTAGCAACTTTGAACATATTTTTAGGTTATCTATTAACTATAATGGAAAATGAAGTTGTGCAAACATATTACATAACCTAGGTGATGAACTTTCCAGAGAAACCTAGTGCATCCATTAAGTTGAAAAAGAAGTTCCATTTGAAAGAGTAAAAAACTTTGTTAAAATCAATCTTCAAAACATAAATCCTTATTTCTTTCCTTTTGTAATTGCTTTTGAACAATTATTGAGTAATCAAAACATTATCACATATGATCTTTCCTTATATCTAAGCACCTTGACAAGGGCTAACATTCTCCTTGAGAACATCTTTCAACCTTAAAGCTAAAATTTTTAAGATCACCTTATAGGTCATATTGCAACATGAAATGGATATATAATCATGAAGGAAAGATGGGTTATGGACTATAGGAATTAGACAGATGTATGTTTTATTAAGTTTTAAAATGAAATTCCCATTATTGAAGAATTTTGAGATAGAGTTAACAGTCATATTAGCTGCAGTATCCTAAGTATTTTGAAAAAAGCTTTGCATTGAATCCATTAAGAATGAGGATCTTGTCTAGATTCATATTGAATATTGATTTCGCAATTTCGACTATTGCGATTTCTTTCATAAATGATTGATCAGAAAAAGAACTCACATCGATAAATGAGGCCAACAGTGCATTGTAGAGATTAAAAGCTAACTCCTTTAACCGTTGTTAATTATTTAAGGTTACACCATTAAGTATTTCTATGAATATTATTTTGTTTATTGTCTTCCTAGCTTGAATGACATTGTGAAGGAATTATGTGTTTCTGTCATCATCCTTTAACCAAGTAATTATTAACTTTTACTTTAACAAAGAGAAATAACTTTCCATGGAATTCACTTCCGAAAAGCTAAGCTCTTAAAAAATTTAAGGGTTCATCATTGGGATTATTGCTTAAATTATGTTGGGTATAATTGAAGGAACCTAGAGTTATTTTTTCCCTCTCCTAAGTAAATATAGCTCCTCTTATGTAATTAAATTACTTCTCCCTTTATAGCTTTTAGCTTTTGCATAAAAATATAGGCCTATGAACTAGTCATTTAACACTACAAGAAAATAAAGAATTAGTGACACAAAATTATTGATGGAAAATAAATCGTTGTAAATTATCGACGGATATCATATTTTTGTCAAAAAAATTGTCAAATTTTTTTCGTTTAACGGCAGTAATAATATCTGTCACTAAATATGGAGGGAACTCCTTCTTTCTTCTTCCTCCCTACTACGTCTTCTGCTTCTGCGATTTCTCCTCTCCTATTTGTCCTCTATCATCGACGTTATTGTTATTTCATGTTGCATCTTCTGCTCATCCTCTTCTCCAGCCATTGTTGTATTTTCGTGGAGGTATGCATGTGACGGTGATATTTTATTATTATTTGATTTGTTTGGTTTGTTTTGGTATTTTGTGATTGGAAAAAGATATTTAAGGTAGAAATGTTAGTGATATAAGTGACATGATGTGAATTTGGTTGTGATGCTAGGATGAATTTTTGATGCATATAAGGTGTTTGATGAAATGTCTCTTCTTTGAAAAAATGTATTTGTGTGAAGATGAACTTTATTTTTTAAAATTTACTCTCTTATCAAGATTTTTAGCTTACGTAACATATGATGCTTACGTAAAAACTTCACTTCTTAGTTAAATACTTTTCTCGTTAATGAAATATTATAGTGCCTATATAAAAGAATAGCTATTAGAAGGAGTACTATGTGAATTTTTGAAGTATGAGTGGTTTTCCTCCAATAATTTAACATATGATTGAGTCTGAATTCCATTTTCCTTATTGAGGGAGGCAAATTTATTGTAATTCTTCCTTGAGAGAACAAATTTATTAAAGTTTTTGCTAGAAAGAGAACATAAAGGATGTGATTTATTATGATTTCTTTGAGGATATAATGTGTATGAATAAGGAATGTCAGTGGTAGGATGAAGCTTTGATGATGATGCTGATAGAAGTAGGAAAGATAGGCTAGTTAATAGTTTAAATCACTTGCATTGGTTTGATATTAGGTGCTTTTGCTTTATTTTGTATTGTCTCTTTTATTCACTCTTAATTTTTTTTTTAATGAGTTTAATGGTTGGATGCTCTTGAAGTAGAAATTTGGCTGCATGTTGGCATAGTCAATATTTGAAGTAGATTTGTTTATCATTTAATATTTGTGATTTGGAAGACTTTCAATCCTTATTGACACTTTTATGGTTAGTGGGGATGACGAATAAGTGAAGACAGGATAGATGATGAGTGAATAAAGCCTTTTCTGAACAAACATACTTGTGTAAAGTGGCACATGCTTGTGTTCTCTACTTATATGACCATATGTATCAACCGTGTAAGTGTCTACAATCATGTGAAGAAGGACGTGAAGGGTGAAGAGAAAGACGATCATGTACACACCTGTGTTCATAACTTACACGATCGTGTGTGATGACTGGGTGGTTCTATGTAACTTTGTACATCTATGAGTGAGGCGGTGTTGAAGAGATATAGTCACTTATGTAACCATGTATTTAACTATATACAGTGCAAAAAAACCTATTTTGTGATATAAAATAAAAGATACGTAGGTTTTGTATGGATGAGTAGCCAAAACACCAAAAAGTGAGAAAAAACATAAAGAGAACAAGTAGTATAGTATTCTCATCCTTTTTTTTTATTCTTGGGATTAGATTGAGAGTTTGTTGATTCACTTATCAACTTTGGTTTTAATCCTAAACCTTTATTAGACAACTTGTAATTGAGAGGTGAGATATTGAACTTTGAAAACCCTTATTTGATTTTAGTGGATTTGTTTATTAATTTACCTCATGGTTTTTTCAGCTACATTGGACGGTTTTTCACTTAAATCTCGATGTTTTATTCTTTATTGGTTTTCTTATTATTGTTCTAATTTGCTAGTTAAACTGGAAAAGTCTTTTGTTATTGCTCTTTGGTTGATTTTAAAGAGTTGTATTTTTTCTCTCCTAATAAGTCGTATTAGAGCCATCATAATGGAAGGTAGAAAAAAATTCTATAGTCAAGTTGATGTCAACAAACTACTCTATTTAAAGGCTCATAATGGAGGATCATTTATACTACAAGGTTCTATTCAATCTTATTGATGTGGAAAAAGGTGTGAAGGATGGTGTTCCTTTAAAACTTGAGAAGATGTCAGATAGAGAATAGGAGCAGATCAAGTGGAAAACTCTAGGCCTGATTTGACAATAGATTGATATCAGTATATTCAACTATGTGTCACAAACAATGGTTCCTTTTAAGATGTGGAAAAGTTTAGAAGGACTTTATGAAAGGAAGAATGCCCATAACAAGACCTCTTTGATTAAAAGGCTTGTAAACTTGAAGTTGAAAATTGGAAAATTTATGTTAAAGCATTTGAGTGATTCCTATGATATAATCAACAAGCTTACAATAATAAAAATCATTCTTAATGATAAGCTTCAAGCCTTATTCCTATTGAGTTTGCTATCGGATAGTTAGGAAACGATGGTGGTGGTGATAAGTAATTTAGCTCCTAAAGGTGTGCTATCTTTTAATGTAATAAAAAAAAGGTTATGTTTAATGAAGAAATTAGAAGATGAGAGTTGATAATGTGTAGGATTTTGTGGTGGAAATAGGGGAAGGAGCAAGAGTAGGGGTCCCAAAGGCCATAATAAGTTTAAGAATTGATCAAAGTCTAGAGGTGACAAAGATGTGAAGATATACTACTATTGCAAAAAATCAGGACACATTAAAAGGTTTTATTATAAGTGGAATGAGGGATTAGAAAAAGCAAGATCAAAATAGTACTGGTCAAGATAAGAATATAGCCGTAATAACTTTAAGCACGGATGATGACCCTAGTTTGTGTAATAAGCGAATGTCTTAGTGTGAGATCCCACATCGGTTGGAGAGGGAAACAAAGTACGCCTTATAAGGGTACAAATACCTCTCCGTTACAGGCGCATTTTTCATAGCCTAATGCATCGGATCCCATCGAAACTCCGAGGTTAAATGTGCTTGCGTTAGAGTAGTTTCAGGATGGGTGAGCTCCTGGGAAGGCCTTGGGAAAAGTAAAACTGTGAGGGCTTGGCTGGGCCAAGGCCCAAAATGGATAATATTTATGAACGGGTGATTTGGGATGTTAAAGATAGTTTCAGAGCTGGTAATCGAACCGTTGTGCCAGCTAGGCTAGACCCCAAAGAGGGCATGACCCTAAGGGGGGGGGGGTGGAGAGTGTGAGATCCCACATCGATTGGAGAGGGGAACAAAGTACGCCTTATAAGGGTACGAATACCTATCCCTTACAGACGCGTTTTCTATAGCCTAATGCACCGGATCCCATCGGAACTCCAAGGTTAAATGTGCTTGGGTGAGAGTATTTCCAGGATGAGTAACCTCCTAAGAAGGCCTTGGAAAAAGCAAAACCGTGAGGGCTTGGCTGGGTCAAGGCCCAAAGCGGACAATATTTGTAAGCGGGTGGTTAAACTTTGTCTCAGTAATTTAGGTTCAAAGTGGTTGACGAACATGGTAGTTTTATAAAATTATGCTCTAAAAGTAGAGTACTTCTTAAACTATATGATCAAAGACTTTGGGTAATCAAAGTTCCTCTAAGATTTTCAATATAGGTGATATCTGAGTTTAAAAATATGGTAGATGCTTACTAACCTTGAGAGATATTTGACACATTCCCTATTTACAGTTAAATATATTAACTGCTAATGTGTTAGATAAAAAAGGATTCAAGCACATTTTTGGGGATAGGAAGTGGAAACTATCTAAGGAAGCAATGACTGTTGCTTAAGGAGAGTTATGTTGCACACTTTACAAGACACACTTAAAGGTATATGGTGGTGGAGAAATATACACATTTGAAGAGGAAACTTCTCCAAATATGTGGCATTGATGATTGGGGCTTATGAGTGAGAAGGGATTTGTTGGCTAGTAAATCCCTTATCATAGTTAAGAATACACTACCACTTATTCCTTGTGATCATTGTTTGTATAGAAAGCAGCTTAGATTCTCTTTCAAGAGAAGATCTATAAGGAAGATAGAGAGATTATAGTTGGTGCAATCATATGTCTATAAACCAATTAAGGAGGAGTCGTTAGAGGTAAAAAAAAACTTTGTTACATTTATTGATGAAGCTTTGAGGAAGACTTAGGTGTACATTTTGAAAACAAAAGTTTTAAGTATTTGAAACTTTCTAAAAGTTTAATGTCATGGTAGAAAAGGAAGCTGAAGTGTCTGTTTAAAAAAACGGAGGAGAGTATACTTATAAGGTGTTTGAAGAATACTTTTCATAGCATAGCATTAGACATGAGAATATTGAACCTGATACTCCACGGCATAATGGTATTGTTATGAGGATGAACAAAACAATTGTGGAGAAGGTTCGATGCATGCTCAAAGTGTCCAAGCTACCAAAGACATTTTAGGGGGAAGCAGGCCGAACTATAATTTATTTGATCAGTTGAGCTCCCTTAGTTCCATTGGGTTTTGAGATTCCTCAAAGAGTGTAGATAGGTAGAGATCCCATATATCACCATTTAAGAGTATTTGGCTATAAGGTATTCAAACATGTACCGAAGGATCAGAGACAAAAACTTGACTCAAAGTTGATACCATCTTTGTTGACTATGGTCGTGATTAGTTTGGTTTCAGACTCTATAACCTAAAGAAATACAAAGTTGTTAGGAGCAGGGATGTGGTATTCTAGGTGATATATGCTTAATTGTTGAAGCATTTAATTATTTACACTTAGCAATTAATGACATGAAAATGCTTTAGATACTCACTTTAATTTATATATGATTTTAGGTACAATTTGGAAGCAAATAAATTAAAGTGAGTCGAAAGTATTGCATTTGGGTTATTTTCTGAAGATTAATTTTTACTTTTCTTTATGAAGCTAGAAGAAGAAAATTAAAAGACAAGAAAAATGGAACACAAAGAAGAAGACAAATGTTAAAGCAAACAGTTGGAAAATCAGCCCAAAACGACAGTGTAGAAGTAAGGCAGTGAAGACCAAAACGGCAGAACAACACACAACGTTTTACATAAAACGCACACAACATCTAGTTGTGCATTAAACGTAGACAACGTCTGCATTTAATGTAGGCATTTTACTTATAATGTAGAAGGATGTAGCAGGCGGGTAGGCTTTAAGCATTAAGAAGGATTTGAAGAGGAGCGAAGTTTAATTGTTCAATAAAGCAGAACAGTGGAGGCGCAGGCGTGAGGAGAAGGACTGCAACTATGGTCGAGGCTTGTGGATTAGAGAAACTCCAGCGCAGGAGAAGTGGTGTGAGAGTAAATGAGGAGCTTGTGAGCTGGGAGAAAGTTTTATGCGTGAACAGTGACGTGAAGAATATAAAACCCAACCTTAATTGTCCCATCAAGCTACAGTGGAGGGAAGAAAGAGTAAGAGCTGCGCAAAAGCAAAACAAAGGGGTCTTCGGCTAGGACATCTAATGAGGGCTGAAGCATTTTTTCAGAGACCCATGAAAGGCTAGGCATCCCGAAGTTGGTTCGAACTGTTGAGTCAAGATGACTTTACATATAAATGATTTTGATGAATAACAAAGAAGGAGTAAAAACAGACGTAAAATAGAAAACAGACAGACGGAGAATAAAATACAGACGTAGAAACAAAAGTAGAAAAAGCAGACGCAGAAGCAAAAGTAGAAAAAGAAAACGCAGAAAAAAAAGTAGAAAAAAAAATGCAGAAGCAAAATGAAAAGTAGGCGCAGATGCAGACGCAAAATAAAAAGCAGACGTAGACGCAGACGCAGACGCAAAAACACAGACGGAGAAATACAGATGAAGAAAAACAGACGGAGAAAAGGAAGACGCAAGAGTCAGTTCGAGTTCTTGAAAACAATTGAAGTAAATCACACGTTAGTACAATGCTTATATAATGATAACGAATACACGAGAAGGGGGGGTTGAATTGTGTATTCCCCTTTTTGAAAACTCTTTCAAAACTATTTTGTTCAAAAGCAAGTTCTTTTACTGAAACTTCAGTAAGTTCGAATTAATCAAAACTTTGAAAACTTGTTTCGAAAAATTAAGTAATAACAAAACTTGAACTTTAAGAGGAATAGGATAGAGAGAAGTTGACACAACGATTTATACTGGTTCACCCCAAACTGTGGGCTACGTCCAGTCCTCAGAGTTCTTTATGAGATTTCACTATCTCTTCAACGTTTACAAGTATTCTTTCCGAGCCTCTTCAGGTCTCTACACTCAGTATTCTTTCACATTTAGCCTCTGCAGGCTATCTGCACTACTTTCTTACAAAAGTGTTTGAAACTTGTTACAGTAAAATTAGCTCTCAGCTAATTTGCACAATTGTCTTACAGACAATCTTTTTCGATCGCGTACGTAAATCAGTTGTTTTTTACTTTTTCTCACTTTCGCTAATTTTCGCTAACTTTGCTAACTGTCTAACTTTGCAATCTTCGACTTTGACTCATATTTATAACCTTCGTCTGTAACTGCTTCTTGAATATTGCTTCTTGAATCTTGTTTCTTGAATTTTGAAAGAAACGGTTAATCAGTTGAGTTCTGTAACTAACTCGAACTGACTCTTGCGTCTTCCTTTTCTCCGTCTATTTTTCTTCGTCTGTATTTCTGCATCTGTGTTTTTGCGTCTGCCTCTGCGTCTGCCTCTGCTTTTTATTTTGCGTCTGCGTCTGTGTCTGCGTCTGCTTTTCATTTTGCTTCTGCGTCTGCTTTTCTACTTTTGCTTCTGCGTCTGTTTTTTCTACTTTTGCTTCTACGTCTGTATTTTATTCTCCATCTATCTATTTTCTATTTTACGTCTATTTTTACTCCTTCTTTGTTATTCATCAAAATCATTTATATGTAAAGTCATCTTGACTCAACAATCTCCCCCTTTTTGATGATAACAAATTATATTCATAAAAGAAAACAAAATACAATGTATAAAGAGAAAAAGATCTTATCTTCAAAAATCTTCTTCTTTGACTCCTTCAATCACACCCTGATCTTCTTGTTTACTTCTTCCATTCTCTTCTACTCATTCTCTTCTCCCCCTATTTGTTATAATAAAAAATGATTATTGACGATGACTCTTCATCAGTTCTGCCATCATCTTCTTCATATCATTCATCATCTCCTTTATCTCGTTGACTTCTCCGCATAATTGGCTGATTTCATATTGAGAGTCAAACGGTGAGGAGGGTTGATCATTATCTGCCGAGGGTGCTGTGAACGCAATTGTTGTAGCATATGCATCCGAGGATGGAATGTAATCTTCTCTGATCGCAAATGTGGGTGGATGAATGAATACATTTGACTCTGGAAGGTCTAAATCATAGGGAGCAGGTAGCATAAACAACTGTCTTCCTTGCAGGGGTATTGTTACATCTTCAATAGACAGTGTATCAGATAGAGGTCTGATACGCAAAACTGTCTGGACAAGGGATTCAATAAACGTCCCTATTATCAGTTGTCCCCCTACTGGACAGTATTCATACTTATCTGTATAGCTACAACTAGCTCCATCAGTATTCTCTTTCAAAGCGCATACTGCATCAATTCGACGCACTTCATCTTCAATTTGATCTGCGGACAGATCATCACTGATTTCTTCAGGAAATAGCTTCATCTTTCCCTTATTCAAATCCAAAGGATATCTTGGCTGAATATCCGGTACAACCTTTATTACCGTCTTCTCTGTGATTGGATAAATAGTACACGGTTTGCTAGTCATTTTTGTAGGGTATGGCTTTGTAGCAGCATCCCTCAAGACATCATAGAAAATCTTTTCATCTTCTTTCAGTAAATGCCATGTGTCACTATTCATTAAAATAGGTTGTACGACAGCCATTACCTTCTTCCTTGGTTGTTCAAAGATGGCGATCGCAGTCCTCTTCTTGGTAACAACTTCAACCATTCTGATCTTCAACTTATCTCTTCTCAAAAATTGAGAGTAGTTGTATATGATCAGACCAGGTTCATCAGACTTCTCCTGTGGTTCCTGAACCAAGTTTGATTATGCTGTTGTCTCTTGCTGATCTATGCAGGGAATAGGTTGAACCATCCTTATCTCCGCTGGTTCCTGCTGTTGGATAATAATGGGAGTTTCCTGAACTCTAGTATGCTTCTTCTGACTAACTTCCTCAGCAGTGGATACACTCTTCTTTCGACTAATCTTCTTAGTCTTCTCTTCTGCTTCAATCAGTCTCAAAATTCTCTGAGCTTTAGATTTGTCCTTCTCAGACTCCGATTTTCTCTTCTTATCAGTCTCTTTAGCCTGTTTGGTTGAGTATTCTTGTAGAATTGAGATTAGAGACCTTGTCGCTTTTGGTATGCGAGATCCAGGAACTTCTGCCTCACTCTGTTCTCTGGTTCTCCTATCTTCCTGTTGTCGCAGAGTGCGAATCCTTGGTGATCTCCTAGCCTTTTTGGAAATCTCACCCAAAAGACTCTCCCCTGTTCTTTTCTGTGCACTTTCATCTGTCCTCCGGACTTGGCTCACATCTCTTTGAGGACTCACCTGTTTAATCAACGGTCTTCCCGATAATTTTCTTCTTTCTTCGATCGACAATCTCACACTCACTTGAGATTTAGAACTTGTGGCAGGAGTCTTCTTCAATAATCGCTCCCCCTCAGTTCCAGCTTTCATTGTCGATTCAGCTTCTTCTTTCACTACCACCTTCAAGCCCATTCTTCTTATCGTATCAGAGTTAATAGTACTCTTAACAGATACCATCCTTCTGACTCCTCTATGAAGAAGGACTCCGGATTCCTTAAAAATCCTTATGAGCAACATGCCGTAAGGATAGCTGTTGGTGTCCTTCATTCACTTAACCATATAATGAAAAATTAGATATGGTAAATCTATGGGACGAAGATTTAGTAGATAGAACAAACATTGCTCATCCAGGGTGGTTACTAAATGCCTTGACCCGGCTCTTGGTAAAATGCAATTGAACAAAATTGCATGAAGAACCCTAGCCTTCAGGACCGGACTCGAGGTCTTCCTCTCCCATGGGTCATTCACTCCATATAGTTGTTTTCTCACATCTTCTTCCTTCATGTTAACCTGGGACATCCATCTGGCTTTGGTTGTCAGTATTTCTCCAACCGATGGACATTCAGTTACCTTCTCCACTACCTCCTTTGTAACAATAATAGATATTCCATATACTATTGAGACAATAGTTTCATCAACCAGTTGCGCATGCTTCCAAAAGTCGTACAACTCATCAGTATACACTGGTTCTCATATCTGGAAGAATTTTCTCCATCCAGCTTCTACGATTTTTGGTTCGACGTCCATGTTGTCATTCCTCATAGATTCAAAGTTTACATGTCTTCCATACATCATAGCTGACTCCATTTGTTCTGAATCGAAACTATCTCTGGTAGGCTATTCTTCAAAGGTAAAGTTGATCTCAAGAGATTTTTAGTGAGATGAAACGTCTGTATTGGAGAGTAATCGTAATGATTTTAGTTTCAGACTACTTGTTGGGTTCTTATCCAGTGTGTTCTAGAATCATTGGGATCCTCAAGACTATGAGATTTTCCCTCCACAATTTCCTTGTGAGAGAAGTTACCAGTTGTAAACCACTGTTTCTGATGCCGTTAACTTTGACGATCTCTTAGCTTGACTAGTTATTTAACATAACCATGTTGAGGTTTCGTATGATTTCCTTGAACCTTTCTTCACTCAATGGCTTAGTGAAGATATCTGCCCATTGATACTCTGTTTCAACGAACTGTAGTGTCACCACCTTCCTTTGAACGTAGTCTCTTAAGAAGTGATGTCTGACTTCAATATGCTTCACTCTTGAATGTTGTATTAGATTCTTCGATAGGTTGATTGCACTAGTGTTGTCGCAATAGATTGGGATCTCCTGTTCCTGAACTGAATAATCTTCCATTTGATATTTGATCCACAATGTTTGTGAACAACAGCTTGCGGCAGACATGTACTCGGCTTCGGCAGTTGATAGAGCGATTGAACTTTGTCTCTTGCTTGACCAGGAAACTAGGTTTGCGCCAAGAAAGTGATATCCTCCACTAGTGCTCTTCCTTTCAATCCTATCTCCGGCATAGTCCGCATCGCAATATCTGATTAACCTGAAATCTTTACCTTTCTCAAACATTAAGCAAAGATCAGTAGTACCTGCGAGATATCTCATAATCCTTTTAACAGTAATAAAATGAGACTCTCTAGGATTGGCCTGAAACCTTGCACACAAGCATACACTGAACAGAATATCAGGTCTACTTGCTATAAGATACAGTAAAGAACCGATCATCCCTCTATACAGGGTTTGATCCACCTTCTTACCAAGTACATCTTTCGAAAAAAGGTTCGAAGGATGCATCGAAGTTGCCATTAGCTTCACATTATTTATATCAAACTTACATAGTAATTCATTCACATACTTTTGTTGATGGATAAAATTTTTCTCTTCGGCTTGCTTGACTTGCAACCCAAAAAAGAACTTTAGCTCACCCATCATACTCATTTCAAATTCATTTTTCATCAGACTCTCAAAATTCATACATAGCTTCTTTGAAGTAGCACCAAAAATAATGTCATCAACATAGATTTGTACTAAAATAAAGTCATTCTCATAATTCTTTCTGAAAAGCGTCTTATCCACTTGACCTCTAGTAAACCCACTATCCAAGAGAAAATTACTTAGACGATCATACCAAGCTCTAGGAGCTTGCTTCAAGCCGTATAAAGCTTTATGAAGTCTATAGACATGTTCTGGATTCTTAAAATCCTCAAAGCCAGGGGGTTGCTTCACATACACCTCTTCGTCTATAAAACCATTCAGAAAAGTGCTCTTCACGTCCATCTGAAAAAGCTTTATATCATGATAAACAGCATATGCCAGCAAAATCCTAATAGCTTCAAGTCTTGCTATTGGAGCATATGTCTCATTGTAGTCTATTCCTTCTTGCTGATTATAGCCTTGTGCTACTAATCTAGCTTTATTCCGACTCACTCTACCTGATTCGTCTAACTTATTCTTAAAGACTCATCTGGTTCCTATAATGGATTTCTTCGAAGGTTTTGGAACTAAGGACCAAACTTTATACCTAGTAAACTGATTCAGCTCCTCTTGCATGGCTAAAATCCAAGCTTCGTCCTGAAGAGCTTCCTCAATCTTCTTAGGCTCAATTTCAGAGACGAAAGCCACATTAGCTTCTCTTCTGAATTTGGACCTTGTCCTAACTCCTTTTGAGGTCTCTCTGATAATTAGCTCTTCTGGATGAGAACTCCTATATTTCCAATCTCTCTTTAATCCTATAGTTTCTAGAATAACCTCAACCTTATCTACTTGAGTTCCCGATGATGGAGTTTCTGTTGTATCATCTAAGTTTTTTGAAGGACCTTCACTCCCCATGTCATCTTCCTTATAGGATTGCGAACGATCATCAAACTTGACATGGATGGTTTCCTCAACTGTCCTTGAAATAGGGTTATATACTCGAAATGCCTTAGATGAGGATGAGTAGCCTAGAAAAATTCCTAAATAGGTCTTTGAATCGAACTTATCCAATAATTCCTTTGTATTCAGAATAGAGCACTTGCAACCGAATGGATGAAAGTGAGATATGTTAGGTCTCCTTCCATTCCATATCTCATAAGGAGTCTTCTTCAACAGTGGTCACAACAGTATTCTGTTCTGAATATAGTCCTTGTCATCTCCTGAATTGTCCTGTTCTTTCTTTCAACAACTCCATTCTGTTGTGGAGTTCTAGGAGTAGAGAAATTGTGAAAAATTCCATTTTCCTCATAGAATACTCTAAACTTATCATTCTCGAATTCTCCACCATGATAACTCTTGATACTGGCTATGGGTACTCCTTTTTCTATCTGTAACTTTCTGGAAAGGGTCCTAAAACACTTAAAAGATTCATCTTTGTGTGACAAAAACAATATCCAACAAAATCTAGTAATGTAGCATCCCGTTACTGTTAGCAAGGGCATTATGGTAATATTGGGTCAGACTGATAGGTTTCATTGCATTCACTGATTGAACATGTTACTGGCCTTTAATCATAGAGGAACAGGTTGCTTGCATATGCATTTATTCATAGGTACATGCATTCATGATTTTCCAGCATTGTAATTGTGAGTATGAATTGATTGGTTTGTGAACTGGAAACTGACTGAATCGTGATTAATTGAGAAATTAGGAATAATTGGGCTCGAATGACTGATTTAGAATAGTTTAAGAGTGATTGGCAATTGATAGTGGCTTATAGGAAATTTTCTGAAAATTTGGAAGAAAATGCCCGGACTGGAAATTTTCGAGTGACAGACCGATTGACCGTATGGTACTGAAAGAATTGTCCAATGGCGATGGAAAAATTAGAGTTATACTGTTAGGAAATAAAAATGTTGAGCCATTGAAATTTAGAGACTGAAATTTGAACTAATTTGGAGACCTATGTCTATAAATAGTTAGGTTTGAAATTTTGGGGATTTTCCTAAGGCATTACCGTTTCTTCTCTTCCTCCTCCCACGGTGTTCATCGATTCCTCCCATCGGTGAGGTTCTTCGATTTTTCCTTATGGTTTTCTCCTCATTGTGCAAAGCTAACTTGTTTATTGTGATTGATGAAGGTTGAGAAGCTTTCAGAGTGGTTAATCGTTGATATTGAAGGATTTTAGGGTTTACGGTGATTTGAGAGATTTGTGGATTTGAGGCTGTGATTGGTAAGTTTTAATGGTTTTAATGTGGTATTAATGGTTTTTGATGCATTTATGGCATTTATTATGGTTGATTTGGGTAGTTGAGAGTGTTAATGGAGGTTTTAGAGTGAGAAATGGACGAAAAGCGATCAGAGAAGACGGTGGCGCGACCCGCACGTCGCGACGTCTGGCGCAGCCTCACCGCGAAGAGTAAATTAAGTGCTCGCCGCGACAAGCGCATGGTTTCACGCCGCGGTGAACGTTTTTATCTCCATGGCGAAGCGAAGAGGATGCGTCGTGACGAGCATCCTCAAGCAGCCATGACGGCGACCTTCAGATGCCTGTGGCACAAGAGCAAGGTTCGATGGATTGATTTTTAGTTTATTGGGTATAACTTATGGTATAGACCTCCGATTGAGGTGATTCTCGATTCATTATGAACTAGGGAAAGAGGTCTACAATTGAGGATAATTATGGAAGTTAGAATTTAATTTAAATGGTATTGATTTATCGAGATTAAGGTCAATTATGGTTCCTATAGTGACCTAAGTATTGAAGTGTGATAGTTGGAGTTTTAATTGGGATTTTCAATATAGGTTTTGACCCAATGGATAGGGAATTGCTATAGGGAGTATAAATTGAGGAAATTGAACTGAATTTTTAGGAATGGATCAATTATTGTCGATTAATTGAGCATTTAGTAATGGGACTGTATTTAACTGTTATAGAGGTGCCGTTGGATCGTCATTCCACGGACATTGCTAGGACTTCCAGGCAGTAGCTCGGAAGTTACAGGTGAGTAACCTAGTTGGTTTCTCAAATTCTTGATTGCTTAAATGCTCTGTATGACTACATGCAAAGGTGAATTACATGATTACTGAAATGTATAGGAGCGAATTTCATGCTTTTACTGTATTGGATTGGACTACTGTATGACACTGGGAATTGCAATACTGGGCTTTTATAGCCGTACAATGTAAATTACTGAACATCGCATTACATGCATAAATGCATGATCAGATAATGTACGTTGTGACCCAAGTCGCGATTTTTACTGAAATGAGCCTCGAGCTCTAATCTCAGATCGACCGAGCCTCGAGCCCAGGGAGAAATCACGACGCGTCCCTATGAATCGACATCGACCGAGCACTTGGGCACAACATGAATAAGCGAAAAGAGTCACATATGCATTGCAATTTCATGATTAACTGATTTGTGACAATGACTGATTACGTGATGGCATGATTTACTGTAAATTGTGATATGATACTACAAATTGTTACATGCTATTGTAAATTGTTACATGATAAATTGAATACTGTCGTGCTGTACACAATATGCGTAATGCATGATTTGAGTGAACCATCGATGATGGTTTCTCACTGAGTTCGCAAACTCACCCAAAAATTGCATCTAATTTTTCAGATCGATAGATTAGGCCCTAGCTCCGAGATAGACTTTTCCCGCCATGCAGCGTCTTTGGCAAGAGAAGCGATGGCACTGTGTCGATCATTTGGGTTGGACTTTTATGACGACTTAGGATAGATGCTTGTATCGGTTTCCTTTTGGTGTTGTTTAGGGGTGATAGACTTGTCTATTCGATATTGGATGGTATATCAAGATTATTTTGGATTTTAAAATTTACTGATTTATGATATATCATGGTTTTAATTATTGCGATGCCATGTGGATTAACAGTCGGATTTTCTGGTAGTGCACCTTTATCATGGGATACGTGTCGGAGCGACCTTCGGGTGTCCCGATGTGTACCCTACGGTGAGGGGGCGCTACAAGTAAAGTCATCATCAATAACAAGTCTATATTTCTTTCCGCCAAGACTTATTGTCCTAGTTGGACCAAATAAATTCATATGTAAAAACTCTAAAGGTCTAGAAGATGTTACAAAATTTTTAGAAGAAAACGATGTTTTAACTTGTTTTCCTTTCAAACAACTTTCACAGAAAAATTCTTTATCAAAACTCATTTTTGGTAGACCTCTTACCAAATCAAATTTTGCCAATTTTGAAATGTGTTTAAAAGAGACATGATCTAGCTTTTTATGCCAGATTAGTCTTTCTTCTTCAGAAGATAGAAAACATGAAACATTTTGATTTTGAAAATCTTCTAAGTCAATTTTGTAAAGATTATTTCTTCTCTTGGCAGTAAAGAATATAGACCCATCTTTGTTTCTGACTTCACAAAGATTTTGATTGAATGTGAATAAGAGACCAGAGTCACATTGACTTACACTAATCAAATTGCGCTTCAGAACATCAACAAGAAATACATTATCTATGCATGCAAAGGAATCTTTACCTATTTTACCGATTCCAATTATCTTGCCCTACTGGTTGTCTCTGAAAGTTACCGATCCTCCCTTCTTATACTGAAGATCTAAGAACATAGACCTTCTTCCCGTCATATGTCGCGAGCAACCACTGTCTAAATACCAACAGTGTTTGTTGCATCTTCCAAGGAAGGATATCTGCAGGAGAAACTGTTTTATTCTTTGGTACCCATAGTTTCTTGGGTCCTTTCTAGTTAGTAACATGCATATAATGAGTTCTTTGATGCCTTTTACTAATCTGTTGATGAAAACGAGTTTGGTAATGCCTTTTATTTTGAGAAGAAGTTTTAATATGATTATGAGACTTATTACCCGTAAACCCTAATCCAGTTTTATCACTCGAGTGTCTACATTTCCCTAGCATTTCATTCATTCTCTTAGTACTTTCAATGAAAGTAGCTAAATCAGATGAGAGACTTTTAATTCTAAGCTTCAACTGATTTATCTCTTCAGATTTATCTACAACCTTCTTTTTCTCCTCAAGTTGTTTCTTTAAACACATATTTTCTCTCTCTATTTCTTCTGTATGCTTAATATTTTCTACATACTTCTTCTTTAACAGTTTGTACTGTTTCAGAATAGTATGAGAATCCTCTAATAATTCTGAATAGGCTTCATGCAAGTTATCGTATTCAGAAGTTACCTCCTCATCACTTTCTTCTTCGGCTACTAGGTAGATATTAGCATGTTCAAATGACTCGGAATTTGTATTTGATTATGATGAATCTAGATCTTCCCATGTTGCCATCATGCTTTTCTTGCCTTCTCTACTCTTCTTTGGTTTCTTCTTTAGAGTAGGACATTCGGACTTGTAGTGTCCGGGTTGATTACACTCGTAGCATATGATAGATGTCTTTTTTGGTTTGCCATCATCTTTGCTATTCTTCTTGAGGAATTGACTTCCTTTGGACTTCTTCTTCCACATCCATCTTATCTTCTGGGAAATGAAAGATAATTCGTCATCTTCTTCACTTGACTCTTGTTCTGATTCGCTTGAGTCATCATTCTTTGATTCTTCTATCTTCAATGCTTTTGATGACTTTCTCCTTCTTTGAGTCTTGTGGCTCTTCTGTCCGGCCTTCAGTGCTTTTGACTTTTCTCGTTTGGGCTTGTCTTCAGCATCGAGCTCTACTTCATGAATCTTTAATGATCTAAGCAGCTCGTCAAGCTTTAGCACGCTCAAATCCTTCGCTTCCTGCACCACTGTAACTTTTGTTCTCCACCTCTTTGGAAGAATTCTTAAGATCTTTCTTACGTAATTCTGGTTATTGTACGTTCTTCCAAGGGCTTTCAATCCATTGACGATTGTCTGGAATCTTCCAAACATTTGATCAATAGATTCATCTTCCTTCATCTTGAAAAGCTTGTACTGGTGCACAAGAATGCTCATCTTGGATTCTTTGAATTGGTTTGTGCCTTCATGGGCAATGGATAGTGTGTCCCACATCTCCTTTGCAGTGTCGCATCCGTGAACTTTGTCATATTCACTCCTGCTTAGGGCACACGTCAAGAAAAACTTCGCCTTAGAGTTGAGCTGAATTCTCGCCTTTTGATCAGCCGTCCATCTGGTTCGTGGAATAAGATTTCCATCTTCGTCTACTGGTGTATATGGTCCACTCTCTATAATATCCCAAAGGTCGACATGAGTAGATTCTATGAACAACCACATTCTATCTTTCCAGTAATGATAGTCTTCTCCGTTGAATGCTGGAGGTCTCATGACTGAGGCGCCTTCTGCAATGTATATATGTGATTATGCCATTATCTTTAATCCACACTTTGCTACAGTGATTCTTGGATACCAAGCTTTGATACCAATTGAAGTAAATCACACGTTAGTATAATGCTTATATAACGATAACGAATACACGAGAAGGGGGGTTAAATTTTGTATTCCCCTTTTTGAAAACTCTTTCAAAACTATTTTGTTCAAAAGCAAGTTCTTTTACTGAAACTTCAGTATGTTCGATTTACTGAAACTTCAGTATGTTCGAATTAATCAAAACTTTGAAAACTTGTTTCGAAAAATTAAGTAATAACAGAACTTGAACTTTAAGAGGAATAGGATAGAGAGAAGTTGACACAACGATTTATACTAGTTCACCCCAAACCGTGGGCTACGTCTAGTCCTCAGAGTTCTTTATGAGATTTCACTATCTCTTCAACGTTTACAAGTATTCTTTCCGACCCTCTTCAGGTCTCTACACTCAGTATTCTTTCACACTTAGCCTCTGCAGGCTATCTGCACTACTTTCTTACAAAAGTGTTTGAAACTTGTTACAGTAAAATTAACTCTCAGCTAATTTGCACAATTGTCTTACAGACAATCTTTTTCGATCGCGTACGTAAATCAGTTGCTTTTTACTTTTTCTCACTTTCGCTAATTTTTGCTAACTTTGCTAACTGTCTAACTTTGCAATCTTTGACTTTGACTCATATTTATAGCCTTCGTCTGTAACTGCTTCTTGAATCTTGCTTCTTGGATCTTGTTTCTTGAATGTTGAAAGAAACGGTTAATCAGTTGAGTTCTGTAACTAACTCGAACTGACTCTTGCGTCTTCCTTTTCTCTGTATGTTTTTCTTCGTCTGTATTTCTGCGTCTGTGTTTTTGCGTCTGCGTCTACGTCTGCTTTTTATTTTGCGTCTGCGTCTGCGTCTTCTTTTCATTTTGCTTCTGCGTCTGTTTTTCTACTTTTGCTTCTGCGTCTATATTTTATTCTCCGTCTGTCTGTTTTCTATTTTACGTATGTTTTTACTCCTTCTTTGTTATTCATCAAAAACATTTATATGTAAAGTCATCTTGACTCAACATGAACGTGACATCGACACCGACGACCTAGGTTAAATATTTTCTAATTATTTTGTTGTTTTTTTTCTTTTATTAGGAATTGATTGTGTTATCCTATGTTAATTGATTTGATTTTTGTATATGGATAATCAAATTTTTGTTATTATTCGGTTATTTGTGTATGAACCCATTGGACATTGTGAGATGATGATTTTAATGCGTTCATTGAATCGTTAATTATAAACCCATTGCTAAAATTTTGATGTAATCCGTAATTGTTATGTTGAAATTCATGCGTAGCGACTAATGATTCATAATCATTAAGGATAACATGACCTAGTTTAGATGACACATCGTATGTGGTTTTTGCCTTGATTAATCAGTTTTCCTAATTCGTAATGCTACTGCATAATTAAATATAGAGATCATATTCTAGGTTATTCGGTGGTTAGGTTTAATTAATGATCGTATCTTGATTAAACCAAACCTAAAAGAAAACTCAGGTTAATTGTTAACCTATGATTAATAGTTGCTAGGAGAGGTTAAAGAACAATAAATTAATGAAATATGGTTAATTATGGTGTAGGCCGAGATTGAACCAAAGAACTGGATCCTAATTGAATTCCCCACCTTTATCATTTTTTGCATGTTTTCTTTAATATTTTTTTATTAGTTAGTTTTATTTTATTTTCTTCTTTAAAAAAATCCAAAACCCCATGTTAAACCTAAACACCGGTTAATTTCATTTCATAAACTTTACACACACTCTATATGGGGTCGACCTAGATTCACCACTGCTATAATAGTAGGCCTAGTTAATTTATTTTGACTAGTGTAACAATGCGCAGTCACCAGGAGTATGAGAGAGGTGTAAATCTTCCGAGTGAGAATAAAGTTACACACAATAGCTCATCCTATGGCATTGTTAATTCTTCTCCAATCTCTACCACTACTGGCTAGTCTGTAAGTGAAGGAGATGAATTGTGTAACCAAACACACATTTACGGTGATCAGGTATAACTTGGTAATGATGAGCTACTTGAACCACATCTAAACAATTTTGAAGATAATGAACAAGGGGAGCAATTGGATCCAACAGCTAATGAAATATAGCTTTAAAGGTTGAAAAAAGAAAAGGCCTTCTATTAGATATCTAAGTTCAAAATATCTATTGATTACTATTAAGGGTGAGCCTGAGAATGCGAGAAGTAGCATTTTGTGAAAATATAAATCTCTGACGCGTAACTATGAATGAAGGGATGAAATCTCTGAAGAAGAATGAAACATATGGGCTTGTGAAGCTTCCAAAAGTTAAAAAAATCCATGAACAACAAAAATGGGTTTAATATAAAGGAAGATGGTGATAAGATGCTAAAGTATTAGGTAAGGCCAGTGGTGAAACGATTCATTCAAAATGACAAATTTTGATGAAATCTTCTCAATAGTAATTAAGACAACCTTAATTTGAAATAGTATTGAGTTTGACTGCATGCTTAGATCTTGAACTTAAGCAACTGGATGTTAAAACAACTTTCTTACTTCAAGATTTGAAAGAGGAGATAGACATGCAGCAACCAAAAGGCTTCAACACTAAAGGATAGGAATCTAGTTTATAAGTTGAAGAAAAGCTTATATAGGTTAAAACAAGCTCTAAGATATTGGTATCAAAAGGTTGATTCATTTATGACGGATCAGGGTTATAAGCGAACTTATTCAATGCTTGTTTGTATTTTTAGAAGTTCAAAAGTGAGAAATTCATCATTCTTCTTCTATATGTTGATGATATGTTCATTATAGGTCAAGATGGTTGAAGAATCGAAAAATTGGAGATTTTTTCTAAATTTTTTTATATGAAATATTTGGGACCTGTAAAGCAAATTTTAGGCGTGGATATAACTTGGTTCATGAAGGTGTTATATAATTTTTATTTATCAATATTTAATTAAAGACAAATGCATAACGTAGCTGTAGCTGGAACATGCAATTACAGGTTAATCCCACAATGACATTAATTACCAGTAGTTACCTTTCTTTTATTATCTAGCTTACAAATTTGATTTTTATTTTTTAATTAAAATAATACTTAAACAAATAAAATAAATTAGGAAACAATAATGACAAAGAAAAATGAAATTACTTAAAAAACTCTATATCAAAAGTTAGTGTCTAGGTGATGAATCCTCCTAAAAACTATTAGATAATTAACATTTTATCATGAAATTATTTAATTGACTATTGGACTATGAAAATTCCTATCTTATATAGGGTGATTAACTGGAATTTTTAGTTAAATTTCATAGGATTGTATTATTGATTTATGAATTACATTATTAGGTTTGATCCTAATCCAGCGATTTATTTCAAGCTATCTCTAGGTTTGCAATCAACTCCTTTCAATTATAGTAGATCTATTCATACATAAGATTTTTAATCTTAACAATATGAAATCTATTCATGCACTAATATTTTGGATCTATTATAACATTAATAAAAAACATAATTGAATCACAATAAATCAATTAAAATAATTGTGTTAAATAAAATAATCAAGATATATTGTTATCCTAACTAGGGTCCATCACACCTAGACTCTAAACACGTTTAGTTACACATAATAGAAAATGAAATCAAAGATAAACAATAAGAAAAACAAATAGAAAACAAAGGAATCATAATTCTAAGTCTCCCTTTTCTATTCTATTGAATGTTCTTGCAAGTTTGAGGTTTGATATTGTAATCTATTAGAGCCCTTAATGAATTCTTAGTGTTCTCCACATTCCTTGATCAAAATAGTCCCTTCTCTATGTTCTTCACTTCTAGAATCTACTACAAAAGTCAACTCCCTCCTGTTTGCCTCTTTTCACGTCCTTTTATAGAGAATTCTAGTGACTTTACACATTTTGAGAGACTTACATGACCATATATAAGACTGTGTATCTCCAAATTGTTTCAAGCATCTATTTTACGCCACAATTTCACCCGAATTCCTCTCTATTTGGTCTATGGAGATAATTATGACCTATAAATGCACTTATAGTAAATTAAGTACTAAAATATAACAAAACTATAAACTATCAAGCAAAATACATCAAATATGGGTGTATAATAATAGTCAAATTGGCATCTATCAAACATTAATCCTTCATAACTAGTAACCTATCCCTTCATACTCTAAATATTCATGTATTATTAATCAAATTAACATACAAATAGATTCAAGTTATCCTAAAACTAACTTCCTAAGTCAATATTAATAATAATCACATCAATGATCTCGTTGAAATCAAAAGAATAAACCTTTACACCCTCACCAAGATTTCAGTCAATGCACTCACATGTTTAGGATCAAAACTCTAAAATCAATGTATAGTAGAACTCTTACTGATGAAAATTAGAACAGTGATTTAGGAGAAATTATTTCCTAATCATAAAATAGGAAACAAGATGATATCATGGATATTTACTTTAAAAATTTTCTTTAAACAGGGGATATTTTAGTTACCTAAATTAAGCTAGTACTTGTGTATATATTCAAAGGCACTTACTGTGCAAAATAAGAAAAATATTTCTTTTTTTTCATGATATCAAAGTTCAGGACACTATAACTCTTGGTTTTTTTTGTCACATGGTCTTCATTGCCAATAATGGCTGCTAGAAAATAGATGGCTAAAGTTGTTACCAGCAAAAACCCCAACGTGGAGGTCTCTTCTTTCTTTGAAATCTCCTTTGTTGGTAATCCTAAAATGTACACCCCTACCCATATTAGTGAATTACAAACCTTATTCCATCTTACCAACTCAATGGTAAAAACTACCTCCACTGGTCAAAAATGGTTAAGACTTTCCTTAAGGGCAAGGGAAAGCTTTCTCACCTATTAGGACCTACTCTTGTTGTTTCAGATCCCAAGTTTAAGGCTTGGGATGAGGATTCCTTACTCATGTCATGGCTTTGGAACTCTATGGAACCAGACATTGGGGACAATTACATGTTCCTCTCACCTATTAAGGAGATATGGGATGTTATTCCTCAATCTTATTCTAAGATAAATGATGCCTCTTTATTTTTTGAGATTAAGACCAAAATCTCATCTATCAAGCAAGGTATGCACTCTGTTACTAAATATTACAATATGATCTTTGGCTTAAGTTGGATCGTTATCAGAATTTTAAATGTAATGCAATGATGACATTGTCAAATTACAAAAGTTTGTAGAAAGGGAAATAATTTTTTAATTCTTAGTAGGTCTTAATATTGAATTTGACTAGCTTCATGTTCAAATATTGTTAGAGACCCTTTACCATCTTTGAATGAGGTCTTCTCACTTATATGGGCAAAAGAAAGTCGGAGAATTGTGATGTTGGAATCCAAGTCTGTTGACAACTCATCATTAATGTCTAGGAAAACCAACAAAGAAGCCCTTAACCACCACCAACATAATCCTCAAAATAAGGAAGTTGTTTAGTGATATTTTTGTAAGAAACTTCGTCACAATAAAGAGACCTACTAGAAGTTACATGGGAAGACAGAGAAAGCAAGGAAAAAAGGGACAAACAAGGATGGACATGTCAAAGCCTACTTCACTGAGCCTACAAACTTTAGATATTTTGATCAAGCTAGATCATAACTAAAAGGACTTGACAAAGAAGTGATTGGGTGCCTAAAGAGCATTTTAAATTCCCTAGAAGGTGCTAGTGCATCATGTTCATTAGCCCAATCATATGATTTTTCTAATTCTTATGCTCTTTGTACCTTATTAGTGTCTCATAAGGATTCTTGGGTCATAGATTCAGGTACTAAAAACTATGTAACTACCTCTCATCATTATTTTATTTTTTATAACCCTTGTTCTAATAAAAAAAAGTTAAAGTTACAGAGGGCTCTCTTACTACTGTTGTAGTTCAAGAAACAATTCCTTTATCCCCTAATCTTCTCTTGAAAATGAGTACTACATGTTCTTCTCTTGAAAAGAGTACTACATGTTCCTAAACTTTCTGCCAATCTTTTGTCCATTAAAAGATTTACCAGAGACTTGAATTATTTTGCCATCTTTGATCCTAATTATTGCGTATTTCAAGATAGGGAAATGGGGAAGATGATTGGGCATGTTAAGGAAAAGGATGGACCCTACCTTCTGGAGTCTAATAGTGGAGACAAAACCTCACATCCTTCCTTGACTTTTATGACCAGAGATAATCTTAAACTTATTTGGCTTCAACATTATCGTTTAGGTCATCCTTCTTTTAGTTTATTGAGAACCATGTTTCCTAATTTTTTTAAAAACAGTGATCCTAATAGTTTCCATTATAATGTGTGTGAGTTTGCCAAACATTATCATACTTCATTTCCTTTGAGCAATAATAAATATGAATTTCCTTTTACTTTCATTCATTATGACATATGAGGACCTTCAAGGATACCTATTGTGTCAGGAGCTAAATGGTTTGTTACCTTTATTGATGTTTGCATAAGTATCACCTAGGTTTTTCTCATGAAAAACAAATTAGAGGTCAATGAAATTTTTCCTAATTTCTTCCATATGATAAAAAACCAATTTGGGGTGGGCATAAAATGGGTTAGGAGTGATATTGCTCGGGAATGCTTTGATCAAACATTATCTTCTTTCTTTTAATGTGAAGGCATTATCCATTTTTCATCTTTTGTTGACACACCTCAACAAAATGGGGTGATTGAGCGTAAAAATAGACATTTACTTAAAGTCACTAGAGCATTATTATACCAAATGAATGTCCCTAAATGCTATTAGGGAGAGGTTGTTTTAACTGGAGTTCACTTGATAAGCAAATTTCCTAAATACACAAACTGAGTCAGCCACTACTATCCTAACACCACCTAACTAATATGACCACAATAAGTCAGATAGTGCCTAGCTAGCTACCTTAAAAAATACTACACCTATCCTTAATAAGCCCTTTTTAGTCTACTCATGAAGGGCATATGAACATGCAATAAATACCCAATTTCACACTACACTTTACTTGCCAAAGGTTCTCCAAGCCATAAATGTTTTCTTATAAAAGTAAATTTAGTTTCCACACTACAAACAATTGATGAGGAATTTAGGGATAGGAATTGGAAAAATGCCATGGATGATAAGATTAATTCATTAATTAAGAATCAAACATGGGAAATAGTGGATTCACCAAAAGGAAAAAAACTAGCAAGGATGTAAATAGGTATTCATAATTAAATATAAAACAATTGGTTCATTAGAAAGACATAAAGCAAGGCTAGTAGCTAAGGGGTATACTCAAACTTTTGGGGTTGATTATCTTGAAACTTTTGCCCCATTAGCAAAAATGAACATCATACGTATACTGTTATCCTTGGTAGCTAATTTTGATTGAACTATGCAACAATTTGATGTAAAGAATGCCTTTTTTACATGGTAATCTAATTTAAGAAGTATACATAACAACCCCTCCTGGATTTGAAGATAAGTTTAGGAATAGAGTATGCAAATTAAAGAAAGCCTTATATGGCCTTAAACAATCTCGTCTGGCATGGTTTGGAAGATTCACAAAGGCTATACTGGAAATGAAGTACAAGCAAAGTTGAGGAGTCCACACTATATTTATTAAATTTGCTGCAGAAAATAAAATGAAAGCCCTCATTGTTTATGTGGATGACATCATAGTCACAGGTAATGATCTCAAAGAGATGAAACATCTCAAACTTAAACTTGCCCAAGAGTTTGAAATAAAATATTTGGGGAAGTTGAAATATTTTTTGGGCATAGAAATTGTTCGTTAGAAAGAGGGAATTTTTCTGTCCTAACGCAAGTTTTTTTTGGATCTTCTAGAATAAACTAGAATGATAGGGTGCAAATCGATTGATACACCTATAGAACATAATCATAGAACAAGTGAGCCAAAGATGATGAACTAGTTGAAAGAGGGAGGTATTAACGACTAGTGGGAAAAATAATTTATTTGTCACTTACCAGGCCTGACCTAGCATATGTCATAAGTGTAATTAGTCAGTTCATGCATGACCCTCAAATGTCCATCTTCAAGTAGTGTATAGGGTATTAAGGTACCTTAAAACTACCCCTGAAAGAGGGATTATGTTTAAGAAAAATGGCAATAAAATAGTTGAAGCTTATACAAATGCAGATTGGGTAGGTTTAAGTGTTGATAAAAGGTCAATCATTAGGTACTGCACTATGTTTTTGGGCAATCTTATCACTTGGAGAAGTAAGAAGCAATCAGTTGTGGCTAAATTAAGTGCTAAGGTAGAGTTTAGAGCTATGGCTCACGATATATGTGAACTCTTGTGGATTCGTATCATTCTGAATGATTTGAAAGTTAGGTGGAAAGGACCTATGAAGCTCTACTGTAATAAATAAGTTAGCTATTAGTATTGCTCACAACTCGGTACAATATGACAAAACTAAACACATTGAGATTGATAGGCACTTCATTAAAGAAAAATTGAAAAGTGGGCTTATTTGCACCCCATATGTTCCCACTGCCAAATAGATGGTAGATGTATTGGCTAAAAGGTTGGCAAATGCATAATTTCGAGATTTTATAAGCAAGCTAGGAATGCAAGACATCTACGCACCTACCAGCTTGAGGGGGAGTGATGAAAATAAGAAAAATGATATATGAGAAATTATTTCCTAATCATAAAATAGGAAACAAGAGGATATCATGGATATTTACTTTAGGAAATTGCTGTAAATAGGGGATATTGGTGTAACTAGGAAATATTTTAGTTACCTAAATTAAGCTAGGACTTGTGTATATATTCAAAGGCACTTGTTGTCAAAATAAGAAAAATGATTACTTCTTTCTTCCCTTACCATAGGCTTGCAATATAATCACGTATCCACCACCACTTATGTATAAATTGGAAAAAAAATGAAAAGGTCATAATAGAGTTGTAATGGGGCTTAGGTAAGATATGACTGGGGTAAAATGTGTTGATTTAAAGGGAATTTACTAAAGAGAGATTACTAGAAACTTTTTCACAAAATAAACAGGTCCTTCAATTACAAATCCTTTTTTTCTTTTCTTTTCTATTTTGACTTTTTTTTAATCATAATACATGTTGATTAATCTTGTACCATAATTAAAGAAATATTGGACCTTTCAAATTTCCAATTTTCAATTTTCAAACAAGCAAGTAATATAAATAACCTTCAAGGTTCAAAACAATAAAAAGGCATTAAAGAAAGTAGGGTAAAGGTTGATAATTGGGTTATGATTAATGAACAAGTCTAAAGCTCAAAAGTAGTTACTCCTAAGGGATAAAATAAGGTAAGGTAATCATAAAAGATGAAATAATCTAAAACAAGTGTTGAATCTAAGTGCCTTTATTATTTAAATGCTTCTAATTTAATAAAATATGATCTTAATATGTATATTCTAGAATTTTTCGACTATGTATGATAATAGACTTGAAAGAATTAAAAAGTTAAAATTTTGAAAAATTTTACTCTTATGTGTAAATAATATGTAATTTTGATTCAACTTGACTATTTCAATGATTATTAACAATATAACTTATAAAAACAATTTTATTATAACTATCATCTTTTGCATACTAATTCAAATCAATATTCAACAATGAAATAAAGTATTTATGGAGAAATTTCAATTAATTAAGAGTATCACTTAATAAATTTTAATAACCAAAGAAAATCATTAAAATCGATAAACTCTTCACCACACTTAAAGTCGTACATCATCCTTAATGTACACAATATAAGCACATATAATAAGTGAGAAAGTTTAGTTGGTACTTCCCTTAGTAACGATTTTTTGATTCCAATTTGGGGACTATCCATCCAATATTAGACTAACATTCTTGCAAATTTTAAATAAAAAGGGATTAAAAAGAAAATAATAATAACAATAAACAAGATAAATACAAAAAATAAAAATAAAAATAACATAAAATTTAAAAATAAAACTTTTTGTAATTCATGGTTGCCTCCTATGCAACTTGACATACCTTACACATTACTATCATCATGGATCTATAATCAGTGGCTTATTTCCACCGTTTTCTCTGCATAAAGATTTTGTAGCCTATAAGTAGGCTACATGTTGCAAGATAATGATAAAAGCATAATTGATCAAATTAATAAATCATATTGATGACAATAATGGTATTTTTAACAACAAATTGTTAATAAAATTAGGAATAACAAAAATCCCTGAATCATTTGTCAACACATGCAACTTGTTTTCGAGGAAGTGGGACCCCTCTATATTGAAGGTGACTACCAATGACTCAACAATAGTTTCCTTTTTTGGTTTCTTTATTAATTTTTTCTTAACCACCTTTGTCCACTCTTCTTCTTGGCAAAGGTTTTTGGCTTGTCTTCAATTATCTCCTACCACTTCTCCACTTCCTTGTCTTGGACAGAGGCTTTTTTTTTTTTTTTTGTTCTTCCTCCTCTTTTGGAAGCTCATTTCCACTCCTAACAGTGATTATCATTCCATGTTATATAGGATCTGTTTCAGTAGGACTAGGCTAAATCCTATATAGCTCGTCAGATAATATCTTTTCCAATTAGTTTATTTGATTCACCATATTTTGTATAAGAGCCTCTGTTTCTTAATGCTTCATGTTTGATTATTGAATAAATTTGGTGATCATAACTTTTGGAGCAATAGTTACCTCTTCATCTTCTTGAAATGTATATATTTAGGTTAAGAAAGTGCCTCCTTAAATGCATGTCGGTTGGCTACTCGTTTGGCAAGGTAGTTTATTATTTTATCTATAATACTTTCGTATTGTTGTTCTTGTTATGTATAGTCAGTTAGAGTATAGTCATTCCATCCATATGCGTAAGGTTTAATCCACTCTAAACTATAGGTATTCTCGTATGATGCACCTTGAACTTGGTTGTATATACTCAGTCACTCCCACAAGTAAGGTGGTGCCCGACATTCATGATTATAATAGTTACTCCCACAAATGTCACAATATGGCATGGACATTAGTTAAGGGCTTTTGAAAACGTATGAGGAAAAAGCTCTATCTAATATGGTGATGTTACATATTGCGATGAAATATCATAGCTCCCATAAGAATACTAATGGCTCAATCGTTCCATCGTGAATTGTGGCTATGACATTAAACCTTAATTCATAAAAATAATCCACAAGCACAATGTTAGTGTAGAGAAGCCTAAAAGATAATTAAATGAATAAACCATAAATACAAGAAAAATAAAACAAAGTAAAATAAAATAAATACAAAATAAAATAAAATAAAATAAAATAGAAAAATAAAACATAATAAAAAATGGATTTAAGGACTAGAGACCAAACTTTATTCCTTGTAAATTAATTTAATTCCTCTTGCATAGCTAGAATTGAAGTTTCTTTTGAAGAGATTCATCAATTTTCTTAGGTTCTAATTCAAAAACAAATGCTACATTGGCCTCTCTTCTAAATTTAGATCTAGTCTCACTCCTTTTGATGTTTCTCCTATAATCAAGTTTTTTGGGTGAGAAGATTTACATTTCCAGTCTTTTCTTAAGCTATATTTTTAGAAATATCTTCTACTTTATCAGATGGATCGTCTGGTGGTGAATTGTCTAGGTTATTAACTAAAGGAGTAGATAGAGTTTCATCACCAGAATCATCTCTTTTGTCTAGATGAGAATCATCATCAAATTTTACATGCATAGACTCTTCAATAGATTTAGAAACAATATTATAAACTTTATAAGCTTTAGAAGTAACTGAATAACCTAGAAAAATTCCTGAATTGATCTTAGAATCAAATTTATTCAAATTTTCTTTTTTTATTCAAAATAGTGCATTTGCAACCAAAAGGATGAAAGTAAGAAATATTTGGCTTTCTTCCCTTTCATAATTCATATGGAGTTTTATTTAAAATAGGTCACAAAAGTATTCTATTTTGAATATAACAAGTTGTATTTATAGCTTCTGCCCAAAAGTATTTAGGAAGATTCATTTCACATAGTATAGTCCTTGCCATTTCCTGAATCGTCCTGTTCTTTCTCTCTACAACTCCACTTTGTTGAGGAGTTTTAGGAACAAAGAAATTATGAAAAATTTTATTCTCTTTATAAAATATTTTGAATTTTTCATTTTCAAATTCTCCACCATGATCACTCCTAATTTCAGTAGTAGAAATTCCTTTTTCATTTTGTAACTTTTTGAATAAAACTTTAAAGCATTTAAGAGATTCATCTTTATGTGATAAAAATAATATCAAACAAAATCTAGTAAAGTCATCAACAAGTACGAGACCATACTTCTTTCTACCTGACTTGATGTTCTGGTTGGATCAAACAAATCTATATGTAATAACTCTAGAGGTCTATACGAAGTTACAATATTTTTACGTGAAAAAGATGTTTTAACTTGTTTTCCTTTTTGACAACTCTCACAAAAGAAATCTTTGTTAAAACTTATATTTTGTAAACCTTTTACCAAATCATGTCTAACTAACTTGGAAATATGTTTAAAACTAACATGACCTAGCTTTTTGTGCCAAATAAGTTTTTCATCATCTTTTGACATAATATTTTGACTTTTCAAATCGTCTAAGTTAATTTTATAGAGGTTATTTTGTCTCTTGGCATAAAAGAATATGAAACTGTCCTTGTTTTTGACTATACAAGAATTCTGATTAAAGGACACTTCAAAACTAGAATCACATAATTGACTTATACTGATTAGATTATGTTTTAAGTCATCAACTAGTAGAACATTATTAATAGACGAAAAGGAA
Organism: Erythroxylum novogranatense; assembly: GCA_029891385.1. Classification (NCBI taxonomy): domain Eukaryota; kingdom Viridiplantae; phylum Streptophyta; class Magnoliopsida; order Malpighiales; family Erythroxylaceae; genus Erythroxylum; species Erythroxylum novogranatense. The sequence continues at coordinate 71,919,875 of CM057225.1, read as the reverse complement.
TCTTTACTAATTTTGTTGATCCCAATTATTTTTCCATACTGGTTGTCTCCAAAAGTTATTGATCCTCCTTGTTTATATTGGAGGTCAAGGAACCTAGACCTTCGGCTCGTCATGTGTCACGAGCAATCACTGTCCAAGTACCATTGGTGATAGTTGCCTTTTCTAAGTAAAGAGATCAGCAATATATATTATATCCTTCTTAGGTAACCATATTTTCTTAGTTTCTTTGGGGTTAGTCTTATAATTTTTCTTTGAATAATAATAAGAATATTGTTTCTTTTTCTTTTTATTAGGTACAAAATTCCTATTATGAAAAACATTACTATTATGAATAGTATTTCTATCATTAAAGCCTAAACCGTTTTTATCATTTGGATGTCTATAACTTCCAATCATGTCATCTATCCTTTTTGTACTTTTTGTAAATTTGGATAAATCTGCCAAAAGACTATTAATCCTTTGTTTTAATTGATTAATTTCCTCAGATATATCTACAATTACTTTCCTTTTCATATCGTCTACTTGTTTCTGAAGGCAGATGTTTTCTTCTTCTAATAGTTTTGTGTTCTTTAAAATTTCAACAAATTTCTTTTTCAATAACCTATATTTTATTAAGATAACATGTGAAACTTCTAACAATTCTAAATAAACATCCTGAAGATCATCAAAGTTAGAAATTACGTCATCATCACTTTCTTTTTCAGCTATGAAGCATATATTTGCTTGTTCTGATGTTTCTAATTCAGATTCAGATTCATACAAATCTAGATCTTCCTATGTTGCCCTCATGCTATTTTTGTTTTCTTGACTTTTCTTTTGTTTTCTTTTGAGCAACAGACATTCAGACTTGTAATGTCCTAGTTTATTACACTCATAGCAGACGATAGAACTTTTTTCATTCTTTGAATTGTCTTTGCTATTCTTTTTGAAAGAGAAGTCTTTATTTCCCCTTGATATTTTTTCCACATCCTTCTAATCTTTCTTGAAATGAAGGATAGATCATCTTCATCTGCACTTGAATCTTGATCAGATTCAATGTTGTTGATTTCTTCAATCTTTAATGCTTTTGAAGATGTTCTTCTATTTTTCTACATCTTCTGATTCTTCTGACCAGCCTTCAATGCAATAGATTTATCCCTTCTGGGTTTATTTTCTGCATCAAGCTCTACTTCACTAAGGAAGTCGTCTAGCTTCAGATTGCTTAAATCCTTGGCCTCTTATATTGTTGTTACTTTGGGTCTCCATCTTTTTGGAAGACTTCTAAAAATATTTCTGACATGATCTTGACTGTCATAGATTCTCCCCAGAGCTTTAACTCCATTAATAATTGTTTGTAATCGTCTAAACATCTGATCAATAGTCTCATCATCTTTCATCTTGAACAACTCATACTGATGAAAAAGAATACCAATCTTGGATTCTTTCACCTAGTTTGTGCCTTCATGTGTAATGGCTAATGCATCCCACATTTCCTTTGCAGATTTGCATCCATGAACCTTATCATATTCACTTATGCTTAGAGCACAACTTAAAAAGAACTTAGCTTTTGAGTTTAATTGAAAGCAAGCTTTCTGATCAACTGACCATTGGTCACGAGAGATGTTTTTCCCTTTGTTGTCTGTTGGGATATGTGGACCATTTTCAATGATATACCAAAGATCAATGTGTGTAGATTCTATGAAGAGCCGCATCCTGTCCTTCCAACAATGATAGTCTTCACCATTGAATGTAGGGGGTCTTGAGACTGAGGCACCTTCTAATATAAAAGCATGTAATTTAGCCATGGATCGTTGTCCTCACTTTGTAACAGTATTTCTTGGAAACTTGTTTTGATACCAACTAAAGTAAATCACTTGTTAATATAGAAATCACGTATAATATGTAAAATACACAAGAAAGGGGGTTGAATTGTATTAAATCATCTAAGATATTAATATTTAACATCTTCTTGATTTTCTTGACAAATTCAGACAATTATAGAACAAAACACTTAATTTGATGAGTAATGCAACAATGAAAATTAGTATCTATTCTTCTAACAACAATAAAAATTAAAGAGGTAAGAGTTATAGAATATGACACCATGATTTATACTGGTTCACCCTTAATCTTAAGCTACGTCCAATCCTCAGAGTTCTTCTGAGATTTCACTATCTCTTTCAACGTTACAAGTTTTATTTATACACTTACAGAGCCTCTTCAGGTCTCTTTCACAAAGTATTATTTGTTAAGTCAAAATGACTTTACGATTAATTTTGATGAAAACTAAATAATGATGAAGCTGAAGAAAAGTGAGACGGAAACAAAAAAAGAGAGAGAGAAGCAAAAGAAAAGTGAGACGGAAGCAAAAACAAAGTGAGACGAAAGCAAAAGAAAAATGAGACGGAAACAAATGAGATGGAAGTTAAAGCAAAATAAGACAGAAGCAAAATGAGATGGAAGTAAAATGAGACGGAAGAAAAAACGAAATGAGATGGAAGAAATATGAGACGAAGCGAAGCTAAAAATGAGATGCAGGAATCAAAGACGTAGAATCAAATCAGTTTGAGTTAGTTACAGAACTCAACTGAATAACCGTTTCTTTAAAGATCAAGAATCAAGAAGAAAGAAGCAGTTATCAAGAAGTAGTTGAAGACGAAGATTATAAATATGAGTCAAAATCGAAGACTGAAAGAGTTAGTAATTTCTATAGTGATATTAAAAAGCTAAACACTGCATTTGTGCGAAAACACGAGAGCTATATTTTCTATAACAAAGCTCGCAATATCTTTCTATAAGGAAGAAAAATAGCTGAAAGCCTGAAGAGGCTAAGTGAGAAAAAGAATACTTATTGTACGAGACTTGAAGAGGCTCGGTGAAGAGAATACTTGTATTTTTGTGAAGTATAGTGAAATCTCAGAAGGGATTCTGAGTACTAGACAAAGCCCACGATTTAGGGTGAACCAGTATAAAATTGCTATGTCAATTCTCACTCTTAACTCTTAACTTTTGTTTCTATTGTTGATATAAATACTTCATAATAAAAATACTAACGTGTGATTCATTTCAATTGGTGTCAGAGCTCGGTGTCTAGGAATCACCGTAACAAAGTGTGGATAAAGATCCATGACAGAGTCACATGTATACATGCTGAAGGTGCCTCGGTAACTAGACCTCCAGCATTCAATGGAGAAGACTATCATTATTGGAAAGATAGGATGCGGCTCTTCATTGAATCTACTCATATCGATCTTTGGGAGATAATAGAAAATGGACCTTATACACCGGTAGATGAAAAATGAAATGCCATTCCACGAATCAGATGGTCTGCAGAACAAAAAGCAAGATTCCAGCTAAATTCGAAGGCCAAGTTTTTCTTAAGTTGTGCCCTAAGCAAAAGTGAGTACGATAAAATTCACGAATGCAATATTGCGAAGGAGATGTGGGATACGTTATCCATCGCACATGAAGGCACAAATCAAGTAAAGGAGTCCAAGATAAGCATTCTTGTACACACCAGTATGAGTTGTTCAAAATGAAGGACGAAAAGTCTATCAATCAGATGTTTGGAAGATTTCAAACTATCATCAATGGACTTAAAGCTCTCGGTAGAACGTACGACAATCAAAATCATGTTAGAAAGATCTTAAAAAGCTTACTGAAGAGATGGAGACCAAAAGTTACAGCTGTACAAGAAGCCAAGGATTTAAGCGTATTGAAGCTTGATGAATTACTTAGATCTCTAAAGATATATGAAGTTAAACTCGATGTTGAAGATAAACCCAGATGGGACAAATCCACAACATTGAAGGCTGGACAGAAGAATAAAAAAAAGAAAAGCTCATCGTCAAAAGCGCTGAAGATTGAGGCAATCAAGGATGACGATTCCAATAATTCAGATCATACTTCAAGCGAGGAAGATAATGAACTATCCTTTATCTCGAGAAAGATAAGACACATGTTGAAGAAAAAGGCTAAAGGAAATAAAGAATCGTACTTCAAGAAGAATAGCAAAGATGAAGGGAAGAACGAGAAAACATCCATCACATGCTATGAATGCAATAAATCGGGACATTACAAGTCCGAGTTTCCATTGTTAAAGAAAAAGCCAAAGAAGAGTAGAGAAGGCAAGAAAAACTTGATGGCAACCTGGGAAGATCTACATTCGTCTGAATCAGATACGGACTCAGAAGCATCGATGCAAGCAAATATCTGCTTGGTAGCTGAGGAAGAAAGTGATGAGGAGGTAACCTTAAAGTTTAATGAATTACAAGATGCATACTTAGAACTATTAGAAGATTCTCATGCAATTCTAAAGAAGTATAAGTTGCTTAAGAAAAAGTACGTAGAAAACTTGAAAAACACGCAAGCATTAGAAGAGGAAAATGTCTACCTAAAGAAACAAGTAGATGAGTTGAAGAAAAAGGTTGTAGTAGATAGATCTGAAGAAATCAATAAGCTGAAGCAGAGAATAAATAGTCTTTCAGCTGATCTATCAACATTTACGAAGAGTACGAGAAAAATGAATGATATGCTAGGGAAATACAGACACCCTAATGATAAAACTAGATTAAGTTTTAATAAAAAACCATTCTCAGCACAAAAAGGTTTCTTCTCCCTTAAGGAAGAAATTTCATCAACCTAATCATTATCGGAGATATCATCAATTGCATCATCAAAGTATGAATTGTGCATGAATTAACCCTAAAGGACCCAAGAAAATCTGGGTACCTAAGAAACAGATAATACCACTTACAGATATCCTTCCTTGGAAAAAGCAACCAACACCATTGGTACTTGGATAGTGGATGCTCGCGACACATGACGGGAAGAAGATCTATGTTCCTAGATCTTCAGTATGAAAAGGGAGGATCGGTAACTTTTGAAGACAACCAGTAGGGCAAGATAACTGGAATCGGTAAAATAGGTAAAGATTCCTTTGCATGCATTGATAATGTGCTGCTAATTGATGGTTTAAAACACAATTTGATTAGTGTCAGTCAATTATGTGATTATGGTTTTGAAGTGTCTTTCAATCAAAATTCTTGTGAAGTCAAAAATAAGGATGGGTTCATATTCTTTTCTGCCAAAAGATAAAAAAAGCTTTACAAAATCAATTTGGAAGATTTTCAAAATCAAAATATTTCCTATTTTTTATCTACTGATCAAGAAAATTTTATTTGGCATAAAAAACTAGGTCATATCATTTTTAAACATATTTCCAAGTTGATTAAACATGATTTGGTAAGAGGTTTATAAAAAATATGTTTTAATAAGGATTTCTTTTTTGAAAGTTTAAAACAACGTTTTCTTCTAAAAATGTTGTAACTTCTTCTAGACCTCTAGAGTTGTTACATATGGATTTATTTGGTCCAACTAGAACATTGAGTCTTGGTGGAAAGAGGTATGGTCTTGTTATTGTTGATGATTTCACTAGATTTTGTTGGATATTGTTTTTATCACATAAAGATGAGTCTTTTAAGTGTTTTAAGGTCCTATCCAAAAAGTTACAGAATGATAAAGGAATGTCTATAGACTTCGTAAGACTTTGTATGGCTTAAAACAAGCTCCTCTAGCTTGATATGATCATCTGAGCTCTTTTCTTATTGAGAATAAGTTTACTAGAGGTCAAGTGGATAAAACATTATTTAGAAAGTGCATGAAGAATGATTTTATTATTGTTCAAATTTATGTTGATGATATTATTTTTGGTGCTACCTTTGAAGTGTTATGTGCTAATTTTGAAAATTTGATAAAAAATGAATTTGAGATGAGCATGATGGGTGAATTAAAATTCTTTCTTAGGTTGCAAGTTAAGCAAACCGAAGAAAATATTTTTATTCATCAACATAAATATATGAAGGAACTATTGATAAAATATGATATGGGAAAAATAAAACCAATGACAACTCCTATACATCCTTCAAATTATTTGTCCAAGGAAGAAACTGGCAAGAAGGTTGATCAAACTTTGTATAGAGAGATTATTGGTTTCTTACTTTACCTTACAGCAAGCAGACCTGACATTTTGTTTAGTGTTTGTTTGTTTGCAAGATTTCAGACAGATCTTAGAGAATCTTATTATATTGCTGTTAAAAGAATTTTGAGATATCTATCAGGTACTACTGATCTTTGCTTAATGTATGAGAAAGGTAAAGATTTCAGGTTAATTGGCTACAGTGATGTGGATTATGTCGGAGATAGGATTGATAGAAAAAGTACGAGTAGAAGATGTCACTTTCTTGGCAATAACCTAGTTTCGTGGTCAAGTAAAAGGCAAAGCTCAATTGCATTATCAACAGCGGAAGCCAAGTATATGTCAACCGTAAGTTGCTATTCACAGACGTTGTGGATTAAGTACTAGCTAGAGGACTATACAGTACAAGAAGAAGAAATCCCAATCTACTGTGACAATACAATTGTCATCAATCTGTCGAAGAATCCCATACAACATTCAAGAGTTAAACATATCGAAGTCAGATACCATTTTCTACGAGACTAGGTTTAGAGGAAGATCGTGAGTCTTCAGTTTGTTGAGACGAACCATCAATGGGTGGACATCTTCACTAAGACATTAAGTGAAGAAAGATTCATAGAAATTAGACGAAACCTTAACATGGTGATGTTAAGTAATCAACCGTCTGACACGTCATGACCCAAATGAAAAGGTTGAAAGAGTTAACAGTAACCGTAACTGTGAGTTACAACTAATAATGTCTGTTAGAAGAAAGTTTTGGAGGGAAAGTTTCTTATAGCCTTGAAAACACCACCTATTCTAGAACACTCATGATATACTCTGACAATCAAAATTTGAAGAACCCTCAACAAAAACCTTTCATTACTCAGTTTGAATTTCAAACTTTCCTTGCTCACACTCTCAACCTCACAAACCAAATTCACTTCTTTGAAAAACTTCTCTTTTTTTAGTTCGTTGTTAACTACAAGAAATGGAGACAGCCATGAAAAGCAAAAGACTTGTTAATTTTGAATCCCTGAAGTAGGACAACATGGATATTGAACCGGAGATTGTAACAGCCGAGTGGAGGAATTTCTTTCAAATTCAAGAGACAGCCTACATGAATGAAGTTTATGATTTCTGGAAGAATATGGAATTGATAGCCAATACTCTTGTATCTTCGGGGGATAATTTGTCGATTATTGTGACCATGAAGATGATTGAGAAGGTCATGGAGTGTCCATTTGAAGGAGAGAAGCTCACAAACAAAGTTAGATGGATGAAACAAGCCAACATGAAGGAAACCCAGAGCAATTTGCAGTTATATGGGAGGCAATGTTCCAAGGGAAAAGAAGGCGTCCAATCTTGTTCCAAAGGCTAGGGTATTATACTTACTTCTTTTGCATTGTGTACTACCGAGAACAGGGTCAAGGCATTTGGTAACAATGCTAGATGAACAATGCCTATTTCATCTACTAAATTGTCAGCCTATCAACCTATCATTCCTTATCTTTCATTATATGGTAAAGTCTAAAAAAGACTCGAATGCTCTACCATACGGAATGATACTAACAAGGATATTTAGAGACTCTAGAGTACGTCTGGAAAGGGGAAACAGGATGAAGATGAATATCAAAAGTGTCATCAATTCTGTAACAATTGGTAAAATGGGCTTAGAGAATCTGGAGAGAGTAGAAGAATATTCTAAGAAGAAAGCCAAGATTGAGGGGGAACGTGTTAAAAAAGAATCTCCCTCAACAAAATCAAAATCTCAATCTGTTGAGAGGATACCTGCAGAAGGAGAAAAGGACTCGTCAGGACAATCAATGGGAAAGACGATATTTTTTAAAGAAGGAAGCCAGGTGCAACAAAAAGAGACAGTAACCCTGAAAAGAAAAAGGGATATGCTACTTTCGGAGAAGCCGAAGTAAGCAAAAAAGTTTCCTAGAGTTCGAACCTTGCGTCAATAAGAAGAAAAGAAAAGAAAAGAGTTGATTCATGGTGAAAAATATGAGAAGACAATATCTTAGGCAACCAGGACGACCTTAGTTTCAATTTTGAGAGAAGAATCACCAAAATTGGATAAAGTGATTGAAATAAGGAAGAAATTGGAGTTTGAGAAAGTAAAACCTCAACCTTAGCAAACTTCCAGACTGATTAAGGAGAATAAAAAGGAGAAAATCAGTATTGAGAAGAGCACTCCTACTGCTATTCAGAAGAAGAAGAAGATAGTAGAATGCAGCCCAACACAGGTCAATACTTCTTTACTGATAAGAAAAGAAGACTTGAGAGTCAAGATTTTTGAAGAAATTCAACCTGTCAGGAGTAGCAATTCAATAATAATCAAAGAAATCCCAAAAAGATCAGTCAAGGTACAATTTCAACCTATATTGGTAAATAGTAGTACTATGCATCTGTTGAGTGAGGACGAGAAAAGTATGTATAATGTTCTGAAGGATGAAGGAACCAGACCATACCCCACACACACAGATGACAAAGTAGAAGTACATTATTTTTCCAATCACAAGGAAAATTGTGATCAAGATTGTGCCTGATATTCAACCTCGACCATTCATTGTTTGCAATAAGGATAAAGAGAAGAAGAAAATGTATCTTGAAAGGATAAATGATCTGACAGATGAACAGATTGAAGCTAAAGTGAGAAACATTGATGAAGCATGCCATGCAGTCCAGCAGATTGGAACTTATGTTTCCAACTTCATTTCAACGACATCAAGAAGTAATTGTGGTCAACAAACCACTGAAGATTCTTTTCAAGTAGGTGGAAGACTTTCAGAAGGGTCGTAAAGTTCTATTCAGGTTGGAGACCGAAGCTATTTAGTAGAGTCCCTTAGGAAGACAAGTTCCACGACTAATGGCCCTGATGATCTTGATCTTCCAGAACCTAACCTATCTATTCAACCTCCTACCATTACAATAATTGAACCAGATGTTATATCTTCAGATGCATATACTAAGAATATTGGTGTTGATGTCGTACAATAGAAGCCTAATGAAGGTATTGAAGAGAAAGTTAATTATTTGTGTGCTTCTATGGGTGACTTGCATAAAGAAGTAGCGGATATTTGATAAGATATCAAGTCACTTTGCATTGAGATGAGAACAATGTTTTCTGAAGTTATGAAGCATCTGCGATCATGATTCTTTTTGATCAATAACAAATAGGGGGAGAAAGAAAAAGAAGAAGAAGAAACAACAAATACAGGGGGAGAACAAGAAAAGAAAAGGAGAACATAACAGAAATGGAAGATTAAAAAAAAATTCTATGATTTTCTATGATTATTTGTTATCATACAAAAGGGGGAGATTGTTAAGTCAAAATGACTTTGCGATTAATTTTGATGAAAACCAAATAATGATGAAGCTGAAGAAAAGTGAGACGAAAGTAAAAGAAAAGAGAGATGTAAGCAGAAGAAAAGTGAGACAGAAGCAAAAGAAAAGTAAGATGGAAACAAAAGTAAACTGAGACGGAAGCAAAAACAAAACGAGACGAAAACAAAATGAGACAGAAGTGAAAGAAAAATAAGACAGAAGCAAAATGAGATGGAAGCAAAAGCAAAATGAGATGGAAGTAAAATGAGACGAAAGCAAAAGCGAAATGAGACGGAAGTCAATATGAGATGAAACGAAGCCGAAAATGAGACAAAGGAACCGAAGATGTAGAATCAAATCAGTTTGAGTTAGTTACAGATCTCAACTGAATAACCATTTCTTTAAAGATCAAGAATATAAAAAAAGTAGTTATCAAGAAGCAGTTGAAGAAAAAGACTATAAATATGAGTCAAAGTCGAAGACTGAAAGAGTTAGTGACTTTTTTAGTAATATTCAAAAGCTAAACACTGTATTTGTGCAAAAACACGAGAGCTATATTTTCTGTAACAAAGCTCGCAATATCTTTCTGTAAGGAAGAAGAATAGCTGAGAGCCTGAAGAGGCTAAGTGAGAAAAAGAATACTTGTTGTATGAGACCTGAAGAGGCTCAGTGAAAAGAATACTTGTACTTTTGTGAAGTATAGTGAAATCTCAGAAGGAATTTTAAGAACTGGACGTATCCCACGGTTTGGGGTGAGCCAGTAGAAAATTGTTGTGTCGATTCTCACTCTTAACTCTTAACTTTTGTTTCTATTGTTGATATAAATACTTCATAATATTGTTTATCAATCGTTTTGAAAAAGTAAATTTTTTAAAAGGGGATTGTATTAAAAAATTCGAATACACAATTCAACCTCCCTTTTTGTGCACTTTGTATAACGTATACTAATGTGTGATTCACTTCATTATTTATCTGCTTCCTTAGCCTCTTTAGGCTCTAGCCTTTCTTTCAGTCGAAAAGATATTGTTTGAGTTTCATGTTATAAATGTATTTGCTCTCTTTCTTTCTTTTCTCTCAAAATATTTTTCACAGTGTGAGCATTTGAGCACATAATTTCTCTAAGTATGTTTTGTACATTCAAAATCCTCCCTTTTTTTTAAAATTTACGACTATAACTAATATTTATAACCTAAATCTCCAACAATCTTCTTTAAAAAATCTGCTTGTAGAGTCTTCTAAAGTCTGTTATTAGTTGAGTCCTGTAACCAGCTCCAACTAACTAACGTTCTAGTACATTCTTCAATTACATCGTCTTGCTTAGATTCGTATGCTTCGTTTGGTATCTTAAACTTAATCGCTTCATCTGATCCATCTTAGATGCTTTGTCTTATTCAACTTTCACTTAAGTATCGTTTTGATTTGATGATTTGTGCTACTTACATTTATCTGTGCACTTAACAAATTCATCAAAATAGTTTACACACTTCTATTATTATTATTTGACTTTCATCAAAATCAATAGAAGAAGTGAAGTCTTCTTGACTTAACAGTTGTAGCTAGCACAGGTAAGTACTAGTCAATCCCACGAAGATAGTAATTATTAAGAGTTACCTTTATCCTATTATCAAGCCTACAAATTGTATATTTTTTAATTAAAATATTACTTAAAAATAGAATAAGAAACAATAATGACAAAGAATAGAGAAAATTACTTAGAAAACTCAATATCAAAGATTATCCTAGGAATAAATCCCTAAAACCACTAGATAATTAACCTTTTATTATACAATTATTTTATTGACTATTAGACCATGAAAATTTCTATTTTATGTTATTAACTATCTCGAGACTACTGACAACTAATCTATAAGGCAATTAACTAAAATTTTTCTAGTTAAAGTTTTTAGGATTGAATTATCGATTTATGAAGTTCCTATTAAGTTTGATCTTAATCTAGAGTCTTTATGTTAAACTATCTTTATGTTTACAGTTAACTTCTTTCAATTATGGTAGATTTATTCATACACAAGGTTTCTTAGTCTCAACAATATGAAATCAATTCATTCACTAATATTCTAGATCTATTTGAACTTGCATAAAATACAAATTTTAATCATAATAGATCAATCAAAATAATTGTTTTAAATAAAATAATCAAGACATATTGTTATCCCAACTAGGGTTCTTCAAACCTAGACATTAAACACTTGTAGTTACACATAATGGAAAATGAAATTAAAGATAAATAGAAAGAAAAACGAATAGAAAACAAAGGAATCATAATTTAAAATCTCTCTTTCTCTTTTATTGAATGTTCTTGCAAGTTTGAGGTTTGATATTGTAATATATTAGGTATTTTGATGAATTCTTCATGTTCTCCACATTCCTTGATCAAAATCACCCCTTCTCTACATTCTTCACATTTAAAATGCAAAAGTCAGCTCCCTTTATAGCAAATTTTAGGGGGTTTGGCACATACACGGTCACTTTCACGGCCATGTAGGTGAGAGTGTAGCTCTAAAACCCCCTAAAATAATGAATTTACATATTTTGAGGGACTTACATGACCATATACATGATCATGTATCTCCAATTTATTTCAAATATTCGTTTTATTCCACAATTACCACCCAATTTCCTCTCCTTTTGGTAAATGAAGGCAATTATCACCTATAAATGCACTTGAAGCAAATTAAGTATAAAAATTATAACAAAACTATAAAATATCAAATATAGGTGTATAATAATAGTCAAATTAGAATATATCAAAATAGTAGGAAATTGTGGTTATCACAAGAAAGGTATATTGAATGAGCATTAAAAATGTTTAATATGAAGTATGTCAAATCATTTAGCACACCACTAATGCCTCACTTCAAGCTAAGTAAACGTGAATGTCCTTAAAAAAAGGGAGAAAGATGGTATGTCTTCGATTCATTACTCATTAGTAGTAAGGTCTTTAATGTATGCAATAATGTGCACAAGGCAAAACGTTGCATAGGTTGTTGGGTTAATGAGTAGATTCTAGCCAAAATTAGGGAAGTAGTGAAGTGGATTTTAAGATACTTGATAGGTACTTCAAAGTGGATTTTATGTTTTGGTGATGATACAGATATGGTTGGGGATCTTGATGGAAGAAAATCCACTTTAGGTTTTCTGTTCAAGTTTGCAGGGGAATCCATTTCATGGCAATCCAATCTATAAAATTGTGTAGCTTTATCTATGATCGAAGCAAAGTATGTAGCTACAGTGGAAGCTTGTAAGAAGATGTTATAGCTAAAAAGGTTCCTTTAAAAGTTGGATGTGAAGAAAAAAGACTATATAATATTTTGTGATAGTCAAAGTGCTACTGACTTAGATTAAAAATACTATATATCCTTCCCCCATAAAGCACATAGATGTTAGATATTATTGGTTGAAGCTAATAATTGATGTTAGAGAAGGTTCATATAGATATGAACGATGCTAATATGTTAACTAAAACAGCTTTTGGAAACAAGCATAAGCTTTGTAGTAAGCATGTAGAGATGTATCTCAAGTAGTTGTTGAAGCTTAATATGTCTTCCCCATATTTAGGTTGGAGGGGAAGATTTTTGAGTGTGTGTTTAACCTTATTTTCAAGACCTTTGGTCCTTGTTGACATTTTTATGGTTCGTAAGGATGATGAACAAGTGAAAATAAGATGGATGAAGGGTGAATCAAGCCTTTTCTAGACAGACAAATCCATGTTCTCTACTCACATAACTGCATGTATCAACTATATAGGTCTCTATAATCGTTTGAAGAAGGACATGAAAGGTGAAGACATACATGGTCATGCACACGCTCGTGTTCATGACTTACATGACTATGTATGACGATAGTGTAACTCTCTGTGAATGTGTACATCTGTGAGTGAATGGTAGCACATCATAACGCTAATCAAAATAAATTAGACCTACTACTGTAGCAGTGGTGAGTCTAAGTTGATTCCATAAAGAGTATGTGTAAAGTTTATGAAATGAAACTAATCAGTGTTTAGGTTTTTGGGAGCGCTTGGTTTTAATGAAGAGAAGGGGAAAAAGCTCTCAACCTATAGGAACCCATAGAGGGGTAGCTTCAAAAATCAATAAGCGCGTCGTAATACTAGTCAAAATAAAATACACTCCTACTATAGTAGTGGTGGGTCTAAGTCGATTCTACAAAAAGTGTTCGGTTAGCTTTTGAAATGAAATTAATTGGTATTTAATTTTAAGGGGGTATTAAGAAAATAAGAAAATAAAATAAAGCTAACTAACAAAACCAATTTAAAGAAATCATGTGAAAAATGATAAAATTGGGGAATTCAGTAGGGACCCAATTCTTTGGTTCAATCTCAGCCTATAGCCTAATTAAACATATTTCATTGATTTTTTTCTCAATCCTCTGCTAACAACAATTAATCATGGGTTACTAATTAACCCGAAATTTTCCTTAGATATTTTTAAAATTAAAATACGATCATTAATTAAATGTAACTACCGAACAATCTAAGGTATAATCTTTAGATTCAATTGGATAGTAGCATTACGAATTAGGACAACTAATTAATCAAAGCAACAACCACATACGATGCATCATTTAACCTAGGTTATATTATCCATAATGATTACGAACCATTAGTCTCTACAAATGAATTTCAACATAACAATTATGGAATATATTGAATAATGGTTTTGTACTAAAATGATCTAATGAACACATTTAAATAATTTTTTCACAATACCTAATGGGTTCATACACAAACAATCGAATGATAATGAGAATACGGTTATCCATACCCAAAATCCAAATCTATATGTATAAGATAACACAAGCAATTTCTAAAAAAAGAAAGAAATAATAAAAACAATGAAGGAATGCTTAACTGGGTCTCCAGCGTCAATGTCACCTTTGAATTGGCATCGGGAAGCTACCCCTCTATGGGTCTTTAGAGGTTGAGAGCTTTACCCGTTCTCTTCATTGAAACCAAATCTCCCAAAATAATTTTACTTCAGTCCCCAACCTCTACCGAAGACTCCCCCTAAAATGAAGACACCTTCTATTCTTTTCTTCTTTGTTTAAAAACCCACACATCTTAAAACCCTTGTTCCTTTTTTACTGTACTACGTTTACATTTTGTTTAGGTGTTAACGCAAATGTTATTTGTGTTGTCTCTTGTTGCTATTGCTTTCAATTTTTGTCGTTTCTTCTTAGTTGGGTTGTTGGCGCTTTCTTCTCTTGGCACTCTCGTTTTGGTCCAATGTTCTCCTCCTTATGCGCTACGTTTTGCTTACACTTCCAACCTGCTGCATGGTCATTTTACTTCATTTGCTTCCCACTTCTGCTGTCATTTTGGTCTTCCTTTGTCCACTTGCTACAATCATCCATCATCCAACCATCCAACTATAAAATTCACGTTCTTGCATTCAAAAACATACAATTTCCATGCACAACTGTAAGATGCTTCCTTGTTTTGTTCTTCACTTTCACACTCTTCCTCTTGTATTATTCTTGCTCTAATCTTCTTCTTCTTGCTCCATGAAGACAAGTTAGTGTGATTCTTCGAAAAAATGACCTAAATATAATACCTTCAACTCACTTTAACTCTTACGCTTCTGAATTGTGTTGAAAACCACATATGTGTCAAAGTGAGTTTCTTAAGTAATTTCATGTCATTAATCACTAAGTGTTATGGAACAATTATACAATCAATTAAGCACATGTCAATGAGACGATGCTAAAGAGGCATAATCACTTACATAGTCATATATATGACCATGTACAATGTAAGAGAATCTATTTTGTAATATGAAAAAAGATACATAGTTCTTGTATAGGTGAGTAGCCAACAGGGTCGTTCCTATCGTTTTATAGGCCCTGGGTGAAAATAAAAAAAAGACCCCAATAAATCGACAATATACTTAAGTTTACATGTTTGTATGAAACATAAATGAATCAATTTATAAGTCTACATACTTAACCAAATATTAAATGATCGTAAAAGCAACTAATAATATCTTACAAATATCATTAATAATAAAATAAATAAAAATAGTAACAGTAGCAATAAAATAGCAATAATAGCAATGAAACAACAATATTAGATTGCAAAACACTAAGAAAATTACACTAACAAATACACAGAGGATCATGATTTATGAAAAACAATTTTTTCGTGCATTTCTAGATGAAAAATCATTAATAATATTATCAAGATCGATATTGTCCAACATATCCTTCTTAATACATAACATAACTAAACCATTCAACCTTTCTTGTGACAATAAATTACCTTAAGTAGGTTTTCAATAATTTTAACTTTGAAAAACTTCTCTCAGCTGATGCTACAGTCACATGTATAGTCAATCGAATTCGATAAGCAATTGAAACATTTGGATAATAATCTGTGGCTTTAACAAATTTTAAATTTTCAATTGATGATATTAACTCATTTGGCAAAGTCATTTGCAATCATTTTTAATTCAAAAAAAAGATAACCTAAATCTACATATGACACATCGTCATGAGAAAAAGTCATCATAAAATTAGTGCAATATTATCTTAATTCGTTATCATCCAATGACCTCAACTTCTTTGAATCAAATAAGAATCAAAATATTATGAAATGTCATTAATTGTTCAAATATATTCTTTAACAAAGTAATTGTCATATCCAGAATAACTAGAAAGTAATTAACTCTGAAAGAATCCTCAACTGATTGTATTTCTCCATTACGATTAGTTTCATCAAATTGTCTTTTCCTAATAATACAACATCTAATTGGAAATGTAAGCTCTATAGTCATTTTAAGTGCAAGACTTTTGGCAATATTCATACTTGAGCTAAACCCTTCATCTCTATATTTCTCAAAAACTACCATCACATCTTCTAATTGCTTTATGGTAGCATTAATGCACATAAATTTAGATTGCAACTTTTTACTCACCATGTTAATAGAGAATCAAATATCATACCAAATAAAAACTCAAAACTCTCAAGTACACTAACCAAGCTTTCTGCTTCACTCTTTGACTTGGCATCATCATAATATTTAGATAATTCCATCAAAGCCAATCTTATTTGAGGAACTTGAAATCTAATAACTTTAAAAAATTTTATTCGACTCTCCTAACGAGTGTTGGACAATAATTTCATAGTTAAGCCTAAAACATCAAGCAAAACCTTCCACCTTTTAGGAGTACTTAAAAATAATACATATATACATTGCACAGCTCCAAAAAATGAAACAACTTTAACACAAGAATGTGCCATATCACTAAGAGTATTATGACTAGCACATGGCATATATAATGCTCTTGGATTTATTTCAAGTAATCTCTTTTGAACCTTTTGGTGTTTTCCATTCATATTATAACCATTGTCATAACCTTCGACCCTTACATTATAAACATTAAGATCAAGAGAATTAAATGCATTCAATAATTCATTGAAAAGCCCTAATATAGATTTGTCATCTACCTTTAAGAACTCTAAAAAGTACTCCTCTATTTATATTTTTTTATTTGACATATTTACACATCGTACTAACAAACTCATTTGTTCTTAATGACTCAAATATGAGGTACAATCAATAATAATATAAAAGTATTTAACCTCTTTAATAATCCCTATGATAGAACTTCTAACGCTATGGGCTATCAGAGAAATTAATTCATTTTGAATTTTGTGTCCAAGATAATGATGATGAGTTTCATGATTTTGAATACGTCTAACATGATCTTGCATTATCACATCAATTCCAGCAATCATCTCAATCAATCCTAAAAAATTACCATTACCATTTTAGTAAATTTTCTTATTGGATCCTTGAAAAGCTAAATTATATTTAGTAAGATGTTTCACAACAGAAACTATTCTTATCAAAACTTGTCTCCAACGTTTTTTCTCTTTTGCAATTTCTTGTTGAAAATCTTTATCAACTGTTTGATTTTTGCTCAATCTTACTCTTAATTCATTCCAGGTTCTTATATTAGTCATATGCTTAATGCAATTCTCATGTTCTTTGAGTCTCTCACTAAAATGCTTCCAATCTCTAAATATGTTATTTGCTAATCTACTTTGTTTGTTAGTAGATTTGAACAACTTACAACAAAAACAATATACTTTATCTACATGTTTAGAATAAACCAATCATTTTCTATCGCTAATCTCTCCATTACTCAAATTTTTATAATAATAAGAATATGAAAAATGACGTGAGGTATAATAGTCTAAAGGAAACATAAGATTTAATTCTCTTACAGGACCTTTTTTAACTAAAATATCCCTTGCTTTATTATCAAGATTATCCCAATTTTTAGGATCATAAATGTCCAATATAGGGCTTACTTGTTCATCTGCCTTTAATGTTGGACCCCATTTTCGAAGCCCAACATCTGGAGTCATAAACCTTGGGCTTGTGCAGTACTTTGTGAGGTGGTTTCCAATAAACCTAAATAATCATCATCCTATAAGAGTAGAGGCCCACACTAGTCAAACACCAAAATCAAAATTTGACTTCATTAAAGAAAATCTGCAGCTATGAAAATCTAGTTCATTTTGAAGCCAGGAATCACCTCAATCGGAGCTCTACAGCTCGAGATATACTTAGAAAACTAAAGCATGCATATACCACAATTATGCTCTCCCAACTGACCCCTCACTTTCTCTCTAAAAACAATAATCGTGTCAACCCCAAAAGATACAAATTTTTATGGAGAGATAGACAAAGATGCTGGAAAACCATGGCTTTAAGAATCACTTCATTTGGATGTCAGATGAGGAAGTTGTGACTAAAAGAATCCAACACGTTTATGCCCTTACTTGCAATGTACATGTCTTGGTGAAAATACCATAACCTTTTCTACAGATGTTGGATTGATTTAGTATTAAAACCATTTGAAGGAAGGTCTCGAAAACTACAACTTTCATGAAGCACTCAAAGTGAGTTTCGGCCTCTAAAAGGGTCAAAAATAGAACAGAAGAAGGAACTAAGACGATGCTGACATCATGAGATGATTTGCTGATGTCATATGAGATGATTTGGAAAATAGGCATAACTTTCTGTACAAAACTCAAATTCAGGTGTTTTTTAGATGAATAGAAAGAGGACTTCAAGATCTACAACTTTCATGAAGATCTCAAAGACCAATTCTGTTAAGTCCAAATGACTTTACTTAGATATGATTTTGATGTATAATAAAAAGAGAATCAATAAAAAGAAAAGCAAAACAAACGAAGTCAGACAGACGAAGCAACCAGACATACAGACGAAGTCATACAGACGAAGTAAAGCAGACGCAGACGAAAAAGAATAGCAGACGCAGACGCTAAGCAAAGCAGACGCAGACGCAGATGCGAATAGTAAAGCAGACGAAGATGCGAAATAGTAAAAGCAGACGCAGACGCAGACGTAGAAACACAGACGATAAAATACAGACGAAGAAAAGAAGATGCGGAATTCAAAAAGAAGACGAAGGAGTCAGTTTGAGTTAGTTACAGAACTCAACTGAATAACCGTTTCTTTAAAGATTCAAGAAACAAGAATCAAGAAGCAGTTGGAGACGAAGGCTATAAATACAAGTCAAAGTCGAAGAATGCAAAGTTAGACAAAGTGAGAAAAAGTTAGCAAAGCTAGTCGAATTGAAAAATTAGCTGAATTACATCTACGAGCTTATTGTGCGAATTAGCTGAGAGCTATTTTACTGTAACAAGTGTTCAAACACTTTTCTGAGAAAAAATAGTACAGATAGCCTGCAGAGGCTAAGTGTGAAAGAATACTGATTGTAGAGACCTGAAGAGGCTCGTAAAGAATACTTGTAAAATTGAAGAGATAGTAAAATCTCAGAAGGAACTCTGAGGACTGGACGTAGCCCACGGTTTGGGGTGAACCAGGATAAATCTCTGTATCAACTACTCTCACTCTATATCTCTATATTTTAGATTCAAGTTTTATCAGTACTTAATTCGTAAATAAGGCTTTTCAAAAGTTTTGATTAATTAGAATCTATCGAAAGTTCTGTAAAGAATTTTATTTCTAACAAACAGTTTTGAAAGATTTTTCAAAAAGGGGAATACACAATTCAACCCCCCTTCTCGTGCATTCTTATATCGTTTTCTAAGTATTGTATTAACGTCTGATTCACTTCAATTGGTATCAGAGCCTGGTATCCAAGAATCACTATAGCAAAGTGTGGATCAAAGATAATGGCGGAATCACATGTATACATCGCAGAAGGAGCCTCAGTCACTAGACCTCCAGCATTTAACGGAGAGGATTATCATTATTGGAAAGATAGGATGCGGCTATTCATAGAATCTACTCATGTCGACCTTTGGGACGTAATAGAGAACGAACCTTATACACCAGTAGATGAAGATGGCAATTCCATTCCACGAGTCAGATGGACGGTTGACCAAAAGGCGAGAATACAACTGAACTCAAAGGCGAAGTTCTTCTTGATGTGTGCCCTAAGCAGTAGCAAGTATGACAAAGTCCACGGATGCGATACTGCAAAGGAGATGTGGGACACATTGTCCATTGCTCACGAAGGCACAAGCCAAGTTAAAGAATCCAAGATAAGTATTCTTGTGCACCAGTGTGAACTTTTCAGGATGAAAGATGAAGAATCTATTGATCAAATGTTTGGAAGATTTCAAACAATTGTCAATGGATTGAAAGCTCTTGGAAGAACGTACAACAATCAAGATCATTTTCGAAAGATCCTAACAAGTCTTCCGAAGAGATGGAGACCTAAAGTTACTGTGGTGCAAGAAGCCAAAGACTTGAGCGTGTTAAAGCTTCACGAGTTGCTTAGATCCTTGAAGATTTATGAAGTTGAATTCGATGCTGAAGACAAGCCCAAACGGGACAAGTCGATAGCGCTGAAGGCCGGAAATAAGAATCATAAGACTCAAAGAAGGAGGAAGTCATCAAAAGCATTAAAGATTGAAGAATCAAAGGATGACGACTCCAACCAATCAGAAACAGAGTCAAGTGATGAAGATGACGAATTATCTTTCATCTCCAGAAAGATAAGACGCATGTGGAAGAAGAAGTCCAAAGGGAATTAGACTTTCAAGAAGAATGGCAAAGATGAAGCCAAACCAGAAAAGTCATCTGTCATTTGCTATGAGTGCAATCAGCCTGGACACTACAAGTCCGAATGTCCGACTCTAAAGAAGAAACCAAAGAAGAGTAGAGAAGGCAAGAAAAGCATGATGGCAACGTGGGAGGACCTAGATTCATCAGAATCAGATACAGGTTCCGAATCGTCTGAACATGCAAACATCTGCCTGATGGCCGAGGAAGATAGTGATGAGGAGGTAAAATCTGACTATGATAATTTGCATGATGCCTACTCAGAACTATTAGAAGATTCTCATGCTATTCTGAAACAGTACAAACTGTTAAAGAAAAAGTATGCAGAAAATATTAGACATACGGAAGAAATAGAGAGAGAAAATATCTGTCTGAAAAAGCAATTAGAAGAGAAGAATAAAGTTATAGACAGATCAGAAGAGATCAATCAGCTTAAACTAAGAATTAAGAATTTGTCAGCTGATTTAGCTACTTTCACAGAGAGCACTAAGAAAATGAATGAGATGCTTGGAAAATGTAGACATTCGAGTGATAAAACCGGATTAGGGTTTACAAGTAACAAGACTCAATCTCATAAAAAACCTTTCTTTCAAAAGAGAAACCATAATAAATATCGTTTTAATCAACGATCTAGTTATATGCATCAAAGAACTCATCATATGCATACTATTAACCATAAAGGACCCAAAAATTATGGGTACCAAAAAATAAAATAGTTTCTCCTACAGATATCCTTCCTTGGAAAATATAGCAAGCACCATTGGTATTTAGACAGTGGATGCTCGCGACATATGACAGGAAGAAGGTCTATGTTCCTAGACCTTCAGTATAAGAAGGGAGGGTCGATAACTTTCGGAGACAACCAGCAGGGCAAGATTATTGGAATCGGTAAAAAAGGTAAAGATTCTTTTGCATGCATAAATAATGTACTGCTTGTTGATGGTCTGAAGCATAACTTGATTAGTGTCGGTCAATTGTGTGATTCTGGTTTCACAGACACATTCAATCAAAATCTTTTGAAGTCGAAACAAAGATGGGTCTATACTTTTCTCGCCAAGAGAAGAAACAATCTTTACAAAATTGATTTAGAAGATTTTCAAAGTCAAAATATTTCATTTTTCTATCTTCCAAGAAGAAAGACTAATCTGCATAAAAAGCTAGGTCATGTCTCTTTTAAACATATTTCAAAATTGGCAAAACATGATTTGGTGAGAGGATTACCAAAATAAGTTTTGACAAAGAGTTTTCTGTGAAAACTGTTTGAAAGGAAAACAAGTTAAAACTTCTTTTCTTCTAAAAGTTTTGTAACATCATCTAGACCTTTAGAGTTGTTACATATGGATTTATTTGGTCCAACAAGGACAATAAGTCTTGGCAGAAAGAAATATGGACTTGTTATTGTTGATGACTTTACTCGATTTTATTGGATATTGTTTTTATCACACAAAGATGAATCTTTTAAGTGCTTTAGGACCTTATCCAGAAAGTTACATAATGAAAAAGGAATGTCTATAGCCAATATCAGGAGTGACCATGGTGGAGAGTTTGAGAATGAGAAGTTTAGATTATTTTGTGAGCAGAATAGAATTTCCCACAATTTCTCTGCTCCTAGGACTCCTCAACAGAATGGAGTTGTTGAAAGGAAGAATAGGATGATTCAAGAGATGGCTAGGACCATGCTGTGTGAGATGAATCTTCCTAAGTACTTCTGGGCAGAAGCTGTGAATACAACATGCTATATTCAGAATAGAATTATGTTGCGACCCATGTTGAAGAAGACTCCTTATGAGTTATGGAATGGAAGAAGACCAAATATATCTTACTTTCATCCATTTGGGTGCAAATGCTCTATTCTGAATACAAAGGAGTTGTTGGATAAATTCGATTCAAAGACCTATCCAGGAATCTTTCTAGGCTACTCATCATCGTGTAAGACATTTCGGGTGTACAACCTTACTTCAAAGACAGTTGAGGAGACCATCCATGTCAAGTTTGATCATAGTTCCCAACCCCATAAGGGAGATGACATGGAAAGTGAAGGTCCTTCAAAGAAATTAGATGATAGAACAGAAACTCCATCATCAGGAACTCAAGTAGACAAAGTTGAAGATATTCCAAAAACTATTGGACTGAAAAGAGACTGGAAATATAAAAGTTCTCATCCAGAAGAGTTGATTATCGGAGAGACCTTAGAAGGAGTTAGAACAAGGTCCAGATTCAGAAGAGAAGCTAATGTGGCTTTTATCTCTGAAATAGAACCTAAAAAGGTTGAGGAAGCTCTTCAAGATGAAGCTTGGGTGTCAACCATGCAAGAGGAGCTGAATCAATTCACTAGGAATAATGTCTGGTCCTTAGTTTCGAAACCCCCTAAGAAATCCATCATAGGAACCAGATGGGTTTTTAAGAATAAGTTAGACGAATCAGGAAGAGTAAATCGAAATAAGGCTAGATTAGTAGCACAAGGCTACAATCAGTAAGAAAGAATAGACTACAATGAGACATATGCTCCAGTAGCAAGACTTGAAGCCATTAGGATATTGCTGGCATATGCGGTCTGTCATGATATAAAACTGTTTCAGATGAATGTGAAGAGTGCCTTTCTGAATGGTTTTATAGACGAAGAGGTGTATGTTAAGCAACCACCTGGTTTCGAGGATGTTAAAAATCCAGACCATGCCTATAGACTTCATAAAGCCTTATACGGCCTGAAACAAGCTCCTAGAGCTTGGTATGATCGTCTGAATACTTTTCTTTTAGAAAATGGTTTCAGTAGAGGTCAAGTTGATAAGACGTTCTTTAGGAAAAACTTTCAGAATGATTTTATTTTAGTTCAGATTTACGTTGATGATATCATTTTTGGTGCTACGTCAAACAAGTTATGCATGAAGTTTGAGAGTCTAATGAAGAAAGAGTTTGAAATGAGCATGATGGGTGAATTAAAGTTCTTTATTGGGTTGCAAGTTAAGCAAACCGAAGAGAAAATCTTCATTCATCAACAAAAGTATGTGAAAGAACTGTTGTCCAAATTTGATATGAATAATGTGAAACCTATGACGACTCCGATGCACCCTTCAAACCTTTTGTCGAAAGATGAACTTGGTAAAAAGGTGGATCAAATCCTGTATAGAGGGATGATCGGTTCTTTATTGTATCTTACAGCAAGTAGACCTGATATTTTTTTCAGTGTATGCTTTTGTGCAAGGTTTTAGGTCGATCCTAGAGAGTCTCATTTTATTGTTGTTAAAAGAATTATGAGATATCTCGCAGGTACTACTGATCTTTGCTTAATGTTTGAGAAAGGTCAAGATTTCAGGTTAATCGGATATTGCGATGCGGACTATGCCGGAGATAGAATCGAAAAAAAGAGCACAATTGGAGGATGTCACTTTCTTGGCGCAAACCTAGTTTCCTGGTCAAGCAAGAGACAAAGCTCAATCGCTCTATAAACCGCTGAAGCAGAGTATATGTCTGCCGCAAGTTGCTGTTCACAGACGTTATGGATCAAATATCTATTTGAAGACTATTCAGTTCAAGAAGAGGAGATTCCAATCTACTGCGACAACACAAGTACAATCAATCTGTCAAAGAATCCAATTCAGCATTCTAGAGTGAAGCACATCGAAGTCAGACATCACTTCCTGAGAGACTATGTTCAGAGGAAGGTGGTGTGTCTACAGTTCATCGAAACAGAGCATCAATGGGCAGACATCTTCACCAAACCACTGAGTGAAGAACGGTTCCAGAAGATCAGACACAACCTTAACATGGTTATATTAAGTGAACAGTTAGGCTAAAGTAACGTCAAAAACTAACGGCGTTAGAAACAGTGAGGTACAGCTGGTAACTTCTCTCACAAGGAATTTTTGGAGGGAAAAATATGATAATCTCGAGGATCTTAATGATTCTTGAATACACCGGACTATACTCCTACAAGTAGCCTAAAGCTAAAATCATTGTGGTTACTCTCATCTCTAGTCGGTTCATCTTGCTTTCAAAATTTCTCCCAATCATCCTACCCTAGACGAAGAGCTTTCCAGAAACAGTTTTCATTCTGAGACAATGGAGGCAACTATGATATTCGGAAGGCATGTGGATTTCGAGTCATTGAGGAATGATGGAATGGACGTAGAACCAGAGATTGAAAGAGCTAGTTGGAGAAATTTCTTCTAGGTACGAGAACCAGTGTATAACAATGAGGTATTCGAGTTTTGGAAGAACGCTCAACTTGTAGACAACACTATCATATCTTCAGTAGACGATATATCTGTTGTCGTGACTAAGGAGCTGATAAGGAAGGTGACTGATTATCCATCGGTTGGTGAGACTATGTCTACCAAGGCCGGTTGGATGTCCCAGGTTGGTATGAGAGAAGAAGATGTCAGAAGACAATTATATGGAGCCAATGACCCATGGGAGAGGAAGATCTCTAGTTTGGTTCCAAAGGCTAGGGTTCTTCATGCGATTTTGTTTAATTGCATTTTACCCAGAGCAGGTTCAAGACATTTGGTGACTACCCTGGATGAACAATGCTTGTGTTTACCTGCTGAATCGTAACCCTATTAATTTACCCTTCTTAATCTTTCACTACATGATTAAGGGGATGAAGGATACAAATAACTATCTTTACGGTATGCTTCTTACAAGGATTTTTAAGGAATCCGGAATCCTTCTACACAAAGGAAATAGAAGGATTGTACCAGTGAAAAGTAAGATTGATTCAATCACAATACAGCGAATGGGTCTGAGGACAGTGATTAAAGAAGAAGCCGACTCTTCAAGGAGAACAAGAACTGAGGGGGAGCGTGTTTCAAAGAAGACTCCTGCTTCAAGTTCTCGAACTCAACAAAGTATGAGATCGCCTGCGGATGAAATAAGAAGAACAACAGGAAGACCGTTGATAAAATAGGCGAGTCCTAAAATCGAAGTAAGTCAACCTCAGAGGACAAAAGAAGGTGCGCCAAAAAGACAAGGAGAAAGTCTTTTAAGTGAAGTTATGAAGAAGGCGAAGAGATCACCAAGGATTCGAACTCTAAGGAAACAAGAAGAAAAGATTGCCAGAGAACAGAGTTAGGAACAATCCTCTCAATCTCGTGCACCTAAAGCAACAAGATCCTTAGTCTCTATTCTGGAAGAGGATACAGGCAGAAAAGCCAAAGAGACTGAGAAGAAGAGAAAATCTGAATCTGAAAGAGAAAAATCTCAAGTACAGAAATCTTCAAGACTGACTGATGCAGAAGACAAGACTAAGAAGATTAATCGGAAGACGACCGTGTCAACTGCTGGGGAAGATAGTCGAAAGAAAGAAACCTTTGAAACTGCTCAAAAAGAAAAAGAAACTAAGCAGAGCACAGTTCAGGAAATCCCCATTGCTCAACAGGAGGAACCAGTGGAGCAAAGCCCGGTTCAGGAGAATCCTATTGAAGCACAACCAGAGGCAACAGCAGAATCAGACTCTGATAATGATGAACCTTGTCTGATGGTATTCAACTATCATAAGTTTTTAAGAAAACATAAGCTGAAGATCATAATGGTTGAAGTTGTTACTAGAAGGAGAACTACTATTGCAATCTGTAGTCAACCAGTAAAGAAGACAGTGGCTGTCATACAACCTATGTCGATAAATAGTGACACATGGGACTTACTAAAAGAAGATGAAAAAATTTTCTACGATGCTTTGAGGGATGCTGCTACCAAGCCATACCCTACAAAAATTCCCTATAAGCCGTGTACTATTTTTCTGATCACAGAGGAGACCGAAATAAAGGTTGCACCAGACATTCAGCCAAGATATTCTTTGGATTTGACTAAGGGGAAGTCGAAGCTATTTCCTGAAGAAGTTTGTGATGATCTGTCCACATATCAAATAGCAGAAGAAGTGCATAGAATTGATGAGGCATGCCCTTCTACACAGAATAAAGATGAAGCGAGCTACAGTTATACTGACAAGCAAGAAGACTGTCCAGTGGGGGGAAGAGTAATAACAGGAATGTTTATTGAGTTCCTTGTTCAGACAGTTCTGCGTATTAGACCTTTGTCTAATACACTGTCTATTCAAGCAGAAACATTACCCCTGCAAGGAAGACAGTTGCTAATGCTGCCTGCTCCGTTTGACTTAGATCTTCCTGAAGCTGATACGTTTATTCGTCCACCAACTATTGAGATCAATGATGAATACATTCCGACCTCTGATGCTTATACTACGACAATACCGTTCACTCCTCCCTCAGCAAATGTTGATCAAGCCTCCTCATCGATTGACTCACCAGATGAACTCAGTAGATTACGCCGAGAAGTCAACAAGATCAAGGAGATGATGAATAATCTGAAGAAGATGATGACAGAACTGCTAAAGAGCCATCATTGTTAATCATTTTTTATTATAACAAATAGGGGGAAAAGAGCAGAAAAGAAGAGAATGAACAAGGGGGAAATAGAAAGAGAAGAAGAGAAGAGGATGATCAGAAAAGAAGGTGTGACTGAAGTAGACGAAGAAAGGAAGAAGTCAAAGAAGAAGTTCTGAAGATAAGTTTTTGTGTTCTTTTCAAAACATTGTATTTTGTTTTCTTTTGTATATAATTTGTTATCATCAAAAAGGGGGAGATTGTTAAGTCCAAATGACTTTACTTAGATATGATTTTGATGTATAACAAAAAGAGAATCAATAAAAAGAAAAGCAAAAGCACGAAGTCGATGCACGAAGTCGACGACGAAGCAACCAAACATACTGATTTAAGTAAAGGCGGAACCTGAGACGAAAAAGAATAGCAGACGCAGACGCTAAGCAAAGCAGACGCAGACGCAGATGCGAATAGTAAAGCACACGAAGACGCGAAATAGTAAAAGCAGACGCAGACACAGACGCAAAAACACAGACGATAAAATACAGACGAAGAAAAGAAGATGAGGAATTCAAAAAGAAGACGAAGGAGTCAGTTCGAGTTAGTTACAGAACTCAACTGAATAACCGTTTCTTTAAAGATTCAAGAAATAAGAATCAAGAAGCAGTTGGAGACGAAGGCTATAAATACAAGTCGAAGTCGAAGATTGCAAAGTTAGACAAAGTGAGAAAAAGTTAGCAAAGCTAGTCGAGTTGAAAAATTAGCTGAATTACATCTACGAGCTTATTGTGCGAATTAGCTGAGAGCTATTTTACTGTAACAAGTGTTCAAACACTTTTCTGAGAAAAAGTAGTACAGATAGCCTGCAGAGGCTAAGTGTGAAAGAATACTGATTGTAGATACCTGAAGAGGCTCGCAAAGAATACTTGTAAAATTGAAGAGAAAGTAAAATCTCAAAAGGAACTCTGAGGACTGGACGTAGCCCACGGTTTGGGGTGAACCAGGATAAATCTCTGTGTCAACTACTCTCACTCTATATGTCTATATTTTAGATTCAAGTTTTATCAGTACTTAATTCGTAAACAAGGCTTTTCAAAAGTTTTGATTAATTAGAATCTATCGGAAGTTCTGTAAAGAATTTTATTTCTAACAAACAGTTTTGAAAGATTTTTCAAAAGGGGGAATACACAATTCAACCCCTCCTTCTCGTGCATTCTTATATCATTTTCTAAGTATTGTATTAACGTGTGATTCACTTCAAATTCTATCATTTAAATAATAAAATTTGGATCATAAGATGTTCTGGCCAAAACTAAGACGATGCTGACGTCATGAGACGAATTGCTGATGTCATGTGAGATGATTCAGAAAAATAGGTACAACTTTCTGTACATAACTCAGATTTAGGTTTTCTTTAGATTAATAGAAAGAGGACTTCAAGATATACAATTTTCATGAAGATCCCAAAGACCAATTCTATCATCTAAAGAACAAAATTTGGACTAGAAGATGTTCTGGCCAAAACTAAGACGATGCTGACGTCATGAGACGAATTGCTGACGTCATATGAAACGATTCAAAAAATAGGTATAACATTCTATACAAAACTCAAATTCAGTTGTTCTTTAGATGAATAGAAAGAAGATTTCAAGATATACAACTTTCATGAAGATCTCAAAGACCAATTATATCATCTGAAGGATCAAATTTGGACCAAAATATGTTCTGGCCAAAACTAAGACGATGCTGACGTCATGAGACGAATTGCTAATGTCATATGAGATGATACAGAAAAATAGGTATAACTTTCTATACAGAACTCAGATTCAGGTGTTCTTTAGATGAATAGAAAGAGGACTTCAATATATACAACTTTCATAAAGACTTAAAAGACCAATTCTATCATATAAAGGATCAAATTTGGACCAGAAGATGTTCTGGCCAAAACTAAGACGATGTTGATGTCATGAGATGATTGTTGACGTCATATGAGACAATTCAGAAAACGGGCATAACTTTCTGTACAAAACTTGGATTCAAGTGTTCTTTAGATGAATAGAAAGAGGATTTCAATATCTACAACTTTTATGCAGATCCCAAAGACCAATTATATCATCTAGAGGATCAAATTTGGACCAGAATATGTTTTGACCAAAACTAAGACGATGCTGACGTCATGAGACGATTGTTGATGTCATATGAGATGATTCAGAAAAACGGGTGTAACTTTCCTTACAAAACTCTGATTCAGGTTTTCTTTATATGAATAGAAATAGAACTTCAAGATCTACAACTTTTATGAAGAACTCAAAGATCAATTCTATCATCTAAAAGATAAATTTTGGATCAGAAAATATTCTGGCCAAAACTAAAATGATGCTGACGTCATGAGACGATTGCTGACGTCATATGAGACAATTCCGAAAAATGGATATAACGTTTTGTACAGAATTTGGATTCAAGTGTTCTTTAAATGAATAGAAAGAGAACTTCAAGATCTACAACTTTCATAAAGACCCTAAAGACCAATTATATCATCTAGAGGATCAAATTTGGACTAGAAGATGTTTTGGCTAAAACTAATAAAATGCTGACGTCATGAGACGATTGTTGATGTCATATGAGATGATTCAAAAAAATGGGCGTAACTTTCTGTACAAAACTCAGATTCAGGTTTTATTTATATTAATAGAAAGAGGACTTCAAGATCTACAACTTTGGTGAAAACCTCAAAGACCAATTCTATCATCTAAAGGATCAAATTTGGACCAGCAAAATATTCTAGCCAAAACTAAGACGATACTGACGTCATGAGACGATTGTTGACGTCATATGAGATGATTCTGAAAAATAGGCATAACTTTTTTTACAGAACTCGGATTCAAGTGTTTTTTATATGAATAGAAAGAGGACTTCAATATCTACAACTTTTATGAAGACCCCAAAGACCAATTTTATCATCTAGAGGATCAAATTTGGACGAGAAGATATTTTGATCAAAACTAAGACAATGTTGACATCATGAGATGATTGCTGACATCATATGAGACGATTCAGAAAAATGGGCATAACTTTCTGTAAAGAACTCAGATTCAAGTGTTTTCTTGAGACCCTAAAGACCAATTATATCATCTAGAGGATCAAATGTAGACCAGAAGATGTTCTGGCCAAAGAACATCCAGAACTAAGACGATGTTGACGTCATGAGACGATTGCTAATGTCATATGAGACGATTCAGAAAATGGGCATAACTTTCACTACAAGTTTTTGATTGAGGTCGTTCTTAGACCATTTTAAAAAAAATATAGACTTACAACTTCCATGAAGACCTCAAAAACTATTTTTGCCTCTATAAGGGTTAAAATTTCAAAATAATGCAGTTGTCCCGAAAATTCACCCTATGCAACAATACCAACTTCAAAAGATCATACTTTCTACTACGATCTCCAAATCTTACAAACTTTATATCATTGGAAAGCTGGGAAAATCATCTACAACTTTCCAGAGGACAATTTTTGCTTAATTCAGCTCACATTAACCTAGAATATCCTTGAAGTCAGTACACACATTTTGTTCCCCCTACGTATACGTAACCTTGAGTATCATGGGCAGAAACAAAATCATAAATCATCAGTATCAAAAGATCGTAGTTTTACTGTAGCGCCCCCTTACCGTAGGGTACACACCAGGACGCCCGTAGGTCATTCCGATACTTACCCTACGACGAGGGTGCACTACGTTCGATCATTTCTATAACTCGCATGGAATCAGTATAATAAAACAGAATATCAAGATCACTAAATTTTTAAAACCATAATACTTTTCTCATTTCATAACATCAAACAGAAATATAGACAAGTCTATCAGTTTCCTACAGTCTAAATACAATATCCTAAAAAGGAAACTGATACAAAAGCCTATACTAAGCTATCTTCAAAATCAATCCCAACTGACCGACCTGTGTGCCATCACTTCTCTTGCCAACGCGCGCACACGGCAGAAAAAGTCTATCTCTGGAGCTAGGAGTCTAATATATCAGTCTTGAAAAATATATGCAATTTTGGGTGAGTTTGCAAACTCAATGAGAAACCATCATCGATGGTTCACTCAATTCATGCATTACGCAAATTGCGTACAGCACATCACAATAATATTCCAGTATCATATAACAGTTTGCAATTTCTCATCCCATCACAGAACTTAGTAATTATCGCAAATCAGTTAACTCATTTGTATGCAATGCATATGTGACTCTTTTTCAGTTTATTTCAGTATTGTGACCGAGTGCTTAATCAATGACAGTGTTCAGTAGAAGCGTCTAGGGAGTAGGAGAGCCCTCAAGTAGGATGCACTAACTCCCCTCGAGCTCGAGGCTTGGTTCAGTGATAGTATTCGAGTTCAAGGCTCCTTTCAGTATTAGTGGCGACTCTGGTCACAACGTTCATTATCTGTTCATGCATTTATGCATGAAATGCAAATGATCGATAATTCACAGTCATATGGCTGTAAAAGCCCATTTATCACAATTTCTCAAAGAACACGTAGCAGTCAATTCCAATTTATCAGAAGCATGCATTTCAATCCTAACCATTCCCGTAATCATACAATTCACATTTGCAAACAGTTCATACAGAGCATTTAACAATCAGAAATTGAGGAACCAACTAAGTTACTCACCTGTAACTTCCGAGCTATTGCCTGGAAGTCCCAGCAATATCCGTGGAATGACGATCCAACGGTGCCTCTATAACAGTTAAAAAATTTCCCATTACTAGATGCTCAGTCAAAACAATTCAATGATGTATATGTCTTAATGAAAATATGTACAATGCATGTTCATGATTTTCCGGCGCTATAACCCAAATTCGCTATCTTATGCCCAAATCTAACTCTTCACTCAATTGATCAATAATGATTCATTTCATTCCTAACATTCAGTTCAATCCGCTATATCATACACCCTATAGTAATTCCCAAGAAAACCTATTCACTGGGACAGAACCATCCATTGAAGACCCCTATTGACTCCAATTATCATAATACAATTCTTAGGTTACAATAGGAACTATAGTCGACTTTCTCTCTATGATTGAGACCATACTAAATTAAATTCTAATTTTCATTCTTCTCCTCAATTGTAGACCTCTTTCTCTAGATCATAACGAATCAAGAATTACCTCAATTGGAGGTCCACACCATAAGTTATGCCCCAATAATAGAAACTCATCCATTCAGAAATTTGTCCCTCTCCATGCCTCAAATCCTCTCATTGCGGCGTCTGAGGTCGCTTCGCCATGGCGTGGAAGGACGCTTCGTCATGGCGTAAATTTATACTTCGTCATGACGTCTCGTCCCTTCGTCGTGACGAGGCCTCTTTCTCTCGTCATGACGAAGCGCACTTTCATCATGGCGAGTACTTATTTTACTCGTCGCAGCGAGGCCACTCTCAGACGTCGCAACGTGCGGGCTCCACTGTCTTCTCCGATCAACTTTTTCACCATTTCTCTCACTAAAACCAGTATTAACTCACTCTAAGCTACCATATCTTTCACATTAAACACCATAAATGCATCAAACAACAAAAAATAACAACATTAAAACCATTAAACTTACCAATCAAGCCTCAAATCCTTAAACCTTCGAAAATCCTTCTCCAACGCCTAACACCCACCGTGAACCCTTAGACTCTCACCAATCTTCATTCTCTCAAGGATCAAGCTAGGCTCACACAAGGGAAGAAAGCAACAAGCAACGATCGAGAAGGAGGAACGAAATCACCGAGGAAGAGGAAGAAGAGAAATGCCCTAGGTTGGAGGAAGAGGAATAAAGGCCAATATTTAAAACCTAAGGCTTAAAAAGGGTTGATTTAAACCTATAGATCATAATCCCCAAATTCTTTTAATTTCAGTCTCTAAATTCCAATGACTTAACATTTTTATTCCTAACGACCTAAGTCTAATTTTCCCATCGTCATTGGACAATTATTTCGGTACCATACGGTTAACCGGCCTGTCACTCAAAAATTTCCGGTCCGGGCATTTTCTCCCGAACTTCCAGAAAATTTTCGTATGAGTCACTATCAATTGGCAAACACTCCTAAGACACTCCAATTCAACTATACAAGCCCAATGATTTCAAACTTCCTAATAAATCACAATTAAACATAATTATCTCTAAAATTCGCAAACCAATTCACGCTCACAATTTAAATACCGAAAAAAGCCATGAATGCATGTACCTATAAATGCATGTGCAATTAACTCATTCCTCTATAATTAGAGGTCAATGAATGCTCAATGAATAGAATGCAGTAAGAAATCCTAACCCGTCCCAATCTACCGATATACCCATCGCATCAGTAACGGGATGTTACATTTACAAAGCTTTAATGGGCATTTCAAGCCCCCAATACAAGAATGTTTCAAGAATATTTCAAGATACAAAAGATATGTGAACAATAAATTGCTCAAAATGCAATTAAAGCCTTGTTTTACTAGATTTGTTTATTTTACATCAACATTTCAAAAGTGGAGTGATGCCTTCGCCCTTGTTTACTCAATCTTTTGCTCATCACCTGCTTACGGGGAGGAAAGTGGGAGTGAGCTCAAAGAGTCGTGGGTAACAATTTCATAGATTGCAATAAACAAAAACATTTTTCAAACATTTTCCGTATAGGAAATCATGTGTATGTAGTCATGAATGCATCACTCATATCAACTGGTCATGAACACATAAACATATCAGATGGTTTGGGTAAGTCCGAAACATGACACACTACACATTTCCAATGAAATGACCCTGTGTAGTCGTTAATTCTTGAGGGAGTTCTTGAGAGAGCTCCATGCCATTAGTGGGCAGGAAAGAGAAGCCTATACTTGGGTCAACGTGCACGTGACGGTTTTTAAGGGACTACCACAAACCCAAATAACACATAGAATTTCAAAATCTTGTAAGCTTGATGCCCACAAAGGCACATTTTTTTGAAAACTTGCTTTTCATAAGCTTGTTATATCCTAAAATCCATTTCCAAAAGTATGGTTTCAACATCATATATCTTTTCAAAGAATCATTTTAATAAAGCAACTTTTCATGT
This sequence comes from Erythroxylum novogranatense, assembly GCA_029891385.1. NCBI lineage: Eukaryota > Viridiplantae > Streptophyta > Magnoliopsida > Malpighiales > Erythroxylaceae > Erythroxylum > Erythroxylum novogranatense. The sequence goes on along the minus strand of CM057225.1, from coordinate 71,886,073 downwards.
ATCATCCCACAAATCATGTATAAACATGTAGAAAAATCTTGTGGCACTAAACAACCTTAAATGCACATGAATAAGGTGGTTGCAAAATTTATTACTGTCATTTATTGATAGAAACTTTTGTTAGCTTATTGCCTAGCTATAAAAGTGAAACCCACCTTGAAGCCCTTGACTATGGCTTGCTCCAATGTGCCTCTCCTCTTGTCTTTCTTGATTCTCTTAGATCTTCACCAAAAGAAGAGATGCTTGGTTCAAAAGAAGGCTCTTGATTTTCTCTACCTTTTTCCTTTCTTGCAAAACCTCTAAATCTCTCCAGAAAGCTTAGAAAAGATGAAACCCTAGCTCAACCATCTTCTTTCCTCTTAACCACCCAAAATCTTTCTTTCTCTCTCTCTTATTTGTTATTTCACTTCCCTTTTTTCCATTTTCGTTTTTCCTTCTCTTTGGGAAGAAAACAACACTTCTTTCTTCTCATCTTACCCTTAATGACTTATAAAAGTCCACATTGCCCTTCCTTTAATGCCTTATGGTTTCTAGACTTATGTGGCTTGCTAAAATTACCCTCAATCTCTCTTACTACTTTAATACTTCCACTAACTCCTGTCATATTTTATTCCATACTTTAACAAAATTAATCACTCTTGATAAAAAGCTTATCTATTAAAACCTTGAAAGCAATTTAAATCATGCTTATTCAAAAAAAAAAAAATTCAGGGCCAACATTTAAATTTTCTAAAGTGGATGCATTTAGTACATGATCATGCCCACTCTGATTTTTAATATTCTCATGAATATGAATCTCATCATTTAAGTTTTCTTTATGTTGTTCAAAACTATTTTTACCTATTTTCTTGGGACTCTCACTAGAAGAGCCTACTCTTTTAATAAATTTATTAATTACTCCTTTTTGGGATTCTATCAATTGTGCTACTTGTTTTTTTTTTCTTCCCTTTTTTCACTCTCAGACAAACGCTTTTTAGGCAACATAATATAAACTAATTATAACACAGTTGAACTAAAAAAAACAAAAACATCTGTATGGAACTGAAAGAAGTATGCGGGCACAATCAAACTCCAATAGCTTCACAATATATCACAAAGATATATAAATAGTATTATATTTATATTTGTGATAGAGGAAAAATAAATACCAAAATTTAATATCTAATATTAAAATAAAAACAAAGAGAAAATTTTTATGATAGAGACACACTAATTTCTAAAATACAAGAAATTAACATACTTGGGAAAAATATAGGAAAAATATTCTAAGTTTCCCAAGTCAAATACTATCCTATTCTATAAGATGTGGAAATGACTTATTATTATTATTATTATTATTATTATTATTATTATTATTATTATTATTATTATTTTATTATTATTACGACATGTTTAATAAAATTATACGTATTTTTATAGTAAAGGAAACCATTTATGTAGTGTTTGAATTGAGTAACTTAAATTATTTAATTTAGTCATCTTATCACTAAACTTATGTGAACTTTACAAGAACACAAATCCAATAATTATTACATTACTTATGGTAAAGTATAATGAAAATTATAATTACAAAATTAAATTATCTATTAATATTTAATTATTATAAATAATAAGTAATCTAAAATAAAAAGAAGATATAAAATAAATACAATATCATTTAATATAAATGTTACGATTTAAAATGTTAATATAATGTCCACAGTAATGACAAATTATAAATTAATTATAACATATTCAAATATTTAATAAGCTAAAATATATTAAAAATTATAAACTTTACCTTTAAATTATACTCGAACTTAAAAGATAGAATCGTGAAATTTTTTTTTGCTAATTTTTGAGTTAGAGTACCTTAAATACATATATTGATAAAAATAAAAAATTAGAAGGTAAAAATATAACCTAAATACTTCAAAACTATTTATAGTTAACAAATAACGTTAACGTTAACTTGATAAATACAACATTTATTACATAACTGCAAACATTCTTGGAATTTGTTACGTTATTCAATACTCACCAACATTTTCTATTTAAGCTAAATTGCCCCTTTTTATGGCAGATCTTAGGCAGGTGCTCTACCTGCCCCTACCTAGAGCCCACTCTAGTAGCCATAACACAAAAAAAGTGAGAAAGTGCGATAACTTGTAGTTGTAAGGTGAGATATTAAACTCTGTAAATCTTTATTTAAGTTTAGTAAATTTAGTTGTCGGTTTAACTCGTGGTTTTTTTCCTCTATATTGAACGGTATTTTTGCATAAATCTCAGTGTTTATTTTTTTATTGAATTTCTTACTCTTAATTTGTTGGTTTAACTTGAAGAATATTTTTTTTATGCTCTTTGGATGATTGTAAGAGACATTTTTTGTATCCCAAAATTTACTTAGTAACCTTCCTTGATCCGGAGGTAAGGGATGGTGACAAAACCAATCCTCACTTAAGTTGGTGTCACATGTATGACGCAAATTCGCTAGGGATGCTTCTCAAATCTCAATCCTGTAAAACCCGCCAAAAGAGGAATAATTAAATAAACTTTTAATTATTATCTTCATTATAACACTTTATAGCTACACGTGGTACTATTACGGTGCAGAATATATAAGTTTTGAGTAGATGCAGCTAACATAATGTAATAATTATTACAAGGATGGTGGCATGCCTTCCACCATGCAAATGCAATCCTCCTCGTGCGGCCGTTCATCCTCCGTCCATAAACAGAAGAAACAGTTTGAACACCTACCCACCGCCGTCGTCATCGACAACACGTCAACACCCTCAGGAACCGCTTATCTTACTTCATCTCGGTAACTGCTCCAACTTCAACCATCTCAAGACTATTCATGCCCGCATCATCCGCTCCTCCTTCTTCTTCACTCCTCCCCATCATCTTCGCTACCATTTTCTCCTCAGAAAATTGCTCTACCTCTCCTTCTCCTTTCTCCGTTTCCAATATGCATCCCGTATTTTCCTGTATCACGTCCACTTTCTCTCCGTCGACACTTTCACTTGGAACCTTATGATTCGATCCTATAACACCCATGGCTACCCTTTTGAATCTCTCTTACTCTTTAACCTCATCGTCTCTCGCGGCTTCCCCCCTCCTGATAAGTTCACATTTCCCTTCGTTATCAAAGCCTGTTGCTCTGAGCCCTGTATTAGTAAAGGCAAAGAGGTGCATGCCCTCGCTATTAAGACCGGGCATTCTAATGACACCTTCCTCTACAACGTTCTCATGCACTTTTACTTTAAGTCCGGCGATGTTGTCTCTGCTCGTCAGGTGTTTGACAAAATGCCCGTCCGCTCCGTGGTTTCGTGGACCACCTTCGTCGCCGGGCTCGTCGCTTCAGGGCTTTTGGATGATGCCCAAACAGCTTTCGATCAAATGCCCACAAGAAATGTTGTTTCCTGGACTGCTATGATCGACGGATATGTTAGGCACAAACGACCTCAAGAAGCATTCGAATTGTTTTCCAGGATGCAGTTTGATAAGGTGAGGCCTAATGAGCTTACGCTGGTTACTTTGTTAAGAGCTTCTATTCAATTGGGGAGTCTCAGTCTTGGTAGTTGGATTCATGACTATGCTCTCAAAAATGGGTTTCGACTTGGGCCTTTCTTTGGAACTGCGCTTGTTGACATGTATAGTAAATGTGGTAGTTTGAGTGATGCCAAGCAAGTATTTGACAATATGGTAACGAAGAACGTGGCTACTTGGAATGCAATGATCACTAGTCTTGGAGTCCACGGTTATGGCAACGAGGCGCTTGCTCTTTTCGAACGAATGGAGGAGGGTAATGTACGGCCAGATGCAATCACCTTTGTCGGCGTTTTATGTGCTTGTGCACAAATGAACGACGTAAATTTGGCTAATGCCTACTTCAAACATATGATTGAACACTACAATATCAAACCTATATGGGAGCATTACACCTGCTTGCTTGAACTATACAACCGCAACATGTCAAATGAGGTGCACCAATCAGTAAATGCCATTTTGACAAATGAGACTTAAGGGACGTAGCATAGACGATGTTGATAAATCTTTTGAGAGCCTCAACAAGGTAACCACGAGCTACAATTTCTTGGATTCACCGACAATTTGTTGGCTTGTAATTTCTTAACTTTGGTAAGTAAATAGCTATTCTGCAGCTAGATTTTATTGCTTCTGTGTACATGCGTTTGCGTAATTATTCTTTTATCCAATTCTAGAAAAGAAAACGTCAAACAGGATTGAAAATCCCTATTTGGGAAGATTGTGATTTTGTACATATATATCCAACTGCTGATGAAAGTATTTTTATCTAAACGATCTGGTTGGTAGAGATATATACCATAGCACCGAGTATTGTTGGAGGATTGCCAGATGTTTGCCCTTGCTTTCTATAAATTGAGCAAAATTCATGCAATACTGAGTGTTCGAGTAGCTGGGAGTTCCCAAATTGACATGTATGTATCGAATTGCACCTTACAATTGTTTTCAAGTGCCCGTACATCAAGTGTGGATTTGCTGCCTTTACATATTCTTGTTCAAACCTTTCATGTTACTGAAGATTGTTTCATTCTGTTTTTTCATGTTCTTATTCAATGTTACTGATGAATGGTTCATTCTGCTCTCTCATATTCTTATTCAAATCCTTGATGAATGTTTCATTCTGCTTTCTCAATGTCTGTGGTGCTTAACCTGGTTTTGCATATTATACATTTGATCTTTACGTATTTGCCTCTTGTATCACGATACATAACCAGCCTCAGCATTTGGTTGTCGAGCCATGCAAAATCTATTTCTGTTCATCAGACATTCTAGGTTGTAACCTGATGTAGGTGATTAGAAAAGATATCGGTATTTGTTAAGAGATAAGTGGATTGTAAACTAGAAGTATCAATAAAAGTTAGGTCCATAAACACTTATAAAAAATGCTCTACACTTTGAATTTTAAAAAACTAAAGTTAGAAAATTAAAATCACCACAATAGTTAGTATAAAAAATTATTAATAATCTCATATCAATGAAGAATCTCCCTACAAGTCCAAAACTTCGTATGAAAAGGATAAAACCCCATTGATATAAGGATATTATAATATCAACATTCACATTCTAACATGCTATTAGATATTATCATCTTTTACTTAGGGTTGGTAAGAATAAAAATACGAGCAGAAAAAAGAAAGTAGTAGACAGATTGGTAACCTCCATAGCAGTGTGACTAATGTCATGTAGAGTAAAGTTTAAACCAACAATATTCAACAAATTGAGATTGAGATTTGGGTGAGGTAGAAGCCAGAATAGAATGAGTTACAGTTTAGAGGAAAAGAAAATATCATGTTAAAAGATAATATAGAACAACATTGTGCATCTTAACTACTTGTAGTTGTCATTAGTGTAGTACTTAATGAGAAAGTTAGCATTAAGTACTACTTTAATGACAACTTAGTGTAGTACTTAATGAGAAATTTGGCCAAAGAAGAATTAAGTCTTTTCCATCAATTTCGTAAAATTTAAAAAGAAATAGACTACGAGGAGTAGATCTTTACATAATTATCTTAAATGTGATGATCCACTTGTTTTAAATTATTCTTTATCTAGTCTAGGTACTTTCATTTATGGTTTGTCAAGTTATCATCATCATCATCATCAGTACACAGTTAAAGTCTCATTAAGGTGCGGGATTTGTGAAGATTCGATAATACACAGCCTTACTCTACATGATAAAAAGGTTGTCTCTGCTAGACTCACATACAATGTGTCATGAAGATCTTAAAATAGAAATGGATGTGCATACATATCCAAGAAATAAAGTAAAATAAATAAATAAATCAATCAAATAAACATAAAGGTATGCAAAATAACTAAATACAAAAATACAACACAATGCAAATAAATACTAAAGAGAAATATCGAGTAAGAGTAATAAATATGACACAAAATAATGTATATGTAGAATAAGTCTAAGAATAACAATAAACGTTAAGTGAAACACATACCAGAGGGGACCCATATTGAACACGAAAGACCTGTATACGAAAAACTCTGACCATGCTTGTCAGCACCTTAATTACGCTACAAAGGAACCATTTTAAACTATACACCTTAGAAGTAACATACTACACAATAAATGCAAAGAACATAAGTTTTTGTAACCTAAAAGAAAGCGAATGTCCTCTTTTAAGAGAGACCTTTAACTCGTATCCTAGTGTGTTAAAGTTTTCTATTTCAGGCCAAGTCCTTAGTAAGATCTAACATATTCATATCATTCTTGATCACTTCTCTCCAGTTCTTTTCAGACTTTCCTTTTTTCCTCTTACTCTAAGTATTGTGTTTTCGCATCTTCTAACTTGAGCGTTAGGGTGTTTCCTCATAACATATCCAAACCATCTAAGACATACCTTTCTTGATTTGTCATTTATACCAGCCAATCAAGAAATTTCTACTAAAGTCGGTGCCATCTAAGAACAATTAGCTAAAAAGGAAGGTCGTCAAAGAGGAGGGATTGGCCCTTAAGTGCAAAGGCAGAAGGGAGCTTGACTGTAAGACCTACCTATCGAACAGGGATGAAAGTCGGCCTTAGTGATCCGACAGTGTCAAGTGAAAGGGTTGTTGCTCAACGGATAAAAGTTACTCTAGGGATAACAAGCTGATCTTCCCCAAGAGCTCACATTGATGGAAAGGTTTGGCACCTCCATGTTAGCTTAAAAGGGTGTGGAAACACATAAGAACTCATGAATAGGAAATCGATTCTCTGAAAGGAAAAGCAAAGAGTAGTAGTCTCCTTAATTTGTCTCTAAACATTACATTTTTGACCTTATCTCTTCTAATAAGGTTACATATCCATCGAAGCATCCTCATCTCCGTCACCAAAAGCTTATTATTATGTACTTGTTTGATGGGCCAACATTCTACCCTAAATAGCTTGGTTGACCTAACTATTAATCGATAGAATTTACCTTTGAACTTGAATAGTATTTTTTGTCACATAAAACTCCTAACGCACTTCTCCATTTAAGCCATCCTGATCTAAAATGGTGGACTATATCTCCATCAGTCTCTCCAATGCTTTGGATGATAGACCTTAAGAATTTACAACACTCCTTTCATGGCATAACTTCCCGTCCAATCTTTACCTTTACTCTAATAGTCACTTGATAGCCCAAAAAGTTGCATTCTAAGTATTTAGTCTCAGTCCTGCTCATTTTAAATCCCTTCGACTCTAACATTTCTCTCTAATATTCTAGCTTGATATTGACCCCTTCTATTGTCTCATCTACTAAGACAATATCGTCAACATACAACATACATAAGGCACTTCTCCTTGAATATTCTTCGCAAGCTTATCCATCACTACTGTAAACAAAAAAGGGCTTAATGCGGAGCCTTGGTGTAACCTAATGCCAATAGAAATATTCTTAGGATCTCCTCCTATCATTGTTACTCTAGTCATTGCTCCTTCATACATATCTCTAATCACCCTTATATATGTCACAGGAACTCCTTTCACCTCCAAACATCTTCACAAGATTTTATAGGAACCTTGGCATATACCTTATCTAGATCAATAAAAATTATATGCAATTTTTTTTCCTTTCCTTATAGTATTCCATTACTCTTCTAAGGAGATGTAAAGCTTCTGTTGTAGACCTTCCTAGCATAAAACCAAATTGGTTTTTCGATATAGAAGTTGTCTTTCTAACTCTCTTCTTACTTACCTTCTCCTACAACTTCATGGTGTGAATAAGTAGTTTAATGCTTCTATAGTTGTTATAGTCTTGGATTGATGTCTCCTTTGTACTTATTTAGAGGAATTAACAAAATCAATCTTCATTCATCCGGCATCTTGACGGACTCAAGGATTTTATTAAAAAGCTTGACTAGCCAATTAAGGCCTTCAATGCCTAGGCTCTTCAATATCTTTATGGGTATCTCATCTGATCCTATTGCCCTTTTGCTCTTCATCTCCCTTAAAGCTTTTTTAATCTCTTTTTTTGGTGATATGCTTACATCAAAACGTTACAAAATCCCTCAGACTTGTTGAGGTCACCTAAAGAGATGTATGCCTCTATGCCTTCATTAAATATGCCATAAAAGTACCTTTGCCATATACTTTTTATGTCCTTTTCCTCCATGAGCACTTCCCCTGTTTAATCTCTTACACATCGAACTTGGTCTGCGTCGCGCATTTTCCATTCTCTAACTTGTGCCCACTTAAAAATGTCCTTTTCTCCCTCTTTAATATCCAATCTCCTGTACAGATTTTTGTAAGCTTCACTTTTGGCCACTAAGGTTGCCTTCTTAGCCTCTTTCCTTGCTCATTTTTACCTTTCCCTCTTGACTTCTTTATCTACCTCTATGGAACTCTCCAATATAGCTTTATATGCTCCCTTTTTAGCTTTCACCTTTTCTTGTACTTCTTCATTCCACCACCAAGATTCCATCTTACCATCCCTCCACCATCTAGAAACTCCTAAGATCTCTTTAGCAGTATTCCTTAACTTATTTTCTACTCTTTCTCACATCTAATTAGCATCTCTTTCCATTCAGTTTCATTTCTTACTCTTTCCTTAAATTTAACTATCTTGTCCCCTTTCATATTTCACCATCTAACTTGAGTACAACTCCTAACATTTCTTTTCTTCCTCTATCCCTTAATTTCAAAATCCATAACTAGCAGTCTATGTTAAGTTGCTAAACATGCTTATGGAAACACCTTACAATCCCTGCACCTAGTTCGATCGCTTCGCCTTACAAGGAAATAATCAATGTAAGTCTTCGTGGATCTACTCTTATAAGTCACCATTTTTCTTCGTTCTTTTTGGATAAAGAATTGATTATCATTAACTCAAATGCTACCGCCATGTCCATCCCGTCAGCATTTCTTTCACCATACCTAAAACCCCCGTGGGTCCATAGATATCCATCCGATGTTGTTCTTATATGACCATTAAAATCTCCTCCTAAAATAACTTTCTCATAATTAGGGATATGCCAAATCACCTCAAGTAAATCCTCCCAACTCGTTTCTATTGTTTGTCCAGACCTACTTAAGGTGTATACGCACACACCACATTAAGAACATCACTACTCACCACGATCTTAACACCTATAATCCTATCGTTTGACCTCTTTATCTTCACAACCTGACTTACATGGCCCTTAATAACTAAGATACCAACCTCATTGTTTCTCCTTGAATGGTTTGTCAAGTTACTATGTCAAAAATTTCATATGAATTACAATGACTAAATCAAACTTAGTTGGCATCTAACACAATGACAATAATTTTAATTTCAACATGAAATTATGTTTTAGTTATAGATGTATTACACTCAAATTCATTAATTGGATACAAGTCAACAATTTTAAAGATTCTATTGATTTATAGCTCATGTGATAGCTTAAGTTTTACTTCTATTTTTGTTTGTAATTTTTATTTTTTACTTTTTGTTTTTAGTTTATGTTTTCATTCAAATAAAAGTAAAACCTATTTGGTTATTAATGTTAATGTAATTATACTTTTATTATTAATGATAATTGCATATTAGATAAAATTTGAAGATAAAATTTTTAATTAATTAAATTTATTTTAATCTCTTATATAATATTTATTATCAATAAAATTATTTATTTATTATAATAAAATATTTAAAAATTAATATTTATTTTAAATATATTTAATTATTAAATCAATAAATATTTTGGAGATGTTCTAAATTTTAATTATATCTATTAATAATTATTCAATTAATTTATTCAATTTAATTTAAAAATAAAATAAAATAATTGTAATTCTTATTAATAATTTATATATTAAATAATTAAATAATATATATTTATTTGATAATAAATTGGATTATGAAAATAACATGAACAGAAAACAAAAACACTTTTGTGGTTTTCATAAATTTTGAAACTTGGAAGAATCGAAAAACAAAACAAAAATTTTAAAATAAGCAAGTTTTTAATTAAATTTAAAACAAAAACTAAAAGTATAAATAGAATGACAAAGCCCTAAGTATTTTAGTTGACCTTCAAAATCTTATGAAAGTCAAACTTAAAACTTGTGATAAGTTCATTTAAAAGATTTTTCTCGTGTTAAATGTATAAGTACTCGTTCAACTTTTTCAACTTTTGCTTCCTTTCATTATGTTAATTTGTAAGAAAGTGTAAGTCATATTGTTGTTTTTCATTAATTTGTGTTGAAAAATCAAAGTAGGATTTAACCACGCATATAATGAATAATACAAAATTATTTTATTTGATTTCTCGCTAAGATTACTTAAAATTCTATAATATGATTAATGAATAAACATAACAAAGTATGAATTATACTTCGTATTTTATTATAAAACTTGATCCTTTTCTATTGAAAGAACCTTAGAGCTATTATGGAGAGACTTAGGTAAGGCGTGCTAGCTTTATTAAAGCTTAAGCCTATTTATAATAAGAGTTTGGACCTTATAGTAATTAAATTGAAATAAAAATATAATTATAATTATTCTAATTAAATAATAATTAGATCGTAGTAAGATCTAATATCTCATATTGTTTCTTATTTTTATTAAATGTATCATGTTTAATCATAAAGTTTCCCAATTTTTATAGTTAAGTTTAACTTAATTAAAATATTTTTCTCTCTTATTTCGTTTTTGTATGTGACATATCATTAAGCCCACAAATATGTGGAGAAAATATAAATTTATAGCTCTAAATCATATTTACGATTAGATAAAATAAATTTATCTTTAATTCTCTAATTAAATAATATATATTTATAGATCAAGATTAGCGTCTAGCCATATCTTATAACAATCCAAATATTTGGGAATGTCAACATAATATTGACTAACCTTTCCATACCTTGATTTTTATACAGTTCAATTATTTCATCATACAATGTTCTAATTAGACATAAATTATATAATTAATGTTTACTATATTTGAGTTCAATCATATTAGTTTTTCATTATTAGTAATTATTCATATTAATGACATTTGCAAACTATTTTACAAAATGTCATTTTATCTTAGCCAAGGATTCTTAAATCAATACTAATCGAAAGTATTCTTCCTAATCACTTTAGGAGATGTACATTGATCACTCGACTACCTCTATATAGTTCATATTATGTTCATTAATTACCAATTGATCTACCATTAACTATAATAAGTCATAAGTGGTATCAAAATATAATAATCCCTATATGAGATACTTGGGAGATATCAAGTCAAAAGATCACTTATACAATCATTACTGGTTCTGCCTAATTCTGGTGAGGCAGGATGCTGTTGTTTGGATCCATGAGCTTGGCTGTCTTCAACAAGAGAATACCTGCAAAACAGCATAAGGCATGCCGGGGGTTGATAGCCGTCAGGCCCCTCTGACGCTCAAGTTAGTCTTTTTGTGAGGGTTTTGTGTTGGAGTAGTGCCCTAAAGGCAACGCCTTTAGCGCGTTTTGTACAAAGTTGTGTACATACTTTACGAATAAATAAAGAAAGACATATTTCATTAATTTGGTGTTCATTATTGATGAATGGATATTGATCTATAAGCAAATTAATTGTTAGCCCCAAATTTTTTTTTAAAATTAAGCATGATTAGATTAATTGAGTAAGTTATGTTAACATTAATTGAGTTGAGATTAATTAATATGTGATAGCATTAAAGAGTTAGGTGGTGAGTTAATGAGGTTAAATGTGTTAGTTGGGCCTTAATGAGGTAGGAAAGAAAAGAGAATAAGTGGGCTTGAAAGATAAGCGGGCTTGAGAAGTTTAAAGAGGAAAATAAGAAGGGAGGAAGAAGAAGTGAATGGGCTTGGGCCTATGGGCTTAAGTAATTAATAAGGAGTATAAAAGAGGAGGGAAATAAGTGAGTTAATAGTAGAGAAGAGGGGAGTTACGAAAATTTGAGGGAGAGAAGAGAGAGGTTTCGTGGAAGATGAAAGAAGAAGGAGAAAAGGAAAGAAGCTTGGCTAGGGTTTGATATTCCAAGAGTTTGAGTGAGAGTTTGAAGAAGGTTCAAGAAGGAAAAGTGTAGAGGAGGAGCTAAGCTACATTTTGAACCAAGAAACTCTTGGGTTGAGTCAAGAATCAAGGTAAGTCATGAATTCAAGTGTTAATTTTTAGTTGGGTTTTGGTGTAGAAAGCTTAGAAATGAAGTGGGTTTAGTGATTTTAAGGTTGATTTCATGAAAAAGGTTATGTAGAATTTCAATTGAATTTGTGTTGAATTGAGTTTTTGTTTCTCTTGAAGTAGAGCAAGAGAGAGGAGAAGAGCAAGGAGAAGAGCACTCCTAAGCAAGGATTAAGCAAGTTATAAGGTGGGTTTCATTTTTATCTTTATGCTAGTAAGTTCTAAAGACTATCTCAACTAATAGAATTAATGTTTTTCAATTGCCTTGAGATGAACATTGATTAAGCTTTGATTGTGTACAAAATGAATTATGATTGCCATTATGTGAAAGCTTGAACAGTATATGACATTGCTTGATATTGCTTGAAAAGTCCATGAATTGAATGAGCATGAATATTAGTGAAATCATGAAATGTGAGTTAAGCATGAAATACAATTTCCAAAAATCAGCTATGTGGATGCATGAAAAAATCCATTTTCAGAAATCATCCAGTGGACAAGAAACGTCCAGATTTTGATGCATGAATACATGTTATGTGGGTACTTAAGTCCACCCAGCAGAGTCACGTGCACGTTGACTAGTATAGGCTTCGCCCGCCTGCCCGATTGTGGCATAGGATGTTCCTTTTTGGACTCCTCAGCATACGACTACACTTGTGTAGCTCGTCAGTTATTATGGACTTATCTTACCATCAGCTGTGTGTTATGTGTTAGCATGTATTTGCAAGAATGATAGATGCATAAATCATGAAAGTTATGCTTTTAGCTTGATGAATTTGTGGAATGCAAAGATGTATGTTTGTTTGATGAGAGAATTGCTAACAGTATGAATAATGAAAAGAATTCAGCTTATTTGCATAAATATAAACATGTTACCCACGAGCGAAAGCTCACCCCCTCCAATTCAGTCCCATCTCCAGGTGAGGAGCACGAGATCGACCACCGAGCTTAAAGGCATTACTCCGAAAATGGATAACTTTTTGTTTTTCAAGTTAAATTTTGTAAATCAATGCTTTAGATGCATTTTGGGCAAGTTTACTTTTGTAAGTTGTATTTTGGATTTTGGGATGCAAGTGGCTTAAAATGCCCTCTAAAGCCTTGTAATAACTCATATCTTCATATGAATGCAAGAATGTTAAGTTCTAATGTAATTTGTGCAATTCATGTATGTTTTATAATAATGCATCATGGTGTGGTTTGAATTTGACAAGAGGAGGAAATGAAATTGCCTTATAGTTTGGGTTTGATTAGAATGCTAGGGTGTGTTGTTGCCATTGAAGATCCATTGGGATAATTAGGTTGGTATGTGTTGTGGGATATGGAGGATTTAGGTTTTATGTAGGTACTTGGATTGAAGAGGGTTTAGAGGGTGAAATGTTGTTGTTATAGAAAGTTACACACTGTGTGAAATTTCACCTGATCGTGTAAATCAATCAGGAGATGCAAGTTTAGAAAGTTACACACTGTGTGAAATTTCACATGACATGTAAATCAATCTTGAGAGGCGATTAGCGTAAAGTTACACAGCCTGTGTAAATCCAGGTGCAGTGTTTTCCGTGGGTTACACAGCTTGTGTGAATTTTCACACAGACTATGTAAACCCATCTTAGCCCATCTGAAGGTTACACAGACTGTGTGACTGACAGTATAAATTTCACACAGCCTGTGCTTTTCAGGATATGAACATAGTGGGTTCTTTTGGTCATAACTCCTTCGTTTGACCTCCGATTGAGGCGATTCTTGTGACGTTAGTTTTCAACAATATTTTACTACCTTTCCTTAAAAAAAATTTCATGGTCATTGGTTTCAAATCCTAGGAGTTCGATCTTTGGAAGTGAGTGGTCAGGTTGGAGAGTCTTACCGGGCTATGAACCGACTTCGGATTTTTACGCATATCTTGAGCTATAGAGCTCCAAATGAGGTGATTCTTAAACCATTAGATTTCTAAGACACATATCTATCTCTCCATGAAAAATTATGTCATTGGAGTTAAATTGAAAAAGTTGCTTTAGAGCAAGAAAGAGGTTGGGTGAGAGAATATATTTGGGGAATGAGCACCTTTGGTATTCCAATGATATCTTGAGTTAGGGAAGCTCCGATTGAAGTGATTTTTATTGCTAATTATATAACGGCAGGAAATTTCATATCAGCTTAGGATTTGGATTTTGATTTTGGGTCCTAAGAAGATTATTTTTTTATATTGGAGGTTAATTACGATGAATCTTACAAATTTTATACGGGGGACTTCCATGACTTTGGAGTTGTATATAGGTATGAGGGTTTCGTATTAAGTAGTTGGGTTCCGGATTCGGGCCCCAACATTAATGAAGTCCATGGTACATGACATAGCATGAAGGAAATTATGATGTGATCATACTACTGAGATTCCTATCATGTGCAATTATGTCAGTATCTAAATTATCCCTAGTCATAGGATTACTAAAACTGGACATCGTTAATCCAGAAAGACTAGCACATCTCAAGCTCCTTGATTTGATCAAGCAGTGGATCTCAGAAACTGTAAATATGAGATATTTAGGGTTGAGATGTGAATGCTTACTAGAGGTAGTAGGTACATTGAATGACCTGCTATGAGATCATCACATGGATGTCCTATTCTAATGTTAGTGATAATCTCATCATAGCAATGGTGCAAATATCCTTAGACTTGAGGTACTCAAGGATATCTTGGATACTGATTCTGTGCTGTTGGGACCCGATCCGGGAACCGGATCCCAACCGAAAAGCAGAAACGGATACGAAGAATGAGGCGAATTCAAATTGGATAAATTGAATTCGATAACTACAAACAAAGCGAAAGCGGAAGCAAAGCGGAAGCAAATCGAATACAGAATAGAAGGAAGCGAATCGGAACGGTTACAATCAAAGGCGAAACAGATATGATGCGAAATCGGAAATACAAAAGTACCGAAGCAAAACGAAGAGAAGCGGAATCCGAGAACAATTATAGAAGAAAAACAAAGAAACGGAGCCGACATCCAGAAACAAAGAACAGAGAAACACAATCGCGTTGGAAACCTAGACTAAAACGATCCGAAATCCGGTATAATTTTTTTTTCTTTTTCTTTTCTTTTTCTTATACTCATTTATCAAACTCATACAAAGCAATCTCATAATATCCTTTTTCTTGGAAATTCTTTCTCATGCCAAACCTCAACTCTTAACCATATTCTTATACATTGGTATTAATCCCAAAATTCATATTCGTACTAATTTTTATTGAAATTTTGGCAGCATAACGGCTGCCTTTGACCTAACCCAAAACCTGCAAAGTGTTCAAAATTCACTTCTAAAACAAATCCCAATCAATCATACAATCAGCAAATCTACCGGACCCTCCGTCCGGGATCTCAGCATAATAGACACACTCCTATATCTAAATACAATTCAAATATATCTCAATCCACATCAAACAGAAATTATGCTTCAATACAATATACAAGTCCGTAACGTAATCCGAATACAACTCAATCGTAATCATAACCAATTCCCTAACTCATACCCAATTATATACGAACTTCATAAATCATATACATATATGACAATTCAAGCCATAACCAATCTTAATTTACACAAAAAGCCAAATGATACCAAATCAAACCAAACGTCTTGACATACTTTCATCCGATCTCCTGCTCGGAACCTGGAGATGGGGATGAAAGGGGGTGAGCACAAAGCTTGTGGATAATATATTTATAAATTGAACAATAAGCGGAAAACTCATTTTCAAGAAGTTTGATATTTTCAAACATTTCACGGTAGAAACCTTTCAAAGCTTATCTTTCAAATCTTTCACTTTTCAAACCGTTCATAAAACATTTCCAAAATCTTACATTTGCAAATCTTATCTTCTCATTTCTCAAAATTCTCAATTCCTTCTTATTTCATAATCAAATTTAAAAACATGTATGCATCACACTTAGAAACAAAAGAAAAGCACATAACACATCAAATGGTATGGCTCGGTCTAAAACAGAAAGTACTACACATTCTCGCATAGCGGTCCTGTGCAGCCGTGAACAGAACGTACTACACTTTCCCGTATAGCGGTCCAGTGTAGCCGTGAAGGGAGTCCGAAATCGGAGCTCCATGTCACTAGCGGACAGCCCGGAAAAGGCTATAAAACAAACAAGTGCGCACTCGTCCCACAGATGGGACCTGACCAAACCCACATAACACATAATTCGAAACCAAACAATTCGGATTGCCCGAAGGCACTTTTCGAAATCTTATTTTTAAACTTTTTATATCATAACATCAAATAGTGTCAATACTTGACATATTCTCATAACACTTGAAAATCATATAACAATTCTGATGCAATTCAAATCATCAATTTAATCACATATCACAATCAATCAAAATTCATAACCATGAATGCAATAATTCCTTTGAATCATTATTCAAACTTATTCAAAATTTACAAAGCACATTTCTCAAATTATTCAAATAATTCAAAACCACAATTTCATAAACCTTGCATTTTCTAAAATCATTTCCACAATAAGGAATTCAATCCTTCGAAATCATAAATTTTCAAACATTTATATAAACATTAATTTATCAAAAATTCACTTCTTAAATTTTCAATTTCACATGCTTAGCTTAAAATTCAACAAATAAATATACTACCTACCTCGAAATGATGCTAGGAACTCGTCCCGATCATCAATTTGATCCTTGCTTCTTTCCTTCTTTCAATTAAAATTGACCTAAGCCATAATATCCAAATTCAACATCATAAAAATCAAAATCTTCAAAATTAACTATAGGAAACCCAAATTCATCACTTTTCCAAGCTTTCTAAAACCAGAATTTCTAAAATCCCCAAATTCCAAATTTGACCTAAACCAATTCACTCAAATTCAATATCATAAATAACTTAATTTTCAAAATTGATGTCATAATTCATCAATTCATACTAATTTCAAGATATCTAAACCACCAATTTCAAAAAATCCCTAAATCTCAAAATTGGCTTAAACCAATTTATCTAAATTCAATATCATAATTCACAAATTCTTCAAAATTAATTTCATATTTCACAAACCCATATTATTTTCTATAATTCAACACCAATAATTCACAAAATCCTTAATCACAAAATTAAGCCTAAATCTTAATTAATTTTCCATCCAAAATTAAACACAACCTAAGGCATAAATATCAAAATCAACTTCATAAATCACAAACCCAAGTCCTTTTCCATGTTTCTCAACCAAAAATTCATCAAAAACTCAAAGCTCAAATTTTTCCCTTACCTCTTTCTCCTTCTATTTTCGGATTTCTTGGTTCCTAAAGCAAGCTTTCTTCATTTTCCATCATTTTCCTTAAAAACAACTCAAAACCTAAGCTTTAAGACCCAAAAATTTCAAAATCTTGCTTTCTCTCTCTTCTTCTCCCCATGGCCGAAGCTCTTCACTCTTCTTCTTCTTATTTCCTTCTTCTTTTCACTCAAAGTCGGCTTCCCTTTAAAAAAATCGACAGCCCACTTGTTATTTAAAGCCATGTCATTTAATTATAGTAAATTGACCAAAATGCCCCTCCATTCAAAGCTTAAAGTCATGCTTACTTGCGGGTTGATTCGCACTATCAATTTAAAGGAATTTATCAAAACTTTATTCTAGAGAAATATTCCTCTCAATCATACGAATCCAACGCCACCAACCGCGCTCAAATCGGCTCAGAAACGAAAAAGTTATAGCCGAAATACTATCGGACCTGTGAAAAATTCGAGGCTGAACATTACGCTAATTTAATTCCAGGAATTGACAATCTTAGGGATGAAATTAAATTTCGATCCCTTCACAAGAGTTGTAGCCTTATCTCTCTAGTTTAATTCAAAACAAGAAGCACCTCATTTCTATTACCAGATCAAAAGTTATACTCAAAATACTCTCAGGTGTTTCTAACCCAAAAACTGCACACTAATCCGAACTTCCATTCAGAAATTGGAAGTCTTAGGGGCAAAATTGACATTTCATTTCTTCGTATGACTTGTAGCCCCTTGTCTTAGCTTTATTTCACCTTAAGAATTACTTCAATCGGATCTCTGTAGATCCCGAATTTCTCAAAATACTGAACTATGTTCAGAAAATTAATCAACTCACTTTGATTAAATTAATCACCATTAATTAAATCTCATAAAATTACAAATTTCTCATGAAAATGTAGGGAATTGTCTTAGGAATCCAACGCTTTGAGAATCAACTCAATCGGATGTCGGACGGAAAAAATATAAGCAAAATAGTGGACAAAGGTCGGATTTGAGAAAGTAAAGTCAAGAAAACCAAAGGAACAAAACGGCGTCGTGGAAGGGCGGAACGCCTGCGTTTTGGGCCAGGCGAGGGCTCGCTCGCCCTCTCGACGCGTCGCCGTCGCGACAAGAGCTGGACGCTCGCCATCTTGAGGGCGATGCGTTGCCCTAGCGACGACGAGCTGAACACTCGGCTCGCGAGGGCGATGCGTCGCCCTAGCGACAGCGATGCTTTCTTTTCGCTCCATTCCTTGTTGCCTTACACAGGTCGCTCATAGGGTGGTGATTGGGTACAGCTTGAGGTATTCGAAGGTAATTGAGTAGCCAATAAAGGATTCATCACTTCTGTGATAGCAGAAGATGATACCCATGGCCTCTTGTCAGGGTCATTACTTAGAAATCTCTGGCAGGAGTTCATATGTCATGAAGAGTGTCTTCAGTGACATATAAAGTAATGAGTCCCAGGACGAGAACTGATATCACTTGGACTAGATTTGACGTAGTCAGTCTAGTAAGAGTTGACACTTTGCCCATACTCATAACCAAGTGGGGTATAGCATGGTGAAAGGACGAATTGCACAGTAATTGTCTATGGAATGGTTCGTGATATGGTTCATGATGAACATAGGTTCATTCGTCAAACCAATTACTTTCCGGTCAATTGGGTGTCATGATGTGTTGCTAGATACCGCTCATGACTTGCTTGGATTAAGTGTTAATCTAAGTGGCCAACATAACCGGGAAGCTAATGGGTCACATGCATAAGAGTGGCTCGGAGAATTCGTAAAATAGTTTTGGATAGAGATCCAATATATGGAGAGCAATAGAACTAAATGGATCCCGATGAGATTGGGATATGTCCCGATGAGATCGCGGCATCGATATTGCTGAAACAGTCTTGGTGTTTTTCCATCTTGGGACTCAGAGGTAAATAGGACCTGACCCAGTGTGTTGGACCACTTTAGCATTTATATATATATGTATATCTTATTAATTAATTAATATATATATATATATATATATATATATATATATACGTGGAAAGGATGAGAAGCTTCTTTTAGCCTTGTCAGAAGTTGCATTTAATGGCTTTAAATGTTAAAGACAAAATGAACTAAAAGAAAAAAATGCAAAAGGAAGATGGTGATGGTCGTTGCATATATGAGAGAGTTCTTGAAAAGTGTTTTTTAAGCCTCTCTTTCAACACACACGACATTCTTCTTTCATCAAGGCTTCATCTTCTTCTTCTCCAAGCTTCTTCACCAAGCTCTCCAAGAATAAGGTAAGAGCTAGCACTCTTTCCCTTGTTCTAGCTATTCCCGAGTCAAAGGGTTTGCCCCGGTTAGATTGTCCGACCTCTGCTTGGATATCGTTAGAGACGGTCTCCTTTGGTCGTTATGGTTTGACTTTGTTATATAGACACATGGATCCTAGTTTTCGGGAAGGTCCTAGAATAAAATTTTTTTTTCCGCACCGTGTGTATGTGATGCACACACCGGGATTTTCCTACATTTTGGTTGCTGTAAACAAAGAAAAATCTCAAGGTTCTAATGTCGTACCTGTATCATGGCAAAGTAGTACCTTATATATGGAATAGACGTTAGGTTTAGGTCTTTACGTATGCATGGGAGGTACCCACCCGTGGATGGGCCATGGACCCGTGGACCTGAGCTTGGGCCTAGCACAACTGACCTAACCATAAGCCCCCTACTCCTCGAGTCTGACCTAAGAGAAGGGTCGAAGGGGTACATAAAGATCATATAGCGTATCTCCAAGGTAGCTCGTGCTAGGCCTGATCGATCGATTATCATGATGTGATCGACCGATCAGATGTGATGACATGGCGGACTGATCGAGGGTAATAACAGAACCGATCGATCAGCTATAGCAATACGGCAGGTCGACTTGGTGCAACGTGAGGTCAATATGGCGAGTGTAGTGGTAGGGCTGATCGACTGGACGTCAAAGCTTAAATAAAACATTGGGTGTAATCATTACTGACGGTTCGCGCCCTCTGACAGACTATCACGCACATCCTTTTGACTGTTGTGCATCTGTCAGGTGCGTCCTTTTAACTGCTGCGCCATTCCGGATTTCTAATAACCCTAATTCACCTTAGCTCAGATTCTGCCACGTGTCTTAGTTCGGCTCAAATTTTCTCCATGCGTCAAGCGTTGATTGGAACGTCCATTCGACTGTTCCTCTATAAATACTCAGGATCGACAGACTACAGGTTTTCTTCACGCTTGTTTTGTTCTCCGCCTTTCATTCCGCTTTCATTTGCGCCTTCTTGCCTACAATCTCTGAAGTTTTCTTTCAACTGCTGTTCAAATTCCCAACTTTAATCACCAACTAGGTACAGCCTTTTCCCTCATTTCTTCCTAAAGTTTCCTCTTTGTAAACATGTCATCAACTAGTCCTAGAAGTGGGGTTAGTCCTAGGGATGAAACCGTTGAGAGGGCCTCCCAACTAGCCAGGCCGCTTGAAGTAAGGGCGGAAGTAGTGGCAGTGAGAGGTATTGAGGGAGTCACAGCGAGTGACCGGAAGGATGGGTTGGTCGTGGAGGAGCCACCGAAAGACGAATCAACGATGACTGTGGGGGAGTTGAATTGGTCGATCATTAGGAATAATATCCCTATGTCTTGGGGACCTAGGCTGACCTCCGAGAATGAACGGATCCACAGCAATTTGGGAGGGTATTTTGCTGTTTCTGATAGCTTCTTCTTGGTCGGTGGCATGAAGCTTCCGTATACCCCGATCATTGACGAGGTGTGCGTCGCCTACCGATTGAGGCCGAGCCAGATTCCTCCGAATGGATGGAGATTTATTAACGGTTTGGCCTTGCTATGCCATCAGTTCGGCTGTCTGCCTTCGGTCGGCATCCTACGCTATTTTTTAAGAATGAATCAAAGTTTAAGCGCTGGGGCCGGGGTCCCTCATCTGCAGTATAGAGATGCTCGATATCGCCCGGTTGGAATGGCTTCAAAAATCCAGGCTTGACAGACGAAGTACTTTTTGTGAGGCCTCTGGGGTCTTCCTTTGAGTCCCAACCGTGGAGATATCCTTTAGCCGAGCGATGGAATGACGCGTCGAGCTTGTCTCTTACTAGAGAGGAGTGGGAGGTAGTTGATCGCATTAAGGGGTTTGGTCGGTATGACTTCAATCGTCTCATTCTGGGATATCGCAGGGGGGCCTCGGTTGATTCATTCCTAATCGACCCCCGCCTTGAATTAGTGGGCTAGGAGAGGAAACCACCCCCTCTGGTTGACTCCTCGTGGTTGAACTACTTACTACTTTTGTAAATATTGGTTTCGATTTCTAACCTGTTTTTATTGCTGTGTAGCCATGGCAAGGCTCGACGATTTCTTCGGGTCCTCCCGTCTCCATAAATCCAAAAGGCAAGCCAGGGGGAAGAAACAGAGGAAGAAGGCAGAGGCCAGTGAAGACGTCACTCAGCCGGCGATGTCGGACCAGTTTGTAGCAATCCTGGCCCTTCCGTCCACTGAGGACCGGCCTGGTTTGTCAACGTCGTTACCGGCCCAACCAATGAGTGCGGACTGAGTGGAGTCAGAGGAGGAAGGGATAGAGCAGCCACTCAAAAGAAAGAGGACCGCTCGGGGTGCTGGTTGATCGTCCAGTCAGCTGGAGAGAGAAATGGGAGAAAAGCAAGCACCCCGATCGGTTAGGGACAAAGGAAAAAAGCGAGCCTCTAGTAGTAGAAAATGGGAGTCCACAATCAGTCTTGACTGGATTGCATCGATTAGGGATGTTAATGTGGCTCTGCACGTTGCCCAGAAAGCTGTTCCTCCTGTGGACGAGGCGTTTTTGGATACGCTGAATGAGAAAGAACTGATGCTTAGTCTTGTCCGCGGCTGTTCCAGGGATCTGGCATTCGCCTCTGCGATGTACCAACGTCTTGATCAGCTCCATAGAGTGAGGCAGACAATGGACCGGGAGGTTCACGACCTCCTTGAGCAAGTTAACACTTTGAGGGCCGAGCTTTTAGAGGCCAAGGAAGAGAGAGACGTCTTCCAGGCTCAACTCTCTTCCTTGGAGGGGGAGAAGAAATTTTGGGAGGAGGAGATGAGCGTTTTGAAAACTCAGCTCGCTACGGGAGAGGAGGAAAAGAGCAGGGTAATTGCGACGAAGGACGGGCTGGCCAAGGAATGTGAGGACTTGAAGCAGAAGATGGAGACAGAGCATGAGCTTCGATCAAAATTCCTCCAGGACTTCCATGAAGCGGTGGCAG
Source organism: Erythroxylum novogranatense (assembly GCA_029891385.1). Lineage (NCBI taxonomy): Eukaryota > Viridiplantae > Streptophyta > Magnoliopsida > Malpighiales > Erythroxylaceae > Erythroxylum > Erythroxylum novogranatense. Next base: position 71,863,430 of record CM057225.1, on the reverse strand, counting down.
ATAAACTGAGGGTCGAGGATTGATGGAGTTGCGAGGCTCCATCAAAAAGCAGAGAGTTGAGACGATAAAACGGTGAAAAAGGCGATTCTTACAGGAGGAGTGCTTAGAGTTCGTTTGTGACTTGTCCCTTTCAATCTTGAAGAATTGCCACGACGTTTGCACCTCTAACGGGTCGGATGGTCCTTCATTCGAGGATTATGCCGAGTCGATGCTTCTCACCGCTCTCGGCCTTTCTCTGGACGAAATGAGGGAGATAGTCGAGGGAGAACGAACGTTGGTTCCGGATGAGAAGCTGGACCTAAGCTCAGAAGAGGAAGAGGATGTCTCTCCGCTGTCTTCTCTTCCCGATTTGGCTGCTGGCCCTTCCTCTCCCGCCGATTTGGTTGCTGGCCCTTCTTCTCCCACCGAAGGATCAAAATAATTTCCCCCCTTTTTTTTAAGGCTTATCTGGTCGGACTTGTGGCCAGAACATAAATTCAATGGCAATAGAATTTTCACTTTTCAATACCTTCTGTATCTATTGTGTTAAGATTGGACGATCGTTTCAAATAGCAGGTAGTGAGTGCACTCGATGTGTGTCGATTGATCGTAATATCTGAGAGAGTCATGGTCGATCGAGGTAATAAAACTTGGCCGAATGATTCAAGATTTTTGTTCTTGGCGTCGCCTGGCTCTAAGATCCCGTTTTGGCGACCCGGCCGAGCGTGGTCGAGGTCGAGCGATCTGAGATTAATCTTCTTGGCATCTCCTGGTTCTAAGGATCTTGTCTTGGCAACCTGGCCGAGCGTGGTCGAGGCCGAGCGATTCGAGATTAATCTTCTCGGCATCGCCTGGTTCCAAGGATCTTGTCTTGGCAACTTGGCCGATCGATGTCGAGGCCAAGCGATCCGAGATTAATCTTCTCAGCATCGCCTGGTTCCAAGGATCTCGTCTTAGCAACCTGGCCGAGCATGGTCGAGGCCGAGCGATCTGAGATTAATCTTCTCGGTATCGCTTGGTTCCTAGTATCTTGTCTTGACAACCTGGCCGAGCGTGGTCGAGGCCGAGCGATCCGTTGGTGGAATCTTCTCCTTTTGAACAGTTTAGTGAGATTTTGCTTGCCAAGAAATTTGAAACCCCTTTATTGATGATGATAGGGCGTGGGCCGTTAAAAAACCTGACTGGCAAGGCCAGGAAAAAGGTACCCACTATAAATGCGTAAGCAACAATATAGTATAAGATAAAGAAATAAATGAAACAAATCTTATCTATTGATAAAATGTCTTCAGGTTTTGAGAGTTCCATGGCCTCGGTAGAATCTTGCCATCAATGCTGCGCAGGATGTAAGAGCCGTGTCCAGCTTGTTTGACCACTTGATAGGGTCCTTCCCACGTCTGTCCGAGCTTTCCAGGATGTTTCCAAGCCGCCTCGGCCTTTCGCAGGACGTATCTGCCGACCTTTGTGTCTCTCGGCTTTACCCTTCTATTGTAGAACTTCGTTGCTTTTTACCTGACGGCTTCCGAACAAGCGGCTGCCCTATCCCTGTCTTTACCGAGAAGCACAAGTTCTGCATGGCGGGCTTCATTATTCCGCTCTTCTTCATAACTCGACACTCTTTGGTTGTGCAACACCATTTCTACTGGAACTAGGGCTTCTGTCCCAAAGGTTATCCTGAACGGTGTTTCCCCTGTGGCTCCATTTGGGGTAGTTCTGTACGCCCACAATACTTCATCTAGTTTGTCTACCCAAGTCTTACGTCCATCCAAGCGCTTCTTGAAGGCGCTCATTATCTTTTTGTTAGTGTTCTCTGTAAGACCGTTGCTTTGAGGGTGAGCTACTGAAGTCAATTGGAGCCTTATCTTTAGTCGATAGCAGAAGTCTCTGAACTTGTCGTTGTAGAACTGCCGACCGTTGTCTGTAACCAACACCATAGGCATCCTAAAGCGACTTAGTATATTTCTTCTTACAAAATTTTCCATCTTCTGCTCAGTAATTATAGCGACCGCTTCCGCTTCTACCCATTTGGTGAAGTATTCCACTGCTACTATCAAAAACTTCTTCTGTCCAGGACCGAGAAGGAAAGGTCCTAATATATCCATTCCCCATTGAGCAAAAGGGATAGGATGGCTCACGATTTTCATCCTCTCGATCGGCTGGTGAGACAGGTTACTATTTTTCTGACAAGCCTCGCACCGGTTGAATTTCTCCTGGCAGTCTCTCTTCATTGTCGGCTAGTAATACCCCTGTCTAATCAATCTATGAGCCAACATTCTGCCTCCTACGTGATTTCTGCACATTCCTTCGTGGACTTCGGCCATTGCCTGCTCTGCCTCTTCTTCGCTCAAGCATCGTAGTAGTGGCCAGTCATAAGATCGCTTGTACAAGGTGCCATTAACGATCGTATATTCGACCGCCTTTATCCTTAGTTTCTTGGCCTCCAAGGTTTCTTCCGGCTGTGTCCCCTCGAGGAGGTACTGTCTGATCGGTTCCATCCAACTTGATCGCTTGGCATTTGCATCAAGGACTTCATTATCTTTCTGAATGCTAGGCTGGTCTAGTCGCTCGACCAAAACGTTATTTCTCGCATCTCGATCGGAGGCCATTTTGGAAAGTGCATCTACCTTGGAATTTTGAGCCCGCTCTATCCTGTTGACCGAGTATTGCTAGAAATTACTCAACTCCTTCTTTACCAACTCCAGGTACTTGATCATACTGCTCCCCTTGGCCTCGTCCTGCCCAGTGACTTGACCAACCACTATTTGACTATCGCTGTACACCTTCAGATGCTTTACCCCCTTCTCCTTTGCCAATTGGAGGCCGATTATCAGAGCCTCGTATTCTGTTTCGTTATTGGAGGATCTAAATTCTAAATGAAGAGCGTATTCCACCGTTTCTTCACAGTGCGGGTTGATCAATACCACTCCTGCTCCGCATCCCTCAACGTTGGATGACCCATCGACAACAGGCTCGTGCGGTGATGCTCACCTGCGCGTCGAGTTGACTCATTTACATGTGAAGTCCGCCAACACTTGGGCCTTGATCGTCGTCCGAGGCTTATATTGTATATCGAACTCCTCTAGCTCTACTACCCATTTTATTAATCGCCCCGAAGTCTTAGGCTTTTGGAGGCACTATCTGAGGGGTTGGTCGGTCCATACCTGATGGTATGACTCTGGAAGTAGGGCCTTAGTTTCTGTGCCGCAGTTATCAAGGAAAGAGTCAGCTTTTCTATGGGCGCATACTGTGTTTCTGGTCCGTTCAGCACCTTACTGACGTAGTAGATCGGGAATTGCTCACTTTCCTCCGATCGAACAAGGACTACGCTAATCGCCCCCTCTGTGACTGCCAAATACAGAATCAGATTCTCCCCCTCAACTGGGCTCTGCAAAATGGGTGGACTAATCAGATACTGCTTCAAGTGTTGGAATGCTCTTTCGCATTCATCCGATCATTGGAATTGGGTCACATCCGCTTTCCTCAAAATTTTGAAAAACGGGAGGCACTTATCCCCCATCCTGGAGATGAATATGCTCAAAGAGACTATCCGCCTGGTCAGTATCTGAACATCTTTCAAGCACCGCGGCGAGGGCATTTGGACGATAGCTTCGATCTTTTCTGGATTAGTTTCAATCCCCCGCTGAGTAATCATAGACCCCAGGAATTTTCCAGATGCCACACCAAAGACGCATTTTTTCGTGTTCAGCTTCATCTGAAATTTATTAAGGGTCGGGAAGATTTCTTTGAGATCTTCCACGTGCTTAGCGGCCGTCTTACTTTTGACCACCATATCATCCACATAGGCCTCAACCGATCGACCAATCTGTTTCTTGAAAACTTCCATGACGAGCTGCTGATAAGTGGCCCCTGCATTCTTCAAGCTGAACGACATTACTTGGTAGCAATACGTGCCTTGGTCAGTTATAAAAGCTGTCTTCTCTTCGTCTTCGAGACTCATTTGAATATGATGGTTGCCTGAGAAAACATCCAAGAAGCTGAGGAGTTCATGACCTGACGTGGAGTCTACCAGTTGATCGATTTTGGGCAAAGGGAAGCTGTCCTTCGGGCACGCTTTGTTTAAGTCAGTGAAATCAATGCACATTCTCTACTTTCTATTTTTATTCTTCACGAGTACAAAATTTGCCAACCATTCAGGGTATTTGACTTCCCTAATGAATCCAACACTAAGAAGCTTTTCTATTTCTTTCTCAATCACTCCCTGCCTCTCTTTGCTTTGCCACCACTTCTTCTGTCTAACTAGTTTGCAATCTTTTTGGATACCGAGAGAATGCGATGCGACCGATCGAGAAATTCCAGGCATATCGTTTGGTACCCAAGTGAAGACCGATATGTTTTCTACCAAACAATCTGTGATTTCTTTGACTAGGCCCTCCTGAAGCTCAGAACCTAGATTTGTGAACTTGGAGCAGTCTGCTTCATCTAATATGACCTGTTGCATTTCTTCCACGGGGTTCATCCTCTCCGTTTCTTCATCAGCTCTCACGTCAAGAGAGCTTGTCAAGACTACCGCCCCGTCTAGTGTCCTTGTTTCCGCTAAGTAGCATTCCCTAGTGATTCTCTGCTGACCCCTGACAACACCGATTCCATGGAACATTGGGAACTTCATTGCTTGGTAGTAGGTGGAGACAACTGCTCTGAGGGCGTTTTGAGTGGCTTGACCGATTATCGCATTGTATGCCCCCCGCCAAACTTCACAACCAGGAACTCAACGTCCTTCTCTATCTGATACGACTTTTGTTCGAATTTTACTTTCAAAAAGACTCGGGTGAACGGGTAGGCTGATGTTCCAGTTACTCCTTTAATAGGCCCTTCTATAGGCAGTAGTCGATTCTCTGGTATCTCCATCTGCTTGAAGGCATCATAATACAATAGGTCGATCAAGCTACCTGTATCGATCATTTCCCTTTTCACCTCGTTACCATCCATATTCAGATTTACTACGAGGTCGTCATCATGAGGACAACTAACACCATCTAGATCAGATTCGTCGAATGGTATCATCCCATCGTTTTGCTTCTTTCTCTTGGCTGACAAGTCTTCACCGATCTGCCTGGCATACCTCTTTCTTCCTTTAACGGTGGACCCGCCTGCTGCATTACCACCAAAGATCATGTTAATGACCCTAATCGGTCAGTCATCTTGCTGTCCGGTGTTTCTGTCGCCTCTTGCCCTAGACTGTCCTCTCGCTTCTCGTCGATCGTTAGTATTCCCATTCTGCCTCCCTCTATTATTCCTATCATTTCACCTCTAAGGTTGTAGCCAGTTGTCAGACCAACCGCTCTTATTCTCATTATCTCGATCGACATTCTTTCCATACTTCAAAAATCGACCCAGCCTTCCACTCTGGATAAGGAGTTCGATTTCTTTTTTCAAGTCCCAGCAATCCTCCGTGTCATGACCGATGTCTCTATGGAAACGACAATATAAATTAGGGTCCTTCTTCTTGAGGGGAGTCTTTAACTTCCCCATCTGCTCTCATGGCTGCCAATACTTCCGCATACCACCTGTTGAGCAGGGTGAAGAGTTCTCGTCGATGTCCCTGTCGGTCGGTCAGCTTTCTCCAGCTTGACTGATCCTTCTGTCGCTTGTGGGAATCATCTGCTCTGCCAATTGGCCCGTGGTCGTCTGCTCTACATTTTGTGTTTTTTAACACCTCCTCGAGCTGTATATACTTGTCAGCCCGATTTCTTATCTCTTGAATAGACTTAGGTTGATCGAGGGCCAGTGACTTCTTAAACTCTCCATCCCTTGTGTTGCTCATCAGTGCCGCCAACATGGATGAGCAAGTGAGGTCAGGGACCTCGACAGCTTCATTATTAAACCGAGTGATGAACTCCAGCAAACTTTCATTCCTTCCTTGGGTCAACTGTATCACCTCTAAGGTGGTCTTCTGTGGTCGTTTACTTGTAGCAAATTGATTGAGGAAGAGTAGCTTAAAATCCTTGAAGCAAGTAATGCAACATGGGGGTAAACTATTGAACCATCGCCAAGCTCCTTCTTGAAAGGTGGTGCAAAATGCCTTGCATTGAATGGCGTCGGGGACGAAATGCAGGTTCATCATCGATTGGAAGTGTTGCAGATAGTCTAGGGGATTGGTCTTTCCAGTATATTTTTTAGGCGTCAGTATTTTGGTATCAGCTGCTGGGAGGCTATCTAAGATTGCCGGGATGAAGGGAGAGTTATACTGTGCTGATGGATGATCTGGATGGGAATTCATGGCCATATTGATCCGATCGTCCATGATTTTTTCTAGGGTTTCAGCAGTATGGCGATCGGCCATCATACCAATCTGTCGTGCGGGTGTCTGCCGCTGTTCTTGCTGAGACTGTAAAATTTGACGAATCAATAAGTCAGCTGCTTCCTCGATCTTTTTTCGGGTGAGATAGGTTTGTTGTGGTGCAGGAGGATTTGCATATAGGGGGTGCTGCGAGTTTGGATGTGTATTGGTTTCAGCATTGTCCTCCAGGGCTACACTCTATTCTTTTTGATCTGGGTTCTGAGGTTGTGGATGATCATTCGGGTGCGAAGATTGTGTGCGAGAATCGTGATGTGTCAGCAGGAGAGTGGCAGGTAACTGCAAACCCATCCGCTATAGCGCAAGTGCATAATCTTGCTATATCGAGGTTAATTGCCTTTGCTTTGGTGATATGAGTGTGTCTGGATGTGGTGCCCTGATGTCGGGCCCCACGGTGGGCGCCAATTGGTTTTGCCTGATTCTGGTGAGGCAAGACTGTAGCGCCCCCTCACCGTAGGGTACATATCGGGACGCCCGAGGGTCGCTCCGACACATATCCCACGATAAAGTTGCACTACCAGAAATTCCCGCAATTAGTCAACATGGCATCGCAATAAATAAATCACAATATCAGAAACCACTAAATTTTTAAAAATCATAATAGCAATCTTGATACAGTCATCCAATAGTAGAATAGACAAGTCTATCAGTCCCCTAAACAAAACCCCAAAAAGGAAACTGATACAAGCATCTATACTAAGTCATCCGCAAAAGTCCAACCCAGCTGACCGACCTGTGTGCCATTGCTTCTCTTGCCAGCACGCTCGCACGGCAGGAAAAGACTATCTTCGGAGCTAGGGGTCTACTCTATCAGTCCTGAAAAATAGGTTGCAATTTTGGGTGAGTTTGCGAACTCAATGAGAAACCATCATCCATGGTTCACTCAAATCATGCATTACGCAGATCGCGTACAACATGACACAGTAATATTCAATTAACAGTATCATATAACAAATTACAGTATTATACAACAATTCTGATAGCATGTAACGATTTGCAATCTCATGTCATCACATAATTGATAAGTGTCACAAATCGATCGATCATGTGTATACAATGCATATGTGACTCTTTTCCGATTATTCGATGTTGTGCCCAAGCGCTCGATCAAGTATTCAAGATTCGGTGTGGGCGTGTCGAGATTTCTCCCTCGGGCTCGAGGCGGTCGATCTGATGTTAGAGCTCGAGGCTCATTCGGTGATATTAGTGACTTGGGTCATAACGTTCATTATCTGATCATGCCTTTATGCATGTAATGCGATGTTCGATAATCCGATGATATGGCTATAAAAGCTCAGTATTTCAATTCCCAATATCATGCAGTAGTCAATCCCATACGGTAGAAGCATGCGATTCGATCATATACGTTTGATAATCATGCAATTCACGGTGGCAAGTAATTCACATAGAGCATTTAGACAATCAGAATTTGAGAAACCAACTAGGTTACTCACCAGTAACTTCGAGCTCTTGCTCGAAGTCCCGGCAATGTCCGTGGAATGAAGATCCAACGCGCTCTATAACAATAAAATACGGTCCATTACTAGATGCTCAATTAAGCGATTGAGAATGCATATGTCTCGATGAAATTATGTACAATGCATGTCCACGATTTTCTGGCGCTAAAACCCAATTTAGAACTCTTAGGCCCAATTCTAACTCTTCGCTCAATTGATCGACAATAATTGATCCAATTCTAAAATTCAGTCCAATCTCCTCGATTCATATACCCTATAGCAATTCCATAACCATTGGGTCAAAACCTCTATTGAAAATCCCAATCAAAACTCCAATTGAAATTCCAATTGTCACAATTCAATACTTAGGTCACAATAGGAACCATAATTGACCTTAATCTCTATGAATCAGTACTATGCAATTTAAATTCTACTTCCATAATAATCCTCAATTGTAGACTTCTTTTCCTATTCCGTAAAGAATCAGAAATCACCTCAATCGGAGGTCTACACCTTAAATTATGCCCACTAAACTAAAATACAATCCATCAGAAATTGCTGCTCGTCGTGGCGTCACAACCACGCTCACCGCGGCGTGCATCCTCTTCGGGGCTCGCCGCAGCGTAGATGAAGACGTTCGCCGCGACGTGAAACCATGCACTCATCACGGCGTCTCGCTGCGCTCGTCGCGACGAGCATTTAATTACTCATCGCGGCGAGGTTGCGCCAGACGTCGCGACGTGCGGGTCGCGCCACCGTCTTCTCCGATCACTTATTCCTCTTCTCTCTCTCTAAAAACCAGTATTAACTCACTCTAACTACCCATTCAACATAATAAATGTCATAAATGCATCAAACAACCATTAATAACAACATTAAAGCCATTAACTTACCAAATCAAGCCTCAAATCCACAAATCTTCCAAAACCCTAAAACCTTCAAAACCAACGATCTCCACCTTCAAGCCTCAATCCACTTCCTCTTCCGCATTAAACACTCCAAGCTAGCACAAGGAGAAGAACCAGCAAGAAAGATCAAAGCTCTCACACCAAAAAGAAGAAATCGAAGATCACCGTGGGAGAAGAGAAGAAGAAGATTGCTATGCCTTAGGGAAATTTCCAAATTTCAAACCTAAGTATTTATAGACATAAGTCTCCAAATCAGTTCAAATTTCAGTCTCTAAATTTCAATGGGTCAACATTTTTATTTCCTAACAGTATAACTCTAATTTTTCCTTTGCCATTGGACAATTCTTTCAGTCTCATACGGTTAATCGGTCTGTCACTCAAAATTTCCGATCTGGGCATTTTCTCCCGAATCTTCCAAAAATTTCCTACAAGCCACTATCAATAGCCGGTCAGTCTTAAACTATTCTAAGTCAGACATTTGAGCCCAATTACTCCTAATTTCTCAATGAATTACGATCCAGTCAGTTCAATCAGTTCATGCTCACAATTAAAACACCGAAAAACCATGAATGCATGTACTTATGAATAAATGCATATGCAATAAATCTGTTCCTCTATAATTAGAGGCCAGTGACATGCTCAATCAGTGAATGCAATGAAACCTACCAATCTGTCCCAATATACCAAAATACCCTTGCTATCAGTAACGGGATGTTACAATTCACCCCTCCTAATAAAAATTTCGTCCTCGAAATTTAATATCTGTCCGATCGAATAGATAAGGATAATGAATCCTCATATGCTCCTCAGTCTCCCAAGTAGCTTCCTCAGAAGAGTGGTTCTTCCAAAGGACTTTCACCAATGGAATCACCCTGTTCCTTAGCTGTTTGACCCGTGATCCTATAATCTGCACCGGCTCCTCAACATAACTCAAATCACTGGCTACCTCAATCTCCTGAGCCGGAATCACATGCGTCGGGTCTGAACGGTACCGTCGGAGCATACTAACATGAAACACGTCATGCATCTGGGCCATCTCACTCGGTAATGCTAATCTGTAAGCCAACGGTCCTATCCTCTCAAGGATCTCATACGGACCAATGTACCGAGGGCTTAACTTGCCCTTACGGCCAAATATCAGGAATCCTCTCCAAGGTGACACTCGGAGAAACACTCTGTCACCTACACTGTACTCCATCTCTCGCCGATGCTGATCCACATAACTTTTTATGCATCCGAGCATACGATGCGACTCGGATCAATCATACCTTATCCATCAGTATCTGAATCAGCTCGGAACCTCTATCGATCTCATACCCTCTTCATCCCAATCGTTGGCGATCTACACGGCCTCCCATATAAGGCCTCATCTGATTGCCATCCGATCTTCGCTCGATCATCGATTGTTGTAAGCCAACTCGATCAGAGCCAGATACTGATCCCATGCTCCTCTAAACTCCAATACACAAGCCTGAAGCATATCCTCAACAGTCTTAATCGTCCTCTCACTCTGCCCATCTGTCTGAGGATGAAATGCTGTACTGAAGTTCAACCTAGTACCCATAGCAGTTTGTAGGCTCTTCCAGAACCTCGAAGTGAATCTGGGATCCCTGTCTGAGATTATTGACAACGGAACCCCATGCAATTGCACAATCTCTGCTACATACTTCTGGGCCAACTGATCGAGAGTATTGCTCTCCCTCACTGGCAAGAAGTGAGTCGATTTAGTCAACCGGTCCACTGTGACCCAGATGGCATCATGCTGCCTCGGTGTCCTAGGCAAACCCATGATAAAATCCATGGTAATTCGCTCGCATTTTCACTCCAGAATGGGCAACGAATACAACTTCCCCACTGGAGCCTGATGCTCTGCCCTAACCTGTTGACATGTCAGACACCTGGACACATACTCTGCCACTTGCCTCTTCATGCCAGGCCACCAGAAATGCTGTCTCAAAGTATTATACATCTTGGTCGTACCAGGATGCATAGCATAGGCAGCTAGATGTGCCTCTTCCAAAATTTCCCGTCTCAAGTCCTCAACATCTGGCACACACAATCTCTATCCCATCCACAAAGTCCCATCTCTCAACTCAAACTCTGAATCTATACCAGTCTGCACTCTCTCAATCAGTCTCACTAACACTGGATCTTGATCCTGAACTCTCCTGATCCTGTCATGCAACATCGGCCTAAGCCTCAGAGTAGCAATCAGAGCTCTGTCCTAACCTAAATCCATCTGTACGTTAAGAGCTCTCAACTGAATCAGACCAGGCAACCTCGAAACCTGAATCTGAGCTGCACTACCATGCGATCTCCTGCTCAATGCATCGGCCACCACATTGGCCTTCCCTGGATGATACTCAATCATGCAGTCATAGTCCTTCAGTAACTCTATCCATCTCCTCTGTCTCAGATTGAGCTCTCTCTGACTCAACAGATACCTTAAACTCTTATGATCAGTGAAGATCTGGAACGTCTCCCCATACAAATAATGTCTCCAGATCTTCAAAGCAAACATTACTGCAGCTAACTCCAAATCATGCACCGGGTAATTTACCTCATGAGACCTCAACTGTCTTGAGGCATAAGCTATCACTCTCCCATGCTGCATCAAAACACAACCCAATCCACAGTGCGGCGTCCATCAGTACCTACAAAGCCTCCAGTCCCGCACGGAATGCCTAACACCGGTGTAGTAGTCAACCGATGTTTCAGCTCCTCAAAGCTCTTCTGGCACTCCTCAGTCCATCTGAAGGACACATTCTTCCTCAACAGTTTCGTCAAAGGGGCGGAGATCAACGAAAACCCCTCGACGAACCTCCGGTAATATCCGGCTAATCCTAGGAAACTCCGTAACTCTGGCACATTCCTAGGAACCTCCCAACTCATAACTGCCTCTATCTTGTGAGGATCCACCTGGATACCCTCACCGGACACCACGTGCCCCAGGAATACAATCTCATCAAGCCAAAATTCGCACTTAGCGAATTTGGCAAACAACTGTCTCTCTCTCATGACCTGCAGAACAATCCTCAGATGCTCAGCGTGCTCCTGTCTACTCCTCGAATAAACCAGTATATCATCAATAAACACTATCACGAACCGATCCAGGTAGGGCTGAAAAACCTTATTCATCAAGGCTATGAAGGCTGTCGGGGCATTAGTCAACCCAAACGGCATCACTAGGAACTCGAAATGCCCGTACCTGCTCCTGAAAGCACTCTTAGGCACATCGGCCTCTGCAATCCTCAACTGGTAATAACCTGATCTCAGATCCAATTTGGTGAACACCGAGGCTCCTGAATCGATCAAATAAATCATCGATTCTAGGCAGTGGATACTTATTCTTCACTGTCACCCGATTCAACTGCCTATAATCAATGCACAACCTCAACATCCCATCCTTCTTCTTCATAAACAGTACTGGAGCTCCCCATGGCGATACACTTGGTCTAATGAACCCCTTATCCAGTAGCTCCTGCAACTGAGCCTTAAGCTCTCTCAGTTCCACCGGTGTCATCCTATACGAAGGTATCGATATAGGAGCGGTACCGGGAACGAGATCAATCTCAAACTCTGTCTCCCGCTCTAGCGGCAATCTCGGTAACTCCTCGGGAAATACATCTGTAAATTCCCTGACTACGGGAACATCCTGCAATCTCGGCTCGACTCTGGAATCCACTATGTGAGCCAGATAGGCCTCACAACCTCCCTGCATCAACCTCAGGGCACTCAAAAAGGAAATCATCCTCGTTGGCACTGCTTGACTAACTCCTCGAAACACAGCTCTGGGTTGACCAGGAGATTCCGGCAAAACCTTCTTGGTATAACAGTCCATAATAGCCCTATGTGTAACATCCCGTTACTGATGCAATGAGCATATTGGTACGGGTAGTGTCGTGATTGCATATTTAGTGATCAAGTGTTTTGTGGCCTTTGAGATAGATCATTTTGCACATGCATATACATAGTGACATGCATTCATGATTGTTCCAGCATTTAAATTGTGATTATGAGTTGAATTGTGAATTTTGAGATAATTGAGTTAGATTTGATTTTAAAGTGAAATTAGGGATAATTTGAGTAGAATAGTGGAATTAGAGTGAGAATTGAATTTTAGAGAATTGGAAATTGAAAATTGAGTATGAGATCGAGTGTTTTATATTTTTGAGAAATTATGGGAATTTTTAGAGTTATGTGTTCGGACCGGGAAAATGACTTAGAGACTGATGATTGTGATTCCGGTTTTGAAAGTGAGTGGTAAATGGCTTAGAAAATTTAGATTTGTGAGTTTAAGAATTATTGTGAAGAGCCATTGAAATTTAGAGACTGAGATTGAATGAATTTGAGGACTGTGATCTATAGGTTTAAATCAGCTATATATATATATATAGACCTTATGTTTGAAAGAGGAAGACATTTTTCTCCTAGGACACGAAACTTCTTCTTCTTCTTCTCGTGGGTATCGTTGATCTTACTTTCCTTGGAGAGTTTGCTTGCTTCCTTTCTCCTTGTGGTTGGAGGGTTGTTAGAAGCTTGGAGTTGTGTTGGTTGGCTTGGATTGAGGAGTTTATCGTGAGTGAGAGAGCTTGAGAAGTTTTCGGAGATTCTAGGGTTACCGTGCGATTCCATGATTTGGTAAGTTTATTATGTTTTAATGTTGTATTTATGGCATTTATGGTATTTAATGTGTTAGCTGGGGTAGTTGAATGTGTTTTATGGAGGTTTTTAAGAGTATTAATGGCAAAAATGACGATCGGAGAAGATGATTGGGTCGCACGTTGCGACGTCTAAAATGGGGCCACTTGCGGTGAGAAAAGCGTGTTAAGCATGGCGAAGCAGCTTGAGACGTCGCGGCGAGCAAGCAATTTAGACACCGCGACGAGTGATTGCTAGGCGCAGCGGCGAGGCGCAGAAGAGTTGTTCGCCGCGGCGAACGTTCCCACGCTGCGATGAACGTCCCTTTGTGCGCCATGCTAGAAAATGAGGTCGCGCGAGGGACGAAATTTTAGAGAAATTGAATTGGTTTTAGGGTATATCTTTTAGTGTAGACCTCGATTGGGGTAATTCGAGTTGTTATGATCTAGAAAGAGGTCTTTGAGTGAGGTAAATTATAAGAGTTCAAAATTAAATTAGCGAGTTCTCAATCATAGAAAAGAGTGATTCGGTTCCTTAAGTGACCTAAGAGTTATGTATTATCAATTGGAGTATAATTAGAGTTTAAATGAGAGATTTGTGAAATTTATGGATGTTATTGACCTAGTGAGTAGTGAATTTTGGTTGTGAATCGAGAGATAGCGGAATGGGACTAAAGCGCTAGGAAATCTTGATCATGCATCATATAATTTTAAATGTGAGACATGTGCATTAGTGAATCTTATTGATTAAGCATATAGTGATGAGAATGCATTTGTATTGTTATAGAGGCGCCGTTGGATCGTCATCCACGGATATTCTTTGGTACTTCTAGCAAGAGTTCGGAAGTTACAGTGTCAAGAACCTAGTTGGTTCCTCGATCTTTGTGTGATAATCTGTGCTGTGAATGTGTGAATCAATTGTCAATGTGAGTGATACAAATGTGAGATAAATGTGCTGCAAATATGAGTAAGTGTTTTGATTGTGAGTGATTGTACTGAATGTGTTGCTAATGTGAATACTTGTGATTATGAATCAGTGTATAGTATTATGAGTAAGTGTTCTGATCGTGACAAGTGAGTGAAGTGATAATATATGTGCTAGAGACTGTGCAAGTGTTAGTGCATGCTAGGCATGATTATAAGAGGTAATTAAACAGTTGTGACTGAAGCATTCAGTGTGTAGAGCTTTAAGCTCGAATATCAGTAAATAGGCCTAAGGCCAAAAAGGAAAATAGTGCAAACCCAGAGGGCTCTCCTATCCCTAAAGTGAGTAGGCAGTAGTGCATACCCAGAGGGCTCTCCTACTTGCCGAAATTGTGATCATTGTGAAAAGTGCCCAAATCGGGAAAGTGTTAACGCTCAGTCATAACAATGACATAAAATGAGAAATTGCATACATTATGCATCTGACTGCGTAGTGAAATTGAGAATGCGTGTGATGTATGACAATTGTGGAGAGATATGTTTGAGTTAGGTTATTGTATAAATATGTAAATTGTGTACAGTGTTCTAAATTGCGTTAAAGTGTACTATGCGATATATTATGTGTATATGCATGAGTTGGGTGAACCATCGATGATGGTTTCTCACTGAGTTCGCAAACTCACCCAACATTGCTAATATTTTTCAGGGCAGCGTTAGTAGGTTTCTAGCTCCCAAGATAGATGTTTTCCTGCTGTGCGAGTTCTTGGACAAGTGAAGCAATGGCACACAGGTCGATCAGCTGGGGCAACTTTTGAGGATGACCTAGTATAGACGTTTTTATCAGTTTCCTTTTTGGGTTATTGTATTGAGACTTTAGGGGACTGATAGACTTGTCTATATTTGGATTGATATTATGCAATGAAATTGAGGTTTTAAATTTTAGTGATTTGCTTATTGCGGTTTAATTATATTGATGCCATGCGAGTATTTAGTGATAGTTACGAGCGGTATCACTTCCTTGCTGTGGGATATGCGTCGGTACGACCCACGGGCGTCCCGGTGTGTACCCTATGGTGAGGGGGCGCTACACTATGCGCAGTCAACTAGTCCATCCCCAATATCACATCAATCTCCCTCAGAGGTAAAATGATCAGATCGGCACTCAAAACTGGTCGATCGATCTGAACCTGACACCCCATACAGACCTCTCCCAAAACCGTCGCACTACCTAGAGGTGTACTCACCTCTAACCCATACTGTAACCTCTCTCTATCCCCATGCAATCTACATGCTAAATGCGGTGCAATGAATGAATGAGTGGATCCAGGATCCAACAATGCATATGCTTCAAGACTAGAAATCAGAAGCATACCCGCAACAACATCCGGGGAATCCTGGGCCTCCTGCCGAGTCATGGCATAGACCCTGGCCTGAGACTGCTGTCTGCTGCTCAGACCCTCTGCCCTTACTACAGACCCCTCTGCTTGGCCTCGGCCTCGACCTCGGCCTCTCCATCCCGATCCACCTCCACGGCTCTGCTGCACCGTGGTATTACTGCCTGATCTTCCAGTCATAGTAGACTGGGCTCCCAAAGTCTCTAGGCAGTTCCTAACCAGGTGGTCCATTGAGCCACATCACAAACAAGCTCCAGACAGCCAACGACACTCTCCACTGTGTCTCTTGTCACAATGTTCACAAATTGGAATACCGCTTGAACCTCCGGCACCGCCACCGCCACTACCGGCTCAGGCAAACTGCCTCGCCCATAACCAGATTGTCTAGCCCCTCCTGCGGATCTGAAGGGCCTGCTCTGACGCTTATTGTACCCTCTACTAGCATTGCCCTGGCTATCACTAGATCTCTTGGTCTGGTCCTCGACCGCCTCACCATACTGTCTCAAGAATGCTCTATCCTCAACGCAGCAGCCCTCAGCCCAATGAAATTACCCATGTCAGACCTGTCCAATCGGGTACGGATCTCCAGATTGAGTCCGCCCTCAAAATGTCGACACTGTCACCTCGAGAGCAATCGAGTCAAGCATATCCCATCACTCATCAACCGCACTCGTAGTCGGCCACCGACATCCGTCCTCAGATCAACTCTAAGAACTCCTGCATCTTCATTTCCAAATAGACCTTGGGCATGTAATTGTCCCGGAAGGCCCTCAGAAAGTCATCCCATGATAGAGTGTGGTCCGTGGTGCTGTCCCGACATCTTCCACCACTGATATGCCGGACCCTGAAGAAGAGAAACCACATAGTCTAATCGCTCATCCGAGTTGCAATCCATCTGATCTAGGACTCTCTCAGTCCTCTCTAGCCATCCCTTAGCTTCAAAGCAGGTGCAGGCCGCCAAAGAAATCAACGACTCTCACCACGCAGCCGATCATATCTCCGTTCCTGTCTCACAGGAACTCGAGGAGGCAACTCCTCTGAAGGCATGAGGGAGTCCCTACTAGCTCCTACCGATTCTAGGTCAGCTGGTTGCTCAACTCAATCCCCAAGAACGAATGACCTAAAATCAACAAGAAATTTCGATCAGTTTCGCTATTCTCACGGTAATTTAAGCCTAAATTGACTAATCCCAAAAGATGCCAAATCATGCTCTGATACCACCTAATATAGCGCCCCCTCACCGTAAGGTACATATCGGGACGCCCGAGAGTCGCTCCGACACATATCCCACGATAAAGTTGCACTACCAGAAATTTCCGCTAATAGTCCACATGGCATCGCAATAAATAAATCACAATATCAGAAACCACTAAAATTTTAAAAATCATAATAGTAATCTTGATACAGTCATCCAATAGCATAATAGACAAGTCTATCACTCCCCTAAACAAAACCCCAAAAGGAAGCGTCTGACGTGCTGCCTATACTAAGTCATCCGAAAAGTCCAAATTTCCGGTGACCAACTCAGTAGGGTGAGCATTATTCGGGCCGGCCCGATTACCCGGCCTGACCCGAATTAATTCGGGTAAAAGAATTTCAAATTTCAGGTAATTCGGGTATTACCTGAATTATTTTCGGGCTGGGGTCGGGTAATTCCAAAAAATTTCAGGCCGGCCCAATTACCTAAATTAGGTTATAAAAATACAAAATTTTGGGTTTTTTTTTTAAAATTATATAAAAAAAACAACTTCGGGTAATTCGGGTAAAGCCGAACAAAATTTCGAGTAATTGGCCTGTAGATAGCTCGGGTAAGAAAAGTTCAGTTGGTAGGGTAAGATGAAAAAAATTGTAATTGGGTAGGGCCCCAACAAGAAAATTCGGCCCGATTTACAGAATGCTCACCCTACGGACTGTGTGCCATTGCTTCTCTTGCCAAAGACGCCGACGGTAGGAAAAGACTATCTCCGGAGCTAGGGGTCTACTCTATCAGTCCTGAAAAATAGGTTGCAATTTTGGGTGAGTTTGCGAACTCAATGAGAAACCATCATCGATGGTTCACTCAAATCATGTATTACGCAGATCGCGTACAACATGGCACAGTAATATTCAATTAACAGTATCATATAATAAATTACAGTATTATACAACAATTTACAGTAGCATGTAACAGTTTGCAATCTCTCATGTCATCACATAATTCAGTAAGTGTCACAAATCAGTCAGTCATGTGTATACAATGCATAAGTGACTCTTTTCCAGTTATTTAGTGTTGTGCCCAAGCGCTTAGTCAAGATTCAGATTCGGTGTGGACGATCGTGATTTTCTCCCTCGGGCTCGAGGTCGGTCGATCTGATGTTAGAGCTCGAGGCTCATTCAGTGATATTAGCGACTTGGGTCACAACGTTCATTATTTGATCATGCCTTTATGCATGTAATGCAGTGTTCAGTAATCCAGTGATATGGCTATAAAAGCTCAGTATTTCAATTCCCAATATCATGCAGTAGTCCAATCCTATACAGTAGAAGCATGCAGTTCGATCATATACGTTTCAGTAATCATGCAATTCACAGTGGCAAGTAATTCACATAGAGCATTTAGACAATCAGGAATTTGAGAAACCAACTAGGTTACTCACCTGTAACTTCCGAGCTACTGCCTGGAAGTCCCAGCAATGTCCATGGAATGACGATCCAACGACGCCTCTATAGCAGTAAAATACAGTCCCATTACTAGATGCTCAATTAAACGATTCAGTAATGCATATGTCTCGATGAAATTATGTACAATGCATGTCCACGATTTTCCGACGCTAAAACCCAATTTAGAACTCTTAGGCCCAATTCTGACTCTTCGCTCAATTGATCGACAATAATTGATCCAATTCTAAAATTCAGTTCAATCTCCTCGATTCATATACCCTATAGCAATTCCATAATCATTGGGTCAAAACCTCTATTGAAAATCCCAATCAAAACTCCAATTGAAATTCCAATTGTCACAATTCAATACTTAGGTCACAATAGGAACCATAATTGACCTTAATCTCTATGAATCAGTACTATGCAATTTAAAATCTACTTCCATAATGATCCTCAATTGTAGACCTCTTTCCCTAGTCCGTAACGAATCAGAAATCACCTCAATCGGAGGTCTACACCATAAATTATGCCCAGTAAACTAAAATACAATCCATCAGAAATTGCTCCTAGCCGCGGCGTGACAACCACGCTCGCCGCGGCGTGCATCCTCTTCGCGGCTCGCCGCGGCATAGACGAAGATGTTCGTCGCGGCGTGAAACCATGCTCTCGTCGCGGCGTCTCACTGCGCTCGTCGCGGCGAGCATTTAATTACTCGTCGCGGTGAGGTTGTGCCAGACGTCGCGACGTGCGGGTCGCGCCACCGTCTTCTCTGATCACTTATTCCTCTTCTCTCTCTCTAAAAACCAGTATTAACTCACTCTAACTACCCATTCAACATAATAAACGCCATAAATGCATCAAACAACCATTAATAACAACATTAAAGCCATTAACTTACCAAATCAAGCCTCAAATCCACAAATCTTCCAAAACCCTAAAACCTTCGAAACCAATGATCTCCACCTTCAAGCCTCAATCCACTTCCTCTTCCACATTAAACACTCCAAGCTAGCACAAGGAGAAGAACCAGCAAGAAAGATCAAAGCTCTCACACCAAAGAGAAGAAATCGAAGATCACCGTGGGAGAAGAGAAGAAGAAGATTGCTATGCCTTAGGGAAATTTCCAAATTTCAAACCTAAGTATTTATAGACATAAGTCTCCAAATCAGTTCAAATTTAAGTCTCTAAATTTCAATGGGTCAACATTTTTATTTCCTAACAGTATAACTCTAATTTTTCCTTTGCCATTGGACAATTCTTTCAGTATCATACGGTTAATCGGTCTGTCACTCAAAATTTTTGGTCCGGGCATTTTCTCCCGAATATTCCAAAAATTTCCTACAAGCCACTATCAATAGCCGGTCACTCTTAAACTATTCTAAGTCAGACATTCGAGCCCAATTACTCCTAATTTCTCAATGAATCACGATCCAGTCAGTTCAGTCAGTTCATGCTCACAATTAAAACACCGGAAAACCATGAATGCATGTACTTATGAATAAATGCATATGCAATAAACCTGTTCCTCTATAATTAGAGGCCAGTGACATGCTCAATCAGTGAATGCAATGAAACGTACCAATCTGTCCCAATATACCAAAATACCCTTGCTATCAGTAACGGGATGTTACAAGGACGCTGCTGTTTGGATCCATGAGCTTGGCTGTCTTCAACAAGAGAATACTTGCAAAACAACACAAGGCACGCCAGGGGTTGATAGCCGGTAGGCCCCTCCGATGCTCAAGTTAGTCTTTTTGTGAGGGTTTTGGTCGTTGTAAACAAAGAAAAATCTCAGGGTTCTAATGTCATACCTTTATCATGGCAAAGTAGTACCTTATATATGGAATATACGTTAGGTTTAGGTCTTTACGTAGGTCTTTACGTATGCATGGGAGGTATCCACCTGCGGATGGGCCATGGACGCGTGGACCTGGGCCTGGGCCTGGGCCTAGCACAGCCGACCTAACCAATTACAATAAGAATTTCAAAGACACATATAAGTAATATTATAAATGGAATTCTCATATAGTAAAATCGTTCTTTAACAAGCAATCACACATTTATTTGTCCCTACACTTTAGTTTTTAAGATCGACCACTTCTTTCAAAAAGAAGAAACATAATGTGTGGTAGTCTTTTTATGTTATATTAATTCCAATCTCAATAGAATAATGACTATAAACAAATTAATGATAATACATAAATGCAATAATATTCTCATAATTATGGTCTCTTCATTTTTCTTGTTTTGCAACTCATAAACTTAATCATATATATGTAAATATGTATAAGATTAAATTGTCTCTAAATAATTATATATTACATTACAATCAATCGATTCACTGTGAGACAAAAATCAACAACTCCATACCCCTTCATAAATGATTGGATTATGCTAAGCGAATGCATCTCCTTCATCATTCATCTTAACTTCATATAGTAATTATATTAAAATCAAGTACATGCTAATATTTGAAACCATAGGCAGCCTTAGGAAATATTTTCTTTATGTTATGATTAATAGAGTTATTCTAAGTAGATTCACCTTATTGTTTTCAAAAAAACATCTTAATGATTCCCAAATTTCAATTCATAGCTTTAGTTCGACCATCCTTTTACAGATTGCAAGTGTTAGAATATTTTAATTCAATTTCAAATTTTCTTTATAAAATCTCCTAAAATTGTTTCTTAAATTTCACTTCTATTAAAGATAATAAATCTTATAGTAGTAGTAGCCTTACAATTTCTCTAAACAATAAATCGAAATATAAATTAAAATTGATATTTTAAAACTTGAAGTAAAGTATGTCATTTAAAGATAATGATCTACCATGTTATAAGAAATAATCAATTCCTTTTATTGTTTTAATTAAATTCATACCAAATATATTCATATACTATTCACTTATGGTGAAAGAGTATATAAATTATATTTTAACTTTAGCTTTTACCAGATAAATAAATAGGAAATGTTTTCATAATATTTTTACAATTAGGCATAATCTTTTTAATAATAATTCCTATCATTAATTTCTTATCTTGCTAAAATATCTTCCTATAATCATTCTTATGAAGTTTTCTAATCATTTTCTCCTTTCAAAACTCCTTTGCAATGCACAATTTATTGAAAAGTGCAATTTCAACTTCGAATATGACTTGAAATCTTATATTTCAAATCGCTCAAATACAATCTTAATGTTTTCAAGACGCTCAAAGTAGTCTTTTAATAGATAGAAAATTTAACGAGATCAAACTTTAATGAATTAACTACCATATACATAGCTCTTTTTATATTCTTAAAATTTGTTGGTGTACCCTATTGCTAAATGTAGAATAGTGACATGAGGGCCTTACCAAATTTAGAAAAATAATATGTTATTTATTTATTCATCAACTATTTATAATTTACAGCTTTATAATATCATAAGAATTATAAAGATTATTTAGTTATTTTATAACCATAATAATTAGTTATTATTTTTATTATATTGTGGAACTTGGACTATGGATAATCATTACTAATAGGCCACACAACATTTTCTTTAAATTTAAATCAAGTTCAAAACCTACTTGTTAAAAATTGAATAAAGGCCAAAAGAGCATTTTAGACCCTAATGTTTTGGAGTGTTTAAGTTAAACCCTAACGTTTACAAAATGTTTAAATCAAAGCATGATTGGATAGAAAAACTGACAAATTTTGGCTTAAATGTCATAGAAAAACTGACTAAATTTGGCTTAAATGTCACGTGACATTCTTTTTCAACATTGCCTTTTTTTAATTTCAAATATTAATGAGTCCCACACTGCCTTTCTCTCTCCCCTCTCTGTCTTCTCTTTTCTTTGTATTTTTTTAATCCTCATTGTGGCGTTAGAATGCCCTTTTCACAAATTGTATAAGTCCAACCATTGACTATCTTCTATAAGAAGTTTTTCGTGATTTGATGCAAAGAAATTTCTGAAGCTGATGAGAGAAAAGACACTTTCTTTTATTGGAGACACTCTTGCTCAAAACCAAATGTGCAATTAACTTAAATTATCTATGTCTTTGCTTAAGGTATAGGAGTATCCAATTAAGAAATTACCACCCTTGATGTGCAACACCTATTTAAACTCAATAAGCTTAATTAATCTATCACTTATCACCTTTGTCCAAGATACCTTTGTCTCTAGATCTAGAATTTTATACTTCCACTGTATATGTTATCCTTCAAACCTTTTCTAAGATTGAATCTATAATGGCTATACATAAATCTAACAGTAAAATTAAAGAGAATAAATTCAACCAAACCAATAATTAATCATACATTAATAATGGAATATCTAACATAAACTATATTTCCTAATTAAAATTTATCTACTAAACATAAAAAATAATAATAATAAAAAAAATCTTATCATCAAATAAAGTAAAAAAGAAAAGAAAGAGACAGAAAATATGTCCCAATTGCATGCAAGTTGAGGTAGATCTTCTCCAATCTTGCTCCCAATCCTTTCTTGATGTTAAAAAACCATTAAAAAATGAATTAATGAAAAGTGGTTGCCAAAAGCCTGTCATAAGCTCCTCGTACTTGAAAATTTGCCTTAAATGAACTCCAATATGCTCATTTATAGGCTAGGGTTACCTAACAAATCCCTATGGTTATGGAGATTGTTACTCAATGTATCCTTAGATTTTACATTATAAGGTTGACACACTTCCCAAATTGATGATGGTTTACTTTTAGACTGAAAATAATGTGTGAATAGCTTGCATTCAAAATTGGTTTCACTCCTACATTTGGTATTGGTTTGTTACTACTCCTCTATTCCCTTCCAATTTTCAATATCTTCATGCTTGAGTTGATTTTTAATGCCTTCTATAAAGTTTTTGTCTACCATATTAGCTTTAAATTGACTTTATTATCTCCTAAATTGACAACCATGGAGAAAGTTGGATTCAAATATGAAATATGACCTTAATGTCATTTACAAGACAATGAACTATGCATAAAAAACATAATATACTCCATATAAAACAATTATAAAGGTACTAAATTATTAGTTAATTTAGCCCCGATAAATATGCAACATATGGACTTATTATGGGATTATTAACAATGGATAGGAATATGGTATATCTGATGAAGTAGATGCATGTTAGTGTATAAAAGTCCTACTAAAGTAAGGAATTTTATTTCCAATATGGTGGTCAATTCAATAGTATGGTAATATATAAGACCGTCGTCAAAGAAAACTAATGAGGTTAGTACTTTTTTTATTGGAGAAAAGTTATATAATTTCTCCTTTTCTTTCAAATTTTTTTTATAGGTGATATATAATAAGAAAAAATTTACTGTAATTATTCGATATAGAGTCATTGAATTAAAATGTGTTGTACACTTTGCAATGGATCTAATGAAAAAGTCAATGCCTTTGGATCTTTCGGATGATTACTAAGCCAAACATAAAGTAATTATGACCCATATTCAAATATATACAATATTTGATGGAGGGATCATCTTAATTTCAACTACGGAACAAAGGCTCTAAGTTTCCAGCAATAATATCAAGCTCGACAACTAGCTCCACCACCACACTAATCCTTAAAACCAAGAATGGCTCTAAATGAAATTGTTAAAACACTTACAACGAACACATAACAATTTGAATTGGAAGAAAGAATATGCATTCAAAACTTGAAACACTAGGTGAATTAATTGGTGACTTTTCTAAACTGATTGGAGTTTCATTGCTAGGTAAATTGCACTAAAAACCATTACTAATTTAAAGCAGAATGCTAGTGCAATAACCTTGAGAAATGAAAAGGAGCAAAATGCCTAGCAAGGAGATATTGAAACATGTAATTGAAGAAGAAATTCATAAAGAAATTTTGATATCTTAAACATAAGTTACTCAGTTAAAGGATTCAATTGGTTGACATCCTAAATCTGTAGTGATAACTCATACTTTTCTTGGACAATTTGTTAAATCCAAATAAGACAAGTTTAAAAAGAATATTTTTAATACTTTTCATAAGTTTGAAGCAAATAATTCCCTTCTTGAAGCAAATAAGAAAGTACCTTGTTTAGCTAAATTTCTCCCAGAAATATTGTTGTGCCCAAAAAAGTTCTCAAAATTACCTAAGCCATCCTACTCGAAAGTATACAAGGTAGTTATGGTAATTACCTAGGGTCGCCTCCCACAAAGGTGAAATTGGTTCACTTAAATTAATTTAAAAATAAAATAAAATAAAACAAATCATAAACTATAGCAAACATAATACAACAACACAATCCCTCAATCATGCATATTTGACTAAAATAAGAGATCAACCCATCATAGCATAATCACATTTCATCATCTCCATACACTTCATTCCTATGTTATTGTCAACAGAAGTATTAAAGCAATAAAATAGTGAATACTGAATGGATTATCAATCTTTAAAAAATAAAATAGGTTCAAGAGATAAAATTTAAAGGAGTTCAACATATGAGTTTAACAAAAATGTTTTGCTACATAGTAGCAGAGATGAAAAGGAATAAATAAATGAATGGCCTCTCGAATGATGAAGCTGGCAATGGATCTCTAGTCAGACTCCACCTCTTTGGCATTGGCTCTCACCTTCTACCTCTAGTCTGCTCACTTTCTCTGCTACTTTTCTCTCTTTCTCCTCTGTTTCTCTTCTTTCTTCTCTAAACTGAAGCTTTGTTTCTCTGCCTACCTATCTATCTCTCTTTTTGTCCCAGCCGAATGAGGGTGTCTGTGATGTGTAGAATCAAAAGTGAATGAAAGATGTCGTCGCCACCCTCCTCTACTTTTTATTTATAGCCTCATCTAGGTTTAGGTTTTCATGCCCTTCATCTTACAACTACCATGTAATAAAATAGACAGAGTGAATGAGAATTTGCACAGGGTGACTATATTTGTTTCCCCGATGAGGGCTGGTCTGCATAAGTTTGCACGATGGTGACTGAAGACAACGATTGTCACCACCTAATGCACGATGGTGACAAATTCAGTTGAGGTCTTGCAAGGGTCTTGCTAGCATAGAAATCACATGCATCCTTTTATCTTTCCTTTGGCCCAATACACAACATATGGCTTGGTCGCTTGCATCACACATAACTTCAAATGGAAGTGTCTAGCCCGGTGGTGATAGAATTGGTGTTAATATTAATGCCTCCTTTAGTTTGTTGAACGCAGACATACACTTGTCATCAAACAGGAAGGCCACATCCTTAACTAAAAGGTTTGTCAAAGGTCTTGCGATTTATGGAAATTCCTTGATGAATCGACGGTAAAATCCTGTATAACCTGAGAATCCTCGCACAACTTTTACATTGCTTGACGGTGGAAGTTTCTCTATCACTTCTATTTTTGCTCTGTCTACCTCAAATGTTTGGTTTAAGATTTTATGCCATAGCACTATCCCCTCTCACACCTTAAAATAGTATGTCTCCCAATTCAACACCGAGTGTGAATCTTCACATCTTTGAAGAACAATGTCCAAATTAGTTAAACATATCTCGAAAGAATCTCCAAAAATTGAAAAATCATCCATGAACACCTTCATTATATCTTCTATCATATTGGTGAAGATAGACATCATACATCTTTGAAATGTAGCCGGGGCATTGCATAGTTCGAAAGGCATCCTTCTGTACACAAATGTACCATAAAGGCAGGTGAATGTGGTGTTTTCTTGATCATTAAGGTAAATGAAGATTTGATTATATCTCGAATATCCATCCAGGAAGCAATAAAATGAATGTCCAGCTATCATTTTTATCATCTGGTCTATGACTGGGAGAGGAAAATGAATTTTCTTAGTCATTGAGTTGAGTTTGTGATAATCTATGTATACTCTCCATCCTATAACGGTTCTTGTTGAAATTACTTCTCCACTACCACTTTCTATTACCATCATTCCACCCTTCTTAGGTACACATTGTACTGGACTGACTTATTAACTATTGAATACGAGATAAATTATCCCTGCATCTAAGAGTTTGATTCTCTCCTTCTTAACCCCCTCCTTCATATTAGGGTTCAACCTTTGTTGACGCTTTCTCATTATTCTACATCCTTTCTCTAGGTTTATTTAGAGCATGCAAACATTTGGGCTTATACCTCGAATATCAACAATCTGCCATCTGTTGGCTTTCATTTGCCTTTTAACAATTTCTACCACCTTACTTTCTTGTTTCTCGTTCAATTGATTGGAGATGATTATCGATAACATTTTACTTTCACCTAGAAAGGTATATCTGAGATATGCAGGTAAAGGTTTAGCTCTAATGTGGGTGGTTTTTTTTAATATATGGTGATATGGGTGCTTCGATTCGAACCAATTTATCTTGATACAATTGAACATCCGACTTCTCCATGTCATCATCTCCTTTAGATTCAAGTTTTTGATATCCATTGTCTATCTTCGCTTCCATTGACTATACTTTTGCAATGCAACTCTCAACTTGTTCTTGTAAATTTTGATCTATAATTTCAAGCTTCATACATGCACTGCTCATATTTGGATTCTTTAAAGCCTTATTCATATTGAATTCGATTTGATCCTAGCCTATTCAAAGTGTTAATTTCCCTTCGTGAACATCAATTATTACTTTCCCTGTATTCATAAATGGTTGACCTAGGATTAGTGGACAGTTCTTATCTTCTTCAAAATCAAGAACCACAAAATTTACAAGAATAATGAACCTGTCCACTTGCAGCATTATTCCAAATGGTCTTTTAATGGATTGATCAACCAACTAAATTAACAATGATGTTGGCTTGACCTCATCCATTCTCAAATTCTTGAGTATTTATAAAGGCATAAGATTAATAATTACACTTATATTGCACAAACACTTTGTGAATTCAAACTTACTAACCACACAGGGTATTGTGAAACTCCCTAGATCCTTAAATTTAAATGGCATCCGACTGGTGACTATGGAACTACAAGTGCCAGTTAGAGGTATTGTCTGATTATCTTCCCAAGTACGCTTCTTTGATAATATGTCCTTAAATTTTTTTGCATATTTAGGCATTTGTTCCAAATCCTCTACAAATGAGGAACTTATTTGTAGCATCTTTAATTTCTCAGTGAATTTTTCAAATTACGCATCTAGCTTCTTCTTTTGTAATAGTTGAGGGGAGACATAAGGTTCACTCATATTCGCTTCTTTCTCCTTTTCTTGATATTTCTCAACGGGATGGATGGGCTCCTTTATTGTCTTTATGGGTGGTTCAAGTTCCTTCCCACTTCAAAGTGTAGTAACCTTTATTTGCTTCCTTAGTTTTGTTCCCAAAGTGCTAGGAAGACTTCCCACATTTCGTGTAGAGAAAGCATTTGACAATTGATTTACTTGGATCTCTAGATTATGGATTGAAGAGGCATAGTTCTTTTTTACTTGTTCAAATTTGCCTTCTAGCTTCTTTTATGCATCGTCTAGAGTTTCAAGCTTATCTAAAATCTTATCCAATTTGGATTCCATTGAGCTCTGTTTGTCTTGTTGGAAGCTTGATTGTCCTTGAGGTTTGAACTATCCTCCAATATTGTTCGTCCACATGAAGTTAGGATGATTCTTCCCCCCAAGGTTGTATGTGTTCGAGTAAGGATTGTTTCCCCCTCCTTGTCCATATTGAGCTCCCATATATTCACTTGCTCTGGATTGTTTTCCTGCATTAAGGAACAGTCCACCGTATCATGGTCTATTTGTCCATAGAGTTCACACTTAAATTACACGACTTTCACCAAAGTTGAGGATGAAGCCTTCATGTTGTTGAGTTGTTGAGTCAAGTTATCAATTTTTGCTTGCATTTCTATCATTTTATCAACAACTAAAATTCCTTTTTGTTCTTGGAAAGTAGTAGTTTGTCTACTTCGCTTGTTCATCTATGGGTAGCTATTACTTGCCATCTCCTCTAACAATTCTTCTGCTTCATCAACTGTCTTTCTCATTAGTGATCCTCTTGAAGCTGCATCAATCGTATCTCTTGTATGTGGGGTTACTCCATTATAGAATGTTTGCAACAAGAACTCCTTGGGTAAGTTATGTTGTGGACATTTCCATTGCAAATCCATATATCTTTCCCACGCTTCATAGATCGATTTTCCGTCACTTTGTTAGAAGTTTGTAATCTCCTTGACGATCTTTGTGGTTTTGGTTAGGCGAAAATACTTATCTAAAAATGCATAAACTAGCTAATTCTAAGTTGTGACATTGGTTGGGTTGAGGGAATGATACCAAGCCTTCGCTCTATCTTTAAGGATAAAAGGGAAAAGCTTAATTCTAACTACATGTTCCAACATCTGATAGTACCGAAAGGTATCACAGATTTCAAGGACGTTCACTATATGTGCATTAGGATCTTCATTTGTTAGTCCATAAAACTGCATGTTCTGTTGAAGCATGTTTAAGAGGGCTGGTTTGATTTCAAATGATGTTGCTTGTATGGGTGGCCTAGTTACTCCTTGATTAGCTGCATTGAATCCTGGTCTCATGAAGTCCATAAGGGTCCATTATTCACGTCCTTGATTCACTCTGTGGTCCAAATCTTGCTGAAATTCCTCGACCATTATTGCTTTTGTGATTTCCTCTTCTTCTTCTTTTTCTTTACGCTAAGCTTTCCTAATGGATCGTTCTAGTCAAGTTATGTCTAAATTTAAGGTTTCTGTTGGATCCCGTTTCCGGAATCCAACTCTTACCAAAATACCTTCATACTTGAGTGTGGTTTCCTTGTAATTCTTCTTGTTCTAATACCACATCTGTTGGGATCGAAACCCAACTGCTTAAATCTTAACACTTTCTATTGGACCCTAAATTTTTAGTGGAAATATCAAAATGGAATATGAGTTTATGTATGGCTTTGAATTATGAATTGGTATATAGATGGTTGTGAAATTAGAATGTGAACTAAGTATGGATGATGAGTTGAGAAACCTTAAGCATAAACCATGGTTATGTATGTAAGATAGGATGTTTAGTGAATGATAAGAGGTTATTGAATATGAGAGTATATGAATTGAGGTTGAGTGTTGAATGGATTCCAATTGGAAGTTAAATTGCTTTGAATGATGTTGTAATAGAGAAAGTGAAGTTGGGAAAATGTTAAGTTTTGTATGAGGATAAAAATGTGTATGTTGATTGAAGGGAAATTCTAGAATGATTTAATTGGAATTGGCCAAAGTTGCCTTCTTTTAAGTTGTAGCTTGTTCTCTTATCTTTCCAACGATACTAATTATGCAAGTTTTTGAGACCGGAGTTGAGAGTTATGCTAGTTACAAGCTAGGATGTCGTGGTAATCGAAATTCCCGAACCTTTAGAGTTTGTGACGTGATCTCGGGCTCGAAAAGGTTGATCTTAGGTAAGATATGGGTATAGGAGAAGTTAGGATGGGTTTAGGACCCTTTGGAGGGGTCTTGGAGGGTGAAAATTTTGCTATACCTGTAGGTTACACAGTCTGCCCGTGTAAATTCACATGGGCTGTGTAAATCCAGGCGTAGGAGACAGTTTTCACCAGAACGTTACACGGTCTGTGCGCCTGACCTTGTAAATTTTACATGGTCCTTGTACCCCCATAACGTCCAAATTTCAAATTGTGTTCTGAATTAAAGTTTTATCCCTAGATGTCTACTTTCTAATGGTCTAAGAATGAAGTCAATCCGACATCTATAGTGAAAGGTATGGCATTTGCGCCAAAGTATGTTCGGTAGGAATCAGAACATGAACATGTTGAGTTTGTCGGGTCATAACTCCTCTGTCCAACCTCCGATTGAGGTGATTCTTGAGACGTTTGATTCCTAAGACATGTATATATCTCTCAATGAAAATTTGTATCATTTGGAGTTGAATTGAAAAAGTTTGATCGAATCTTATGATAATCGGAACGATTTGTTTCCTTCCGATTTTGCTATCTTCTTTCCTCATCCTACTTTTGTTCAATTCTTTGCTTGTAACTTTTTCGTCCGACATCCAATTGAGTTGATTCTTGAAGCGTTGGATTCCTAAGATAATGAATTTCATTTTATGAGAAATTTGTGAATTTATGAGAATAAATTAAGGGTGATAAATTTAATCAAAGTGAGTTGGACTATTTTCTGAACATAGTTTAGTATTTTGAGAAATTCGGGATCTGTGGTGATCCGATTGAATTGATTCTTGAGGTAAATAAAATTAAGATATGGGGCTAAAAGTCATATGAAGGAAGTAAATTTCAATTTTCCCCCTAAGATTTTTAATTTATGAATGGAAGTTCAGATTAGTGCGCAGTTTTTGGGTTAGGAACATCTGAAAGTATTTTGATTATAACTTTTGCTATAGACATCCAATTAAGGTGATTATTGATTTGGATTAAATTAGGGAAATAGAGCTACAATTTTTATGAAGAAGTCGAGTTTCAATTTGGTCCTTAAGAATGTAAATTTTTGGATGGAAATAATGTGCTGGAAAAATGAGTTAACATAGGATATACCCGAAATGTTTTGAGCATAACTTTTGGTGTAGTGCTCGAAATTAGATGATTCTTGAGGCGTTATGAAATTAAGACAATGAGGAACAATTCTATAGAAGGAAAATTTGACTAATTCCTTCAATTGGATGGTGAAAATAATGTCCTAAAGTAGGATAAGATTCAGGGGCAGTTTTGGAAGTTAACTTAAAGATTAAAGTTTATAGGCATATGAGGAGGGGCAATTGGGTCTTTGACACCCATTTTAATGACATGGCATATATAAGAGGGGGAGTTGTCGTTTAGAAGGAAGCAAGATACGAAAATGAAAGAAAGAAAACAAAGAGAGAAGAGAGAAGAGGAGATTTCGTGGAGAAGATGGAGAAAGAGGAAGATGGAGCTAGGGTTTCAGATTTTGGAGGTTCTAAGCTTGGTTTTTCATTGATTTATGAAGCAAAGGATGAAAGAAGTCAAGAGTTTCCTTCCAAGCAAGAAGAATTTCGAAAATGGAGAAGGTTAAGGTAAGAGCTAAGTCTTGATCTTTGAGTTTTTAGTGAGTTTTTGGTTGATTTGGCTTAAGATGGAGACGGGTTTGTGGATTATGAAGTTAATTTTGATGATTATGCCTTGGGTTATGTTTAATTTTGGGATGATGAATAATTAGGGTTTATGTCCAATTGTATGATTTGGGGATTTTGGAAGTTCTTGATTTAGATGTCTTGATATGAGTTTGGGTTTGTGATTTATGTAATCAATTTTGAAAATCATGATTTTTATGAAGTGAAATTTGGGTTAATTTGATTTAGGGAATTTGAAATTGGGAGAAAGAAGAAAGGCTTTGGAGAATTGAAGCTCTAATCAAGCTCCAAGCATGGATATGAGGTGGGTTTCATGTTTATAGTTGAATAATAAGCCATTAAAGATTTTCCCAAATTGAGAGAATAAAATGATTTCAAATATTTTATGATTGTGCATATGTTGTTTTAAAATGATTTAAATAATTGGTTTATATGTGTTCATATACCCCATGAATTGGATTTGAATGGTGATGGGCAAATGCTTGTATATGCATTGTATGTGACTTGTTCGCATATTTGTTATGTTGATATGATGTATATCATGATGATTAAACCATAGAAATGTGATTATGCCATGTTATGTATGAATGAATGCTTGACATTTGGATAAGAATGTATGCCATTGAATGAAATCATGGCATTTTGTTATATGAACATTTGAATTGGATTATGTGCTTTGTTTGGGCTGAGAGGAACCGTTTCGAGTCACGTGCACGTCGATGTCAAAAGCCTTATCCCGGCTGCCCGCTTGTGGCCCACGAGATCTGAAAATGGACTCGTTTCATTCACGGAGTAAACTTCGGTTTCTCTGTTTTGTTCACGGAACCCTCGAGCCAAATTGTGTGTGCATTAGCATTTTGACGCGTTATGTTATGATGTGGATTGTGTGTTGTTCTTGAATGATGAAATGAAATCATTTGTGTTTAATGAGATGATGTATTGCATTATGAAATTGTTATTTTTGAACAAGTTGATACATTTATGTTTTGCGGATTATGGATTTCAATACATGAAAAAAATTTGAGAAACGAGCGTTTTTATGGATTTTCAACAAGAAATTTCTATGGCAGCAAACTTTTGAACCGTTTTGCTTATGATCTATTATAAACCTGTTACCCACGGGCTTTTTAAGCTCACCCCCCTTCATTCCCATCCACAGGTGATGAGAAGAAGATCGGGTGAAAGAGAATGAGAGATTTTGTTTGTATGAGTTCTTATTGAACTATTGTTAAGTTTAGATGTTGTTGAGAAATTGAGAATTATTGCGCATTGTGTGGATTTTGATCATTGGAAAATTGTACATGGCTTGGAAGGCCATTAATGTAATGTAAGCGTTTAGTTCATGATGTATTTGGATGGTGAATTTGTATAAGAACTTGATTTATGGAAATTGGAATTGTGTATGGCTATGGATTGTACATTATGGTTTTATATGTAAATTGAGTAGAGATTGATTGTGATTTGAATATGGATGAACTGGATTGTTTGAGATGGTATTGTAGAAGTGCGTTTTAGAACCATTTGCAGGTTGGGTTAGTTAAAATGCAGCTGTTATGCTGCTAAAATTATGTTAAGTAAAGAATGTATGTATGATTATGTTTGCATGTGTGAGTTTTTATGACAAAAGCAAAGACTAAGGTTTTGGTTAAAATGATACTTATGATTCATAAATGATGGTTGATAAAATTGAGGATGTGGAAATTATAATTTCCAAATTGAAGAAGCCTTTGCCTTGTATTCGATGAAAAGAATGATAAATAAGGAAAGGAAAAGAAAGGAAGAAAGAAAATTTTTTACATCGATTCGTATAGCTTTAGTCTTAAGATATCCACCGCGACCATTTTGACGCTTTTCTAAGATACTGGTGCGGATGTCGGAATTCGTGTTTCAATTCGATTAGATCGTTTGTTTGGTTTGTCTTCGAGCAAATTCTATTTGACTTTGTTTGTATGCTTTGCTTCCAAGTTGGCTTTCGATTCGTTTGGTGTTTTGCTCCGCTTTGTTTTGCTATATGATCCGATTTTTGTTTTCGTCCATTCTGTTTGCTTCGCTTTTCGATTTGCTTCCGCTTTCGTTTTTGATTCACTTCGATATATGATCCGTTCGTTTCGCTTTGTGATCAATCGTTTTATTTGTTCCGCCTCTTTGTGATTCGTTTCGTTTTGGCTTCTGTTTTCGGGTTGGGTCGCCGGTCTCCGGATCGGGTCTCAATACTTTCACTCTTGCTCTGATACAATATCTGTTGGACCCCGTTTCTAGAGCCCAACTTCCTGAGTCCTGAAGCCTTGTGCTTATTACCTTGCAGGGTCATTAGCTGTCACTCCACAATCACGGTGAGCGCACACTATTTAACCATCAAAATCATAAGTTGACTTATTCATATAAATTGTAGCTTTAAGTCTTGAGTTCGTTTTGAAATAAGAATCACCTCAAACGGAGCTATATAACTCAAGATATGCTTAAAATGCCTAAAATAGCTCATACTTTAAACATGCTCTTCTAACCGACCTCTCATTCACTTTAATGCAAACTTCCCCAATTCAACTCCAAATGGCACAAATTTTTATGGAGAGGAAGACATATGTCTTAGGAACCTATTGGTCTAAGAATCACCTCAATTGGAGGTCGAATGAACCTCTTTTGGCGCGATTACCATAACTTTTAATCTAGATGTCGGATTTAGTTCTTTCTTTGACCATAAAAAAGAAGACATATAGATCTACAACTATCATGAAGATCACAAACGAGATTCGGCCTCCAACTATGTCAAAAATCACCATCTTTCCCATAGATGTCCGTTAAACGGACATCCATGTCCGTTTAACAGACATGAATCGAATGCAGAATACCAAATGACCCGAGAAAGTCCGTTAAATGGACATGCATGTCCATTTAACGGACATTGACTGGCCAAGAGGTGTTTTTCCACCCGAGAATGTCCGTTTAATGGACCCCAAAGCCCCCAATGCCTCTCCAATGCTTCCAAACTTCAACCTTACATTCTAAACACTTGCACACTTCCCAAATTTATTCATTTCAAAGCCTAAACACTTCATAACACCTTAAACACCAAGTTCAACTCACCAACTTCACAAATTACAACTTAAATGGTTAATCAAATCCAAAAAATTTCAATCATTAATCATCAAAGCCATCTTAAACACACAAGCTATATGTTCAGCAAAATGGACCTTAACTATATACTTCCAATCCTCATAACTTCTTACTCCATATTCCAATAACTGCATATTATACCTCAATGAAAAAATAACAAGATGATTTAAAACTTTCATGAAGGATGAAAAAGTCATTTCCATCATTAAAAGAGGTAAAAAATCACTCAAAGGCACTGCTCACATAAAGACCAATGAAACTGTAACATAGCATTATGAACAGTAACTGAATGTACTCTCATCCTCATAACTTCTTCATCCTAAGTCCAAAGTGACAAATTCTATATCGTTGGAAAGCTCTCAACAAATACTATAATCTTCAAGAAGACACCTCAATTCAATTCAAACACTAAGAGGGTCTAAAATCTAAGCGAAGTTTCTGTCAAATTTTGCTAAAATTTGACAGCATCTCCTTTGAATATTTAACTAGCCAAACTTCAATCCAATTACCATCACCTGCATAAAACTTAATATTCACAAAACTTCAATCTTTCAACTACCAACTAAATCCAAAAATCCCACAAATACTCAAATGGCAGCAAACACAAGCTTATATCTCTAATCATTCTCAATCCATAAAGCAATCCTCAAGCTACTCCATTTACCAATTCAAACCATACAATGATGAATTTGTATAAAACATATGCAAATTACATGAATTACATTAAAACCCAACACTCTTGCATTTACATGAACAATCTGAGTTATTAAAAAACTTTAGAGGGCATTTAGCCCGATTACAATCCAAAATGTCAAATGTCAAAGTACAGAGTGAATCAATTCTCCAAAATGCAACCTAATGCTTTATTTACAAAAATGACTTCTAAAATAAAAGCATCGGGGTGATGCCTCAATCCCAATACTGTAACTCGGGTTCCCGCTCATCACCTGTGGAGGGGAAAAGGGGTGTGAGCTCGACGGCTCAGTGGGTAACAGCTTAATAATTAAGAAATAAGCAAAAGCATTCTTTATTTCTCACTCTCAAAGCAACTTTCAGATTGATAAAAACCTTTCAAAATCATCAAAACTTTTCACAATTTCATTCCATCATTCATTTCCAAAGCCAAGATCACATTGATCGAAACACTTTCAATTATCAAAACCTCTTGTAAAACTCATTTCATCACACCAATTACACATCAAAATCACATATGCACAGAGAAAGTGGTAAATCAATTTATCAAAAGCATTTACAAAAAAACATAACATACAAAAACAACTTAGACAAGCATATCACATAATCACATATAAGTTGGTTTGGGTGGGTCCATCGGGACGTACTACACATTTCTGCAAAGCGGTCATGTGTAGCCGTAAACATATGTGGGAGTCCGTGAGGAGCTCCATGGCCACTAGCGGGCAGGTGAGAGAAGCCTATAATTTGACAGGTGCACCTATCACATATAAGGGACCACCACAAACCCAAACAAGCATGCATATCACATAATTTACACAATTCATAAACATTAGCCACAAATGGCTCTTGCAAATATTCACTTTCACATGATTTCCCCAAAATGTCGTTTTTTCGAAATCAAGTATCCAAACTTTTTCACTTCACAAATCATTTCACAATTATTTTCAAAATGTAAAAACATCTCATACAAGTTCAAACCATCACAAAGAATCATTTATACAACTTTATAAATCATTTGAAAGCGTTAGATAACATTTATTTCAAAACAATTGAGTAACTTATTATCTCAATCATTAAAATTCTACCCACCTTAGTTCCTTTAGCTAGGAGCTTGAACAATTGGCTTTTCCTTTCACTTCAATTCCCTCTCTTAACCTTCATCAAACATAAAATCCCATAGGAAGCATGAGATGTTAAAATTGGCCATTCTAAGGAGGTGAAAACATGAAAATTAACCCATCTAACTTTACCCATACCTAACTTAAGCTATTTTCACTAAAACCCATCCATAATTCCAAAAGAATTCATATTTCTCTTACCTTAAGGAGAGACCCACGAAAATCTCCTTTTTCTTCTGATGGATGTTTGATCCTTCCCTCTCCTTTTTCCTTCTCCTTTCTAAAGCAAGATGAACTAAAGCCCTAACCTTTCTTCTTCTCTCTTCTTCTTCTTCTTCTTCTTCTTCTTCTTCTTCTTCTTCTTCTTCTTCTTCTCCACTTAGCCGAAATCTCCCTCTTCTATTCTTCCTCCTTGAAATTTCGTAGGGTTCTTTAAAAATGACTAAGAAACTTTGTAACTCTTAACTTAAAAACCTAAGGCAAAACTACGTAGTTTTGATATCTAATCTTCACTAGCCATTTGTCCTCTCTTCTTTTTCCCTTGCAATTTCAGCCTCCACTCCTCACATACGACTACACTTCTTTAAATTCTCTTCCTTTTTATTTTAATTTAAGCTAAAAGACCAATGAAGCCCTCCATGAATGCCTTAGTCTTTAAAAACATGAGTAAACTTCCCAAATTACCCTCAATTCATCTTATTGCTTTTAATATCTAAAAACATACTCCATTATAATTTAAACATAATCCATCAATTAATTTCCATTTCTTAAGAGCTAAAACCTCAAAATAATCTAGACAATACCTCAAAATACTTTAGACATGCTTAAATAAATAAATAAAAATTTCAGGGGCCAACATTTCTCCCCCTCTTAAAAGAATTTCGTCCTCGAAATTCATACTTAAGCAAACGCCAAGCAATACAATTTCTTTACTCATGTCTTCCAAATAATCCTAGTCATTCGCATATTAAAATTTCTCACCACACATTTTAATAATGTTTTTCACCTCTTATCTTAAATAACATCCATAATATATCCAAACACCAATATTTCTAATCGAATTGATTTGGAGTGTAGGATGCTCCAACGTTTCTCATTTAACTTCATCACTCTAAAACTTTCTTTCAAATGATAATATTTAGTAGACTCACTCGTTCTATTCAATTCATTATTTGGTCATTTACTTTCTTAACTAGTTCCTCTTTATGCTTTAGATCACTCACAATTTTTTTTCCACTTCCTATGCCGATAACACCCTAATCTTATCACATCAATATTTCCTTAACATACTCACATATATCATATTTTGAATCCTTTTGTCAGTAGCATTAATTCATAATACTTTCATACGAACCAATTCATAGCGGCTTAGCGAAATTCTTTTTCCTAACTTGAGCACACCTGAGCAAGGTGATACCTTTAGAGACAATTCAGTTTTCACTTAATAATTCACATCACTTTAGTCTCAGTTCATGTAACTCTTATGTCAATCTCCCATATTCCATATCTTTGCCGTGAATCCACCTAATTCATTCATCTTTCTTGATCACTTAATTTCTAATACCTCTTCAATTGATTTGACATTCAATCGTTTTTAAGCCTTACTCATCATAATACAAAAGCGATGACTCTTTCTATCTTCTAACTCCTCATACAGTATTCTATTGAAAACACTATGATGACGATTTTGATGCTTAACGTCAAATAGAACTATACATTGATCTCATGTTCCTACAAACTCTAAACTATAAACGTTAAGCATATCCCCGACAGTTAAAACCATCGACAATTCAAACTTTCAGTCACTTGAAATATTTCTTCTAGGAAGTATAGCTTAAATCTCCATTACTTTTCTCACAGTCTCTTTGCTTAATCATCTTTGCTGGTACGCATACTTCTTATCTCAATCACCCAGTATCATTTTTCCTACTCGAACTCACAATTCATACTCATTT
Source organism: Erythroxylum novogranatense (assembly GCA_029891385.1). Taxonomy (NCBI): domain Eukaryota; kingdom Viridiplantae; phylum Streptophyta; class Magnoliopsida; order Malpighiales; family Erythroxylaceae; genus Erythroxylum; species Erythroxylum novogranatense. Next base: position 71,825,280 of record CM057225.1, on the reverse strand, counting down.
CCAATTTCTTAGTAAGATTCACAATTTTTGAATCTTCAATTTGGGCTTGGTTCATATGAACTGATCTAAACTTTCAGTGACTGATCATTTTTCCTAAAATTCAATTCCACATTCTACACTCTTTACTGCACTAGATTTAATAACCTCCATATCCAAATTTATGACACACTGCTATTAATTTCTCTATTCAATGCATCTAATCATATCACTAGCTTTACCAGTATAACACTCACTTATACAATCATCATCCTTTGAATAACTCTATCTATTGCCTCAGTCTCATGTTCAATTCTTTCAACTCAAGCATCTTTATTGATTTCACATACTTCTTATTAACTTACCCTATATCCTTCTTCTCATTCAAACTTGACACTCATATCTGTTCTCAATCTCATAATCTCTTAATCCTTAATTTGGGGTAAACCAAACCCTCTATTCTATGCTTTCTTTTGTATTAGTTCTGATAACCTCAATATCGCATTTCTACTTAAGGCATCTGATACACCACTTAGCTTCATTTGGATTTTCTAACTAGAACAATCATAGCCTTTCGGTATATATATCAATCCCCTGCGTCTTATAACTACTTCTCCCCAATTTATTGATTGTCTCAAACTTTTACGATCTGCACTTGCATATGTATATTGGAGATATTCCTGTACATATACTGTCTTCAAACTTTCAAAATAATCATTAATGTAATAGTTCTAAATCATGTATCAAATAGTCAACTCATAGGACTTCAATTGTCTCCATACATATGAAATCACTTGTTACGCTGCATTGGATTTTAGCCAAATGTCTTATACAACATCAGTGCATACTATAAAATCTCCAAATCTATATGATATAATTTACCTCAGCATAGTTCCTTCAAAATTCTCTTTACTCACGTTACTCATACACTTTACACTTTTTTTTCTCCATGTATTCAAACTATTTTTCTCAATTCTTCGAATGCCTTTAATACACCATCAAATCTTAAATCTCTTTAGTCTCCAATACCATAGTGCTATTAGGCATCTGTTAACTCAAGCAATCATTATCAAATTTCATATGCCTCTTGTTTGGCCCTCGTGATTTCTTAAATAACTGATCCTTAATGAGATACATTATCTCACTTTCTTTTCAATTTCCTAGTTGACTTCCTTCAGCGAATGATTTTCTCCATTCCTTGAATTTCCTCAGATCTCTCTTAGACTTATTCTCATGTTTGCTCATTTATTCAAATTCCTCCATACATTGTAATTTATTTGCAGACTTAACTTCTTGATTTTAAGACATTCATCAAGTTGGGTTTGCATCTCCTCAACATAATTTCACATAATGTAACTTGAACGTACATACTCCTCATACTAGCAAATTTGTGTCTCCATAGATTCAAGAATCCACTCATATAACCCCTTTATATCAAACAAAATACGTCTTAAAAAAAACATATTCCACCTCCCTGCTTGATGTTCTGTTAGGGAGTGTACTCACTTTCGAATCATTACATATTCCTTCATGATCAGTTCTTTCATTGGTCATCCTTAATATAAACTATCTGATCCGCTTATTCTAACTTAACAAAATTTTTCTTCAAAAGAGGGTTTCTGGCTACCATCATCTATACTCTTTATGCAATCTTGATCAATCACTTATTATCAACTAGTCGTAATACCGCAGGAAGACCAATTTCTATCTTCCTCACAAGGTCATAATGTTCAAAACACCCAAAACCCAAGGGAGTAAAGAACATACTAATTGTCGCACATGCTTGGGTAGCGTTATCAAATTCATCCTATTTTGACCACTTACCAATTCATTGGTCTCCATTAACCCCAGACAATATTATTCTCAGATCAATTTATTTCTCATTATGACATCTTTAACAAATCTCAATCTATTCCCACATGATCATTATAAGCACCTTACTCTAGTTTCCCCTCAAACTTTAGACTATGGGAGCTATGGCTAACAATTATCCAATAAGTCATAAGTTTCTTCCTCTATCATCTCCACACACAAACACACACACACACACACACATATATATATATATATCTATTTTACCTACGTGTTTAATATACTCACTTGTGTATGATGAAGGGTCATCATACAGATACTCACAATAACAACAATTTAACCTTCTTAGACTTGTACTAATATCACCTTCATTCATATAATCTTCCCATCATCCTTCACATTACATCTTACATATATCAATTCACCATTGATTTAAAAATCATCACACAATTTAAAAATGTAAGAAAAATCATTACACAACTTACATATCAAACATGTAGCACATTTCTCAAATCAATCACAAGAAAGAAAAGAAACATTTTTGAAGTAATTGAAAGCATTTCATTCTATTGATTCAAAAACAAACTTTTATTTCTTGATTCGGAAAAAGAAAACTTAAGGGCTCATTACTCAAATTATAAGCTTGTACCCACTTAGGTTCCGATTTCATATTCTTAAGACCATAAGAATCTTTGTTTTCTTTACATTCCACTTGTTCACTTTAAGCTCAATGTTTCCACTTATATCCTTGTCTTCCTCAGACAAGCCATGTCCATACATTTACATCTATATCACATTCGGGGATATATCACCATAATGCCATACATTGCATCACCCATATGCTATTTCGTATTTCCATTTATCCAATGAAAAATTATCATTTTCCTCACTGATTCGGTCAGCCTAAACTCTTAACAATTGCTTATTTGAGTAACTTATACACATGTGCCCATGTAAGATCTCAATTCCGGCGCTCTGATACCATAAATGTTGGATCCCGTTTCTGGAATCCAACTCTTACCAAAATACCGTCATACTTGAGCATGGTTTCCTTGTAAGTCTTCTTGTTCTAATACTACATCTGTTGGGACCGAAACCCAACTTCTTAAATCTTAACACTTTCACTCTTGCTCTGATACAATATCTGTTGGACCCCGTTTCTAGAGCCCAACTTCCTGAGTCCTGAAGCCTTGTGCTTATTACCTTGCAGGGTCATTAGCTGTCACTCCAAAATCGCGGTGAGCGCACACTATATAACCATCAAAATCATAAGTTAACTTATTCATATAAATTGTAGCTTTAAGTCTTGAGTTTCGTTTTGAAACAAGAATCACCTCAAACGGAGGTATATAACTCAAGATATGCTTAAAATGCCTAAAAGAGCTCATACTTTAAACATGCTCTTCTAACCGACCTCTCATTCACTTTAATGCAAACTTCCCCAATTCAACTCCAAATGGTACAAATTTTTATGTAGAGGAAGAAATATGTCTTAGGAACCTATTGGTCTAAGAATCACCTCAATTTGAGGTCGGATGAGGGAGTTATGCCTAAACGAATAGACTATGTTCACACCCAAAAACAAAATAAACCTCTTTTGGCGCGATTACCATAACCTTTAATATAGATGTTGTCTTGAGTCTCATGAAGACCACAAAAAGATATTTGGCCTCCAACTATGTCAAAAATCACCATATTTCCCGTAGATGTCCGTTAAACGGAAATGAACAGAATGCAGAATGCTAAATGACCCGAGAAAGTTCATTAAACGGACATGCATGTCCATTTAACAGATATTGACTGGCCAAGAGGTGTTTTTCCACCCGATAATGTCCGTTTAACGAACTCCCATGTCTGTTTAATGGACGTTGGGGCTCCCCAAAGCCCCCAATGCCTCTCCAATGCTTCCAAACTTCAACCTTACATTCTAAACACTTGCACACTTCCCAAATTTACTCATTTCAAAGCCTAAACACTTCATAACACCTTAAACACCAAGTTCAACTCACCAACTTCACAAATTACAACTTAAATGGTTAATCAAATCCAAAAAATTTCAATCATTAATCATCAAAGCCATCTTAAACACACAAGCTATATGTTCAGCAAAATGGACCTTAACTGTATACTTCTAATCCTCATAACTTCTTACTCCATATTCCAATAACTGCATATTATGCCTCAATGGAAAAATAACAAGATGATTTAAAACTTTCATGAAGGATGAAAAAGTCATTTCCATCATTAAAAGAGGTAAAAAGTCACTCAAAGGTAATGCTCACATAAAGACCAATGAAACTGTAACATAACATTATGAACAGTAACTGAATGTACCCTCATTCTCATAACTTCTTCATCCTAAGTCCAAAAGTGACAAATTCTATATCGTTGGAAAGCTCTCAACAAATACTATAATCTTCAAGAAGACACCTCAATTCAATTCAAACACTAAGAGGGTCTAAAATCTAAGCGAAGTTTCTATCAAATTTTGCTAAAATTTGACAGCATCTCCTTTGATATTTAACTAGCCAAACTTCAATCCAATTACCATCACCTGCATAAAACTTAATATTCACAAAACTTCAATCTTTCAACTACCAACTAAATCCAAAAATCCCACAAATACTCAAATGGTAGCAAACGCAAGCTTATATCTCTAATCATTCTCAATCCATAATGCAATCCTCAAGCTACTCCATTTACCAATTCAAACCATACAATGATGTATTTGTATAAAACATATGCAAATTACATTAATTAAATTAAAACCCAACACTCTTGCATTTACTTGAACAATCTAAGTTATTACAACTCTTTAGAGGGCATTTAGCTCGATTACAATCCAAAATGTCAAATGTCAAAGTACAGAGTGAATCAATTCTCCAAAATGCAACCTAATGCTTTATTTACAAAAATGACTTCTAAAATAAAAGCATCGGGGTGATGCCTCAATCCCAATACTGCAACTCGGGTTCCTGCTCATCACCTGTGGAGGGGAAAAGGGGTATGAGCTCGACGATTTAGTGGGTAACAACTTAATAATTAAGAAATAAGCAAAAACATCTCATACAATTATTTCCACTTCACAAATCATTTCACAATTATTTCCAAAATGTAAAAACATCTCATACAAGTTCAAACCATCACAAAGAATCATTTATACAACTTTATAAATCATTTGAAAGCTTTAGATAACATTTATTTCAAAACAATTGAGTAGCTTATTATCTCAATCATTAAAATACTACCCACCTTAGTTCCTTTAGCTAGGAGCTTGAACAATTGGCCTTTCCTTTCACTTGATTCCTCTCTTAACCTTCATCAAACATAAAATCCCATAGGAAGCATGAGATGTTAAAATTGGCCATTCTAAGGAGGTGAAAACATGAAAATTAACCCATCTAACTTTACCCATACCTAACTTAATCTATTTTCACTAAAACCCATCCATAATTCCAAAAGAATTCATATTTCTCTTACCTTAAGGAGAGACCCACGAAAATCCCCTTTTGCTTCTCATGGATGTTTGCTCCTTCCCTCTCCTTTTTCCTTCTCCTTTATAAAGCAAGATGAACTAAAGCCCTAACCTTTCTTCTTCTTCTTTTTCTTCTTCTTCTTCTCCACTTAGCCGAAATCTCCCTCTTCTATTCTTCCTCCTTGAAATTTCGTAGGGTTCTTTAAAAATGACTAAGAAACTTTGTAACTCTTAACTTAAAAACCTAAGGCAAAACTACGTAGTTTTGATATCTAATCTTCACTAGTCGTTTGTCCTCTCTTCTTTTTCCCTTGCAATTTCAGCCTCCACTCCTCACATATGACTACACTTCTTTAAATTCTCTTCCTTTTTATTTTAATTTAAGCTAAAAGACCAATGAAGCCCTCCATGAATGCCTTAGTCTTTAAAAACATGAGTAAACATTCTTTATTTCTCATTCTCAAAGCAACTTTCAGATTGATAAAAACCTTTCTAAATCATCAAAACTTTTCATAATTTCATTCCATCATTCATTTCCAAAGCCAAGATCACATTGATCGAAACACTTTCAATTATCAAAACCTCTTGTAAAACTCATTTCATCACACCAATTACACATCAAAATCTCATAAGCACAGAGAAAAGGGTAAATCAATTTATCAAAAGCATTTACAAAACAACATAACATACAAAAACAACTTAGACAAGCATATCACATAATCACATATAAGTTGGTTTGGGTGGGTCCATCGGGACGTATACACATTTCCGCAAATCGGTCATGTGTAGCTGTGAACACATGTGGGAGTCCGTGAGGAGCTCCATGGCCACTAGTGGGCAGGCGGGAGAAGCCTATAATTTGACAGGTGCACTTATCACACATAAGGGACCACCACAAACCCAAACAAGCATGCATATCACATAATTCATAAACATTAGCCACAAATGGCTCTTGCAAATATTCACTTTCACATGATTTCCCCAAAATGTTGTTTTTCCGAAATCAAGTATCCAAACTTTTTCACTTCACAAACCATTTCACAATTATTTCCAAAATGTAAAAACATCTCATACAAGTTCAAACCATCACAAAGAATCATTTATACAACTTTATAAATCATTTGAAAGCATTAGATAACATTTATTTCAAAACAATTGAGTAGCTTATTATCTCAATCATTAAAATACTACCCACCTTAGTTCCTTTAGCTAGGAGCTTGAACAATTGGCCTTTCCTTTCACTTCAATTCCCTCTCTTAACCTTCATCAAACATAAAATCCCATAGGAAGCATGAGATGTTAAAATTGGCCATTCTAAGGAGGTGAAAACATGAAAATTAACCCATCTAACTTTACCCATACCTAACTTAAGCTATTTTCACTAAAACCCATCCATAATTCCAAAAGAATTCATATTTCTCTTACCTTAAGGAGAGACCCACGAAAATCCCCTTTTGCTTCTCATGGATGTTTGCTCCTTCCCTCTCCTTTTTCCTTCTCCTTTCTAAAGCAAGATGAACTAAAGCCCTAACCTTTCTTCTTCTCTCTTCTTCTTCTTCTTCTTCTTCTTCTTCTTCTCCACTTAGCCGAAATCTCCCTCTTCTATTCGTCGTCCTTGAAATTTCGTAGGGTTCTTTAAAAATGACTAAGAAACTTTGTAACTCTTAACTTAAAAACCTAAGGCAAAACTACGTAGTTTTGATATCTAATCTTCACTAGCCATTTGTCCTCTTTTCTTTTTCCCTTGCAATTTTAGCCTCCACTCCTCACATATGACTACACTTCTTTAAATTCTCTTCCTTTTTATTTTAATTTAAGCTAAAAGACTAATGAAGCCCTCCATGAATGCCTTAGTCTTTAAAAACATGAGTAAACTTCCCAAATTACCCTCAATTCATCTTATTCCTTTTAATATCTAAAAACATACTCCACTATAATTTAAACATAATCCATCAATTAATTTCCATTTCTTAAGAGCTAAAACCTCAAAATAATCTAGACAATACCTCAAAATACTTTAGACATGCTTAAATAAATAAAAAAACATTTCAGGGGCCAACAGTTTCAGTTGCATGACTCGATCTTCTCGTGACACTTGTGCTCATGCAAGAGCATGATTTCAAAAATAGAAAGAAATAATGAAATCAATAATTAAAAACTAACTAAACGCCTTAAACCATATAATTAAACTAATAGCCTCCTCAGTAATGGTGCCAAAAACTTGATCGTGGTTTTTCGATGTGTGTAAGTTTCAATTGATTAACCTCAATAATCCGCATGCTTACAAGTTATTTGTGTAGTACCTAAGATGTCAATCCCATGAGGAGGGACAATCTAATCCTAAAATCTAAAGCCAAAAACAGATCGCAGAAATTCTAATGTAACGAAACTAAAACAGGAATGCAATTCAATATAGCAAATCAATCAAAGAATCAATCACAAAATAATAACAAATTAGCAATTGCAACGCACACTCAAGAATCTACCTAAGGAACTACCAATTAAGAGAAAAGGAATTTTACTAATCTTTAACACTAACTTAATCGATTATGAATTACTAAATTCTTGGTTCAAGACAATTTTAGGGTTGATTACTTTTTTTTAAGTTATAACCACTAACCCTAATTTATAAACCCTAATCAAATTATAAAAGTTACAATTTCTCAATTAAAAACCTATCCAAAACCTTAAGTAGATCTGAAGTTGTCTAATAAACTATCAAAAATTATTACAAGATCACTCTTCGCATAATTTACTGATTTGATTTAATTCTCGCTCTATTAAATCTCCTCACTCTCGTTAGCCCAATTTAATTATTTTTCACTCGATTCACCCTCTATGTTTATCACCGAATTGTGAAATTACAGAAATTAAATCACAATAAATCTAGTAAAACACAAACAATCAAAATTTCATTAAATAAAAGATAAAACCCTGAAGGTGAGTTTAGAAACAATATCAACATCCAAAAATCCTATCATCAACTATTATTCCAATTCTATACAACAATAAAATTAAAAATAACAAGAAATATGAATTTGAATGGATGACGGGAGGCAGCGACGTTGGGAAACTTCTGATCTGGAAAGTATGTCAAGTGGCTTCTTCTCCACTTCTCCACTTCTCTCTTCATTCTTCTCTTTCTCTATCTCTCTACAAATCTCTCTAGGATTTCTCTGAAAAGTGACTGGTGTAAAAGCTTTTTCCTCTCCTTTGTTTTATTCTTTAAATACGTTTTGTGTTCTAAGCAACCCTAAGGTTTTTCAAGGCCAAAAAGGTCCAAAAATCTCTCAAAACTTGACATTTTTTAGTGTCTGCGTGTCTACCCAATGCAGCCATGATCGTGGCCTTACATGCCACAATTATGAGCCACATTCGAGTCTTCTGTCAAGATCGTGGCAAGTAGGTCACAATTGTGGGCCATGTCTTAGGCTTCTGTCACGATCGTGACATATGGGCTATGATTGTGGGCTAACTCCAATACTTTTGTCACGATTGTGGGCTGTTGTTTTAGCTCGAATGTCTCTGAAACTTTTTCGTTCTTCGATGTTGATCCTAAAATGTTAACAAACACATCAGGATAGCTTAAAAACATAATTATTGTCAAAGACTTGTACTAAACTATAAAACACTTAAACATAAATAATTAACTTAAATTAACACAATTCTAACCTAAATACATACTAAATGATTAAATTAATAATTAAATACATATCAAACTAAGCCTTAAAACATGATATAATTCACACTTATCGGTGGGTTTATATTAATTGTAGGATTTTACCCATCCAACTAACATGATTGGACTTAAATAGAGTAGACATTAATTTCATATTCTATATCTAATTAGAACATTATATAACGAAAGGATTGAATTATATGAAAAATCGTGCACTCAAAGGTTAGTCAAAAGTTCTTTGAAATTTCTAAATATTTAGATGGTCATGATATGTTGTTAGATGATTGATTTTAATTTAAGTGCTTATAAAAATTTATAAGTTCTAATCGTAACTAGTACTGACAGGTACGAGTCAATCTTGCAAGGATTTTAAGTACCAACATTAACCCTTTTCTATTATCTAACCACCAAATCAAGTTATAAGTTTAATTTAAAATAAAATTGATCAAAGTAAACTAAAATTGACATAACAATCAATATCAAATAAGTAGTACCTTAGTTATGAATCCCCCTATAATATCTTAAATACTAACCCTTTATCATGCAATTAACGTAACACCCATATATACCCCTGGGTGGATATTGCGAGTGCCACACACACTGAACACACTGAACACGAAGCATTTCGAAACATACAAAACACTTTATACATGCATTACCAAAATCTCAACAAACATACATCGCATATCATAATTTTGGAAAGCAGCCTGAATTAAGGTTATTAAAACCCATCAAAATGAAAATTCAAGAGTTATAGACATCAAATACAAGTCCAAAAACAATCTCAAAATACATATAAACAAAAAAAAAATAGAATCCTTTGGCCATCGCGGTTATCTTGTCCCAGCTCCTGCGTCCCTCTTTTAAAACCTACATGGAAAAAATTCACGGTGCTAAGCATATAGCTTAGTGAGTAATAACCAAATTATAAGTTAACAACAGATACAGAAATTTAGAACAAAACAAAGTTTTATAAATAACATAATTGTTCAACAAAAGAGGGTATAAACCCTTCAAAAACACAATACAATTTAGTTTATGCCAAAATCAAACTGATATCAGAGTACAAAATCATAAGACTGCTAAATCCATTTACAGAAGTGGGTAACGAGACTTATACAGAAGATACTATAATTGGTGTCATATAATAGAAGAGACTTACGTCTCAATAACAAAAGAAATCGAAGTGTCAATAACAGAAGACATCGAAGTGTCACAGAGGCAGCTGCATACCCTTCTAGGCATGCCTATTTACCCAAAACTAGGACTCAACAGTTTTAAAACAAAACAAGGTCATTTCAGACATTTCATGTGCAAAGCAAGTAGTCAATCATATTCATATACAAGTAGCACTTCCAATGATATAAACATCTATCAAATGCCTCGGACAATCATTTTCTGAAATTCAGAACACAATCAACATAACTCAAATTCAACAAGTAGAACAAAGTAAGGTGTAACCATATAAGATTACTAAAAAAAGATCCCATCTAAATTACTTACAAAATCTCCTTTATTACTTATGGCCTCGACGTCCCGGTAATATCTGGAATCGATCGCTCGATAGTTTCCTCTAAAATATTTAATACAAACACCTACCATTTTTGTGCACAATTATAAATTCAATTATGCACATTCATGTATACTGAATATGTATGATGCATGTTCATAACAAAAATCCTGGTTTCTTATCCTTAATCTTATCACATAATCGATCATGTAAAATCATACTCAATCCCTCAATCCAAATTTATTTCACAATCCACCATCGGGTCCACTTTACTGAATTATTCTCATCAAGAAGGTGAAGTAATTAGGTAATATTTCCTTCTAGAAAGTTTTTCCTCTCTGTCTTAGGTTTCCAATCATACCAAGTTCATCCAATTTGTTTTAGTATTCAATAAGTTATGCAAAAAATACCACAGACTATGTACATTTGAAATTTTTGGCTAATGCATGATCATGCCTCCAAGTTGTACACCTCATAACTCTCAATTACAATATCCAACAATTACAAACTTTATACCAATTTAAATCTGAGACAATAATATAAAACTTTGATGAAGACATCTCAGTCTAATTCGGCTTACATTAATACAGTTTATTCAATAACCACAGGATATAATTTCTGTTCCTGGTAGTGCTACAGCCTAAGCCAAGACACAATTTCATGCCAATTTTGAAAATCTTAGAGACAGAATGAAAATTAGACTTCTTCAAGAAAGTTGTATAAATATGTCTCTAGTTTAATTTGAATTAAGAATAAATCCATTTAGAAATCTATAGATCAAACTATAATTAAAATATTGAAGCATGTTCTTGAAAATCTCCAGTTCATAACATTCCAGCACATACCCTCACTTTGAGTCAATCAATCTTTTTCTAATCAATTAAGATGGCTCTAAATTTTTATAGCATTGTCTTAGGAGCCTATTGGTTCAAGTTTTAAGTCATTTAGAGATCAGATGGCAAAGTTATAGCAAAAGAGTCAGAACTATTCAGTATTAGAAAGTTTGATTTTTGCACTACCACCTTCTACTGTAGAATCACGATTTTTGCACATAATTCTCCATGTTTTGCAGAAACTCTGCTCCATCTTCCTCTCTTCTACTAAATTCCTTATCACAAACTTATACCCTTACATTTATCCCTCTTATTCACTTCCATATCAACTCAACTTAGTCCCAAAACAACTCAAATTCAAGTTTATATTCAAACCGCCAAAACCAATCATACACATATTTTACCATCTTCAACTCTCTCTCTCTCTATTGTAACTTTTTCTAAAACTCAATCTCACCTCAATTAACTCCAATACTTGCAAACAATTCCTCTAACTCATTTTCCTAACTCATCAGTACACATACACAATTTATAAATCCAAGCATCACACTTAGCATCAAAATCCGATTAACACACATGCAATTTTAAATTTATAGCGTTTTTCCCACATTCACAGTTTCAAATTCTCATCTGAGTCATTTAGGACATGTATTCTCTGAACTCTACTGCTATAACTTAACATGCACGCATTCATTTACACACTAAAACATCATCCAAATTCATGTACAATAACCAAAAAATTGAAAGCTCACTTACTTGATCTGAACAAAATTTTCCAAAAGAGAGAGTGAATAAGAGATTTCGGTGAACGGGGAAAAGCAAGAATAAAAATAAACAAAACAATAGTTGGACTGAAATGTTTATTTTGCAAGGTATATCATTGGTGTGAGAACCAAAAATAGATCTTTTGGTGATGAACAAAGAACAAGGAAAGAAAAGTTTAGTGTTGCATGCTTTCGGTGAAGAACTACTAAAAATTTCCTTTTCTTTTCCAAGAAAATACGTGTATCCTTTGCATGTGGGCCATGTGTCAACATGCAAGGCTGCCAAATGTCACAATTTCATTGGTTTATTTGTCTCTTATTGTTTCCAATCCAAAAATATCCCAAAATTTCAGAAATTTCCTAAAATTCACCAAAATTCTGAAATAATACTAATAGTCTCCAAATAAAATTTTAACGCAAATAATCCACAATTCACATTTTAATCGCATTTAGAAGCCAATTATACCTTGAAAATGTCATGAATGCATGTTTATTATTTGTATGTGTCAAAATTCATATGCCCATATCAGCGAACACTCAATTATACAAAGCATATGACGTATTGGAAATTCCTAAATTTTCTAACCCCTAACATGGGGTGTTACAATTCTTCCCTCCTTAAGAAATTTCTTCCTCGAAATTCATACTTGATCTGAATAATTGTGGATGCTGAGCTTTCATGGTTTCCTCTTGTTCCCATGTTGCTTCCTCAAGTCTATGGTGTTGCCAGAGGACCTTTACCAAAGGTACTGACTTGTTTCTAAGTTGTTTAACTTCTTTGGCTAATATAGAAATTGGCCCTTCTTTATACGACAAATCTAGTTTTCACTTGAATTTCTTGCACAGGAATCTTATGTGTAACATCATACTAATATCTTCTCAACATAGAAACATGAAATACATCATGTAACCTGGCCAATTCTTCAGGAAGAGCTAGCTGATAAGCTACTAGTCCAATTCTTTTCAGAATTTCATAAGGACCAATGTATCGCGGACTAAGCTTACCTTTCTTCCTAAACCGAAGTATGTGTTTCCATGGTGATACTTTCAAGAATACCTTATCTCCTACTTGATACTTAATATCTCTTTATTTTAGGTCAACATAGGATTTCTGCCGATCACTGGCAGCTTTCAACCTTTGTTGAATAATCTAATTTTTCTTTAGTATCTTTCACAATTTTTGGCCCAATCATCTTGTTTTCACACAACTCAATCCAACATACCAGAGTTCTACACTTCCTACCATACAATGCTTCATAAGGTGTCATGCCAATGCTCGTCTGATAGCTATTATTGTAAGATAATTATCCCAACTCCTGGGAAACTCCAACACACAACCCCACAACATATCTTTTAATATCTGTATAACTCGTTCATATTGTCCATCTGCCTGAGGATGGAAAGAGGTACTAAATTTAACCTGAGTACCCAATGCTTTCTGTAAACTTTTCCAGAATCTCAAAGTAAATCGAAGATCACGATCTGAAATGATAGACAATGGTGCTCCATGTAGTCTCACTATCTCATTTACATACAAATCTACAAGCCTATCCAAAGAATATTCAGGATGAACAGGCATAAATGAGCAAATTTGGTGAACTTATCTACAATCACCCATATAGCATCATGCTTCCTTTGAGTGAGAGGAAGTCCAGTGACAAAATCCATGGTAATGTTATCCCATTTCTATTGAGGAATAGAAATATGATGTAACAAACCAGATAGGACCTGATGCTCGGCTTTAACCTACTAGTATGTCAGACATTTTGCTACATAATCCACAACATCCCGTTTCATACCTGACCACCAGTAATACTGCTTCAAATCCTAATACATCTTGTTTCCACCTGGATGCATAGTAAATATTGTATTATAAGCCTCAAACAATAGCTTCTCCTTCAATTCATCATTAGCTGGCACACATAGCCGATCCTTATAATACAATTCACCATCACCTTGCACAGAAAAATTAGACTGTTTACTTTCCTGAGTAGCCAAGATAAGTTGTTGTAATTTATCATTAGCTCTTTGAACGTCACAAATCTCCTGTCTCAAAGTAGACCTTGCTTTCAATTGAGCCATCAAAACTCCATCAGATCCTAGTTTCCATCCATTCTGCTTAAGTGATAATGCTGAGATGATCTTTTGACTCAAAGCATCAGCTTCAACATTAGCCTTACTCAGATGGTAGTCCACAATGCAATCATAGTCTTTAAATAATTTCAACTAACGCCGTTGTCTCAGATTGAGTTCCTTCTGGGTAAGGAGATACTTCAGACTCTTATGATCTATGAAAATTTTATTGTTTTCACCATATAGGTAGTGCTGCCAAGTTTTTAAGGAAAACACTACTGCTGCAAGTTCCAGATCATGTGTAGGGTAATTATGTTCATGAGTCTTTAGTTGCCTAGAGGCATAAGCAACTACCTTTCCTTCATGCATCAAAACACAACCTAAACCAATTCCAGATGCATTAGTATACATAACATACTCCTTACCAGAAGTAGGTTAAACTAATACAGGAGCTTTAGTAAGCGTACTTTTTAACTGATCAAAGCTACTCTGACATCTATCATACCATTCATACTTCACTCCCTTCCATAAAAGTTTAGTTAAAGGGGATGCTATCACCGAGAATCCCTTAACAAATCGACAATAATAACTAGCTAGACCTAGAAAACTTCTCACTTTGGTTACATTCCGTGGTGGCTTCTAATTAACAATCGCTTCTATATTACTAGGATCAACTCTAATTCCTTCAGAAGAGACAACATGCCCCCAAAAATGATATATCCTGAAGCTTGAAATCACACTTACATAGCTTAGCATACAACTATCTTTCCCTCAGAGTCTATAATACAATTCAAAGATGCTCAGTATGATCCTGTTCATTCCTAGAATAGACCAAGATATCATCAATAAACACCATAACAAACTGGTCCAAATAAGGCTTGAACACTCTATTCATCAAATCCATAAATGTTGCTAGAGCATTAGTTAATCCGAATGGCATTACTAGGAATTCATAATGTCTATAACGGGTCCTAAATGTAGTCTTTGATACATCCATTTCCTTTACCCGAAGGTGATAATATCCCGATCACAGATCTATCTTTGAAAACACTCCTGCATCTCTCAATTAATCAAATAAGTCTTCAATCCTTGGCAATGGATACTTATTCTTCACTGTGACTCTATTCAATTGCCTGTAATCGTTGCACATCCGTAGTGTGCCATCTTTCTTCTTAACAAACAATACTGGTACTCCCCACAGTGACATACTAGGCTAATAAACCCCTTATCTAGAAGCTCTTGTAACTGCATGTAACATCCCATCACCGATGGGAAGGATAAAATAGTAAAATTGGATCAGGTTGTGATTTTGTACATATATTTCGGCATACATGCATAAAATGGCCTCTATACAAATATGAAAAGTAATTTTTACAAATGCACAAGATTGTCCATGCACTCGTGACAATTTCTTGACTTTCGTGTCTTTGTGAAAAATGTGAATTTGTGTGTGTGAAAAATTGAATTGGAGTGATTTATGTGTATTCTGCATAAAAAAATTTCAAAGTAGGTACCGATGAGATTTTTGGTATTGAAAATGACTGTCCAAATGACACTCCAATTAAAGACATGATTTAGGAATTTTGTTTTAGCATGAGCCATTGAAATTTGAAGAGATTTATGAAAGTCAAAGTAAATGAATTGATTGAATTGGAAATTGATAGGTATGAAAGTGAGTGATTCTGAAAGAATTGAATCTCAATTCAGTCCCTAAGAGTCTGAATTTCTGAATTGAAGAAGTAAAGTTATAAGAATTTGTATAAGGGAAATTTGGGCATGATACTTAAGATTATAAGGCATAAGGTTAAAGAATTGGGCAAAATGGACTATTGTAAATGGGAAAAAGAGGAGGAACCGTGCAAGAAGAAGAGGAAGAGAAGAAGAAAATGATTTTTGACGAAATCACGAAGAATCTAAGGATTTTGAAAGCCAAATCAAGTAAGTTTAAGCCTCTTCCCTCTTGATTAGTTGATTGATTCTTGTTTTGAGTGTTAAAAGTTATAGAATGGGTGATTTACATGTTTGATTTTTAGGGTTATTGTGTATGGATGAATTTTGATTGTTTTGTGAACGATATTGGTTTAAAATGAGTTGAAAATGGAGTATAAGTGATGTTTAAGTGTTTAGATGATTTATGTTTTGAAAAATGGGAGGAATTGGATTGAAATTGTTAAGAAATCAGGTTTCGGGAGGCTTACAGGACTCGCACGTCAGGATGTGCTCATGCGCACACCGCGGTGGACGAAGGCTTGCACGCCACGGCGCAGGTGAACGTGCACGTCGCGACGTAGGCGAGAATGCACGCCGCGGCGCACACTTGAGCCCTCGTCGCGGTGAGCTTTCTCACGTCGCGGTGAAATACTGTTCCCGGACAAGTTATGTTTTGGGTTTTAAACCATAACTTTTTATACCGATATTCAAATGAGATAATTTTAGATTTGTTTTGAACTAGAGACAACGGTCTATAAGTTTATGAAGAAGGGAAGTGTTGATTCAGTCTTTGAAAGTTCTCAATTTTGGATGGAAGTTTAGTGAAAAGTATGGTTTCGACATAATGATAGTCCTTATATGTTGGACAATGATTTTCAGATTTCTGAAACAAATTGAATAATGTTAGTGTCTATTGAGTTCCAATATTGAGGAAAATCTGTGACGGGAAATTGATGGGATAGTGTCGGAATGTCATGAAAGTGCATAGTACATATCTTTAAATTTTTGCATGTGCATTATTGCTAAATTGGACAATGTGTTAAACGAATGTGTTTTGACTTATGATAGAGGCACATTTGGAACGTCAGCCCTTCAACGTCCAAGTGTTAGCGCGGAAGTCAAGTGAGTGACCTAGATGGATCTCCAATTATTAAGTGTTATAATTCAGTGATTTTAATTCTCTGGAGTATAATAGTGGGACAGTGTTAATTGTGAACTCCGGACAGAAGGTCCGGAGTATTGGAGTGATATGATATAGAAGTGTTATGGGTATGTGAAATTGTGATTGTGTTTTTAATGTGACAAATTGTGAATCAATTGTCCGATTGTGATAATTTGGAAATAATTGTGATATAGGAATACGTGAATAAAGTGATTGAATTGTGGAAGAAATGAATACGTGAATAAAGTGATTGAATTGGGGCACATGTTGCTCATACATGAATGCAAAATCAGTTAATGACAGTTGTGACCGGAGCAGCTACTGATCAGAGCTTTTAGCTCAACGTTATATTTGGGCCTCGAGCCCCACAGTGATTCAGAGCCTATGGCTCAACGAATAATGAGCCCTTAATGGGACAATTTCAGAGCCTATGGCTCAACGATTAATGAGTCCTTAATGGGACAGTTTCAGAGCCTCTGGCTCCACGATTAATGAGCCCTTAATGGGATAGTTTCAGAGCCTCTGGCTCAACGATTAATGAGCCCTTAATGGGACAGTTTCAGAGCCTATGGCTCCACTATTAATGAGCCCTTAATGGGACAGTTTCAAAGCCTATGGCTCAATGATTAATGAGCCCTTAATGGGACAGTTTCAGAGCCTTTGGCTCAACGATTAATTAGCCCTTCATGGGACAATTTCAGAGCCTCTAGCTCAACGATTAATGTGCCCTTATAGGGACAATTCAGGTGCTCAGTCACAACACTGAAATAAATTGAAAAAGTGTTACATGCTGCATTTGATTTGATATATATGATTGAATGATAGGCTAAATGCCATATATTGATGTGATAACAATCATAGGGTACATCTAATTGTAAAATGTATGACTAATTGTGATATGCCTAGCGTTCTATGAAATATTAGGGCTGTTGACCAGAGTTGCCACCAATCAGAGCTTTTAGCTCAACGTGCGAAAATGAGCTTCGAGCTCATGAGTGATTCAAAGCCTCAGACTCAACGTATAATGAGCCCTGTATCCAACATTGGATAAGGGATAGATATTAATGAGGGCACTCGGTCACAGCAAAATGATAATAAATGATAAGTGAGTGAAATAAGTATGTATCAAAAATGAGATATATGAATGTGGATTTCTGTAAATGTGTAAGTGGGCAATTTTGTGAAAGTGTATTATGAGATAAAGTTAGATGTATGTGAATTGTAAAATGAGATCAAATAGACAGCAATGTGAATATAGGTTATGAATTGATTTTGTTACACGATTGAGCGGACCATCGATGATAGTCACTCATTGAGTTCGTAAAACTCACCCAAAATTTGCAATTATTTTTTAGGACTCAAAAGAATACCCTGTTAGGCAACGGGTGTATAGTGATTGCTTGAGAGTGATAGAAGAGGACGGGATCAGTTGCGTCTGCATTAGTGTGAGGACTTTGGTGTTATATTATTGTGTATTTATAAGAGGATCCTCGTGGTTAATGTATTTACCGGTTTTGTTATGTAAATTGTTTTCTGCAATATATATATAAAATGTAAGTGTATGTTTGTTTTTTTTAAAAAAAATTGTTATGATTTGACTGAGTGATGTATCACGCCACCTTCGCAGGCACGGACTCGGATATCATCATCGATGTCGGGTCCGGATCTTATGAGAGTAGGGTGTTACATTTAGGTGGTATTAGAGCCCAGAACTATGAACTTACATGGGCATTTTCTGAAATATAGGTGATCGCGGCTCTGTCGATGCGATCTTACGATCGATCCTTGGAAACCGGTCAAATAAAAGAAATTCCAAGATTGCGGTATAGAATGCAACCTCGGGTCGTCTCACTTAATTGGAACCAAATAAAAATGGTCTAACCTAGCCTAAATGTCAAAAATTGCAATCGAAGTTGATAAAATGGGATTTGGTATTTTGGTCAAAATGATAAAGTAATCAAGATAGACAAAAAGTATAAAAGAATATTTTTAGAATTTTAGGAATAATGCAATTAACAAGAGTAAGATAAAAAATCAAATTGATAGAAATCCTCTTGAAAATGGCGCAGGCTATTACGGTTCAAAAATGATTTTCAGGGGCACAATCCACTAAGTTTCGAAAGATCAACCCTAAAGGACTCTTTAGGTCCAAATATTTAATTAATGAACTCCATTATTTAAATCCTTGTTAAAAACCTTAGTGTGAAAATGGACAAACAATTGCAATCGGTCAATTGGATAATACACAACAATCTCAATCAAACACAACTAGGTAGATGAAGACCGTAAATGCAATATCCAACGACATATATGAAACTTCATATATTAAACATCAAAAGTTCTACGAATTACTTTGTCCAAATCTCAATATAGTGTTCAACACATGATTAAACTATAACCATGCTAATCTAGCTACACCGATGCAATCTCTAACTCAGAGTTTTACACAAATATAACTAAACTTTCGACACTATATGATACTCCCCTTTGAAGCTTCCGTGAACTCAAACCATTGCTACATCTTCAAGAGGAAGGTTGACTCAGCCACGCATTACTCTGGTTGATCCCTCAGATACTGGAGATGGAACGATGTTCATGTTGGCAGAAGACACTGACGGTGACAATGTTGATGGTTGTAATCTACGGAGATGAAAATGTGAAGACGATGTCGAAGGACGGTGTCGTCTCTCTACTGCCTGAGTAATAAAATCTACGCCTCTCCCCGTCTCCACACTCCGTGTCTTGATTATGCGTGTGTAAGTCTGCTCATGACCTAAAAACGGCAAGTTTTTATATGATGGGTGCGCAGGTCGGGTCGGAATAGTGAGATAAACTTTCCATAAAAGGTCAGATATCTGCTCATACGTCGCGACGTATAAATAAAAATTCATCGTGACGTGTGAATTTGCATGCTCGTCGCGACGTCTGAACTAATATTCGCCGCGACGTATGGAAGTGACTTGCTCGTCGCGGCGTATGGATCAAAACTCGTCGCGAAGTGTGGATGGACCTATGACTGTTGACTTCCTGACGTTGACTCCTTTGTTCCTGCAATAAAATAATAACAATTTGCAGTATCAATTGTCCTAATGAAAATTATGGAGAAATAAGAATTAAATCATGACAATTTTCTGACAAATTGCGAATTGAAAGAACTATGTATGAGGAACCAATTTAAGCATAAAAATCATCAACTAGGAGTCAACAAATGAATAAGAAACTATGAAAATGTAGCCAATTTATAATATAAACTTGGCTCAATCAAATTCCCCCACACTTAGACCTTTGTACTCCTGGACAAAGTTTACAAGAGTTAAAAAGAATACAAGAGGAAAAGAAAATATCTACCCATGCTCAAAACAACAAAAGGTCATTGACTCAATCCATTTCCCAAGAATTCAACCACAGCAAAATGAAAGAGTGCTACTAAAACAAACATTGAAAGAATTCAAGTACAAGAGATTGAAAAAAAGAGAATCACTCAAGATATAGTGTTTGCGCTCAGCTCACTTGTGTGTAGGGATATTTTTGCTCTCAGTCTGCTTAATTCATCTCTTACCATAGGCTTGTGTCAATTCTATTTCTCCACTACAAGAACTATCATTTCAAAGATCAAGAGGACTTTTAGGGTTGTAATGTACGGAAGGCTAAATGAATGGATGAAGTGAAAGAAAGAAAAAAAATAGTATGAGCACATGCACTAAACAAAGAACTGATGCCATAAATGTAATGTTTCTTTATTTTACATTCATGCAAAATATCTTTGCATAAATTGTTATTGAGCTTGCTTTTTTTTAATGAAAACACTTTCTGTTCCCTTTTTGGAACTTTTTTTTAATGAAATATAACGAAGCAAAATAACTAATGACACCATAAAAATATGAATGCAAATGCTCATAACAAGAAGGCTCAAAGGGCTAGCAAGGATAAATATATGGGGACGGTGTTTGGGACAAGGTGGAAGAAAGAACGCCTCTATCATATCAACAAAAATCTAGTCCATTAAGCTTCAATTAAGAATTAAAACAAGTTCTAGAGAAGAATGAAATAAGCAGACGCACACAAAGATAGAAGAAAATTTGGGCTCAATATCCTTCCAACAAGGGTATTGTCTCTATGCACAATCTCAAGTCTCAAAAACTTAAAATGCTACTTTGTTAGCATGCTTCCATTCACTGTGTTTTGAAAAAGTGAAGAGCAAAATTTTTGCCAATTCCAATTATTATTAAAAGAATGGGAGGTGTTTTCAAAAACTAAGCATCATTTTGAAACTAGTAAAAAATTTGAATACAACAGCCACAAAAATCCAGTGCAGAACAAATTGGATTGAGTGAAAAAATGAAACACAAATCATTCCTGCAAGATGGGACGTCGCGGCGTATGACATGGAAATACGTCGCGACGTGTAGACGTCACGGCGTATAAGGAAATACGTCGCGAAGTATACGCATTGTGAAGAAAAGCTTCACCGTGACAAGTGACCACACGTCGCGACGAAGAGATGCAGAATGACAGAAAAATGTAAAGTTCACCAAGTTTATCGACAGAATGCACCAATTGGCCAACAAATAATATTTTCCTCAATGAAACATAATATCAACAGTCATGCAATGTGAAAAATAAATAGGGAAATAACTCCCCCACACTTGAAACACACGTTGTCCTCAATGAAAATGCAAAAGAAGCGCAAATGCAGAGAAATTCAAGAAGGGATCTCCAAAGTATTATTGAAAAAAATGAAAGAAAAACTAAAGAAGCAAACTATCTAAATGGCTCTCCTCCAACTCGTTAAGACAAATAGTAAATGTGAAACGCAAAAAGAAAGGAAACAAGTGAAGGAGACGAAAAACCTGATATTTATGGTGGCTTTTGGTTCTCATAATAGAGCTTCAAAAGGTGGCCATTCACCTTTAGTCGAGTGCCAGATTCTTCATGTAGAAGCTCTACCATACCAAAATTGTGTACCTTTGTGACCAAGTACGGTCCCTCCCAACGAGTATTGAAAGTCCCATTTTTGAAAGTGAAACGAGCTTTGAATAATAGGACTTTGTCTCCTTCTTTGAAACTTTTCCACCTAATGATCTTGTCATGCATCAATTTTGCTTTTTCTTTGTAGAGTCGTGCATGCTCATATGCCTCTAACCTTAATTCCTCAAGCTCTTGAAGTTGCAACTTCCTCTCCATTCCGGAAGATTCCAAGTCCATATTGCATTGTTTGATTGCCCAATATGCTTTATGCTCCAATTCCACAGGTAAATGGCAAGCCTTCCCATAGATTAAACGGTAAGGGGACATACCTATGGGTGTTTTATAAGCAGTCCGATACGCCCATAGTGCTTCCTCGAGGCGAAGGCTCCAATCCTTCTTGGATGGCTTTACTATTTTCTCCAAAATATGCTTCACCTCTCTGTTGGAAACTTCAGCTTGTCCATTGGTTTGTGGGTGATATGCAGTGGAGACTTTGTGAGTGACCCTAAATTTCAAAAATAAGTTATCAATGACTCTATTACAAAAATGGGTTCCCCTATCACTCACCACAGCTATGGGTATACCAAATCGACAAAAAATGTTGGACTTAAGAAACCTAGACATGGCTTGAGCATCATCTTTTCTAGTGGGGATGACCTCTATCCATTTTGACACATAATCCACAGCTAAAAGGATATACACAAATCCAAAAGATGGAGGAAATGGTCCCATGAAATCAATTCCCCAAACATCGAAAATTTCACAAAATAAGAGAGGTTGTTGTGGCATTTCATGTCTTTTCCCTAATCCCCCAAAACTCTGGCATTTATCACATGACCGACAAAAGTTAAATGAATCCTTAAAAAGGGTAGGCCAATAGAAATCAGACTCGAGAATTTTCCTAGATGTTTTTCTTGCACTGAGATGCCCACCACAAACCATTGAATGACAAGCCGAAATTATATCATCATACTCTTCATGAGGCACACATTTCCTGATCACTTGGTCACTGCACATTCTCCACAGATGAGGGGCATCCCAAATGTAATGTCGAGCTTCACTCTTAAGCTTCTGAGCTTGTGCCTGAGACATAAAAGGAGGAGTGAGTCCAGATATTATATAGTTAACAATATGTGCATACCAAGGTTCTTTAACAATTGAAGCACATAGGACCGAATCAGGGAATGAATCACAGGTAAGGTCAGAAGAGTCCACTCCCTGTGTGTCGTTGGGTAGCCTGCTCAAATGATCGGTTACGTGGTTTGCTGCTCCCGCACGATCCTTTATCTCGATATCGAATTCTTGGAGCAGCAATGCCCACCGGATCAACCTAGGCTTGGATTGTGGTTTCTTGAGGAGATACCGAACAGCTGCATGATCAGTAAAAATGGTAACATGTGAGTTCAAAAGATATTGCCTAAAATTTTCCAAAGCGAAAACTACTGCAAACAACTCTTTTTCAGTTGTTGTATAGTTGATCTGAGCTGGATCCAGTGTCTTTGAGGCGTACGCAATGACTCTTGGTAACCTCTCCTCCCGTTGACCAAGCATAGCCCCTACAGAACAATTAGATGCATCACATGAAAGCTCGAAAGGTAAATTCCAATCAGGAGCAACAAGAATAGGTGGAGAAATGAGTTTTGATTTCAGCATGTTAAAAGCACTCTTGCAAGAATCATCAAATTCAAATTTTTCATCTTTTTGTAAGAGTTTGGAGAGAGGTAACGCAATTTTGCTGAAATCCTTTATGAAGCGCCTGTAAAATCCTGCATGACCCAAAAATGAACGGATGTCAAGAATACAAGTAGGGTAAGGCAAAGAAGATATAACCTCAATCTTAGCTTTACCCACTTCAATCCCCTTGCTAGAAATTAAATGACCAAGCACGATACCTTCACTGACCATGAAATGACATTTCTCAAAGTTCAAAATCAAAATCTTTTCAATGCATCTTTGTAAAACTCGTGTAAGGCTGGACAAACAAGCATCAAAAGAATCACCATAGACAGTGAAATCATCCATAAATACTTCCATGCATTCCTGTAAAAATTCACAAAAACTGCCATTACACAACGTTGGAAAGTTCCTGGGGCATTAGACAAACCAAAAGGCATCCTTCGATATGCAAAGGTGCCAAAAGGACATGTAAATGTGGTCTTGTCCTGGTCCTCCGGTGCAATGGGTACCTGAAAGTATCCAGAAAAACCATCCAAGAAACAATAGTGTGATTTTCCCGCAAGCCTTTCAAGCATCTGATCAATGAAGGGAAGAGGGAAATGGTCTTTTCTTATGGCATCATTTAATCTCCTATAATCTATACACACACGCCACAAATTTTGCACTCTCGTAGGAATAAGCTCATTCCTATCATTTTTGACCACTGTTATTCCACTCTTTTTAGGCACTACATGAATTGGACTAACCCACTCACTATCAGAAATGGGATATATTATCCCTGCACTCAACAACTTAGTGATTTCTTTCTTCACAACATCTAAGATAAGTGGGTTAAGCCTTCTTTGAGGTTGCCTCATCGATTTTGACCCCTCACTCAATAAGATCCGGTGTGTGCAAATGGCTGGGCTAATGTCGGGTATATCTGCTAGAGTCCATCCTATAGCTCTCTTGTGCTTCCTCAAAACATTCATGAGCCTCTCTTCCTCAATGTGGGACAAGGTACTAGCAATTATTACAGGTAATCGCTCATTAGACTCAAGGTAGGCATACTTTAAGGTTGAAGGAAGGGGTTTGAGCTCAAGCTCAGGAGGTTTTACAACAAAAGGAGTCAATTTATGAAGTTCAAGAGAAAAGAGATCACTCCCTTTTTCTTCTGGTGTCAGGTGTGGCTCCTTGTAGATGGTAGTGGCTAATCCTTCCTGCTTCCCTGAAACATGGACAGAAAACCTTTTTCCAAGATCAAGTGAATGTAATCCAGTGTCCTCAACTAAGTCAATCATGTTCACACCCAAAAGTGAATAATCCTTATGTGGGTGCTTCATTGCCTCATACATATTAAAGCTCACCTGCTGGTCACCTACCTCCATGGTGATCTTACCTTCTTTCATGCTTATCATTGTGCTCGCAGTCCGCAAAAAGGGTCGTCCGAGAATTAAGGAAGTGTCCTGCACAACTTCAGAAGACATATCAAGCACATAAAAATCAGCAGGAAATACTAAACCCTTAACCTGGACCAAGATGTCCTCGATGATACCCACTGGATGCCTAAATGATCTATCAGCCAACTGGAGGACAACAGATGTAGGCTTAATACTCTTCACTCCTAAGGCCTCATAAACTGACTTAGGCATCACATTTATCGCTGCCCCTAGATCTAGTAAAGCTCTACCTATGGTCATTTTCCCTAAGCTGCAAGGGATGGTGAAAGATCCAGGGTCTTGACACTTAACAGGTATCTGCGGCTTAAACAAGGCTGACACATTGGAGATCACTTGCACTCTCTCATTTGGCCTAAATTTCCTCTTGTTTGTGCACAAATCCTTCAAATATTTTGCATAGGCCGGAACTCTCTTCACTAAATCTAGCAAAGGCACATTCACTTCAACTT
The DNA here is from genome assembly GCA_029891385.1 of Erythroxylum novogranatense. Classification (NCBI taxonomy): domain Eukaryota; kingdom Viridiplantae; phylum Streptophyta; class Magnoliopsida; order Malpighiales; family Erythroxylaceae; genus Erythroxylum; species Erythroxylum novogranatense. Next base: position 71,799,753 of record CM057225.1, on the reverse strand, counting down.
TCCCAAACAAGTCAATGATTTCTTTTTCATGTTGTTTTTCATTTAAGTGCTTGCTCATCAAATATGAATTGGGAAAAGGAAGGTCTTGAATACTTACCTCTTTACCTTTGCTGGATTGCTTGCTCGATTCTTCACTTTCTGCTTGATCATTGGAACTCTCTGAAGTAGTTCCCTTGTTCCTTAAAGCATGCTTTTTCTCTCTCAAAAGCTCTTCTTCCCTCACACTTTCTGATTTCTTGAGCTTGTCCTTTGGTGGAGGTACTGACTCACTATCAATCTCATCCTCACATGGCTCTTCTTCTTCTTGGGGCTTAAACCTCACTTGCTTCCCACTCCTAAGGGCAATGGCATTCAGACTCTTCGGATTCATCACAGTATTGGAAGGAATGGTCCCACTGCTTTTCGCTTGATTTTCACTCATGTTGTTAGACAACTGAGTGACATAGGAATTTATGTTCTCCGCCTTGGTCTCCCATGTTGGATCTCGTACAGTCCGAGTATTCACAATACACTGCGGAAAAAGACCATACAACAACATGAGTATAATCGAGAATACCAAAGATGTACGAAAATACCTTATTTTCGTGGATAGATTACTTCTTTTTGGATTCCAAGACACTGCAAAACGCGAATGCCCTCTACCAGTATCCACACGAGTATGCACGATCCGGGCTTCGGCTGTGGTGTGCTACCATGTTCAGAAACTCTTCCGAACGCCGCATAATTATTCTCTCGGATGGCGGCAAGGGTTTCGTCTTTTTCTTCCCTTGACCTATACAGTACTATATTTCCTTAGCCATTGGACAATTCTTTCAGTACTATACAGTCAATCAGTCTGTTACTCCAAAATTTTCGGTCCGGGTATTTTCTCCCGAATTTCCAGAAAATTTCCTATAAACCACTATCAATTACCAATCACTCTTAAACAATTCTAAATCCGTCATTCGAGCTCACTTACTCTTAATTTCTCAGTCAATTTCAATCCAGTCAGTCCAGTTAGTTCACAATTCAATCAGTTCATACTTCCACTTAAAATGCCGGAAAAATCATAAATGCATGTACCTATGAATAAATGCATATGCAAGAAACCTGTTCCTCTATAATTAGAGGCCAGTAACATGCTCAGTCAGTGAATGCAGTGAAACCTATCAGTGTAACCCAGAATTACTATAATACCTTGCTAACAAAGAAGCGGATGTTACAAAGATAATCAACAGATCCAAAAAGAACATGCATAAAATAAAAATACTTTCATATCACGCAACCAAAACGTGAGCACATGTAATCAAAACATGCATATTTTTATCTCTACAGAATCCAAATCCGTAAACACATGTAATCCAAACATGTATATATTTTCGATTATACAGATGCCAAAATCGTGAACACATGTAATCAAAAACACGTATATTAACGATTTTACAGAGGAACCTGGCTCTGATACCACTGTTGGATCGCGTACGGTCCGAGTATTCACAATACACTGCGGAAAAAGATCATACAACAACATGAGTATAATCGAGAATACCAAAGATGTACGAAAATACCTTATTTTTGTGGATAGATTGCTTCTTTTTGGATTCCAAGACACTGCAAAACGCGAATGCCCTCTACCGGTATCCACACGAGTATGCACGATCCGGGCTGCGGCTGTGGTGTGCTAGCAAGTTCAGAAACTCTTCCGAACGCCGCACGATTATTCTCTCGGATGGCGGCTAGGGTTTCGTCTTTTTCTTCCCTTGACCTAATGAGACCTAAGTTTCTCTATTTATAGAGAATCCCTAATCTCATTCAGGCCCTATTAAGTTTTGGCCTATTATATCATATATAATAAAAGCCCAATAACTTAATTAAATCCATCCCAATAAATATATCTAAATATATTTATTCAACACCTAATAAATTAGGCCTAAGAGAATAAGCCTAGATCATATCACTCTTTGTGTGCGACCCTGTAGGCTCATTTGATGTTGGCAATAGGCTTGATTACACTTCAAGGCCCATAAGTCATAAGCGGCCTCTAGCAAGACATTATGACTACCCAAATCAAATGAGGATCGATAATCCGATTTAACTCAGAATTATGGTTATAGGCTTAGTCCTTTGTAACACGATATCAAGATTAATCACAAGGCATGGTACATGTCAACCTTTGATTAATCATAGTTTCTTGATGCCCAAGTTGATCGATTATAACAAATGACATTGATGACTCTTCATCAATTCATTTGAGCATGGCCATGCATTTCTTCACCACACTTGTCAAGAGGCCCAAATGATATCTCTCTCATTTAAGAGAGGTACAAATCCCATCTACGTCATTCACATCCCTCCGCATGATTCATTTAGTGTCCAACATAAGACTATTTGTTATTCGGTTAAAATAACTTAGTCTAATATCAAAACACTAAATTCCTCATGTAGGGAACCATGATGACTTCAGGTCAAAGGACTAAAGTCAAACCATATAAAGAATCACTAATGACATGAAACCATGTAGTATTCTTTATGTGGGTCGGTCCAATATATGTTTTCTAACATATATCTATGTTTCTGATTTGATATCTCATATCCATGACCAGTAAAACGTGATCATCAATCAGAACACATACTAGTCTTAATTCATTATTGTTCCACCAATAATGATCGACCAGGGACAGTCTAGAATAGTGTTATAACGCTTATGGTTTTACTATCAAGTCACATACTTGATGACATAAGTCTAATACTATTAATGGAATGTAAATCACATTACATAAACGAAATACATGCATATATGAAACGGAATACCTCATAATATATATTATTGACAAATCATAATGTTAATACATGAATCACAAATGTTCATTGGCCTAGGGCACACTACTAACATCCCACTGTTCCATTCTCTTCTCCAAGGCATTGAACCTGGCAGCAGTCTTTGAGGAATCCTGTTGAATCAGAGAAGCAATAGCATTAAACTGGTTAGCATTAGAATCCCTCTCTTCCTTCATCAGAGTCATCATACTGTGAAGCAACTGATTGGTATCTTCCTTTGGTGGGACTATCAGGGCTTGTTGTTGATTAGGGAACTGGCTAGTGGAAGTGTCATCTCCTCCCCCTTGTGAAAATCTGTTTTGTGCCCTGCTCTCCTCATTCCTCCATCTGAATCTAGGATTAGACTTCCATCCTTCATTGTATGTGTTGGAGTATGGGTCCCACTTCTGATTCTTCCTTCCTTGATACATTGCCGAAACTTCCTCATATCCTCCAGTGGCAACGTCAAATATGCATTCTGAACCCACAATTTTCACAACTAGGTGCGGTAAGCTCTGTTGAAGAAGTAGAAAGTTGCACATTTAAATTTTTCAGCTCGGCCGTGATGCAAGACAGCTGTGATGTTCTCCGACTTTCCAAAGAATCCACTTTCGATTCTAGGCTTTCCATTCTTTTAGCTTGAGCTGTCAAGGCTCCCAACTCATGCACTCCTCTTTAATCTCTTACATCAGATCATTGATGGTTTAAAGCCATCTTTCGATCAGTCCCATGCTTCCAATGTAAGGTCAATCAGGATCCTCCAGATGCAGCATCTAACATACCCTTCTCCTGGCTCTTCAACCCATCATAGAAATACTGCACCAATTGTTCATCAGGAATTTGGTGATGGGGGCATCTGGACAAAAGATCTTGGAAGCGGTTCCAATAATCATACAGTGACTCATCATAATCCTGGCGGGCTGAATAGATTTCCTTCCTCATCAAAGATGTCCAGGAGGCTGGAAAATATTTCTCCAAAAATGCTTTCTCAGTTGGCCCAACTATGATAGGCATTAGCCACATGCCCTAAGACTCATGTACCACTCTCGCCTTCCTTCCAAGGACAAATGGAATACCTTCCATAGACTTGGTCCAAAGTAGCTCCTACCACTTCATACTCTGCAGGATCATTGTCAAAGCTCAGAGGTGCATGTATGGATCTTCTCCTACCAAACCATGAAATTTAGGAAGAGAATTAATTAACAAACCTTTAATCTCAAAATTTACATCAAAATTAGGGCAAGCAACAGTAAATGGATAATAATGCACGTCAGATGTTGTAGCTTCCCTAATTGTCCTACGTCTCTGGTTCTCATTGTTCTCTCCCACTCTCTCATGCTCACCATTTCCTCCATTAGTCCCATTTCTAGGTTGGTGAACGGGAAAATCAGGATTTGGGAAAATGTTTGGGTTCTCAGCCATATTCTCACTATCTCGCTCAACTATTTTCCTTCTCTCTTGTTCTTTCCTCTCTTTCCTAAGTCTCCTCAAATGTCTTTCAAGTTCAGGTTGGAATTGAACAAGTCTACCTCTCCTGGGCATGCACAAAAAAATAAATCCACAAATAAAAAGAATGGTAACAAAATTGCTCACAGTCACACAAGATCGGATAAAAGTGAAATGCGATGAATACGAGAGTATGGATGTATGAGTGTGTATGTGTGAAAAAATGTGCAAAGTAAGAGAGAAAAATCAAAGTATGATGTATGCGTGTGCAAAGGGGAATCAAACCTATACTATGAACAAGCGTAAAAATCAAACTATACTAAATGCAAGCAAAAACAATGATTCCTATTATCAACGACAAGTCAAAAGAATGACAATGGCTATCCGATGGTAAACCAATTTCTTGGTTCCCCGGCAACGGCGCCAATTTGATCGCGGCTCTGTCGATGCGATCTTACGATCGATCCTTGGAAACCGGTCAAATAAAAGAAATTCCAAGATTGCGGTATAGAATGCAACCTCGGGTCGTCTCACTTAATTGGAACCAAATAAAAATAGTCTAACCTAGCCTAAATGTGAAAAATTGCAATCGAAGTTGATAAAATGGGGTTTGGTATTTTGGTCAAAATGATAAAGTAATCAAGATAGACAAAAAGTATAAAAGAATATTTTTGGAATTTTAGGAATAATGCAATTAACAAGAGTAAGATAGAAAATCAAATTGATAGAAATCCTCTTGAAAATGGCGCAGGCTATCACGGTTCAAAAATGATTTTCAGGGGCACAATCCACTAAGTTTCGAAAGATCAACCCTAAAGGACTCTTTAGGTCCAAAGATTTAATTAATGAACTCCATTATTTAAATCCTTGTTAAAAACCTTAGTGTGAAAATGGACAAGCAATTGCAATCGGTCAATTGGATAATACACAACAATCTCAATCAAACACAACTAGGCAGATGAAGACCGTAAATGCAATATCCAACGACATATATGAAACTTCATATATTAAACATTAAAAGTTCTATGAATTACTTTGTCCAAATCTCAATATAGTGTTCAACACATGATTAAACTGTAACCATGCTAATCTAGCTACACCGATGCAATCTCTAACTCAGAGTTTTACACAAATATAACTAAACTTTCGACACTATATGATACTCCCCTTTGAAGCTTCCGTGAACTCAAACCATTGCTACATCTTCAAGAGGAAGGTTGACTCAGCCACGCATTACTCTGGTTGATCCCTCAGATACTGGAGATGGAACGATGCTCATGTTGGCGTAAGATGAACGTGACAATGTTGATGGTCAGAATCGACGGAGATGAAAATGTGAAGACGATGTCGGCGACGCTTGCCTCTCTCGCTGAGTAATAAAATCTGCGCCTCTCCCCGTCTCCAGACTCTATGTCTTGATTCTGCGTGTGTAAGTCTGCTCATGACCTTAAAACGGTAAGTATTTATATGATGGGGCACGGGTCAGGTCGGAATAGTGAGACAAACTTTCCATAAAAGGTCGAATATCTGCTCGTACGTCGCGACGTATAAATAAAAATTCATCGCGACGTGTGAATTTGCATGCTCGTCGCGACGTCTGAACTAATATTCGCCGCGACGTATGGAAGTGACTTGCTCGTCACGACGTGCGGATGGACCTATGACTGTTGACTTCCTGACGTTGACTCCTTTTTTCCTGCAATAAAATAATAACAATTTGCAATATCAATTGTCCCAATGAAAATTATGGAGAAATAAGAATTAAATCATGACAATTTTCTGACAAATTGCGAATTGAAAGAACTATGTATGAGGAACCAATTTAAGCACAAAAATCATCAACTAGGAGTCAACAAATGCATAAGCAACTATGAAAATGCAGCCAATTTATAATATAAACTTGGCTCAATCAATAGGTCAAATCATATACAGTAAAGACATGTCATAGCAGACCGTGGCAACTGATCCCTAATCTGAGTCCCATGGGTTTGAGTCATACGCATGAACAAGTGTTAAGTGTTTCAGTGTGAAAAGAGAAACGAAATATCAGCATATGAGCCAATGTGGATTATGGGCAAATGGGAATGGGAAAAATAAAACCGCGAGAGGCTGAGGCCCTTTTGAGGACGCGAGGCCCGTGAGGCCGAGGTTCTACATATTGTTAATGATATTCACATTGTACTGTGGTTATAACCCTCGAATGTGTTAGTAATGTGAAAACTGTGGCATGGGCTGAAAATGAGACTTAAAGTGTTTAAATTGGGTTGGAATAAAACGAAATTTGCGATACCCTGGAGGGATCAATTTGGACTTGAGAAGAATATCGATTAAAAGTGATAAGAGTTAATGAGTTAGCATAAAAATATGTCTATGTTTGATCAAAAAGCTCAGGGATGACTAGGAAATTGTGATTCTGATGAGTATGACCGATAAAATGGGATAAGTGGAAATGAGAAAAAGGCAGGTAAAGATTCACTATAATAATGTTGATATGCTTTTTCTTAAGATACAAAGAAATCATGGAAATCGCTTGATGAACAAGGGGTTATGGAAAATAGTGTGATTAGTACCAAGAAATCAATGTAAAAGGATAAGTTGGTTAATTCGATGTATGGTCAATGATTGAGAAAATCTGAAATGAATAATCAGTGAGATAAAAACGAATATTGGAATTACATCTATAGCAAAGACTCAAGCATAAGAGTTAGAAAAGGCTATTGGGAGTGTATATCTTTTTTTTATGTAAAGTATCCAATGATATAAGTGGATTTCAGCAATTCGAGGTGGTAGTCTTGATAATGAGAGGTGAAATTTGGGTCACATCATAGACTATGGAAATATGTTTGTGAACTACAAAATGTACCTCCAATGGGGAATTTTCCAATACAGGATAGATAGAACATAGGGACCAACTGGTAAAAATGGACAGACAGAGGCATAAGTCAATGTGGAGTCTTTGGGAAATTGAAAGAACTGCTAAAATTTGTTGAGAAAAAAGGAAAGTCTAAGACAATAGAGAATAGCAAGTGACAATAATACTGTATTGAAGGAATAGTTATTCAAGGAATTACAAGAATTATACAAAGTAAGTTTTGAGGTTATACCTATTAGCGTTAACAAGCAACATGATATCAATGAGAGACTTAGTGTATATTGAAAAAGTGTTCAAAAATATATGTGGCTGCATTAATGAGTTTAGTAAAAAGATTTTGCTGTCTATGACAAGTTCCCACGAGAGATTAAGACACAATCAAATTGATGTTGTGTACTTAAGAACAATTGTAGTCTTATGAGCTGAATTTGGACTTATGTCTTGAAAGATGCTATGCCAGTAATAGAAATTTGATTTACCTACAAATAGACAGACTAGTAGATATTAATGAAAAGCGGGAATTGGAAAAGATTGAAGGATTATATATAAAGGAACCTGTCCAAACACAGTTATTGTTCCGATCAACAGTGTGGAATAGAGCATCGCATAGCAGAGTGCCACAAATGTGGGTATTGGGTTACTCAATTAAGTGTAAGAAAGTGGGTATAGTGACAAGTTAAAGTGGAGTAAAGAGGAACAATTTACCAATAATGGAATAGTAATATCAGTTTTGCAAAAAGGAATTAAGGAAGCCCGAACTGTGGATTTGAGGTTTTTGATGGCATAAAATATGTGTACTAACAAATCACGAGAGGTCCTTGTAAGTGGACCTCAAAAGAGAAAATTGGCGGCCAAAAATGTCGACCTGAGTGATTATATGTTTGAGTCCCTTGTAACGGGACTATTTAAGAAGGGTAGAAGGCGCATATGCCTGGAATATTTCAACATATAAGGTATAGTGCAAAGTGATTACAGTCAAACTCATTATTTTTCTGGATGAGACAACAAAAAGAGTTGGTCATCTTGATTAAAAGTTAGAGCAAATTTGGGATACCATTAGTGAGTGAAGTGGTAAGTGAGATGGTTTTAAAATTTGAATAAAGTGGTTTTGAAAGACAAATGGATTTTGGTGGATTACATAGAAGTTGTGATACAAAGTGATAATGGAATCTAAGTGTGACAAAAGTGGTTCATATTAAATGGTGGCAAATGGGACTTTAGCTTTATGAGTGATTTTATGGCATAGATAGTCTTAATGTGATATATATGTGAGGCTGAAATTGGTATTAACAAGTTGAATTTTCTGAAACTCATCAAGGACATAATTGACGAAGTATGATATCTAAACAGAGAATTGAGAAACTTATTGATAACGACGATTGTTATGTTATAAAGGGAACATCGAATAGAATGATGAAATGAGAAATAAAAGAGTTTATGAGAAAATGACACCCCTATCATATTCAGTGTCAAAATGAATTTCGAGGACGAAATTTTTATTAGGAGGGGAGAATTGTAACATCCCATCACTGATGGGAAGGACAAAATAGTAAACTTAGATTGGGTTGTGATTTTGTACATGTATTTCGACATACATGCATAAAATGGCCTCTATACAGATATGAAAAGTAATTTTTGCAAATGCACAAGATTGTCCATGCACTCGTGACAATTTCCTGACTTTTGTGTCTCTGTGAAAAATGTGAATTTGTGTGTGTGAAAAATTGAATTGGAGTGATTTATGTGTATTCTGCATAAAAAAATTGCAAAGTGGGTACCGATGAGATTTTCTAGATCGAAAATGACTGTCCAAATGACACTCCAATTAAAGACATGATTTAGGAATTTTGTTTTAGCATGAGCCATTGAAATTTGGAGAGATTTATGAAAGTCAAAGTAAATGAATTGATTGAATTGGAAATTGATAGGTATGAAAGTGAGTGATTATGAAAGAATTGAATCTCAATTCAGTCCCTAAGAGTCTGAATTTTTGAATTGAATTAGTAAAGTTATAAGAATTTGTATAAGGGCAATTTGGGCATGATACTTAAGATTATAAGTGTTCGACCTCGAATTTTTTTTATGATGATATTAAGCATGAATTGTGATCATGATGTGAGTAAAGCTTAGTTTGATTTATTTTGGAGTATTAGTGGATAATTGAGGTGTATTTGCGTTTAATGTGGTTTAAATAAGGCATGAGAGGATTAAATTGTGTGAGGACATTTTAGGAAGTTTACTTGAGTTGGAATGGATTTGGGCTTAGCTAAGAGGGGTATTATGGTCTTTTTCCCATTCCTTTAGGTTTAAGAGAAAGAAATTAGAAAAAGGAAGGAAGAGGAAATAGAAGAAAGAAGGAGAGTGTGTCGTCGGTGGTGAAGGAAGGAGAAGAGAAAAGAGATTTCGATCATGGAAGTTTTTCGTCAGTTTGAAGCTATTTTCGGTTATGTTATGCTTTGTTTAACCTTGTTTCGGTTGGATTAAACCTAAGGATAGGTTGATAGTAGCAGAATCGGTGGTTATAGGGTTTGAAAGGAAAGAGGGTTAGATTTCGTTGGGTTACTGGTTTTGTGCATGGTTTTAAGTTGTTAATGGGTTAGAAATGTAGTTTGAGACTTTATCTATTGTTTGGTTGTGTTGCATTTGGATTTGGGAAGGGTTGAAGATCGAGCGTAAGAGCACGGCGTGAGAGGAGAATTGGTGGCACACGCGCGCACCATGTGCGTCATGGCGTCTGCGAAGAACGATGCATGTCGTGGCACACGAGTGTGTACGTCGCGGCGTGCGGGTGATGAGCACGCCGGGACGCACACTTCGGTGCACGCCGCAGCGAGCTGGGTCGTTCACCTCGGCGAGCCCCCCCTGTTTTCCGAAAGTGAAATTTTTAGTATTTTTGCCATATCTTTTGGTGTAGATGTTCAATTGAGGTGATTTTGGATTCGTTGTGACCTAGAAATAAAGGGCTACGAGTTGTATGAAGAAGGGAAGTTCGGAATTAGCCTGTAAGGGTTCGGAATTTTAGGAGGAGATCGAATATAGACTTTTAGTGCTTTATTTTGATTGTCACGCTTTATGGACTATTTGCTTTGGAACCAAGCTGATTTGACCCAATCGCAAGAGGAAGGACAGCAGTGAGTCTGATACTCAAGCGATACTAGGTGGATAATATGTTTATGGTTATTGTGTGTATGGGAAAATTGCCTTGTGTGTGCTTATTTCTTTGCATGATATGACCTTATTGGTATTGAACTATATGAGCAATATTGAATGTGCATTTGATTAGGATTATGCATGGCTTGATAGGCCTTATGGCAATGGACAAGAATGAGAATTTAGAAAACTGTGAAAAATGCTTTGCGCACGAATCGAATGGATTATGTGTTTTGTTTGGGTAAGAGAGTTACGGATGGATTCACGTGCACGTTGACATAAAGCCTTCTCCCAGCTACCCGCTTGAGGCCACGAGATCCTTGAGAAATCGGACTCGGATAGTTTTACGGATTTACCTTTGGTTTATCCGGATCATTTACGGAACTCTCGAGCCAATTGTTTGTGCATACACGATCGATTTGTTGAGCATAACACATGATGGATTTGACAAACTTGTTGCATAATGATTGTTATACTGAGAAATAGAAATTGCATGACCTATGTTTATATGAATGTGAATATATTGATGACCTTTGATTTGCTAGTGATATATGTATATTGCTTGATTGTGTGGCTCGTTGCCAATGGCTATAAATGTATATGCCATTGAGCTTCGCAACTCACCCCCATTACTCTCCCCTCCTCAGATACTGATCGAGACGATTGTCGACCTTGCAAGGCATCGAAAACTTCAAGCTAGTTAGGAGCCTTGTATTAAGTTAGTACTTTGGTTAGCCCACCAACATTTCATCATGGAGCATACTTTTATATTTTGGGATTTAATTTCATTTTGTATTATGTTATATTTCGAGAATACTTGTTGAATTTCCTCGAATGATAGATGGTTTAAGTATTTGAGATGAGTAATGCTTGTTGAGAATGCATGTGTAGAATATGTGTATGTATGTATTGGATGAGTTTGTATGAATCGAAATATGGTTATGTATGGATGTTGGGATCGAGTCCGACGTTATGGGGCGCCCGTCGCCGGCGCGACCCGAGGGGCCGCCTCGGGAATCGGGGATCTGGGGCCCGAGCCCAACATGTTTGGTATTAGAGCGCCTAGGTTTAGTGTCCTTGGCATAGAATGCATATAGGACGATTTGTTTGATCTATGATTAATTGTTGCATTGATTAAGTGACATGCATATCATGCATACACGTAGATTGACCTATAGCTAATCCTTAGTGTTTCCATTTGAAGGAGTACGATGCCACCTTGTAGAAGGACACGAGGAGTTATGCAAGAGTCAGTTTCCCCAGGGAATGCTGAGGCTTCTGTAGGGCTAGGTAGTGAGCCCGTTCCGTCGCCTACTCAGGAGTCGCCAGTTATGCAGGAGCAAGTGCCTCCTGTTAGACCCCGAATTTTTTTTTATGATGTCATTAAGCATGAATTGTGTTAGTTATGTGATTAAGACTTAGTTTGATTAACTTGAGAATATTAGTGGATAATTGAGGTGTATTTGCGTTTAATATGGTTTAAATAAGGCATTAGAGGATTAAATTATGTGAGGGCATTTTGGGAAATTCACTTAAGTTTGAATGGGTTTAGGCTTGTAACGAGGGGTAAGTTCGTCTTTATTCCATGCCTTAGGTTAAGAGGAAAGAAAAGAAGAAGAGAAAAGAGAAAGAAAGGAAAATAGAAGAGAAGAGAAAGAGGAAGCGCCGTCGGTGAGAAGAGGAGAAGAGAAGAGAGGTTTTGCAATTTTTTAGTTTTCCGACTGATTTGAAGCAATTTCTGGTAAGTTTACCTTCCTTCCAAGTTGTTTTAGTTGGATTAAACCCTAAGATGTCTTGAATCTGTGAGAATCGAAGGTTTTAGGGTTTTAAGGCAAAAATGGTGAGATTTCTTGGGTTGATGCATTTGTGACTGATTTTGAGTTGTTAATGGGCTAGAAATGTAGTTTGAGACTTGATCTATAGTTTGGTTGTGTTGCATTTATGTTTGGAGAAGGATTGAATTGTGAAAATGCAGAAAAGTCAGGTTCGAAGTCGTTCTCCAGGCCCGTACGTAGCGACGTGCGTATGAACACGCCGCGACGAGTGAAAATTAAATTCGCCGCGACGTGTGGGGGACGGTTAAATCGCGACGTCGCGAACTGTGTTCGCCTTGCATGACGTCTTGAGTAGGGTGTATGCATGGCAAGACACTTCAGAAATGCCATGGCGAGCCCCCTGTTATCCGAAAGTGAGATTTTCATTTTTTTGGGGATATCTTTTGGTGTGGATGTCCGATTGAGGTGATTTTGGAGTCATTGTGAACTGGAGATCAAGGGGCTACAAGTTGTATGTAGATGGGAGTCGGATGGAGACTTTTAACGCTTTACTTTTTTCTTTTCGAGCTTTATTGAATATTTGCTATGGATATTAATTGTATGGAAACTTGGTTTATTATAGGGAACCAAGCTGATTTGACCCAATCGCAAGAGGAAGGACAACAGTGAGTCTGATACTCAAGCGATACTAGGTGGGTAATATGTTTATGGTTATTGTGTGTATAGGCAAATTGCCTGATGTGTGCTTGCTTGCATTATATGACATTACTTGTATTGAATTACATGAGAATTATGGAATATGCTTTTGATTATAATTATGAGTGGATTGATAGGCCTTTATGGCAATGGACAAGAATGAGAATTGAGAAAATGTGAGAAATGCTTTAAGCATGAATCGAATGGACTATGTGAATTGTTTGGGTAAGAGAGTTACGGATGGAGTCACATGCACGTTGACAGTAAAGCCTTCTCCCGGCTACCCGCTTGTGGCAACGAGATCCTTGAGAAATCGGACTCGGATAGTTTACGGATTTACCTTTGGGTTATCCGGATCGTTTACAGACTCTCTAGCCAATTGATTGTGCATACACGATGGACTTGTTGAGCATAACACATGTTTGCTATGATTGACTTGTTGCATAAGAATTGTTATGTTGAAAAATAGAAATTTGCATGACCTATGTTTATACGAATGTGAATTATTTGATGAATGTGGAGTTATGAATATATGTATATTGCTTGATTGTGTGGCTCGTTGCCAATGGTTATAAACATATATGCCACTGAGCTTCGCAGCTCACCCCTTTACCCTCCCCTCCTCAGGTGCAGATCGAGACGATTGTCGACCTTGCAAGGCATCGAAAACTTCGAGCTAGTTAGGAGCCTTGTATAAGTTAGTACTTTGGTTAGCCCACCAGCATTTCATCATGGAGCATACTTTTGTATTTTGGGCTTCAATTTCATTTTGTATTGTGCTATATATTTTGAGAATATTTGGTGACTTTCTTGAATGAGAATGATGATGATTTATGCAATTGGAATGATGAATGTATGTTTAGAATGCATGTGTACAAAGCGCGTATGTATTGATATATGTATGTGTAAATCGAATTGTATTTATGGATTTGTGTGGATGTTGGGATCGGGTCCGACGGTATTTGGGCGCCCGTCGCAGGCACGACCCGAGGGGCTGCCCTCGGGAATCGGGGATCCGAGGCCCGGGCCCAACACCTCCTTTTGATCCGAGGTTATTCCAGGCCTTTACTCAGGCATTCGTGCAGGCTATGGGTCAGATGCCACAGCCTTCTATTTCAGCCCCAACTCAGAAAGGCAGACGGTTTGACCGATTGAGGAAGTATGGGGCAGTTGACTTCTTTGGGACATCAGATCCTGAAGAAGTCGAGACTTGGCTGCGAAAGACTGAGAGAGTGCTAGATCAGATGGAGTGCGAGGATGACGAGAGAGTCATCTATGCTGCCAGCTTGCTTCAGGGAGATGCTCTTCACTGGTGGGAGACTGTGCTAGGTAGTCAGATGAGACCAGTAGGGTTGGCGTGGCAGGACTTCCTTGTGGCTTTCAAGAAGAAATATCTGTCAAAGGTTTATGTTCAGAAGAAGCAGAGGGAGTTTCTGAGTCTCACTCAGAGGGATATGATAGTGAGTGAGTATGAGCGTCGATTCACTCAGTTGGCGAGATATGCTTCAGATCTGATGCTGAGTGAAGCTGCAAGATGTCGCCGGTTTGAGTCGGGATTGCACTTGGCTATCAGAGAGAAGGTGATTGTGCAGAATTTTTGTGATTTTTAGCAGCTGGTTGAGGCAGCTTTGAGGGTGGAGAATATAGAGAACATTAAGAGTGCTGTGAATAAGAAAAGAAAGGGCAGAGAGCAGTCCAGGAGAGGAGGTAGCGCTAGTACTCCTATGCCAGATTGGAGTGCTAGGAGCTTCCCGGTTCAGTCAGAGGAGAGGAGCAGTGGTGCGAGCTGACCTAGGCCGATGAGGACTTCTACTGTTTCTTACTAAGCCTCAACGGTGGGTGGCAGTAGAAGGGGAGATGGAGATAGATCTTTCGTTCCGAAGTGTGAGCACTGCGGAAGGTCCCATAGAGGAGAGTGCTTCAGATTGACAGGAGCTTATTTCAACTGTGGAGAGAAGGGACACATTGCCAGAGAGTGTCCTCAGCCTCCACGACAAGAAAGGAGTCATATGCAAGTTCCGAGGAGGACGGAGCCTATGGGACAGAGGACTGCAACAGAAGTGGGCAGTTCAGATGCAGCCAAGAGGGTGAGTCTTCCGGGGAGACCGAGAGGGCAGGCACCAGCTAGGGTGTTTGCAATGACTAGAGAGGATGCAGAGACCGCTCCAGATGTAGTCACTGGTACGGTTCAGTTATTTTCTGATGATGTGCTAGTTTTGATTGATTCGGGTTCTACTCATTCGTTTGTTTCCTCGAGTAGACCCGTGTGTGATATGATTGTGGGCCCTTTGGATACTCCGCTGATGGTGAGTACTCCAATCGGCCAGTACATTGTGATTAGTCAAGTGTTTAGAGATTGTGAGATTTTTATTGAGGGAGTACGGTTAGTGGTGGATTTGATGCCACTAAAGATAGGAGGTTTGGATGTCATATTGGGTATGGACACATTAGAAAGATACAATGCCCGTTTGGATTGTAAACAGAAGACAATGGAGTTTGAATTGGATAGTGGAAAGAGAGTGGTGTTTGTGGGGGACAGAAAAACGAGTCCGCCCAGAATTGTTTCAGCGTTGACAGCAAAGACGATGATGAGGAAGGGTTGTAAGGCATTTTTGGCCTATGTGGTTGACGCTAGAGCAGATAGAGGGAAGTTGGAGGATATTCCAGTAGTCAGGGAATTCTCGGACGTCTTTCCCGAGGAATTGCCAGGACTACCACCAGCTAGGAAAATTGAGTTTCCCATTGAGCTTCTGTCAGATACAGTGCCGATTTCAATTCTGCCTTACCGGATGGCTCCGACGGAATTGAAAGTGCTTAAGGAGCAGTTGGAGGAATTGTTGGAGAAGGGGTATATTCGACCGAGTTCTTCACCTTGGGTAGCTCCGGTCCTATTTATGAAGAAGAAAGATGGATCATTGAGGATGTGTGTGGACTTCAGGAAGTTGAATCAGGTTACTGTGAAGAACAAGTATCCGCTTCCTCGCATTGATGATCTGTTTGATCAATTATAGGGAGCGACAGTCTTCTCGAAGATAGATTTGAGTTCGGGTTATCATCAGTTGAGGATTAAGGAGTCGGATGTGCCGAAGTCTGCTTTCAGGACTCGGTATAGGCATTTTGAGTTTTTGGTTATGCCCTTTGGATTGACGAATGCGCCTGCAGCTTTTATGGATTTGATGAATCGGGTTTTTAAGCCATTCTTGGACCAATTTATCATTGTCTTCATTGATGATATCTTGGTGTATTCCAAGAGTGATGAGCAACATGAGGAGCATTTGAGGATCGCTTTGGAGACTTTGAGGAGGCATGAGTTGTATGCCAAATTCGATAAATGCGAATTTTGGCTGAGGGAGGTGTCATTTCTTGGACATGTGATCTCAGAGCAAGGAGTTCATGTGGATCCAAAGAAGATAGAATCTGTGGTGAATTGGGAAGCACCGAAGAATGTAGCAGAGGTGAGGAGTTTTCTGGGTTTAGCAGGCTATTACAGGAGATTCGTGGAGGGATTCTCCATGATAGCCGCTCCGATGACGAAGTTGCTGAGGAAGAACCAGAAGTTTGTTTGGAGTGAGGAGTGTCAGAGGAGCTTCGAGGAGCTCAAGCGCAGATTGACAAGTGCCCCGATTCTGATCTTGCCATCGGGTGCTGAGGGCTATACTGTGTATAGTGATGCTTCGAGGAAAGGTCTTGGCTGTGTTTTGATGCAGGGAGATCGGGTGATTGCTTATGCTTCGAGGCATTTGAAGCCTTATGAGTTGAATTATCCGACTCATGATTTGGAGTTGGCAGCTGTGATCTTTGCCTTGAAGATTTGGCGGCATTATTTGTATGGAGTTCATACGAGGATCTTTACCGATCATAAGAGTCTGAAGTATTTTTTGAGCCAGAAGGAACTGAATTTGAGGCAGAGAAGGTGGATTGAGTTGCTTAAGGATTACGATTTGTTGATCGAGTATCATCCGGGCAAGGCCAATGTAGTGGAAGATGCCTTGAGCAGGAAGTCTTCGATTGCTCATGTGAGGACAGTTTATCTTCCTTTATTAGAAGAGATGGCCAAGCTTAAGATAAGCTTGAAGCAGGAGGAGTCGGATTGCCTTCTAGCTAATTTCTGAGTGAGGTCGATACTCAGGGAGAAAGTTAGAGAATTACAGGAGCAAGATGCAGATTTGAGCAAGCTTCAAGATGAAATTCGGAATGGCAAGGTTTCTGAGATAGATGTGAGGGATGATGGGCTTATGACAGTAGGGAATAGGTTGTGTATCCCAGATGTGCAGGAGGTTAAGGCTGAGATTATGGATGAGGTACACAATGCGCCTTATGCCATGCATCCAGGTAGCACCAGGATGTACAGGGATTTGAGAGAGCATTTTTGGTGGAAAGGTATGAAGAGAGATGTAGCAGAGTTTGTTAGTAAGTGTCTAGTGTGTCAGCAAGTCAAGGCTGAACACCAGGCACCTTCGGGCAAGTTGAGACCATTGCCTATTCCGGAGTAGAAGTGGCAAAGGGTGACTATGGATTTTCTGATAGGTCTGCCCAAGACCAGTAGGAGGCATGATGCTATTTGGGTTATTGTGGATTGGTTGACCAAGTCAGCGCACGTTTTGGCGATTAAGCAGACTGATTCTTTTCATGTGCTAGCAAAGAAGTATATAGATGAGATAGTGAGGTTGCATGGGATCCCAGATTCGATTGTGTCTGATAGGGACCCTCGGTTTACTTCGAGATTTTGGGGCAGTTTGTAGGAAGCTTTAGGGACGAAGCTGAATTTTAGTACGACTTTTCACCCTCAGACGGATGGTCAATCTGAGAGGACTATTTGGACTTTTGAGGGGATGCTTCGGGCTTGTGTGATGGATTTTCGAGGAGCTTGGGATGAGCATTTTCCGTTGGTCGAATTTGCTTATAATAATTCGTACCATTCGAGCATTCAGATGGCTCCATATGAGGCTTTGTATTGGCGGAGATGTAGGACTCCGATCTGTTGGGATCAAGAAGGAGAGAGGCAATTGGAAGGAACAAAATTGATTCAGATGACAGTTGAGAAAGTCAATCTGGTTAAGCAGCGACTTAAGGCAGCACAGGACAGGATGAAGAGTTATGTTGATGCTCACCGAAAGGAGATGGAGTATGAAGTCGGTGAGAAAGTGTTCTTTAAGACTTCTCCTTGGAAAGGAGTGATGAGATTTGGCAAGCAGGGTAAGTTAAGTCCGAGGTATGTGGGTCCTATAGGAAAATCCCGGTGTGAGCATCACATGCCCACGGTGCGGAAAACAAAATTTTTCGCTCCGGACCTTCCCAAAGCCGTGATCCATGTTCTATACAACAAACTCAAACCATAACGGCCAAAGGAGACCGTCTCAAACAGTATCCCCGCAGAGATCGGAGAACCTAACCGGGACAAACCCTTTGACCCGGGAATAGCTAGAACAAGTTGAAGACTGCTAGATCTTACCTTGTTCTTGGAGAGCTTGGAATCACGATGAAGAAGGAGAAGAAAATGCTTGAAGATGAGATGAAGATGAGAGGAAATCTTTTGATTTTCAAAACCCTTTTTGAAAACCCACGAAGATCACCTTCTAAACTTAGAACTTAGGTTTCTAAAACCTCTTCTTTTATTCATCCACGATCATCCTCATCTTTCGCACTTTCCATTTGTCCTTTTATAATTTTAAGGACATTAAATGCTTAATGAGTAGGCTTCCACGTATGGCCTTATATATATATATATATAATAAAGCCAAGTGATGCTACTCCTCTCCTCCTCCATACACGTATAATATATATATATATATATATATATATATATATTAATTATATATATATATATAAATAAATGCTGAAGTGGTCCAGTCACATTGGGGTTAGTCCACCTCTAGGGTCCGGTATGAGAAAACCCTAAACGCTTTTTAGCAATATCGATGTCGCGATCTCATCGAGACATATCTCGATCTCATCGGGATCCATTTAATCCGTTTTCTCTCCATTTATTGGAACTCTGTCCAAAACTATTTTACGAATTCTCCGAGACACTCTTATGCGTGTGACCCATTAGGTTCCGGTTATGTTGGCCACTTAGATCAACACTTAATCTAAGCAAGTCATGAGCGGTATCTAGCAACACATCATGACCCCAATTGATTGGGAAAGTAATTGGTTTGACGAATGAACATGTATTCATCATGAACCATATCACGAACCTTTCCATAGACAATTACCGTGTAATTCGTCCTTTCACCATGCTATACCCCACTTGGTTATGAGTATGGGCAATGTGTCAACTCTTACTAGACTGACTAAGTCAAATCTAGTCCAAGTGATATCAGTTTTTGTCCTGGGACTCATTACTTTATATGTCAATAAAGACACTCTTCATGACATACTTACTCCGGCCAGAGATTTCCAAGTAATGACCCTGACAAGAGGCCATGGGTATCATCTTCTGCTATCACAGAAGTGGTGAATCCTCTATTGGCTACTCAATTACCTTCGAATACCTCAAGTCGCACCCAATCACCACCCTATGAGCGACCTCAGAAGGCAACAAGGAATAGAGTCAAAGCACGTAATCAAGATATCAAGATATCCTTGAGCACCTCAAGTCTAAGGATACTTGCACCATTGCTATGATGAGATTATCACTGACATTAGAATAGGACATCCATGTGATGATCTCATAGCAGGTTATCCAATGTACTTACTACCTCTAGTAAGCATCCACATCTCAACCCTAAATATCTCATATTTACAGTTTCTGAGATTCACTGCTTGATCAAATCAAGGAGCTTGAGATGTACTAGTATCTCCGGATTACCGATGTCCAGTCTCAGTAATCCTATGACTAGGGATAATTTAGATACTGACATAATTGCACATGATAGGAATCTCAATAGTATGATCACATCATAATTTCCTTCATGCTATGTCATATATCACAGACTTCATTAATTTGCTTATAGATCAATATCCATTCATAAATAATGAACAGCAAGTTAATGAAATATGCCTTTCTTTATTTATTCATAAAGACTGTACACAACTTTGTACAAAATGCGTTAAAGGCGATTGCTTTCAGGGCACTACTCTAACAATCTCTCACTTGACCTAAAGCCAATCGCCTTGATATCTAATACCATAGGCGAGTACATGAGAATCAAAACTCTTTTGTGATAATGGCTTTGTCAACGGATCAGCAATATTCTGCTCGGTGGGAATTCTCTCAATCTGGACATCACCTCGTCCCATGATCTCCCTGATCAGATGATATCTGCGGAGTATGTGTTTGGATCGTTGATGAGACCTTGGTTCCTTCACCTGCGCAATAGCCCCATTGTTGTCACAATACAACTATATGGGCCCATCACTGCTAGGAACCACACCAAGTTCAGTAATGAACTTCTTGATCCAAACAGCTTCCTTTGCAACTTCTGAAGCGGCAATGTACTCTGCCTCGGTTGTTGAATCGGCAGTCGTCTCTTGTTTGGAACTCTTCCAACTGACCGCCCCGCCATTCAGTGTGAATACGTAACCTGATTGGGATTTGGAATCATCCTTATCAGATTGAAAACTGGCATCTATATACCAGCTCACTTTGAGATCTCCATCTCCGTATATCAAGAAAACATGCTTAGTGCTTCGCAAGTACTTGAGGATATTCTTGACAGCCACCCAGTGACCCTCACTAGGATCCGATTGGTATCTGCTCGTAACACTTAGAGCATATGATACATCGGGTCTCGTACATAGCATAGCGTACATGATAGATCCTACCGCAGATGCATATGAGATCATATTCATGCGCATCCTCTCATCTTGTGTCTTAGGACATATAGATTTCGAGAGTGTTATCCCATGATTCACGGGAAGATACCCTCTTTTGGATTACTCCATGCTAAACCTTTTTAGCATCTTGTCTATGTACGTTGATTGTGAAAGACCAAGCAACCTTTTTGATCTATCTCTATAGATTCTTATCCCAAGGATATAAGTTGCTTCACCAAGGTCTTTCATGGTAAATTGTTTGGACAACCAAATCTTGACTGATTGTAGCATAGAGACATCGTTTCCTAGCAATAATATGTCATCTACATACAAGACAAGGAATACGATTGCGGTCCATTAACCTTCTTATACACGGTGTTCATCCGGATTTTGTGAGAAACCAAACTCTTTGATTACCTCATCAAAGCGGATATTCCAACTCTGGATGCTTGTTTCAATCCATAGATGGATTTCGAAGCTTGCATACCTTTTCGCCATCATAGGAGGTGAAGCCCTCGGGTTGTGTCATATACACATCCTCAGTTAAATTTCCATTTAGGAAAGTTGTCTTCACATCCATTTGCCATATCTCATAATCATAATGAGTGGCAATGGCTAGGAGTATTCTAATGGATTTAAGCATTGCTCTTCGGGTGAAGGTCTCGTCGTAGTCAACTCCTTGTCTTTGTGAAAGCCTTTAGCCACAAGCCTTGCTTTATAGGTAATTACATTACCATCCATGTCGGTTTTCTTTTGAAAACCCATTTGCACCCTATGGGTTTGATTCCTTGGTGCCTCAACCAAAGTCCATACTTGGTTTTCATACATGGAATCCATTTCACCTTCATGGCTTGAAGCCATTTCTCGGACTCGAACTCTTCGTAACCTCTTCATAGGTGGTAGGCTCATCATTTTCTATGAGCAATACGTCATTATGTTCATTCACGAAATCCATATCTCTCGTGAAGCAGGCGTATCCTCGTGACCTATAAACTTCGTGTGTTGTAGAAGGTTGAACTGTTACTTCATCCGTATGAGTCACAGATTTCAGTTCGAGCGATTAATCTGCGTCGTTCGAGCATCTTGAACTTCTTCAAGTTCAATTTTACTCCTTGTCTTCTTGTAAAAGAAACTCTTTCTCTAAAGACAGCATGCTTCAAACAAACACCTTTTGTTCCTCGAAGGTAGAATTGATATCCCATTGTTTCTTTAGGATATCCTACTAACAAACACTTGTCGACTTTGCATCAAGTTTATCGATTGTGTCCGCTTCACATAAGCGGGACAACCCCAAACTTTCAAATGAGTAAGATAGGGTCTTTGTTAGTCCACATCTCATATGGAGTAACATCAAGCATCTTTGATGGAACTCGTTTAACAAGTAAACAATTTGTCTCGATTGCATACCCCAAAAGGATTTTGGTAACGCGTTGTAAAGCCCATCATTGATCGTACCATGTCTAACAAGGTTCGATTTCTCCTTTCTGCCACACCATTATGTTGTGGTGTGTAAGGAGGAGTCCATTGAGATAAAATCCCATTATCTACGAGATAATCCAAAACTCTTGGTCTAAGTATTCCCACCACGATCGATCGTAATGTCTTGATACTTTTCCAAAGTTGGTTTTCTACTTCATTTCAATTGTTTGAACTTTTCAAATGCTTGATTTGTATCTCATCGAATCTGGTACCCATATCGAGAATAATCATCAATAAAGGTAATGAAGAAAAGATAACCACTTCGGCATGGATGGACATCGGACCACATACATCTGAATGTATTAGGTCTAATACTCCAATATTCGTTCACCCTTTCCTTAAAGGGTAATTTAGTCATCTTGCCTAATAAATAAGATTCGCATGTGTCATATGATTCATAATCAAATGACCCTAAACTACCACTCTTATGGAGCTTAGCTATCGTCTCTCATTTATATGGCCAAGCGACAATGCCATAAGTAAGTTGATTTTAAATTATCTCGTTTATGTCTTTTCGTGTCATTGACATTCATAATTGGATGTGACATATCTAATATGTAAATTCCATTGCATAATGTACCCGTACCATAAAGCATTCTATTCAAACTAATAGAACAACCATTGTTGCTAAAAGTCAAATGGAAACCAGCTCTATTTAAACAAGAAACAGACAATATGTTCTTTGTTAATACAGGTACAAAATAACATTCATCCAATTTAATTACAAGCCCAGTGGGGAGTGACAAAAAGTAAGTGCCTACGGCTAATGCAGCAACTCTTGCTCCATTTCCCACACGCAGGTCTAGTTCTCCCATCATGAGCTGTCTACTGTCCCTGAGGCCGTGCATATCATTGCATATGTGTGAGCCACAACCGGTATCTAATACCCATATGTTATGATCAGAAACAGTATTAACCTCAATGACAAACATACCTGAAGAAGTCGAGGCATCTGATGCCTTCTTCTGCTTCAATTCTTCTAGATAGACTTTACAGTTTCGCTTCCAGTGGCCAGTCTTGCCACAATGGAAACAAGTTCCTTTTGGTGCATTCTCTTTGTTTTTCTTCTTGGCTAGACTTCCTTTAGGTTTCTTAGACCTTTTCTTCTTCAGCTTCTTTTTCTTTAAACCAGAAGAAGAGTCCACCATAAGCACTTGCTTGCTATCCTTCTTGATAGCTTGCTCATTGCCTCGAAAGCGAGATTGATCAACTCGAGGATTGTCGTGGATATTTGGTTCATCTGATAGTTTAACAGAAACTGTGAATAACTATCAGACAATCCAACTAGAATTAAGTCAACACTTAATTCATAATCCATAACAAAACCTAAGATGGCCAACCTCTCAATATACCCATTCATCTTCAGTGCATACTGCACTGTAGATGAACCTGGAGTCATCTTAGTAGTGAAGAGTAGCCTCGAGGTCTCGAACCTTTCAGACCGAGCGTGCTCATCAAATAGCTCCCTAAGATGAAACACTACGGTATTAGCATCCATAGACTCATGCTGCTTCTGCAGCTCTGGTGACATAGATGCGAGCATAATGCAGGTAGCCATGTCAGTCTTTAAGATGCTTACGATATGCTTTCTGATCCTCATCAGAAGCATCAGCAACAGGAGGATCAGGAAGTGGAACATCTAGGACATATCCCAGTTCCTCAGACCTGAGAACAATTCTCAGATTTCTCAGCCAATCTAGAAAGTTAGGTCCAGTTAATTTGTTGGAGTCCATAAGCGAGCGCAAGTTCACACTGGAAGTCATCTTCAATAACCTATAGGGAAAGAGAGAAAGAATGTTAGAATAGTATTACATGCATGATCATAAGGACTTGCATGACATGCATATGGCTCCCACTAGTTTCAAAGAATCCATAACCCTCAGTACGAATCTGAGAAACATTATGACAAAATGTCCTAGTGGGTCGATATCCGACATTGCTAAAATGACCTTGGGTTTACCCAACAAGCCACCTTAAGTCAATCGATAGGTATCGGTCATACCAATTGCATCATAGATATTCGACATTACTAAAATGACCTTGGGTTTACCCAACAAGCCATCTTAGATCTATCGGCAGGTATCGGTCATACCATTTGCTTCATAGATGCAACTATCGACTAGTGCTATCAACTCGTGATGTATGCACACACATTGGGTTATCAACTCTTGATGCGCGTACATCTGATGTACACTACCCAATTTCGCCTCTGTCCACGTTGACCTTGAGTTTACTTAACAAATCAACGCTTCTAGTGAAAACCGACCCATTAATCCGAAAATCTTATTTTCATAGTTCGAACATATCCGTATAGAGTGAGCTTGGGTTTACCCAACAACCCAACTCTATAAGAACTCTGGTTCTCCCCATATTAATGGAAGGCGTTAGTTTTCATATGATGTGTGAGGGTTTTCAGGTCTCATCTTCTTCTCCTCCAAGCCGTAGGATTACAGTCACCATGACTATATGGAATGATATAGGGCATTTCATCTATCACATTGAATCTATACCTAAAATCATCCATCATCCCACCTTTGCATGTTGTAAGTCGACTTGTGTATGTATAAGTCGACTTATACCTTTGTGTAAGTCGACTTATGCATGTGTAAGTCGACTTATACTAGTGTGTAAGTCGACTTATGCATGTGTAAGTCGACTTATGCAGCTGTGCACGAACAAGTCGACTTGTATCATTGTGCAAGTCGACTTACGCGTTTGATGCTGCGGACAAGTCGACTTGTATCTTTATTAGTCGACTTATCCATGTGGAATTGCTATCTAATCGGCTAATTTCTCAATCCGTGCAGTTCCAATTCACAATACCAAGTGTAATATCCTTTATTATGATGTACCAATGAAACACTTTCATTGTTCCATGCTTACTATATATAGTCAAACTATACATGAAAAACTTGAAATTGATGAATACACTCTTATTCATTTAGATCTCCAAATAATTTAAGAATATCAAACTATCACCCTAAGTATCTCTAGGTAGTCTAAACTTTATCAAGATTACTTCGGAACTGGTCACAAAATTTGTGACGGCCAAAATAATCAAGACAACGAAATACACTAACGAGACGCTAATGTGATACATTTGACGTCCAAAAAATATTTGGCAACCCAATTTCAAGAAATTCATTTTGGAAAGCATAAAACATCAATATAACACATTTTTAATCACATTAAAAATGATCCAAGGCATTGGAATTGAGAAATACACCATTTATCATTCCAAACAAAACAGCTCCGGCAACTTTCTCAAAACTGCCAAACTCTGTGTTTTGCTTGAAAAACTCATTGAAAAAATTTTAATAAATTCTGAGAAAATTACAGAGGCTACAACATGTTCACAAAATGTTCCATGAATTTTTTCAGGATTTATTTCCAACAAAAACTCATCCAACCTCAGCAACAAAGCCAATGTAGAATCTGTGTTCCTCAACACAGTTATTCCCAGAAGCACACAATAAATTCTCAAATAAATAGTAAATCACCTCGAAAACATTTTTCCATTCTCATAGACATTCATAAACATCTTAGAGACATGTTGGTGAAAGAAAATCCGAAATAAAATTTGTTTACAATTTATTATCGAATTTATAAGCATGCCTGTTCATTGAATGTGCACAAAGACAGCAACCAGAACATTGGGGAATAAATTAGTAAAACCATATCAAATCACATTGATAAATTCCGAACTTCCACAAAAATATGCAACAACATCTTGTGAACATATCTGGGCAAGAAAATTTTGAAAAATATATTTCTATACTGAATTCGAAATTCACACAATCAACATGCATCATCGTCACAAGCAATAGGCAACTCCGACCTAGTCATGGTTTCTTCGTTATATACGACACAAGTGGCTTTGATACCACTGTAGGAAAATCCCGGTGTGAGCATCACATGCCCAAGGTGCGGAAAACCAAATGTTTTTGTTCCGGGACCTTCCCGAAAGCCAGGATCCATGTGTCTATACAACAAACTCAAACCATAACGGCCAAAGGAGACAGTCTCTAACGGTATCCACGCAGAGATCGGAGAACCTAACCGGGACAAACCCTTTGACCCGGGAATAGCTAGAACAAATTGAAGACTGCTAGATCTTACCTTGTTCTTGGAGAGCTTGGAATCACGATGAAGAAGGAGAAGAAAATGCTTGAAGATGAGATGAAGATGAGAGGAAATCTTTTGATTTTCAAAACCCTTTTTGAAAACCCACGAAGATCACCTTCTAAACTTAGAACTTAGGTTTCTAAAACCTCTTCTTTTATTCATCCACGATCATCCTCATCTTTCTACACTTTCCATTTGTCCTTTTATAATTTTAAGGACATTAAATGCTTAGATGAGTAGGCTTCCACGTATGGCCTTATATATATATATATATAATAAAGCCAAGTGATGCTACTCCTCTCCTCCTCCATACACGTATAACATATATATATATATATATATATATATATTAATTATATATATATAAATAAATGCTGAAGTGGTCCAGTCACATTGGGGTTAGTCCTACCGGCCTACCGGGTCCCGGTATGAGAAAAACCCCCGGAAACGTTTTTCAGCAATATCGATGTCGCGATCTCATCGGGACATATCTCGATCTCATCGGGATCCATTTAATCCGTTTTCTCTCCATTTATTGGAACTCTGTCCAAAACTATTTTACGAATTCTCCGAGACACTCTTATGCGTGTGACCCATTAGGTTCCCGGTTATGTTGGCCACTTAGATCAACACTTAATCTAAGCAAGTCATGAGCGGTATCTAGCAACACATCATGACCCCCAATTGACCGGAAAGTAATTGGTTTGACGAATAAACATGTATTCATCATGAACCATATCAGGAACCTTTCCATAGACAATTACCGTGCAATTCGTCCTTTCACCATGCTATACCCCACTTGGTTATGAGTATGGGCAATGTGTCAACTCTTACTAGACTGACTAAGTCAAATCTAGTCCAAGTGATATCAGTTCTTGTCCTGGGACTCATTACTTTATATGTCAATAAAGACACTCTTCATGACATACTTACTCCGGCCAGAGATTTCCAAGTAATGACCCTGACAAGAGGCCATGGGTATCATCTTCTGCTATCACAGAAGTGGTGAATCCTCTATTGGCTACTCAATTACCTTCGAATACCTCAAGCTGTACCCAATCACCACCCTATGAGCGACCTCTATAAGGCAACAAGGAATGGAGTCAAAGCACAGAATCAGTATCATAGATATCCTTGAGCACCTCAAGTCTAAGGATACTTGCACTATTGCTATGATGAGATTATCACTGATATTAGAATAGGACATCCATGTGATGATCTCATAGCAGGTCATCCAATGTACTTACTACCTCTAGTAAGCATCCACATCTCAACCCTAAATTTCTCATATTTACAGTTTCTGAGATCCACTGCTTGATCAAATCAAGGAGCTTGAGATGTACTAGTCTCTCCAGATTACCGATGTCCAGTCTCAATAATCCTATGACTAGGGATAATTTAGATACTGACATAATTGCACATGATAGGAATCTCAGTAGTATGATCACATCACAATTTCCTTCATGCTATGTCATATATCATGGACTTCATTAATTTGCTTATAGATCAATATCCATTCATAAATAATGAACAACAAGTTAATGAAATATGCTTTTCTTTATTTATTCATAAAGACTGCACACAACTTTGTACAAAATGCGTTAAAGGCGATTGCCTTCAGGGTACTACTCTAACATTTATGAGATCCTTGAGAGGATTGGACCACTCGCCTACAGGTTGGCGTTACCTCTGGAGTTATCGCAGATTCACGATGTCTTCCATGTGTCTATGTTGAGGAGATATAGATCGGATCCGTCACATGTCATTCAGACTAGTGAGATTCAGTTGCGAGATGATCTGAGTTATGAGGAGCAACCGGTGGAGATTTTGGATACCAAGGACAAGGTCCTCAGGAACAAGACGATTCAGTTAGTCAAAGTCCTGTGGAGGAATCATTCAGTAGAGGAGGCTACATGGGAGCCATTGGAAGCTATGCGGGAGAAGTATCCGCACCTCTTCGATGATTCAGGTAAATTTCGAGGACGAAATTTCTTTTAAGAGGGGGAGAAATGTTAGACCCCGAATTTTTTTTTTATGATGATATTAAACATGAATTGTGATCATGATGTGAGTAAAGCTTAGTTTGATTTATTTTGGAGTATTAGTGGATAATTGAGGTGTATTTGCGTTTAATGTGGTTTAAATAAGGCATGAGAGGATTAAATTGTGTGAGGACATTTTGGGAAGTTTACTTGAGTTGGAATGGATTTGGGCTTAGCTAAGAGGGGTATTATGGTCTTTGTCCCATTCCTTTAGGTTTAAGAGAAAGAAATTAGAAAAAGGAAGGAAGAGGAAATAGAAGAAAGAAGGAGAGTGCGCCGTCGGTGGTGAAGAAAGGAGAAGAGAAAAGAGATTTCGATCGTGGAAGTTTTCCGACAGTTTGAAGCTATTTCTGGGTACGTTATGCTTTGTTTAACCTTGTTTCGGTTGGATTAAACCTAAGGATAGGCTGATAATAGCAGAATCGGTGGTTTTAGGGTTTGAAAGGAAAGAGGGTTAGATTTCGTTGGGTTACTGGTTTTGTGCATGGTTTTAAGTTGTTAATGGGTTAGAAATGTAGTTTGAGACTTTATCTATCGTTTGGTTGTGTTGCATTTGGATTTGGGAAGGGTTGAAGATCAGAAAATGAAGAAAATGGGGGTTCGGAGTCGTAACTCCGACCCGCACGTCGCGACGTACGCAAGAGCACGCCGCAACGTGCAGAGAATTGGTGACACGCCGAGTGTGCACGTCACGGCGTGCTCATCCGCGGCGTGCGGGTGATGAGCACGCCGCGACGCACACTTCGGTGCACACTGCGGCGAGCGCCGAGACTAGCAGGGTCGTTCTCCGCGGCGAGCCCCCCCTGTTTTTCGAAAGTGAAATTTTTAGTATTTTGGCCATATCTTTTGGTGTAGATGTCCAATTGAGGTGATTTTGGATTCGTTGTGACCTAGAAATAAAGGGCTACGAGTTGTATGAAGAAGGGGAGTTCGGAATTAGCCAGTAAGGGTTCGGAATTTTAAGAGGAGATCGAATATAGACTTTTAGTGCTTTATTTTGATTGTCACGCTTTATGGAATATTTGCTTTGGATATTAATTAAATGAGAACTTGGTTTATTATAGGGAACCAAGCTGATTTGACCCAATCGCAAGAGGAAGGACAGCA
Source organism: Erythroxylum novogranatense (assembly GCA_029891385.1). Classification (NCBI taxonomy): domain Eukaryota; kingdom Viridiplantae; phylum Streptophyta; class Magnoliopsida; order Malpighiales; family Erythroxylaceae; genus Erythroxylum; species Erythroxylum novogranatense. The sequence goes on along the minus strand of CM057225.1, from coordinate 71,770,507 downwards.
GTGAGTCTGATACTTAAGCGATACTAGGTGGGTAATATGTTTATGGTTATTGTGTGTATGGGGAAATTGGCTTGTGTGTGCTTATTTGCTTGCATGATATGACCTTATTGGTATTGAACTATATGAGAAATATTGAATGTGCATTTGATTAGGATTATGCATGGCTTGATAGGCCTTATGGCAATGGACAAGAATGAGAATTTAGAAAACTGTGAAAAATGCTTTGCGCACGAATCGAATGGATTATGTGTTTTGTTTGGGTAAGAGAGTTATGGATGGAGTCATGTGCACGTTGACATAAAGCCTTCTCCCGGCTGCCCGCTTGAGGCCACGAGATCCTTGAGAAATCGGACTCGGATAGTTTTACGGATTTACCTTTGGTTTATCCGGATCGTTTACGGAATTCTCGAGCCAATTGTTTGTGCATACACGATCGATTTGTTGAGCATAACACTTGATGGATTTGATAGACTTGTTGCATAATGATTGTTATACTGAGAAATAGAAATTGCATGACCTATGTTTATATGAATGTGAATATATTGATGACCTTTGATTTGCTAGTGAATATGTATATTGCTTGATTGTGTGGCTCGTTGCCAATAGCTATAAACGTATATGCCACTGAGCTTCGCAACTCACCCCATTACTCTCCCCTCCTCAGGTGCTGATCGAGACAATTGTCGACCTTGCAAGGCATCGGAAACTTCAAGCTAGTTAGGAGCCTTGTATTAAGTTAGTACTTTGGTTAGCCCACCAACATTTCATCATGGAGCATACTTTTATATTTTGGAATTTAATTTCATTTGTATTATGTTATATTTGAGAATACTTGTTGAATTTCCTCGAATGACAGATGGTTTATGTATTTGAGATGAGTAATGCTTGTTGAGAATGCATGTGTAGAATATGTGTATGTATGTATTGGATGAGTTTGTATGAATCGAAATATGGTTATGTATGGATGTTGGGATCGGGTCTGACGTTATGGGGCGCCCGTCGCCGGCGCGACCCGAGGGGCCGCCTCGGGAATCGGGAATCTGGGGCCCGGGCCCAACAATAAGGCTTAAGGTTAAAGGAAGGGGCAAAATGGACTTTTCATAATTAGTAAGGGTATAAAAAGGGAAATTAGGGTTTGTAAATGGGAAAAAGAGGAGGAACCGTGGAAGAAGAAGAGGAAGAGAAGAAGAAAATGGTTTTCGGCGTAATCACGAAGAGTCTAAGGATTTTGAAAGTCAAATCAAGTAAGTTTAAGCCTCTTCCCTCTTGATTAGTTGATTGATTCTTGTTTTGAGTGTTAAAAGTTATAGAATGGGTGATTTACATGTTCGGCTTTTAAGTTATCGTGTATGGATGAATTTTGATTGTTTTGTGAATGATATTGGTTTAAAATGAGTTGAAAATGGAGTATAAATGATGTTTAAGTGTTTAGATGATTTATGTTTTGAAAAATGGGAGGAATTGGATTGAAATTATTAATAAATCAGGTTTCGGGAGGCTTACGGGACTCGCACGTCGCGACGTGCTCATGCGCACACCGCGGTGCACGAAGACGTGCATGCCGCGGCACAGGTGAACGTGCACGTCACGACGTAGGAGAGAATACACGCCGCGGCGCACACTTGTGCCCTCGCCGCGGCAAGCTTTCTAACGCCGCGGCGATATACTGTTCCCGGACAAGTTATGTTTTGGGTTTTAAACCATAACTTTTTGTACCGATATTCAAATGAGATAATTTCGGATTTGTTTTGAACTAGAGACAAGGGTCTATAAGTTTATGAAGAAGGGAAGTGTTGATTCAGTCTTTGAAAGTTCTCAATTTTGGATGGAAGTTTAGTGTAAAGTATGGTTTTGACATAATGATAGTCCTTATATATTGGACAATGATTTTCAGATTTCTGAAACAAATTGAATAATGTTAGTGTCTATTAAGTTCCAATACTGAGGAAAATCTGTGACGGTAAATTGATGGGATTGTGCCAGAATGTCACGAAAGTGTATAGTACATATCTTTAAATTTCTACATGTGCATTATTGTTAAATTGGACGATGTGTTAAACAAATGTGTTTTGACTTGTGATAGAGGCACATTTGGAACGTCAGCCCACCGACGTTGCCGAGACTTTCAGGTGTTAGCGCGGAAGTCAGGTGAGTGACCTAGATGGTTCTCCAATTATTAAGTGTTATAATTCAGTGATTTTAATTCTCTAGAGTATAATGGTGGGACAGTGTTAATTGTGAACTCTGGACAGAAGGTTCGGAGTATTGGAGTGATATGATATAGAAGTGTTATGGGTATGTGAAATTGTGATTGTGTTTTTAATGTGACAAATTGTGAATCAATTTTCCGATTATGATAATTTGGCAATGATTGTGATATAGGAATGCGTGAAAAAAGTTATTGAATAGTGGAAGAAATGAATACGTGAATAAAGTGATTGAATTGGGGCACATGCCATTCATACATGAATGCAAAATTAGTTAATGACAGTTGTGACCAGAGCAGCTACTGATCAGAGCTTTTAGCTCAATGTTATATTTGGGCCTCGAGCGCCATAGCGATTCAGAGCCTATGGCTCAACGATTAATATGCCCTCAATGGGACAGTTTCAGAGCCTATGGCTCAACTATTAATGAACCCTTAATGAGACAGTTTCAGAGCCTCTGGCTCCACGATTAATGAGCCCTTAATGGGCCAGTTTCAGAGCCTCTGGCTCAATGATTAATGAGCCCTTAATGGGACAGTTTCAGAGCCTTTAGCTCCACGATTAATGAGCCCTTAATGGGACAGTTTCAGAGCCTATGGCTCCACGATTAATGAGCCCTTAATGGGACAGTTTCAGAGCCTATGGCTCAACGATTAATGAGCCCTTAATGGGACAGTTTCAGAGCCTCTGGCTCAACGATTAATTAGCCCTTCATGGGACAGTTTCAGAGCCTCTAGCTCAACAATTAATGTGCCCTTATAGGGACAATTCAGGTGCTAGATCACAACACTGAAATAAATTGAAAAAGTGTTACATGTTGTATTTGATTTGATATGTTTGATTGAATGACAGGCTAAATGCCATATACTGATGTGATAACAATCATGGGGTACATCTAGTTGTAAAATGTATGACAAATTGTGATATGCCTAGCGTTGTATGAAATATTGGGGCTGTTGACCAGAGTTGCCACCGATCAGAGCTTTTAGCTCAACGTGCGAAAATGAGCTTCGAGCTCATGAGTGATTCAGAGTCTCAGGCTCAACGTATAATGAGCCATGTATCTAGCATTGGATAAGGGACAGATATTAATGAGGGCACTCGGTCACAGCAAAATTATAATAAATGGTAAGTGAGTGAAATAAGTATGTATCAAAAATGGGATATATGAATGTGGATTTCTGTAAATGTGTAAATGGGCAATTTTGTGAAAGTGTATTATGAGATAAAGTTAGATGTATGTGAATTGTAAAATGAGATCAAATAGACAGCAATGTGAATATAGGTTATGAATTGATTTTGTTACACGCGGACCATTGATGATGGTCACTTATTGAGTTCGCAAAACTCACCCAAAATTTGCAATTATTTTTCAGGACTTAGAAGAATACCCTGTTAGGCAACGGGTGTATAGTGATCGCTTGAGAGTGATAGAAGAGGACTGGATCAGTTACGTCTACATTAGTGTGAGGTCTTTGGTGTTATATTATTGTGTATTTATAAGAGGACCCTCATGGTTAATGTATTTACCGGTTTTGTTATGTATATTGTTTTCCGCAATATATATAAAATGTAAGTGTATGTTTGTTTTAAAAAAATACTGTGATTTGATTGAGTGATGTATCACGCCACCCTCGCAGGGCACGTGTAGGGACCCGATCCCATAGACCGGACCCCAACTGGAAAATGAAACGAAAGACGGATAACAAAGAGGCGAAACGAATAAATCGAAGCAAATCAATTACCAATCAAAAACGAATTGGATCGAAGCAAACAAATTGCTTAATCGAATTTAAACAAATGTCGACATCTGAAGCGAAAGACTAAAAAGCTTATTACGTTGCGTTGGAAACCTTAAACTTAAACTATCAGATTCAGTGCAAATTTTTCGTTTTCTTATTCATTCCTTTTTATCTTTATTCAATCTTATGAGAATCCAAACCATTCGGAAACTCATTCTCATTCAAAACTCAATTTACTTGATTTCTCTTAATCAAGCATATCTTAATATCATCTTTAACAAGAATCTTATTCTTACACTATCCTTGCCATACAACCCATTTTATAAAAAAAAATTGGGCAGCATGACAGCTGCATTTTAATCTATCCAAAAACCTGCAAATAGAAAGCTCACTTCTATAATTCCCAATCAATCCACACGAATCCTCGGACTTCCCGTCCGGAATCCAAACTCAATCCAAAACACAATCCTATACCTATAATACTTCAATAATCCTCAATCCAATTACATTTACATACAATCGCAATATCCAATGTCCAATACACATTCGTATTCAAATCCCATTTATATTCTTATACAATTCCATAAACCATACACCAATCATATATCTTCGTTCCATACATGAATTCATAATTCATCACAATTCACACACAATTTCATAATTCAACTCCTTATACAAATCATAGTGGCATTTTCACACCATAAATACAACATCATGTTTGTATGACCCAAAATACAAAGATGTACAAAAAAAATCGAACAAAAACATCTTGTCATTCTTTCATCCGATCTCCCGCTCGAAACCTGGAGATGGGGATGAAAGGGGGTGAGCTTAAAAAGCCCGTGGGTAACAGGTTTATAATCAATCATAAGCAAAAACTGTTCAAAAGTTTACTGCCATAGAAATCTCTTGTTGAAAACCCATAAAATGCTCGTTTATCAAATTTTTGCCATGCATTCAAATTCATAAATCGCAACACATGAATGTATCACTTTCTCACAATCACAATTTCATAATTCAAACATCATCTCATTAACCACAATTTATTCCATTTCATCATTCAAGCATAACACACAATTTCATAAATGCAATGCACATTAAATGGCTCGAGAGGTTCCGTGAACGGAACAGAGAAACCGAAGTTTACTCCGTGAACGAAACGAGTCCACTTTTCGGATCTCGTGGGGCACAAGCGGCCAGCCGGGAGAAAGCTTTAACGGAACAGTTCCTCTCTCACCCATACAAGGCACATAAACACTGCTCAAACTCATTTCATTGTAATGAAATGCTTTCATGTTTTTCATATTCTTTTCCTTCTTTCCATTCCAATCAAAATGCCATGACACAATTTCCATGGCATAACATAATCATACTCACAATGCATTTTTGCACGTTCACAACAATTTACAATTTATCAATTCAAATTCAATTCATGGAGTATATGAACACATATAAACCAATTCTTCAAATCATTTGAAAACAATATATGCATAATTATAAAATACTTGAAATCACTTTATTCTTTCAACAATTTGGGAAAATTTTTAATGGCTTATTATTCAACTATAAACATGAAACCCACCTCATATCCATGCTTGGAGCTTGATCCAATCATCAATTGTCCATAGCTTCCTTTGTTCTTCCAATTAAAATTACCTAAACCATAATCAACCAAATCCAAGAACATAACCATCATATTTCTCAAAATTGCTTACCTGATTTACAAGCCCATACTCATTTCATGCTATTTAAATCAAGACTTCTAAAATCTCCAGCTCATACAAGTGGGTATAACCCTTAATACTTCTTATTCAAAATTAGACATGACCCATGGCAAAATCACCAACATCCACTTCATAAATCACAAACCCATATCCATCTCATGCCAAATCAACCAAAAACCCAAGAAAATCTCAAAGCTCATAAAGTTCTCTTACCTTTTTCTTCTCCATTTTCGACATAGCTTAGCTTAAGATGAAGCTCTCTTCATCCTCCACGTTTTTCCCTTCTTGAGCATCTTGGAAATCCCTCTTGAAGACCTTGAAAAATCCACCCCTAGCTCTTCTCTCCTTCTTCTCCACGATAGTCTCTTCTTTCTTTCCCTCTTTTTGTTTCCCTCTTTACAGTTTTCGTTTCTTTTCCCCTTCCTCCACAGAACATCAGCCCCTTTATATTGTGCCATGTCATTAATGAGGGCTAAAAGTCCAATTTGCCCTTCCTCATATGCCTATAACCTTTAATCGTTAAGTTAACTTCCAAAACTGCCCCTGAAATTTATCCTACTTTAGGACATTGTTTTCACCATCAAAATGGAGGAATTAGTCCAAGCTTCCTTCTAGAGAATTGTTCCTCTATGTATTAATTTCATAATGCCTCAAGAATCATCCAATTCAAAGCACTATATCAAAAGTTATAGTCCAAACATGTTTAACACATCATTTGCTAACACATTTTCTAGCAATTCACTTCCTTCCACAAATAAACATTCTTAAAGGCTAAATTGGAATTTAATTTCTTCATAACAATTGTATCCCTATTTCTTAAATTTATTTCGCCTCAAACATCGCTTCAATCGGATCTCCACAGATCCCGAATTTCACAAAATACTAAACTATGTTCAGAAACTTTCCTGTCTCACTTTGATTCAAAAAAATCTTGCTCAATTAAAACTCTAAAAATTCATAAATTTGACATAACATGAATTTCATAGTCTTAGGAATCCAACGCTTCAAGAACTAAGTCATTTGGATGTCGGACGGAAAAGATATAAGCAAAAGATTTGACAAGGTCGGATGAGGAAGGAAAATAGCAAGATCAGAATGAGACAAATCATTCCGATTATCATAAGATTCAATCAAACTCTTTCAATTAAACTCCAATTGATACAATTTTTCATGGAGAGAAGGATACATGTGTTAGGAATCCAATGCTTTAAGAATCTCCTCAATCTGAGGTCGGATGAGGAAGTTATGATCAAAACAACTCAACATGTTCAAACTCGAAATCGATTTGAAACTCTTGTGGAGAAAATGCCATAACTTTTTCTAAAAATATCCAAATTCCTTCTTTCTTGTTCCATTAGAAAGATAACATCAAGATCTACAACTCGTATTAGACGCCTCAAAGCGAGATTCGGCCTCTAAAATGGTCAAAATTGCGATTTTCACCAGTTGACCCGTAGCTGTCCGTTAAACGGACATGCATGTCCGTTTAACGGACACATACGGCCAAAATTGTTCCAAACCATCCGAGAATGTCCGTTAAACGGACATACATGTCCGCCTAATGGACGTAAGCATGAGGAGGGGTCCTTTACACCCGAGGCTGTCCGTTAAACGGACTTCCATGTCCGTCTAACAGACATGCGATTTTTCAAACCCATTCAAACCTTTTCCAAAACTTCCCACAACCAAACTAACATCATATACACTTATAATCTTTACATATTTACTTATTCAAAGGCCTAAACACTTCATAACAATTCAAACAACAAATTCAATTCATGAACTTTTCAAATCTCAACTAAATTGGTTCATCCAAACCACAATTCTCAAACATTCATCAAAGTTGTCACTAACATCAATCTTATATAAAATCATAACTTGTATCAACTATAATTCTTAACTCCGATCTCGAAATCTTGCATACTTGATCTCGTTGAAAAGATACAAGAACAAGCTAAAAATTCAAAGAAGGCGACTTGGCCAATTCTATGTCAATTATTCCTGAATTTCCCTTAAATTACCATATTTATTTTTTTCCCTATGCAAAACTTAACATTAACCTCTATTCATATGATTTCTTACATTCAATAGCATCTTGCCATTCACAATCTCTTGCTTTTCCATAATATCTTACATATCTAATCATAGTTCATGCTTAAAGTTTCTCAACTCATCATCCATAAATAACACATTCTAATATCATAATCATCTATAACACAATTCATATACAAAAACACTCATTTTATTTCATTTTCATATTTCTAATTTCCTCTCAAGGTTCGGGGTCCAACAGCACGGACTCGGATATCACCATCGATGTCGGGTCCGGGACTTACGGGAGTGGGGTGTCACACTGCACCTTCAACTCTTTTAACTCAGTAGGAGCCATTCTGTACGGTGCTTTGGATATAGAAGCAGTGCCAAGTATAACTTTAATAAATAACTCCACATCTCTTTCAGGAGGGAGTCTAGGTAATTCCTCAGGAATTACATCTGAAAATTCATTCACTATAGGAATGTCAAACAGTTTATCCTTACCACCCTCCTTCTTGGAATCAAGCACAAAAGATAGATAAACTTCACATCCCTTCCTGAGGAGCTTTCTAGCTTGCATAGCAGATACCACATTAGCGAAGGAACTAGTGCGGACGCTATGCAATACTATCTCAGACTGATCGGGTCTCCTAAACATAATTGTCTTAACATTATAGTCAATTACTGCATGATGCTTAGATAGCCAATCCATACCTAGAATCAAATCATATTCTTGAAATGGCAGCTTAATCGAATCTACTACAAACTCAGTTCTATGAATCATAACAGGACAATTCCTAAACACCTGATTAACCAACACATTGCTTCCCAGAGGATTGGTCACATGAATGTTATATTCTAATTGGTCTATAGACATCTTAATGTCAAACATTTCTCCAGTACAGATATATGAGTGTGTAGATCCAGGATCAATTAATGCATACATTTCAGAATTAAAGAGAGAAATAATAATAGCAATGACATCCGTTGCATCCTGATCAGCATGAGCTTTTTGTGCATAAGCTCAAGCTGAAGCAATAGGCACAACTGGTCGATCTACTATTTTCGATTAGTTACTTCGATTCGGTTTATTTTGCCCAGATCCTCCTCGATCTCTACCATGTCCTCTGTTCCCAGCAAATGCATGAAAGACCTCTCGACTGGCTTTTAATGTCTAAGCCTGGTTGACAGGGCAATTGGCTACCTTATGCTCAGTGCTACCACAGCAAAAATAGGCTCTCGTAGCCCTTCTGCAAACACCTCAATGATGTACAGAACAATTAGGGCACTTTTGGGATTCAGAACCTCGGCCTCCAGATGACCCCCTACTAAAAACGATCGAAGAGGGATAGTTTTGTCGCCTTCTCTGTGTCACAAATCTTTGAGTATTTTCCAGTGCAAAAGTAATACCTTTCCTACTCCGTTTTCCCGAGGATTGGCCTCCTATACCAAAAATCCTTCTCTGACTCCTTTCTCTCCTAACCATCTCCTGTCTCTCGATTTCATTACAACCTGTACCAACATATGGTACGTCACGTGCTGCAACAAAGTAATTATTGCCATATGCTTCTTGATGGAATCATGTAATTTATCCTCAAACTGGTGACATCGGAACTCCTCAGTAAGCATAGATTCAAGGGCATACTTACTGAGTCGGTTGAACTCCCGATCATACCCAGTAACTAATAAGTTTCTTTATTTTAAGTTCAGAAATTGCTTCCATTTATCCTTTTTGTAAGCCTCTGTCACATACTTAGGTTTATATTATTGGCAAAGAAATCCCAAGTTAGAGGTACCTGCAACTGAGGACTCCTCAGAACAAACTTCCACCATTTATAAGCTGCTCCCTACAGAAGGGAGATAGCACAGTGCACCATCTGCTCAACTGGACAACTGATCTTATCTAATACCCTCTTCACCTTCTCAATCCAAAACTCAGCCCTTTTAGATTCCTCCATAGATGTCCCAGTAAATTCCTCGGCTCCATATTTTCTCAAATAATCAAACAGAGCTTTAGGTGCTGTCATCCGATGTAACAATGTCATCATATCCTAGGACAGCTTAATCAAAGCTTCTCCCTGAGCTGGAGGAGGAGGTGACATCCCAGCCTCACCTCAATTAACCTCAGAGGGTCCAGATATTACTGGCTGAGTTTGCTATGGCTGATTGCTCTCAACAACTTCGTCAATGGTATCACGAGAACCTTCCATCATTAATTCTATAGACAAAACATAGGACAACGCATTAGGCCAAAACACAACTATACACTCAATAGAGGCAATAGTTAAGCACTGGTTAAACCAGAATCGCCTAAAAAATGTTTTAATACCAAAAAGTGCAACACCCATGTATACCCCATGGGAGGATATTGCGAGCATCACACACATAGAACATACTGAACACAAAGCATTTTGAAACCTACAAAACACTTTATACATACATTACCAAAATCTCAACAAATATACATCGCATATCATAATTTTAGAAAGCAGCCTAAATTAAGGTTATTACAACCCATCAAAATGAAAATTCAGGAGTTATCGACATCATATACAAGTCTAAAAGCAATCTCAAAATACATATGAACAAAAAAAATCAGACTCATTTGGCCATCGCGATTGTCTTGTCCCAATTCCTACATCAATCTTTCAAAACCTACATGAGGCAAATCCACCATGCTAAGCATATAGCTTAGTGAGTAATAACTAAACTATAAGTTAACAACAGATACAGAAATTCAGAACAAAACAGAGTTTTATAAATATCATAATTGTTCAACACAAGAGGGTATAAATCCTTCAGAAACAGAATACAATTTAGCTTATGCTAAAATCAAACTAATATCATAGTAAAAAATCATAAGACTGCTAAATCCATTTATAGAAGTGGGTAATGGGACTTATACAAAAGGTACCATAATTGGTATCATATCACATAAGAGACTTACATCTCAATAACAAAAGACACCGAAGTGTCAATAACAGAAGACATTGAAGTGTCACAGAAGAAACTATAGACCCTTCTAGGCATGCCTATTTACCCACAACTAGGACTCAACAGTTTTAAAACAAAACAAGATCATTTCAGGCATTTCATGTGCAAAGCAAGTATTCAATCATATTCACATGCAAGTAGCACTTCCAATGATATAAACATGCATCAAATGCCTCAGACAATCATTGTCCGAAATTCAGAATATAATTAGCATAACTCAAATTCAATAAGTAGAACAAAGTAAGGTGTAACCATATAAGATTACTAACAAAATTTACCATCTAAATTACTTACAAAATCTACCTTATTTATTATTGACTCAACGTCCCGACAATATTTGGAATCGGTCGCTCGATGGGTTCCTCTAAAACATTTAATATAATCACATATCATTATTGTGCGCAATTATAAATTCAATTATGCACATTCATGTATACTGAATATGTATGATGCATGTTCATGACAAAAATCCTGGTTTCTTATTCTTAATCTTATCACATTATAGATCATGTGAAATCATACTCAATCCCTCAATCCAAATTTATTTCACATTCTACCTTCGAGTCTACTTTGCTGAATTATTCTCATCAGGAAGCTGAGGTAATTAGGTAATACTTCCTTCTAGAAAATTTTTCCTCTTTGTCTTAGGTTTCTAATTATGCTAAGTTCATCCAATTTGGTTTAGTATTCAATGAGTTATGCATAAAATACCATAGACTGTGTACATTTGAAATTTGTGGCTAATGCATGATCATGCCTCTAAGTTGTACACCTCATAACTCTCAATTACAATATCCAACAATTACAAACTTTATACCAATTTAAAGCTAAGAGAATAATATACAACTTTGATGAAGACATCTCAATCTAATTCAGCCTACATCAATACAGTTTATTCATTAACCACAGGATATAATTTTTGTTCCTAGTAGTGCTATAGCCTAAGCCAAGATACAATTTCATGCCAATTTTGAAAATCTTAGAGACATAATTAAAATTAGAATTCTTCAAGAAGTTATAGAAATATGTCTCTAGTTGAATCTGAATCAATAATAAATCCATTTAGAAATCTACAGATTGTTAAAATACCGAAGCATGTTCTTGAAAATCTCCAGTTCATAACATTCTAGCACATACCCTCACTTTGATTCAATCAATCCTTTTCTAATCAATTAAGATGGCTCTAAATTTTTATGGAAAGAAATAACAATGTCTTAGGAGTCTATTGGTTCAAGTTTTAAGTCATTTGGAGATAGGATGGCAAAGTTATAATAAAAAGAGTCAGAACTATTCAGTATTAGAAAGTTTGATTTTTTCACTACCACCTTTTACTATAGAATCACGATTTTTGCACATAATTCTCCGTGTTTTTGCGGAAACTCTGCTCCATCTTCTTCCTCTCTTCTACTAAATTCCTCATCACATACTTATACCCTTGTATTCATCCCTCTTATTCACTTCCATATAAAATCAACTTAGTCCCAAAACAACTCAAATTCAAGTTTATATTCAAAACATCAAAATCAATCACATACATATTTTACCATCTTCAACTCTCTCTCTCTCTCTACTGTAACTTTTTTAGAAACTCAATCTCACCTCAATTAGCTCCACACTTACAAACAATTCCTCTAACTCATTTTCTTAACTCATCAGTACACATACATAATTTATAAATCCAAGTTTCACACTTAGCATCAAAATCTGACTAACACACATGCAACTTTAAATTTCCAGCATTTTTCCCACATTCACAATTTCAAATCCTCATTTGAGTCATTTAGGACATGTATTCTCCAAACTCTATTGCTATAAATTCACATGCATGCATCCATTTACACACTAAAACATCATCCAAGTTCATGTACAATAACTAAAAAATTGAAAACTTACTTACTTGATCTTAACAAAATTTTCCAACAGTGAGAGTGAATAAGAGCTTTCGATGAATGGAGAAAAGAAAGAAGAAAAAGAAACAAAACAATAGATGGACTAAAATGTTTATTTTGCAAGGTATATCATTGATGTGAGAACCAAAAGCAGATCTTTTGGTGATGAACAAATAACAAGGAAAGAAAAGTTTAGTGTTGCATGCTTTTAGTGAAGAACAACCGAAAATTTCCTTCTCTTTTCCAAGAAAATATGTGTATCCCTTACATGTGGGCCATATGTCAACATGCAAGGCTACCAAATGTCACAATTTCATTGGTTTATTTGTCTCTTATTTTTCCTAGTCCAAAAATATCCCAAAATTTCATAAATTTTCTAAAATTCACCAAAAATTCTGAAATAATACTAATAGTCTCCAAATAAATTTTTAACGCAAATAATCCACAATTCACATTTTAATCACATTTAGAAACCAATTATACCCGAAAATGTCATGAATGCATGTACAATTATTTGTATATGTCAAAATTCATATGCACATATCAGCGAATACTCAATTATGCAAAGCATATGATGTACTGGAAATTCCTACATTTTCTAACCCCTAACATAGGGTGTTACAATTAAATTATTGATTATTGGACTATGGGAATTCCTATCTTATGTTAATTTCTTTCTCAAGAATATTAACAACTAACCCTTGTTTGATTAACTAAAATCTCTTTCTAGTTAAAGGCTCTAAGATTGCATTATTGATTCATGAAGTTCATTATTAGGTTTGACTATAGTTTAGAGGATTTATGTTGACCTATCTCTAGGTTTGTTTGCAACACCTTCTAATTATAGTACATCTATTCACATAAAAGGATTTCTCAATCTCATCTGAAATCAAATATTGGACAAATTTTTTTGATACATTAGTTCAAGGTTATAACACGTAATTGAGTCACAATAAACCAATCAACAAAAGTATATTGAATAAAAGATTATATCATATTATCATCCAAACTTATGGTTCATCACACCTAGGAACTAAAAAATTTATTTCCTAAACATAAAAAACAAATCCAATAACAAATATGTAGAAGAACAAATAGAAATAAAAGAATTCATATTATATACCCCACATTTGTCTCTATTAAAATCATCTTGCAATTTGGATTGAAGGATGCTCTCTATCGAATCTTGTGACATAATCTTCATGTTTTCTTCATCCTTTTTTTAGAACTACCTCTTCTTTGGTATTTTTTACAACCAAAAATGATTATTTTTATGTAGCCTTTAATAATATCCTTTTATAGTAAAAACTAGGATTTCTAGGATATATATGGTCACTTATATTATTGTGTAATTGACTATATATCTCCAAAAACACCTCAATTTGTGACTTTACAAGGGAACATTGACTTACACGGGTAACATAGACGGTCGTGTTGGGCACCGTTTCTAGAGCCCAACTCCAAAATGGATATCCTATGACGTGATCGTACTCCGATGAAGTTTCCTTAACCATCATCGATTCATCTTTTTGCTCTGATACCACTAAGGTTGGGACCCGTTTCTGGAGCCCAACCCTTGGAATCATAAAGCGTACGCACAAAATTTCTCGTCAAACAAACGTGGACGAAAACCAAAGAAATAAAAAAGCTTAAGGTCAAAACTCTTAACTCCGACATCATTCAAACAATCCAACTTCCAATTAGAATTCATCCCACACCCAAACCTCAATTCATATGATTCTTCATATTAAAAAACGTCTTATCACTCACCACAAATCCTACCTTTCTTTTCCATAATTCACCTATTAATAAATCGCAACAATTTATATTCAAAGTTCATCAACTCAACTCATACCATTCATACACAATTCATATTTCATCAACATCATAAGATAAATGTTTACAAACTTTAATAGCATTCCAAGCCATACTACAACATCAATATCAAAAATCCAAATACAAAAGATACAAAACCCCAAAATCCTCAAATATATGTCTAAGGTCTTATTCTTAGAACAATCTAACTTAAAATACAACACATGCATAATCAAATGGATTCCTTGGCTTTCTTTCATCCGATCTCGTTCTCGTCACCTGGAGATGGGAATGAAAGGAGAGTGAGCTTTACAGCTCGTGGGTAACATGTTTATAGTCAATAACGAACAAAACCATTGAAATTATTCCTTTGTCATAGAAAATTCTTATTAAATCATAAAACACGTAGTTCTCAAATTCTCAAATAAATTCACAGTTCTAGTTCAAAACTCGTAATTAAAACCTCGTCACATAAGCATTTCATAAACAATTAGCCATCAAAGCATAACATTCAAAAAAAATTGAATATGCCATGTACAATAAATGGCTCGAGAGCTTCGTGGGATAAAACGGATAAATCGAAATTTAAACCGTGAACAAAATGAGTCCATTTTCGGATCTCGTGGGCCACAAGTGGGCAGCTGAAAAAAGGTTTTACGTCGACGTGCACGTGACTACAAAACGTTACTCTCTTTCCTAAACAAAAGCACATAATCAATGCTCACAATCATTTTTGCATATTCACAACAATTCAAATCCAATCAATTTAACATATACACAAATATAAACAAATTCTTAAAATCATTGAGAAGCAATATATGCACACTAACAAAGTAATTGAAATCGTTTCATTCTTTTGATTTGGAAAAACTTTAATAGTTCATTATTAAATTATAAACATGAAACCGACCTTATTTCCTTGCTTAATACTTGTTCAAAAGCCTCTACTCTCTTTGCTCCTCTTTCCTCTTTTGATTTCCTTGATCCTTCACCAAATGAGGAGTTTCTTGGCTCATATGGAAGCTTTAATCTTCTTCCACCTTTTTCCTTCTTGCATCAACTCAAAATCAATCTTGAAAACTTAGAAAAAAAGAAACCCTAACTTCCTTCTTCTTTTCTCCAAAAACCGTAACTCTCCTTCTTCTCTCTTTTCTTTGGTTTCTTTTCTTCCTATTTTCGTTATTGCTTCCTTCTTTTAAAAGCCAAAACCCTTCGTATTACAATTATGTCATTAATGAGTGAATAATGTCCAAAATACCCTTACATGTAAGCCTTGTAACCTTAATGCTTAAGTGTTCTTCCCAAAATGCCCTCATACATTCACACTCTTGCTACTTAATTCAACTAATCCATATTTTAAAATCCAACCGGCATCATCATAATAAAAACTCCAAATAAACTAATTAATCTAGTAAGACCTCCAAATTATTTAAAATCATGCTTAACTTCTTCCAAAAACAAGACCTCATTCTAATAATGAAATTGAAGGAATTTGATAACACTTCCTTCTAGATAATTGTTCCTCATTGTTTCAATTTTCCAAAGACATCAAAATCATTCAATTTGATTCAATAGTCCAAAAGTTATACCCTAAACCTTTTCGAACTGTTCTTATACCAAAATATTATCCTGTGCTTGACTTCCATCCAAAAATTGACACTATTAGAGACTGAATCAAAACTCAATTTCATTAAACAATTTGTAGCCTTATCTCTCTATTTTAATCCAGATCAAGAATTATCTCATTTGGATGACTAGAGAAAAAGTTATACCCAAAACACTTTCAGCTCTAACTAATCCAAGACTGAACACTATACCCAACTTCAATTCAGAAATTGAAAATCTTATGGATTGAATTGAAATTAGTTTCCTTCACATAATTTATAGTTTCCTGTCTCTAGTTTATTTTGAAGCAAGAATAAACTCAATTGGATCTCTACATATTGAGATATCACTAAAATACTAAAGCATATTCAGTGAGATAACACCAGTTCATATGATTGAAGAACACACTCACTGTACCCGTCTCACTCTTTTCACTCAACCTATCTCCATAAATTTCAGATAGCTTAGATTATTGGTGAAGATGTAGAGAAAAGTCTTACGAATCCCATGGTTCAATAATCAGGTCATTTGGAGGTCTAGAGAAGAAGTTATGGTCAAACAACTCCAACACGTTTATGCCCTCACTTGAAATGTACATGTCTCAATACGAATGTCATAACTTTTGCGCCAGATGTCAAATTGACTTCATTTTTAGACCATTGGAAAGAGGACTTCTAGATATATAACTTTCATGAAGACCTAAAAGGCCAATTCTATCATCTAACTTCAGTATCGTCTCACTCTTTTTCCGTCTACTTTTTATCATCTGCTTTTCTTCCTTTCACTTTCTATCGTCTGCTTTTTGCCCAGAACATCTCCACTTATAAGGATCATAACTTTAGACCCAGAACTCCAAAATTTGCAAATTTGGTATCAATGAAAAGATAAAAGAATGCTATACAACTTTTATGAGAAATCAGAAGAAAATTC
This sequence comes from Erythroxylum novogranatense, assembly GCA_029891385.1. Taxonomy (NCBI): domain Eukaryota; kingdom Viridiplantae; phylum Streptophyta; class Magnoliopsida; order Malpighiales; family Erythroxylaceae; genus Erythroxylum; species Erythroxylum novogranatense. The sequence continues at coordinate 71,753,567 of CM057225.1, read as the reverse complement.
TACCTCTATAGGGGTCAAAATTCCAACTCAAAATGGATGTCCGAAATTGTCATCCCAAACAGCATCTCAAACTCCAAATAATCATAACTTCCAACTCCGATATCAAAAAATGTCATACTTTATAGTATGGTATACACCGGGACGCCCGTAGGTCATACCGATACATAACCTACGATGAGGGTGCACTACGATTCGATCATTTCTATAAACCTCATGGCATCAATGTAATAAAGTAGTAATATCGAATTCACTAAATTTTTAAAAACCAAAAGATACTTCTCATTTCATTTCGTAAAAACCATAAATTCACAATTCTATCCGATTATAACTGTACAAAACCAACAGATCTAAAATAAATCCTAACTAGATCGTCCCTAAAAGATCCCAGCTGACCGACCTGTAGGCCATAAACCTCTCGCCGGCACTCACACAGCAGAAAAAGTCTCGCTAACTGGAGCTAGGAGTCAACTATCGCTGTCATCGATGGTTCACCCAACTCATGCATAAACAAACAGTTCACACTATATCATATATGTTAACACAACTAAGAATCACATGCATTCAATTTCACATTTGAACATTCATATATGCAATGTACATGTGACTCTTTCATTTTATTTCATTGTTGTGACCGTGCGCCTGAGCTCATTTACGTTGAGCCATTGGCTCTGAAACATTGGGCTTGAAGCCCTGATACGTTGAGCATAAAGCTCTGAAAATCGTTAGGCATGAGGCCCTGTGCGTTGAGTTTAAAGCTCTGAATACGGTGGCTGCACCGGTCACAACTGTCAATTATCTGATAATGCATAATGGCATGAATGCACATGTTCCAAATTTCACTAGTCATGTCACAATCTAACATCACCTATCCAATTTACATTTGAAACCAATTAATAGCAATTTATGCACAATTAACACTTCTATAGCACATTCCAAATATTTCGAACACCAGTGGTCGGAAATAAATCAAAACAACACATAATCCTTCCTTAACTCCTTATGGCATAATTGCATAGAATTAAACACATCAAGGTTGAGAAACCAACTAGGTTACTCACCTCAGAACTTCCGAGCTACTGCCGGGAAGTCTCGCCTACGTCGGATGATCCACGATCCACTTGAGCCTCTACAATAATCATAATATCCAAATATTACTAATTGTACCAATTTCAATAATCAAAGATGCATATGTATCGAATAATTTACGTACTATACATGTTATGACATTTCCGACCCTAAACTCGAATTATCTCTATTCCGCATCTTCACTCTAATCCCTAGCAATTCCTAATACCATAATTCAATTGACTATATTCCAAACTCTTCAAAGTCAAATTCCAAGACCTAGGAATTATCCTTAAATCAAAATTTAAATTCTCTATTCGATCACCATCCGATTTTCGAAAATCACCCAATTAAAATTCTGAAATTCATTCTTCTAAATTGAAATTCTAAATCTCAAAATTCAATCAATCCATAACCATCCGAATCAAATCCCAAAATTCTCCAATTAAAAAAATTCCAAAACACCTTCGGAGGGCGTCCTCGCCGCGACATCTGGTCCCTCGCCGCGGCGAGCCTCCTTTCCTTCGTCACGACGTGCACGCTAATCTGCTCTCGTCGCGACGTGCGGACTAAACTGCTCATCGCGACATGCATTAAATCGCTCGTCGCGGCGCGCAGAAGCTGACTTGCTCACCGCGGCGTGTTCTTCGCAGACGTCGCGGCGTGCAAACCCAGCAATGCCCAAAAATTCAGATTTTTCCAGATTTTCGACTCTGCAACTTTTCCAATCTGATTTCTTCCTTTCCAAACCACTCCCAAATGATTCAATATCCATCAAACAACTCATTTCTATCCTCTATTATACCAAATAACCATTATCCCTAAATTATCAACATTAAATCAAGCAAAAATCATCATCCGAAACCCTAACATATGCAATCATCCAATAGCTAAACCAATCATCAATATGACTCAACAAATTAACAAATCTAACTCTCCAAGGCAAGAAAAATAATGACTTACTTGATAAAACCTTCAGAAATTCCAACGATCACCAACTCCTTACACTTTCACAATCCTCGGCAACACCCAAAGCTAAACCCATCTTCATCTTTTTCAACACCAAGCCAAGGGTAGATTCAAGTCAAAGGAAAGGAACAAATGGCAAGAAGGAATCAAGAAGAAATCAAAGACATCCACGAAGAGAGGAAGAAGATCAAGCTTTCTTGCAACAGAAGGGGCAAGCATCGAGGGAGGCAAGGTTTAAAAGCTAGGATATATATATAAGGATTTAAAATTAAGGGCTTGTTTGGCAAACTCCCATGCCACATGCTCAAATCTTCAGGTCTAACAATCCAATTTTTATTCTAATTTCTCCCGATTTCGTAATAACTATGAATAATAACTCCTAAGCTCATAACTCCATTTATTTCACGCCAGTTGTCAATCAATCTCGGAACCGTAATTCAATTAATCAGTCACTAAGCCAATTTTTCGGTCCGGACATAATACTCTAAAAATTTCAAAAAAAATCCTATAAATCCCCAAAATTAGAAAATACCTATTCCTATACTCCAATTTCCATTTCTCAATCCCTAAATTCAATTTCTCACTCTAATTCGAAAATCAAACCTAATCTGCACAGTTATAACCAAATTTTCCAATTTACACAATCAGGTCGGGAAATTGTCATACATGCATGTACATACATATGCTAGTGCAATCATAAACATTTATCAATAATATAGAGGCTATAAATGCATATGCAAATCAATTTATGCATGCACCAAGTCCTACTCCATCCGAATTACCGATATGCCCTTCACATCGGTAACGGGATGTTACAATTCACCCCTCCTAATAAAAATTTCGTCCCGAAATTTCTTACCTGACTGGTCGAACAGATGAGGGTATTGCCTCCTCATGTGCTCCTCAGTCTCCCAAGTCGCCTCCTCAGTCGAATGGTTCTTCCAAAGGACTTTCACCAATGGAATAACCCTGGACCTCAACCGCTTGACCTGCGATCCTATAATCCGTACCGGCTCCTCTACGTAACTCAAATCACTGGCTATCTTAATTTCGTAAGCCAAAATCACATGAGTCGGGTCAGAACGATATCTCCGAAGCATGCTCACATGGAAAACGTCATGCAACTGAGAAATCTCACTCGGCAACGCCAATCTGTATGCCAATGGTCCAATCCTCTCGAGGATCTCATAAGGACCAATATACCTAGGGCTCAACTTGCCCTTACAGCCAAATCTAAGAACTCCTCTCCACGAAGACACTCTAAGGAACACTCTATCACCCACACTGTACTCCATCTCTCTCCGATGCTGATCCACATAACTCTTCTGTCTATCCTGAGCCGCCTTGATGCGGCTCCGAATCAACTGTATCTTATCCACAGTATCCTGGATCAACTCAGGACCCTCTAACATCCTTGTACCCTCTTCATCCCAGTAAAGAGGTGATCTACACTGTCGTCCATATAACGCCTCATACGGTGCCATACCAATGTTGTTCTGGTACTGATTATTATACGCAAACTCAACCAGAGGCAAATACTGATCCCAAGCACCTCGAAACTCTAATACACAAGCTCTCAACATATCCTCAACAGTCTTAATAGTCCTCTCACTCTGCCCATCTGAATGAGGATCAAATGTTGTGCTGAAGTTCAATCTCGTACCCATGGCCGACTGCAAACTCTTCTAGAACCTCGAAGTAAATCTGGGATCCCTATCTGAAACTATCGACACAGGAACTCCATGCAGTCGCACAATCTCTGCCACATACTTCTGAGCCAACTGATCGAGAGTATTGCTCTCCCTCACTAGCAAAAAGTGAGCCGATTTAGTTAACCAGTCCACTATGACCCAGATCGCATCATGCTGCCTCGGTGTCCTAGGCAACCCCATAATGAAATCCATCGTAATTCGCTCCCATTTCTACTCCGGAATGGGTAACGAATGCAACCTACCCACTGGAGCCTGGTGCTCAGCCTTAATCTGCTGACACGTCAGACACCAAGAAACGAACTCCGCTACATGTCTCTTCATACCTGACCACCAGAAATGTAACTTAAGAGTGCGATACATCTTAGTAGTACCAGGATGCATGGTATAAGCAGCCAAATGAGCCTCCTCCAAAATCTCACGACTCAAATCATCCACATCCAAAAAACATAATCTCTGTCCCATCCATAATGTCCCATCTCTCAACTCAAACTCAGAAAGCCATCCAGATCTGACTCTATCAATCAATCTCACTAACGCAGGATCCTGGTCCTGAACTCTCCTGATCCTGTCGTGCAGCATCGGCCTAAGCCTCAGAGTAGCAATCAGAGCTCCTTCCTGACCCAAATCCATCTGCACATTCAGAGCTCTCACCTGAACTAAACACGGTAACCTCAAAACCTGAATCTGAGCTGCACTACCATGAGATCTCCTACTCAACGCATCAGCCACCACATTGGCCTTCCCGGGGTGATACTCAATAGTGCAGTCGTAATCCTTAAGCAACTCTAACCATCTCCTCTGTCTCAGATTCAGCTCTCACTGACTCAATAAATATCTTAAACTCTTATGATCAGTGAAGATCTAGAACGTCTCACCATACAAATAATGTCTCCAGATCTTCAAAGCAAACACAACTACAGCTAACTCCATGTCGTGCACAGGGTAATTCATCTCATGAGACCTCAACTGTCTCGAAGCAGACGCTATAACTCTCCCATGCTACATCATTACACATCCTAAACCCTGCTGCGAAGCATCACTGAAAACCTCGAAGCCTCCTGCTCCAGATGGCAAAGCTAACACCGGTGCCGTAGTCAACTGGTGTTTCAGTTCCTCAAAACTCCTCTGACACTCATCAGTCCATCTGAAGGCCACACTCTTCCTCAGAAGTTTTGTCAAAGGGGCTGAGATTACAGAAAACCCCTCGATAAACCTCCGGTAATAACCTGCTAATCCGAGGAAACTCCTCAACTCTGACACATTCCTCGGAATCTCCCAACTCCTCACTACCTCAATCTTATGAGGATCCACCCGGATACCCTCACCAGACACAATGTGGCCCAAGAACACCACCTCGTCCAGCCAAAATTCACACTTAGTGAACTTGGCATACAACTGTCTATCTCTCATAATCTGCAAGACAGTCCTCAGAAGCTCCGCATGCTCCTGTCTACTCCTCGAGTACACCAGAATATCATCAATAAACACAATCACGAACTGATCCAGGTAGGGCTGAAAGACCTTATTCATGAAGGTCATGAAGGCTGCCAGGGCATTAGTCAACCCAAATGGCATTACTAAGAACTCGAAATGCCCATACCTGCTCCTGAAAGCACTCTTAGGCACATCGACCTCTGCAATCCTCAACTGATAATATCCGGATCTCAAAACTAACTTGGTAAACACCTGAGCTCCCAGCAACTGATCAAATAAATCATCGATCCTAGGCAGTGGATACTTATTCTTGACTGTCACCCGATTCAGCTGCCTATAATCGATGCACAACCTCAAAGTCCCATCCTTCTTCTTCACAAACAATACTGGGGCACCCCACGGCGAAACACTCAGCCTAATAAAACCCTTATCCAACAGCTCCTGCAACTGAGCCTTAAGCTCCCTCAACTCTACCGGTGCCATCCTATACGGTGGTATCGATATTGGAGCGGTACCTGAAACGAGGTCAATCTCAAACTCTTTCTCCCGATCCGGCGGCAAACCCAGTAACTCATCGGGAAACACATCTGGAAATTCCCTAATCACGGGAACCTCCTGCAACCTCTGCTCCACTCTGGAGTCCACCACATGTGCCAAATAGGCCTCATAACCTCCCTGCATCAGCCTCAGGGTACTCATAAACGAAATCATCCTGGGTGGCACTGCCTGACTAACATCTCGAAACACAGCTCTCGGCTGACCAGGAGACTCCAACACGACCTCCTTGGTATAACAATCCATAACAGCCCTATGGGCAGTGAGCCATTCCATCCCCAGAATCAAATCAATCTCCCTCAGAGGCAACACTATCAGGTCTACACTCAACTCCGACTGATCATTCATAATCGAACACCCCTTGCAGACCTCTCCCAAAACTGTAGTACTACCTAGAGGCGTACTCACCTCTAGCCCATACTGCAACATCTCCCTATCCACATGCAATCTACATGCCACATGCGGTGCAATAAAAGAATGTGTGGACCCTGGATCTATCAATGCAAAAACCTCAATACCAAAGATCAGAAGCAAACCTGCAACCACATCTGGAGAATCCTGGGCCTCCTGCCTAGTCATGGCGTAGACCCTAGCCTGGGAATGCGGTCGACTGCCCTCGGTCCCCACAAAGGAATCTCCACCTCTACCTCGGGCTCTACCACGGCCCCTGAATCCAGATCCACCGCTATGACTCTGCTGCACTGTCAAACTACTACCAGCTCTCCCACTCGTAGTAGACTGAACTCCCAAAGTCAGAGGACAACTCCGAATCATATGATCCATCGAACCGCATGCTAGACAGGCTCCTATCACTCTTCAGCACTCTCCACTGTGCCTCTTATCACAATATACACAAACTGGCAAAGCCTGTCCTGCTCCTCTGCCACTACCACTGCCACTACCAGTCTGCCCAAATCTCCCCCTCTGAACAGAACCCAACTGTCTGAATCCTCCTGCTGATCTGAACCTGCTCTGGCGTCTGCTAAAGCTCCTACCAGAGCTACCCTAACTGTCACTAGATCTCTTACCTCCGGATCCTTGACCGGTCTCAGCCCGACTCTGCCTCAGAAGCTGCTCAATCCGCACTGCAACAGCTCTCAACTCAACGAAGGTGCCCATATCTGACCGGGCTAACCTGGTACGGATCTCCAGATTAAGCCCTCCCTCAAATCTCCGGCACCTATCAGACTCAGAGGCAATCAGAACAGAAGCATACGCCATCAGCTCATTAAATTGCACCTCATACTCGGCCACTGACATCCACCCCCTGTCTCAACTCTAAGAACTCCTGCATCTTCATCTCCGAATAGACCTTGGGCGTGTAATTATCCCGAAAGGCTCTCAGAAAATCTGCCAAGTCGAACACGTGGTGCAGCAGACGCCGGACGATCTTCCACCACTGATAAGCTAGACCCTGAAGGAGAGAGACTGCATGATCAAATCTCTCCTCTGCATCACAATCCATCTGATCAAGGAATCGCTCGATCCTCTCCAACCATCCCTCAGCCTCAGCAGGGTCTGTGCTGCCATAAAAATTCACAGCTCCCTGCTTGCGCAGACGATCATACCTTCGCTCCCATCTCATGGGAACTCTAGGAGGCTGCTCCTCAAACAGAGGCACTAAAGACTCCCTACTAGCTCCGACTGATCCTTGGTCAGCTGGTTGATCTACCTAATCACCAAGAACGGATGACCTACAACAAAACCACGATTTCCAATCAATTTCTGCTTTTCTTACAAAAATCAAGCCTAAAATATACTATGCCCAAAAGATGACAAACCATGCTCTGATACCACCTAATATAGCGCCCCCTTACCGTAAGGTATACACCGAGACGCCCGTAGGTCATACCGATACATAACCTATGATGAGGATGCACTACGATTCGATCATTTCAATAAACCTCATGGCATCAATGTAATAAAGCAGTAATATCGAATTCACTAAATTTTTAAAAACCAAAAGATACTTCTCATTTCATTTCTTAAAAACCATAAATTCACAATTCTATCCGATTATAACTGTACAAAACCAACAGAGCTAAAATAACTCCTAACTAGATCGTCCCCAAAGATCCCGGTGGTGACACATGGGCCATACTCCTCTCGCCGGCACTCACACAGCAGGAAAAGTCTCGCTAACTGGAGCTAGGAGTCAACTATCGCTGTCCTGAAATATAATTGCAATGTTCGGTGAGTTTGCGAACTCAGCGAGAAAGCATCATCGATGGTTCACCCAACTCATGCATAAACAAACAGTTCACACTATATCATATATGTTAACACAACTAAGAATCACATGCATTCAATTTCACATTTGAACATTCATATATGCAATGTACATGTGACTCTTTCATTTTATTTCATTATTGTGACTGTGCGCCTGAGCTCATTTACGTTGAGCCATTGGCTCTAAAACATTGAGCTTGAAGCCCTGATACGTTGAGCATAAAGCTCTGAAAATCGTTGGGCGTGAGGCCTTGTGCGTTGAGCTTAAAGCTCTGAATACTGTGGCTGCACCGGTCACAACTGTCAATTATCTGATCATGCATAATGGCATGAATGCACATGTTCCAAATTTCACTAGTCATGTCACAGTCTAACATCACCTATCCAATTTACATTTGAAACCAATTAATGGCAATTTATGCACAATTAACACTTCTATAGCACATTCCAAATATTTCGAACACCTGTGGTCCGAAATCAATCAAAACAACCACACATAATCCTTCCTTAACTCCTCATGACATAATTGCATAGAATTAAACACATAAAGGTTGAGAAACCAACTAGGTTACTCACCTCAGAACTTCCGAGCTACTGCCGGGAAGTCTCGCCTACGTTGGATGATCCACGATCCATTTGAGCCTCTATAATAATCATAATATCCAAATATTACTAATTGTACCAATTTCAATAATCAAAGATGCATATGTATCGAATAATTTACGTACTATACATGTTATGACATTTCCGACCCTAAACCCGCATTATCTCTATTCCGCATCTTCACTCTAATCCCTAGCAATTCCTAATACCATAATTCAATTGACTATATTCCAAACTCTTCAAAGTCAAATTCCAAGACCTAGGAATTATCCTTAAATCGAAATTTAAATTCGTTATTCGATAACCATCCGATTTTCGAAAATCACCCAATTAAAATTCTGAAATTCATTCTTCTAAATTTAAATTCTAAATCTCAAAATTCAATCAATCCATAACCATCCGAATCAAATCCCAAAATTCTCCAATTAAAAGAATTCCAAAACACCTTCGGAGGGCGTCCTAGCCGCGGTGTCTGGTCCCTCGCCGCGGCGACCTTCCTTTCCTTCGTGGCGGCGTGCGCGCTGCGCTCGACGCGACGAAATCCACCCTCGCTCGCCGCTGCGCGCATCCCGCGCTCGTCGCGACGTGCGGACTAATCTGCTCGTCACGACGTGCATTAAATCGCTCGTCGTGGCACGCAGAAGCTGACTTGCTCGCCGCGGCGTGTAAACCCAGCAATGCCCAAAAATCCAGATTTTTTCCAGATTTCCGACTCTGCAACTTTTCCAATCTGATTTCTTCCTTTCCAAACCACTCCCAAATGATTCAATATCCATCAAACAACTCATTTCTATCCTCTATTATACCAAATAACCATTATCCCTAAATTATCAACTTCAAATCAAGCAAAAATCATCATCCGAAACCCTAACATATGCAATCATCCAATAGCTAAACCAATCATCAATATAACTCAACAAATTAACAAATCTAACTCTCCAAGGCAAGAAAAATAATGACTTACTTGATAAAACCTTCAAAAATTCCAACGATCACCAACTCCTTACACTTTCACAATCCTCGGCAACACCCAAAGCTAAACCCATCTTCATCTTTTTCAACACCAAGCCAAGGGATAGATTCAAGTCAAAGGAAAGGAACAAATGGCAAGAAGGAATCAAGAAGAAATCAAAGACATCCACGAAGAGAGGAAGAAGATCAAGCTTTCTTTCAACAGAAGGGGCAAGCATTGAGGGAGGCAAGGTTTAAAAGCTAGGATATATATATAAGGATTTAAAATTAAGGGCTTGTTTGGCAAACTCCCATGCCATATGCTCAAATCTTCAGGTCTAACAATCCAATTCTTATTCTAATTTCTCCCGATTTCGTAATAACTATGAATAATAACTCCTAAGCTCATAACTCCAATTATTTCACGCCAGTTGTCAATCAATCTCGGAACCGTAATTCAATTAATCAGTCACTAAGCCAATTTTCCGATCCGGACATAATACTCTAAAAATTCCAAAACAATTCCTATAAATCCTCAAAATTAGAAAATACCTATTCCTATACTCCAATTTCCATTTCTCAATCCCTAAATTCAATTTCTCACTCCAATTCGAAAATCAAACCTAATCTGCACAGTTATAACCAAATTTTCCAATTTACACAATCAGGTCAGGAAATTGTCATACATGCATGTACATACATATGCTAGTGCAATCATAAACATTTATCAATAATATAGAGGTTATAAATGCATATGCAAATCAATTTATGCATGCACCAAGTCCTACTCCATCCGAATTATCGATATACCCTTCACATCGGTAACGGGATGTTACAGTTCGAAAGCTGGAAAGATAAGCTACAGCTTTTATGAAGACAAATTTGGCTAATTCTCTCTATATATCGATATAGTTTTTCCATTGAATGTCTGCACATCATCCCTACACCTAAGAAGGCTTGCTAAACATAATATCCCTCCATATTCATTCACTACCAAGTACCTTTTTGGTTATTTTTCAACCTCATTTCCAACAGGTCGTGTATATCAATATACATAAGAGTGTATCTTCATATAGGTAGAAATAATGTCTTCAAAGTTTCACACATTTATAGTGACTAAGACGGCAAATGTACATGACTATGTACCTCCAAAGTTGCTTCAAATCTTTATTTTATGTCACAATTTCACACGAATTTTTCTCTTTTTAGTTTAAGAAAGCAATTATCACTTATAAACACACTTGAAACAAAACAAAGACCAAAAATACTATTAAACTATTAAATAACAAGCAAAACACGCTAAACATAGATATATAAATATGGTCAATTAATCGTTTCTCACTAGACATTAATCTTGATTTATGAATATGAATTGTTTAATTAGAGAATTAAAGATAAATCAAAGGATTTTAGTTTATCTAATTCTAAATATGATCTAATTTATATATATTGTCAACATATTTGAAAATCTAATGGGTCATACACAAAGAACGAGTTGAAGAAAAGAGATATTTTAATCAAGTTGTACTTGATTGTAAAATTGAAAAAAAATGATTTTATATGAGATATTTAATAAATAAGACTCAATATAAACTATTGGATCTTATTTAGGCATAACTGATATTTAATTAAAATTATTTGTAATTCTAATTAAAGTTCAATTGGAATTAGAATATAATTTCAATTAAATTACTATAATATTGAAATTTGTGCTGAGAATAATATCTGAGATAAAGAAAACAACTACAACCAAAGGTTTTGAGATTAAGATAGTTCGGTGGTTTGTTGTACAACTTTTCAATGGTGAGAGGTTGTTTAGTCTAGGAGATAGTAGATTATTAATAAGATAGGCGACTGTGTGAAAGACTTCTAACCAATAGGTAAGTGGCATATGAGCATGAGACAAAAGAGTTAGTCCCATTTCAGTGATGTGTTTATGTTTCCTTTCGAAAAGCCCATTCTATTAGTGACTGTAAAGACAACTAAACCTTGGTTTTATTCCATGTTTTGTGAGATAGGGTAAGAGAGCTTTATATTCACCTCCCATGTTAGTATATAGAGCTTTGATTTTTATGTTCAATTGATGTAGCACCCCCTTACCGTAGAATACCCACCGGAACACCCGTAGGTCATTCCGGTCCATATCCTACGATAAGAGAGAACTATAGACAAACAACTCTAAACTCCACATGGAATCACAATAATAAAATGTTAATAGTAATTTGCGACTTTTTAAAAACCAAACTTTGTTTCATTTCATTTCATCAAACTCAGTAATTTACAAACTGTTAGTATCATTTGTCTGTACATTCCTCCGAAAACTTAACACAACTACTATATACACTAAGACAAAAATAACAGTCCTAACTAGTGATCATCCAAAAGAATCCCAGCTAACCGACCTGTGAGCTATAGCTTCTCTCGCCAATCTGAATCTACAAGGCTCTACAGTCTCTCTGGAGCTAAGAGGCTACGCTCGATCCTGAAAAAATAGATTGGAATTTTGGATGAGTTTACGAACTCAGTGAGGAACCATTATCGATGGTTCGCCCAATTCATGCATCACTCAATCAAATTACAGAGTATATACAATAACACGTTCAAAAGAAGCAAATCACAATTGTATAATGCACTCTTGCCTTTTTCCCATTTACTGTATTCAATCAAAATGTGTATGCAATGCATATGTGACACTTTCCCATTTTATTATAGTGTTGTGACCGAGTGCTTAAACGAAGAAAAGAGGCGATGAGCGCGTCTAGGAATAGAAGAGCCCTCTGGTATGACTATCTCCCTTCGAGCTCGAGGCTCTTTTTCAGTATCAGTGGCGACTCTGGTCACAACTATTATTATCCGTTCATGTATTTGTGTATGAAATGCAATATGCCCAATATATCAAAGTTAATATAAAACAGTCTGTCATAGTAGAGGCAACGCAATGAAGCACAGTAACAGTAAGCAATTTGACAATCAGCACATAAAGGAAACTTCTATGTCAAATCTCCCAATTCATCGGACCATCTGTGTCCGGAACCAAATCATAAACAAACACAATCACTAATCCCACCATTATTCCCCACATTAGACATATAATAATTGAAAGAACCATCTAGGTTACTCACATATACTGCCGAGCTATTACCGGGAAGTGTCTGCACCGTCGTTCGGTCGACGCTCCAAATGTGCCTCTATAATAATCAGAGAATATAACCATTACTAATTGTACAATCAGAACTAGTTAATGATGCACATGTAGCAATTAAAATGTGTACAATGCATGTTCATGATATTCCCGACCTTAATCCAAAATTTCCATCACAAACATTCCATCTAAAAAATAGAAACGTAACGGTATCGAAATTACTCAATTCGGGCTTTTATAGGTCCAAAAATAAATAAAACAGTGACCAAAGAACCATTACCCGGACCTACGTCAATTTTCCGTCCAAAAATTCCCAATTTTTCATTAAATGACATTAAATATTTCACGAATCTGATGCCTCACGAATCAGGTCAATCGGATGTCGAACGGAAAAGTTATAAGCAAAAGAAGGAAAAATATATGATTATAGTCGACTTGCCTGAGAATCATAGTCGACTTATGCTACTGTGTATGTCCTAGTCGACTTGTCTGAGGATGCAAGTCGACTTACGCTACTACAATGGCAGATCTGGAACAAATGTCCTACGACATCCCAACTTTCACAGGACATAACTCCCTACTCCAAACTTCAAATTGGACAAACTTAGTGTCTATTTTATAGAGAAAAGAGAGCTCTAAAAGTTTCATGAAGGAAACAAAAACTAATTTCACCTCTAAGGGTGTCAAAAATACACTCAAACTTACTGCCTTCACAATGCCTCTCAAAACAGTGCAACATTTTGTCAAAACAGTGCAACATTTTATAAAATCCGTAACTTCTCATTACCTTTGCTAAAAATTACCAGATTTATGCCAAATGAAATATCAGAATGTTACCTACAACTTTCATGAACAACATGAAATCAAATTCAATTGCTAAGTAGGTCAAACAATTCAATGAATGATTCTGCCCACTGAAACCACCTGAACTGAACAACAATTTTCTAAAAAGCATAACTTCTTGCAAAAATGTAAAAAAAATTGCATACTTTATTCCTATGAAAAGATCAAACAGAATACTACACTTCTAATGAAGGGCTTAACAGCCAATTCCATCTCTAACAAACTCAAAACTGTCATGCAAGTGGCTGCCCTGATCACTAGTCAATGACCTAACTTATGTCCAATCTTTGAAAATTCATAACTCCTAATTATGATATCCAAAAATAGTATAGTATATCTCATTTTCAAGATAATTTCTTCCTATACAACTTTCCAGAAGATCACTTGAGCCAATTCAAATCAAAGAAATCTCTAAATTTTCTTCCAATCACAATATTCACAAAACCTACACTTATGGCTAGGTTTCACCAAAATGCACATAACCAGTCAATAGTCAACAATTCATAACTCCCAACATACATATCGAAAAATTGCAAAATCAGTGGAAATGGAAATCTAACAAGATAGCTTCAACTTTCATTAAGACCATTTTCACCAATTCCTCCTAAATCAATCTAGAAAACTCATCAAAGTTTCAGGTCATCTAATTCAGATACTATTCACACAGCCAGTATAGTTCACTTTCAAGGCAGAAATTCAACCTTTTCAAGTTACAATTAGACAACACTTATTTCACAAGAAATTGAAGCCAAACATCTAAAGTTTAATTTAGCACAAACCTCACCTCATTTGCTTAACCACACAATTAGTTATGGCAAAAACATTAAACCATGATCAATTTGCATTTTCCAGCTTTGCTCCTACACTTATATTTTATCACTTCCAATGCCAATTACACATCAACAAGCATCCAATTGAGGCAAGAATTCAGCCACTAGGTCATCAAGACCTTAACCTAAGCACCTAGCCTTAAAAATGGAAGCATACACAATTGGCTTTTCCTAACTTTTTCCATTAATCTCACCTTACAAAACTCAATCCAAAACCAAGTCAAAAAGCAATCTAATTCACTTAACAACCACCACCATGCATTTGCACCCAAATAATCAATCCATGCTTTATGAAATTAATACACAATACATCATAATTCATGCATAATAATTCTCATTTAATGCATCTAACTACCAATTCATTCATTAAATACATAATTAAAGCTTAAAACAACAACTTACCTAATCAAGTTTTTCAATGTTCCAATTCTTCTCCTAATACACCAATCCTGTACTTTTCCACACCATACATAAACATCATCATGCCAAAAGAGAAAGGAGTGTATACTTGGCCCTTTTTAAAAAGAACAAAGTGGAAGGAAGAGCTAAACACTAGGAAACTTAAAGAACATCAAATGGAGAAGAAGGAAGAGTGAAGTTTCGGATGAAGGAGAATATAAGCAATAAAAAATGATTTTTTTATCCTTCTTTGAAGTTGAAGTTGTAGAATTCAATAGGTGAGCATAAGACAAAACCATTCAATGGTGTAGGACACTTGTTCATTTAGAAGAAAAGGACAAAAGAAGGATAAGACAAAAACATGTAATAGGATTTATCAAGAAACCCTAATGAAATTTGACCCATTCAACTCTAATGGCCTTAATTCTAAATCCAAAATAATATACCCAATATTGTAGTGTCATTGGACAACAATTTTTACTACCGAAAATCAACCGGTTCGCCACTTGGAGATTTTTTCCGATCTGGGAATTTTCTTCGGAAAAGTCCAGAAAAATTTCTAAAATTCCCTGAAAATATAAAACACATAAAGACTCACTCCAAATAATTTTTTTTCAAACACAATTTTCACGTTATTCACAACAAAATTTTATTAGGCACAAATACCGGGAATATCATGAATGCATGTACAGTTATTTTTTATGTGCAAAAATTCACTGTTCACAAATACCAGTATGCATGAACATTCCTAATTAGTCCCAGTCACTCTTATCCTTTGCTAAAATTACTATTCGTCCGCAAAATTCTTACCTGGTTAGTCGAATAGATGAGGATAATGTTTCCTCATATGCTTCTCGGTCCCCTAAGTGGCTTCCTCAATCGAGTGGTTTCTCCAGATAACTTTCACTAATGGGATACTCTTATTCCTCAACTGTTTAACCTGTGACCCGACAATCTGGATCGGCTCCTCAACATAACTCAGATTACTAGACACCTCAATCTCTTGAGCCGGTATTACATGTGTCGGATCTGACCGATATCTCCAGAGCATACTCACATGAAAGACATCATGTAACTGAGACATCTCGCTCGGTAAAGCCAACCTGTAGGCCAAAGGTCCTATCCTCTCAGTGATCTCATACGGACCAATGTACCTAGGGCTTAACTTCCCTTTTTTCCCAAATCTCAGTACACTACCCCACGGTGACACCCGTAAGAATACTCTGTCTCCCATATTATACTTCATCTCCTTCCGATGCTGATACACATAACTCTTTTGTCTGTCTTAAGCCGCTTTAATTCGGCTCCGAATCAATTTCACCTTATCTACTGTATCTTGAATCAGCTCTGGACCCTCAACCATTCTGACACCCTCTTCATCCCAATACAACGGCTATCGACACTGTCGTCCATATAGGGCCTCATATGGTGCCATCCCGATGCTACTGTGATAGTGATTATTGTAGGCAAACTCAATCAAGGCCAAATACTGATCCCATGCTCCTCTAAACTCCAATACACAAGCTCGAAGCATGTTCTCAACAGTCTTAATTGTCCTCTCACTCTGCCCATCTGTTTGAGGATGAAATGCTGTACTGAAATTTAACTTAGTACCTATAGTAGACTGTAAACTCTGCCAGAACCTCGAAGTGAATCTAGGATCCCGGTCTGACACTATCGACATTGGAACCCCATGCAATCTCACTACCTCAGCCACATACTTCTAGGCCAACTGATCAAGGGAATTATTCTCCCTCACTGGTAAGAAATGGGCCGATTTAGTCAACCGGTCCACGATGACCCAGAAAGCATCATGCTGTCTTGGAGTCTTGGGCAATCACATAATGAAATCCATAGTAATTCGTTCCCATTTTTAGTCGGGAATAGGCAACGAATGAAGTTTCCCTACTAGAGCCTGGTGCTCAGCCTTAACCTACTGGCACGTCATACACCTGAATACATACTCCGCTACCTGCTTTTTCATGCCAGGCCACCAGAAATGTTGCTTGAGGGTGTTATACATCTTGGTCGTACCAGGATGCATAGTATAAGCTGTTGGGCACGAAAAAATTTTTATTTATTTATTCATTGATTATTTTTATTTTGCTCTAATTGTTTTAATTATATGCATAGATATATTTTTATTGAGTCTTGGAATTAGCAAGTATGTTTGAGAATTAGAAGTTGGGAATTAAGTGAAGGATTAGAATTAAATTGGATTATTTGTAGTAGGCTTGTGAGTGTAAAGCCATATGAGACAAATAAGGGCATGTGAGAAAGTATGGGCTTTAGAGGTTAATGGGATAAGTAGAAGGAGGAGAGCCCAAAAGCATTGTAAGAGGAAAAGGGAGAGCTTAAAACTATGTAGTATTGGAGGAGGGCTTTAAAGTTGAGAATAAGTAATTTAAGTTGTTAAGGAGAGGAAGCAAGTGTCGTAGACTTAAGGAAAATAGAAGCAAAAACGTGAGCAAGGAAACAAGGAGAGCTTTCGGCCAAGAGGAAGGAGAACCGTAGGAGGCTTGAAGGGAGGAAGAAAGAAAGAAAAAGAGAGGAGAAAACTACTTGTGAGAGGTAAGTTCCATCCTTGCTTGTGTTAGGTTCAAGAATGGGATAAAATGGAAGTTAGGGTTTGTGTAGGGTTTGTAGAAAGATAGAAGAGAAGGTGAGATCTATGGATTTTTTGGACTTTCTAAGTAAGGTTTTGGCTATTCTAGAATAGATGGCTTATGGGTAGGTTAGGTTCAAAGTTTATTTTACCTTTGCTTGATTTTATGAATGCTATGACTTTCCTCTAGAATATATTTATTAAATGAAATATGGTTCAATTGAAGGAAATCAAGAAAACCCCACTCAAGATAAGGAGGAAGGGTAATCTTGAATTCGGATTCCGACATTAGGTGGGTAACATTTTTATAGTTGTTGTGTGATGGGCAAATGCCCTATGTGTGCTATCTTTGTTAAATTGTGTGTATATTGAAAGTGTATTCCTTTGATTTGAAAGAAAAGAATGAAACTATGATGATTCGATACAATGAAAGAAGCATAAAATGCTATTCTTGTGTTTGAACATGTGAGCATAAATTGGTTGTGATTGGGTGAGAGAGAACCTATTTCGTTAAGTCACGTGTACGTTGACCCCCCCTAGCCTTCTCCCGGCTGCCCGCTTGAGGCCCACAAGATCCGAAAATGGACTTGTCGTGTTTACGGTAAACTTCGGTTTCCGTCGTGTTTATGGAACTCTCGAGCCAATTGTGTGCATTTCATCATTTTTGTGTTTATGATGCATAATATGTGTTTTAAATTGATAAAAGATTTCATGTTATGCTTTATGTGATGATTTTGGTTAATTTATGATTTATTTGATGAAGTTGAGCTATTTGGACTTTACATGATAGATTGCTAATGTTTCGGATTCTTTTTGTGTTGTATGGCTCATTACTCGATGGCTATAAAGGTGTTAGCCACTGAGACGTGTTTTCTCACCCCATTCTCCCTCCTCAAGTGCAAATTCTAGTTGATCGCGGAACCTTGCAAGGCATCGGGCATAACTCCAAGAATTCTAGACACTTTGTATTAAGTTAGTGACTAGCATTTTGGACTAGCTTTATAAGCATATCAAGCATTGAGCATCTCATATTTTGTATTTTGTACTTGACTCTTGATGAATATGTTGATATGTAACTAAAGTTGTGCTTAAACTCATGCGATTGGAAAAGAGAATGAGAGCTCTAGTACTCTCTTATGCCTGTGTATGTATGGAATTGCGATCTGTGTGTGTTCTTAAAAAGGGTTTGTGTATGAGCCTTTTAATTGTTGAGTTGCTGTTAGGTTTTGTATTGGGAGAGCTCGCTGGAAATCTGTAAAGGTTTAGGAGCTGTTCAGTTCTACAAAATCTGGGCTGATGTGTTCATGTGAGCATTTGGGGTATATTGTGTTGTGCTGCAATTATGGGTTGGTATAGGTCGCATAGGATCATTTAGTCTTATTGAGAGTGGTAGGCGAGCTGTAGAGCTTTTTCATGATGTATTATGAGCTATTTTAGGGTGTGTTAAATGGGTATATATGAGTTGTCAGAATTAAGTGCGGGTGTTGTTTATATGGCAGATGTCAGATAGGACTTTGAGGCCATTTTTTACCCTTTTAAAGTTGGAAGTTGGGTCGGTGGTCTTCATGAAAGTTGTAGGGCATTCTCTTAGCTTTCCATATACACCAAGTTTATTAAATTTGGAGTCCTAGGTCAAAATTTATGGTGTTTGCAAGTTCTGGTACTGTTTAGGAGGAGCTAGTCGATCGATCTTGGAGTAAACTTTTGATTCCTTTAGTGTCCGAGCTTTCCCTTAAGTCCTTCTTGAAAATTGTAGAGTTGTATTTTAGCTTTCCAACGAAACAAACTGCGTCTGATTTGGAGCTCGGAGTCAAAAGTTATGAAGGTTTGAAGTTTGGAGCCCTCGCGCGCAGCCCGCGGGGACGAGCTCTCACGCACAGCTCGCGCAGACGAGCTCGCGCGTCTGCCGTGCGACCTTTGGGGTCGACTTGCGGCCGACCTCCCTCCCTCCCTTCTTTTGGCCATAACTTTTTGGACAGACCTCCGATTTAGCTGATTTTTGAAGCGTTGGACTCCTAAGAAAATTTTATATCTTTTTATGTCTGATTGATCAGTATTGCTTTTAAATTTTAAAAAGTGGATTGAAACAAAGTGTGATGGTCGGTAGATAAAGTCTGTATATACTTCACTTATTTTGAAATATCTTGAGCTATAGAGCTTTGATTGAGGCGATTCTTGTTTTAAATGAAACTAGAGACATAAAAATACAAGTTTTATGAAGGTGCCGAGCTATAATATTACCTCTAAGATTTTCAAATTCTGACATGAAGTCGGTAGAGGGTCAGTTTTCACTGTTTCTTTAAGATAGTATTTTAACCATAACTTCTTCATTTCTAATCCAAATTGAGCGTTCTCAGTGGCGTTAGAATCATTATAATATGAGGAACAAATGTCCTTAAGAAGCCAATCTGTAATTCCTATTGCAAGTCCCCCAAATTGTGGTCGGTATGTTGTCAGTTTTGGGTCTTCAATGCTTGTGTGCTTCCGAATGTTGAGCCTCGAAGACGGGGTCCAACATAAGCGGCCATATGAGCCTCCTCTAAAATCTCTCGCCTCAAATCATCCACATCAGGCACACATAGTCTCTGTTTCAACCATAAGGTCTCATCTCAAAACTTAAATTCTGATTCTGGATTTTCATTCACTTTCTCAATCAGTCTCATCATAACCGGATCCTTACCCTAAACTCTCCTGATCCTGTCCAGTAGCATCGGTCTAAGCTTCAAGGTGGCCAATAAAGCTCCATCCTGCTCCAAATTCAACTGTACATTTAAGGCTCTCAATTGTATCAAATTAGGCAACCTCATTGCCTGAATCTGAGTTGTACTAGTATAAGACTTTCTACTCAGAGCATCTGCCACCACATTGGCTTTCCCGGGGTGGTACTCGATGGTACAATCATAATCCTTGAGAAGCTCTATCCACCTCCTCTGTCTCAAATTCAACGCTCTCTGGCTCAGCAAATACCTCAAACTCTTATGATCAGTGAAAATCTAGAAGGTCTCACCATATAAATAATGTCTCCAAATTTCGAGCAAATACAAGCTGCATTTAACTCCAAATGATGCCTTTGGATAATTTATCTCATGAGACCTCAACTGTCTCGAGGCATAAGCAATTACTCTACCGTCTTTGCATCGTAACACATCCCAATCCTCGATGCGATGCATCATCAGACACCTCATAACCTCCGGTCCCTGATGGAATAGCTAACACCGGTGCAGTAGTCAACCGATGTTTCAGCTCCTCAAAGCTCTTCTGGCACTCCTCAGTCTATCTAAATGGTACATTGTTCCTCAGAAGCTTTGTCAGAGGGGCTGAGATCAGTGAAAACCCCTCGACAAACCTCCGGTAATAACCAGCTAATCCCAGGAAACTCCGAATCTCTGCCACATTTCGTGGAGCTTCCCACTTCAGCACGGCCTCAATCTTACTCGGATCCACCTGAATGCCCTCTCCAGTCACTATATGCCCCAAGAATATCACCTGATCTAGCCAAAATTCACACTTACTGAATTTGGCATACAGCTGTCTCTCCCTCATAGTCTGCAAAACAATCCTCAAGTGTTCACTATGCTCCTATCTGTTCCTCGAATACAGCAAAATGTCATCAATAAAGACAATTACTAACTGATCCAGGTAGGGCTGAAAGACCTTATTCATCAAGGCCATGAAAGCTGCCGAGGAATTAGTCAACCCAAATGACATCACCAAAAACTCGAAATGCCCATACCTGCTCCTAAAGGCACTCTTAGGTACATCAGTCTCAACTATCTTCAGCTGATAATACCCTGATCTCAAATCCAACTTAGTGAATACCTGAGCTCCCAAGGTGGCGGGGCAATCCCTAACCTGGTGGTCCATCGAGCAGCATCTAAGGCAGGCTCCAGTCAGCCACCGACACTCCCCACTGTGTCTCCTCTCACAATGCTCACACACTGGAGGAAGTTGCCCTGAACCTCTGCCACTACCACTGCCAGTCTGTAAAAATCTTCCTCTCTGCCTAAAACCAGACTGTCTAGATTCTCCTGGAGACCTGAAGGTCCTACTCTAGCGCTTACTGAAACTCCTGCCAGAACTGCCCTGACTGTCACTCACTCTCTTCCCTCTGGAACCCATCTCAGTTTGTCTCTGTCTCATAAGCTGCTCCACTCGCACTGTAGCAGCCCTCAACTCAATAAAAGTGCCTATGTCTAATCTGTTGGGCCCCGAGTCGTAATAAGCATGCGTAAATTATTTTGAGGCATGTTTAAATTATTTTAAGGTTTTAGTTTGATGATTTTTAATTTGGTTGGAATAAATTGAGGATTTTATTGCTTAAGTTATGATTATTAAATGAAGAAATTAGTGAAATTAGATTTATTGAGAATTATTATTTTATGATGTATTGTGAGTAATAAAAAGAATTATATGCATTAAGAGTGTTAAGAGTTATTGGAATTTAATTAGAATAAGATGATATTGGTTTATAAAGATGGGCCTTGTAATTATTTTTATATTATGGAATGAAGAAGAATTGGGCTCTTATTTTGAGGTTTAGATTAATGAATTTGGGATTTTAGTGCTTAAGTAAGAATTATTAATTGAAGAAATTGAGTTAAATTAGAATTTGATTTTGGTACTAGACTTGAAAAGAATTAAATGGTGTTAGGATAAATTTGGATGATGATATATGGTTATATATCTTTTAGCCCTCTTAATGGTCTTTTAAATAAAGATGGAAGAAAGCCTTTGGGCTAGTGCCCAATTAGGAGGATAAGAAAGGGAATGAAATAAACTATGGGCTAGGATCCATTAGGTTGCATTTAAATGAAGAAGGAAGGAATTGGGCTTGAGTATTATTAGGTTAAAGAAATAGTTAGCTGAGTAAATTAAAAGAAGGAGGCTTGAGAAGATTTAAAGAGGAAGCCCATTGGAAGCCCACGAAATGTTTAAACATTAGGTTAGTTAAGGTAGAAAGCTTATAAAGGAAGTTTAACAAATTAAAGAGAAGTGAAGCATGAAGTGTCGTGTGTGTGTGTTTAGAGTGAGGGACGAAAATTCTAGAATGAAGAGAGGGCTTGAGGCTTGGATATTAAGTTAGAAAATAAGTCACCTAGGTCATTTAAGAAAGAAGACTACCGAAACTTCTAGCAAAAAGGGAAGGTTCACGTTTTTTTCAAGCAAAAAGGGAGAGGAATTTCGAAACCATCAAAGAAGAGAGAGCAAGATGAAGGGTCGGCCATCAAGCTAGGAGAAGAAGAGAGGTAGGTTTTCAAGTTTTCCTTAAGTCTTGTAAGAAGAGAGTTACGAAAATACCAAAGAAAAGAGAGGGAGAGTGGGTTCGGCTATGAGGGAAGAGAGGGAGAAGTTTATCTTTCTTGAGTTTTCAAGTGGGTTTCAAGGGTTTCAAGAAGGAGAAGGTTAAAGGAAGAGCTTAACCATCCATTGGAATCAAAAAGAAAGAAATCGTGGGTCATCTCTAAGGTAAGACAATATTCGAAATTCATAGTTTTCTAGTAGGATTTGTTTCTTTCTTGTTTAAATGGTGAGTCGAATAATGATTTATGAAGAAAGAAGAGAAAGAAGATGGGTTAAGAAAGTGGGAAAAAAAAAGAAGGATTAATGGAGGTTGAAAAAAATCAGATTTCATTGGGTTAGGGTTTTCGAAATTCCTTAGTGCTTTTGTTAGGATTTGTGTCTTTAATGATTGTTTTGATGTTAAGGGATAGGTTAAAGTATAGGTAAGATGATGTTGCATGAATTTCAAGTTTTTCCCATTCTTAGAAAATTCCAGCACTTGAGTTTTTATTAAATTGTGAATCTAAGATGGGATTTTGCTTGGTTTAGAGAGGGGTTATGATGTTAATTGTTTAAATAAGGTATAGGTCAAGTGAGATGGGTGTTAAACCCAGATTTTGTATTCTTTAACATTTTCCAGCATATGTACCTTATGTTAATTATGATCTTATTGTTAGAATTTTGCTAAAAATGATGGTTTGAAGAGTAAATATGAAGGAAAGGGTAGGTTAGGTTAGTTTAAATGGAAGTTAGTACATCCTTTTAAAAATTCCAGCATAGTTGGTTTTTGTTAATTATGATTCTATTGTTAGAGGTTTGCTTAAAGATGGGATTTGCTTTGCTTGGTTCAAAAGTGTGGTTGGAGAATGATGTATGATGGAAGAAGGAAAGAATAAGAAAAGAAAGATAAAAAAAAAACCAGATTGTGATAGGTAACTTTTAGGCATGAGTTTTGAGAAAGTTGTTGGTTATTGAGATAGGTTTTGATGACAATGACTTAGATAAAGTATAGCTAAGATGATAGCAAAAAAAGTTCATGTTTTCCTTGATGGTTTAAAATTCCAGCATTGGTAATGTTAGTGGATTCATGATTTTATTGTGAGATTTGTAAAGTTTAAGAATTTATTTAGTTAAGGCTTTAAAGAAGACATTATTTAGGAAGGAAAAGGAAAGAAGAAGAATACATGAAGTTTGAAAATTTCAGCATAGAGAATATGTGAGAGTTTGCATTTTTGTTCAAACATGGTGGTTTGTAGTGTGAATATGAAGGTATAGGGAAGATTAGAATAGGTTAAATGCAAGTTTTCCCAAACCTTAGAATTTTCCAGCATGTGTATCTTATGGTAATTAGAATTTTTATGCTTTGTTTAAGGTTAAATAAGGTAATTGAAGGCATTAAAGGAAAAGAGAAATGAGAAAGGTAATGGAGGTGTAAGAAAATCAGCATTTGTGGGGTTCTTTAAAGCAGGAGATTATTGAAAAGTTTGATGCATTTGAGAAGGGTTTTGATAGTTATAATTTAAAAATGGCATAGGTAAAGTGAGATAAGTTTTTCGTCATGTTTTTCATTCTTTAAAAAAAATTCCAGCATTGATTTCTTTTGTTAAACTACGATTATTGTATTTGATTAAGGTTAATTAAGGCATTTGGAGATGAAAGAAGGACAATGTGATCAATTCCGAAGCTTAAGGATTTGAGGTGGGTGACTATTTAATGTTTGAGTTGTAAGATTACTGAATTGTTATGAAATCAATATTACTAAATGTTTCCCGATAACTTGCCAAGTGTGGAAATGCATTATTATTTGAATGTTTGAATTTGTATTGATTGCCTTATATGATTAGTTGCGATGAAATGCATTATCATTTGTAAATGTGATTTTGGAACATTGGAACATTGATTGAAGGTGAAAAGACTTGAGTATGTGATTACATTTTGCTTGTCCGATGACAAATATATGGAGAATTGTAATATTCATGTATGTGATATGTGTTATATGGGTTTGGGTTAGGTCCCTTAATTTGAGTCGACACTTTGGTCTCGTGTTAAAAGCCTTCTCCGGCTGCCGTTGAAGTGGCTTAGGAGCTCAATTTCGGACTCCCTCATTCTCGACCTACTCAAACCATTTAAATGTGTTGGGTGATTTGTGTTGGATGCCGCTGTATAACCCGCAAACACACGCCGCAGTATAACCTGCAAACACCTACGGGTGGGGTGTGGGGTCCAACATCAAACCACTGGATATGTGACTATATGCTTTTGTGTTTTTAAATGTTGACTTTGTAAATGTTTTGTTATTGGAAACTGTTTTCGATAAAGATAATTTTGACAATAATTATTTAAGACAATTTCTGTATACTTATGCTTGAATATTAAATTGTTACCCACGGAGCCGTCGTGCTCACCCCCCATTTCCCTCCACAGGTTTTGAGCACGATTCCGAGTCTCCGCATCGGGTTTGAGGCAACTCCGATGCATATTGGTATTGAAGTCGTGCTTTGAGAAATCAAAGCATTAGTTTGTTATTGATATTATCGTTTGTGTTCATTTGGATGAATTTGAGCTAAAATGCCTCTAAAGCGTTGTATTTGCTTATTTTCATGTAATTAGTAAGATTTTAAAGTTTCGAATGTAAAGTATATTGTATTGTGTATGTATTTCCTAAGCATGTATTGATGTATGGTTAAAATGGACATAAGAAAAGATGAGATGGTATTTCTTTAGGAAATTGAAATAATGAAATGATAGAATCCTAAGATTGTGTTGCTGGCCATTTGAGATGATATTGAGACAATTGAGATGATTGTAGTTGGATGCTTGTGAAAATTGGGAAGATTGAAGTGTTTTTGTGCAGGTTTGTAGTTTGGATGAACAAAATTGAAGATTGGTTAGAGCATTTTTAAGGGAGATGCTGTCCAAATTTTCCTAAATTTGGGCAGCAACTTCGCTTAAGGTTTAGACCCTCTTAGTGAGGGAATTCACTTTGGAAGTCTTCTAGAAAATTGTAGAGCATGTGAAGATCTTGAAAATGGTATAAAACGGGTTATTTTTCGACTTAGGATGAAGAAGTTATGAATGTTTGCTGCCCACTATGCTTAGTAATTCTCGAATTACTATTCACTGGCCATTTTGGGCTGAACCTTCGGAAGGGCTTTTTGCCCCTTTAGAGCGGGAATTGAAATTTCCATCCTTCATGAAAGATGTAGAGGGTCTTGTTATCTTTAAAATGAGGTATGATATGTCCTATTCGGAGTTAGGAGAAAAAAAATTATGAGAGTCGGAAGTTGGTAATAGTTCTATTCATTTGGTCAATAAAATCACTATTCATTTGGTAAGTAGCTAGAAAGCAATTTTGGACCTTCTAAAGAACGGAGCTAAGTTTTTAAGTATGAAAATGGAGTTAAGATGAATATTTTTTTTTAAAAAAAAATTATATCGGGATTTTCAGATTAGAGATTGGATATTCGGTAACGGGTTATAAGAGTTCATAAGGAATCATGTGTACGTATTGAGGGAATATGGATAAGTAGTTGGGTTTCGAATGCGGGATCCAACATTTTAACAGATATGCTCTGGTTTAGTTTGGTTTTTCGTAAGAGGTTGGATATCCAGAAATGGGTTCCAACATAATCGGGCTAACCGGGTACAGATCTCCGTATTGAGGCCATTCTCAAACCTCCGACACTTATCAGTCTAATTAGGGATCATAACAGTGGCATAATCCATCAGCTCATTAAATTTTACTTCATATTCTGCCACAGACATCCTGCCCTGTTTCAACTCCAGAAATTCCTGCATCTTCATATCCAGGTAGACTTTGGGCATGTAATTATCCCTGAAGGCTCTCAAAAAGTCATCCCATGTCAATAAGCAAGGCCTGGTGGTACTGCCCGGAATATTCTTCCACCACTTATAAGCTGGCCCCTGCAGAAGAGATACTGCATAATCGAACCTCTCATCAGGTTCGCATTCCATCTAATCGAAGACTCTCTCAGTCCTCTCTAGCCATCCCTCAGCCTCAGCAGGGTCTGTACTGTCATAGAAGTCTACAACCCCCTACTTACGCAGCAAATCATATGTCATCTCCCGTCTCACGGGGACTCTAGGAGGTAACTCCTCAGAACGAGGCATTGAGGACTCCCTACTAGCTCCAACTGATCCCTGGTCAGCTGGTTGCTCCACCTGATCACCTAAGGCGGATGACCTATACCAAACAAGAATTCTGATTAATGTCTGCATTTTTGTAAGCATTCATACCTAAATATTTGACTAGTCCCAACAGATGCCAAACCATGCTCTGATACCACCTAAATGTAGCACCCCCTTACCGTAGAATACCCATCGGAACACCCGTAGGTCATTCCGGTCTATATCCTACGATAAGAGAGAACTACAAACAAACAACTCTAAACTCAACATGGCATCACAATAATAAAACATTAATAGTAATTTGCGACTTTTTAAAAACCAAACTTTGTTTCATTTCATTTCATCAAACTCAGTAATTTACAAACTGTTAGTATCATTTGTCTGTACATTCCTCCGAAAACTTAACACAACTACTATATACACTAAGACAAAAATAACAGTCCTAACTAGAGGTCATCCAAAAGAATCCCAGCTGACCGACCTGTGAGCCATAACTTCTCTCGCCAATCTGAATCTACAAGGCTCTACAGTCTCTCTGGAGCTAAGAGCCTACTCTCGATCCCGAAAAAATAGATTGCAACTTTGGATGAGTTTGCGAACTCAGTGAGGAACCATCATCGATGGTTCGTCCAATTCATGCATCACTCAAGCAAATTATAGAGTATATACAATAACACGTTCAGAAGAAGTAAATCACAATTGTATAATGCACTCTTGCCTTTTTTCCATTTACTGTATTCAATCAAAATGTGTATGCAATGCATATGTGACACTTTCCCATTTTATTATAGTGTTGTGACCGCGCGCTTAAATAGTAAACAGTAGGCAGTAGACGCGTCTAGGGAGTAGGAGAGCCCTCTGGGTATGCACTATCTCCCTTCGAGCTCGAGGCTCTTTTTCAGTATCAGTGGCGACTCTGGTCACAACTATTATTATCCGTTCATGTATTTGTGTATGAAATGCAATATGCCCAATATATCACAGTCAATATAAAACAGTATGTCACAGTAGAGGCAACGCAATGAAGCACAGTAATAGCAAGCAATTTGACAATCAGCACATAAAGGATACTTCTATGTCAAATCTCCCAATTCATCGGACCATCCGTGACTGGAACCCAGTCATAAATAAACACAATCACTAATCCCACCATTATTCCCCACATTAGACATATAATAATTGAAAGAACCATCTAGATTACTCACTTATACTTCCGAGCTATTGCCGGGAAGTCTCTACACCGTCGGTCGGTCGGTCGACGCTCAAAATGTGCCTCTATAATAATCTGAGAATATAACCATTACTAATTGTCCAATCAGAACTAGTTAATGATGCACATGTAGCAATTAAAAGGTGTACAATGCATGTTCATGATATTCCCGGCCTTAATCCAAAATTTCAATCACAAACATTCCATCTAAAAATTAGAAATCTAACGGCACCGAAATTACTCAATTCGGGCCTCTATAGGTCCAAAACTAAATAAAACAATGACCAAAGAACCATTACCCGGACCCACGTCAATTTTCCGTCGAAAAATTCCCAATTTCTCATAAAATGACATTAAATATTTCACGAATCCGATGCCTCACGAATCAGGTCAATCGGATGTCGAATGGAAAAGTTATAGCAAAAGAAGGAAAAATATATGATCCTAGTCGACTTGCCTGAGAATCGTAGTCGACTTATGCTACTGTGTATGTCCTAGTCGACTTGTCTGAGGATGCAAGTCGACTTACGCTACTACAATGGCAGATATGGAACAAACGTCCTCCGACATCCCAACTTCCACAGGGCATAACTCCCTACACCAAACGTCAAATTAGACAAACTTGGTGTCTATTTTGTAGACAACAGAGAGCTCTACAAGTTTCATGAAGGACACAAAAACTAATTTCACCTCTAAAGGTGTCAAAAATACACTCAAAGTTACTACCTTCATAATGCCTCTCAAAACAGTGCAACATTTTGTCAAAACAGTGCAACATTTTATAAATTCCATAACTTCTCATTCCCTTTGCTAAAAATTACAAGATTTATTCCAAATGAAAGATCAGAATGTGACCTACAACTTTCATGAACAACATGAAATCAAATTCAATTGCTAAGTAGGTCAAACAATTCAATGAATGATTCTGCCCACTGAAACTACCTGAACTGAATAGCAATTTTCTAAAAAATATAACTTCTTGCAAAAATGTCAAAAAAAATTGCATACTTTATTCCTATGAAAATATCAAACAGAATACTCCACTTCTAATGAAGGGCTTAACGGCCAATTCCATCTCTAACAAACTCAAAACTTTCATGCAAGTGACTGCCCTGATCACTAGTCAATGACCTAACTTAAGTCCAATCTTTGAAAATTCATAACTCCCAATTCTGATATCCAAACATAGTATAGTATATATCATTTTCAAGATAACTTTTTCCTATACAACTTTCCAGAAGATCACTTGAGCCAATTCAAATCACAGAAATCTCTAAATTTGCTTCCAATCACAATACTCACAAAACCTACACTTATGGCTAGGTTTCACCAAAATGCACATAACCAGTCAATAGTCAACAATTCATAACTCCCAACATACATAGAAAAATTGCAAAATCAGTGGCAATGGAAATCTAACAAGATAGGCTTCAACATTCATGAAGACCATTTTCACCAATTCCTCCTAAATCAATCTAGAAAACTAATTAAAGTTTCAGGTCATCTAATTTGGATACTGTTCACACAACCAGTATAGTTCACTTTCAAAGCAGAAATTCAACCTCTTCAAGTTACAATTAGATAACACTTATTTCACAAGAAATTCAAGCCAAACATATAAAGTTTAATTTAGCACAAACCTCACCTCATTTTCTTAACCACATAATTAGTTATGGAAAAAACATTAAACCTTGATCAATTTGCATTTTCCAGCTTTGCTCCTACACTTATATTCTATCACTTCCAATGCCAATTACACATCAACAAGCATCCAATTGAGGCAAGAATTCAGCCACTAGGTCATCAAGACCTTAACCTAAGCACCTAGCCTTAAAAATGGCAGCATACACAATTGGCTTTTCCTAACTTTTTTCATTAATCTCACCTTACAAAACTCAATCCAAAACCAAGTCAAAAAGCAATCTAATTCACTTAACAACAACAACCATGCATTTGCACCCAAATAATCAATCCATGCTTTATGAAATTAATACACAATACATCATCATTCACGCACAATAATTCCCATTTAATGCATCTAACTACCAATTCATTCATTAAATGCATAATTAAAGCTTAAAACAACAACTTACCTAATCAAGTTTTTCAATGTTCCAATTCTTCTCCTAATACACCAATCCTCTACTTTTCCACACCATACATAAACATCATCATGCCAAAAGATAAAGGAGTGTATGCTTGGCCCTTTTTAGAAAGAACAAAATGGAAGGAAGAGCTAAACACTAGGAAACTTAAAGAACATCAAATGGAGAAGAAGGAAGAGTGAAGTTTCGGATGAAGGAGAATATAAGCAATAACAAATGATTGTTTTTCCTTCTTTAAAGTTGAAGTTGCCGAATTCAATAGGTGAGCATAAGACAAAACCATTCAATGGTGTAGGACACTTGTCCATTTAGAAGAAAAGGACAAAAGAAGGATAAGACAAAAACATGTAATAGGATTTATCAAGAAACCCTAATGAAATTTGACCCATTCAATTCTAATGGCCCTAATTCTAAATCCAAAATAATATACCCAATATTGTAGTGCCATTGGACAGTAATTTTTACTACCGAAAATCAACCGGTTCGCCACTTGATGATTTTTTCTGGTATGGGAATTTTCTCCGAAAAAGTCTAGAAAAATTCCTAAAATTTCCTGAAAATATAAAACACATAACGACTCACTCCAAATAATTTTTTTAAAACACAATTACCACGTTATTCACAACAAAATTTCATTAGGCACAAATACCAGGAATGTCATGAATGCATGTACAATTATTTTTCATGTGCAAAATTTCATTTTTCGCAAATACCAATATGCATGAACATTCCTAATTAGTCCCAGTCACTCTTATCCTTTGCTAAAATTGCTATTCTACCGTTTCTGTCGAGGGTGGGATGTTACAATTGAAGTTCAACATTGTCTTTGAATTCGATAAAGACAGATAGGGTATTGGATTTTAATTTTAGAGGATAAAGTCAACTGAATCTTTTGTTGGCATCAACAAAAATAAGATAGTATTTGTGTCCTTTGGTTGAGAGATGTAGAAAGGGTCCCCCAAATATCTAAATATATGATTTCCATGGGATTTTGAGCAGTTATTTCATGAGTTTGAAAGGATAACTGATGCAATTTTCCTTCCTTACAAGCATAACAATGAGACAGATTTTTGAGATTAAAGTTAAACTTCATTAAACTTAGAATTTGTTTCAAGATATACTTGGAAGGATGTCTTAACTTGGCATGCCAAACATTTACATTTTTTTGTGCTATGTGTTGCCTCACAATGGTTGCCTAAAGAAGATCTTTTTGTTAGGAAGGACTAGGCTTAGGGTATATTTGTTGGATCCCAAAATTTTCTTGGAAGTTAGAAATATGAAATGAGAAATTTTTCGTAATTATTTATGTATAAAGAAAAAGAAGGATTTTTGAATTTGAAATGAAGTAGAAAGGATAGTTAGGATAAGATGGGTTATATGTGATATGTTGGAAGTCATAAGCTGGAAAATGTAGTTGAAACATGTTCATTGAGTATGCTTCGGTATTTTAGCCATGAATTTTTCTCTAGTTATCCAAATGAGATGATTCTTGATTTGGGCTAAACTAGACAAATAGGAATACAAATTGTTTGATGAAATCGAGTTCTAATTTAGCCTCGAAGAATTTCAATTTTTGTATGAAAATTGAGCACAGAATATTGATTCAGTATAAGGGTAGTTCGGAAATATTTTGGCATATAAATTTTGGATTTTTGAGCCAAATTGAATGATTTTGATGTCATTAGAAAATTAAGACAATGAGGAACATTTTTCTAGAAGGAAGTGTTATCAAATTCCTTCAATTACATGATTAAAAAAAGGATCTTGATCTTTGGAAGAAGTTAAGCATGATTTAAATAAATTTTGAGTTCTTGTTAGATTAATTATTCTATTTGGAGTTCATTATTATGTTAATGTTGGTAGGATTTTAAAATATGGTTTAGTTGAATTAAGTAGCAAGAGTATGTATGTATGAAGGCTTTTTGGGAAGATCACTTAAGTCATTTCAGTTACAAGGCATATAAGGAAGCGCATAAGGGTCTTTGTATAGTCATTAATGGCAATATTGTAAATAAAAGGTGGTCTTGCTTCTAAAGAAGAAGGAAGCAATGAAAATTAGAAGAAGAAGAGGAGAAACAAAAATTTGGAGAGAAAGCAAGGAGAGGGTTCGGTTTTGAGAGAAAGGAAGGAGAAAGGTAGGGTTTCTTCATTTCTTGGTTTTCAAAAGGGATTTTGAAATTCATTCAAGAAGGAAAAAGAAAGAGGAGGATGAGAGCTTCCATTGGAGCCAAGAAACACATTGTTTGGTGAAGAATCAAGGTAAGAGTATGTTTGATTTGTTGGATTTTTAGAAAGATTTTGGTTCATGAAGCTTAAGAAATGTATGGGTTTAAGCTTTCTAAGATCAATTTTAGTAATTATATATTGTGGGTTTCTCAATTTGAATGCCTATTGATTTAGGAATTTTTGTCATTGGTAAAGGGAATCAAGAAAAGAAAGAGGAATAAGGGAAGAGAGCATTTTTTAGCAAGATCATGAGCAAGGAAATAAGGTGGGTTTCATGTTTATAATAAGATAATGAGCCATTATGTTCTTTTTTTAGTCAAAAGAATAAAATGATTTCTCATTGCTTTATCATTGCGGGAATTGTTGCTTTTGAATGATTTGTGAAATTTCTACATATTTTGGTGTATGAATTTTGGATGATGAATTGTCATATGGAAATTATTTTGAAAGTAATTTATGTTTATGAAATTGGGTTTTGGAAATGCATATGAAATATGTCATGCTCATGAAAGACAAGTTTTCAAAATTGTGTCATTTGGGCAATTAGTTTTCAAGTCATGAATTACATGTTATGTGGATTTGTGGTGGTCCCCTAAGTTAAGTCAAGTTCACTTATCTAAAAGTTTGTCCCGCCTGCCCGCTAATGACATGGAGCTCCCTCACGGACTCCCATAAGTTCACGGCTACGGAAGACCATTTTGTGGGATTACGATAGTACGTTCTATTCACGGTTACACAGGACCTTTAGGGGAAATGTGGAGTACGTTCTGTTTTGGATCCACCTAAACCATTTCTGATGTGCTTATGTGTTTATGAATTTTCAACAAGTTGAAAAATGCATGAATTGTGTTGTTGTGATTTTGATTATGTGATAAAAATTTTAACATGTGTTTTATGATTCATCAAAAATTTTCTATGAGAATGAACTTTTTGAATGATTTTGCTTGTTATTCGTTATAAGCATGTTACCCACGAGTTGTAAAGCTCACCCCCCTTTCATTATCATCTCCAGGTGTTGAGAAAGAGATCAGGTGAAAGAAAGTCAAGGCATCATTTGATTATGCAAATGTTGTATCTTAAGTTAGATTGACATAAAAATTGAAGTGAATCACACGTTATTACAGTGCTTATTATACGATATATGAATGCACAAGAAGGGCGGTTGAATTGTGTATTCCCCTTTTGAAAAACCTTCAAAAATGTTTTGTTAAAAAGAAAACTTGTTCTTTCCACACGAACTACTGCAAATCAAAGTTAATCGAATTCTTTAAAAACTTGCTTGAAAACTAAGTAAAAAATGAAACTTTGAACAATAAGAGAGATGAGGGTAGAGAGAAGTTGACACAGTAATTTTTATATTGGTTCACCCCAAACCGTGGGCTACGTCTAGTCCTCAGATGTCTTTTTGAGATTTCACTACTTCTCAAATGTTACAAGTATTCTTTTACTTCGAGCCTCTTTAAGTCTCTTACAATCAGTATTCTTTCACATTTAGCCTCTGTAGGCTATCTGTACTACTTTCTTATAGAAAGATGTTTGAGCTTTGTTACAGTAAGATAGCTCTATCTATTTGCACAATAAACTTTCAAGTAAGCTTTGAAACAATTGTTACATGTGCGTATGTGTTTCAGTAACTATGCAATCTTCGAATTTGACTCTTATTTATAGCCTTTGTCTTCAACTGCTTCTTGAATCTTGCTTCAACTGCTTCTTGAATCTTGCTTCTTGAATCTTGAAAGAAGCGGTTATTCAGTTGTGTTTTGTAACTAAATCCAACTGATTCTTGATTCGGACATGGTTGGCTTCTATCTGCTTTCCATCGTCTACTTTTGCTTCCGTCTGTTTTTCGCTTCCGTCTACTTTTGTTTCCGTCTATTTTTGTTTCTGTCTGCTTTTGGCTTCCGTCTGTTTTTGGACTATCGTCTGCTTTTTAATCTTTCGTCTGTTTTTCAATCTCCGTCTGTTTTTCAATCTCTATCTAATTTTCAATCTCCATCTGATTTTCTTCGTCTACTTTTTATACTTCCGTCTGTTTTTCTTAAATGCGCTTTTCTATCTCAAATCTGCTTTTCAATCTTCGCGCCGATTTTCAATCTACATCGATTTTCTCGTCGCTTTTTATATATTATTTGTTCTTCATCAAAATCATATATGTAAAGTCATTTTGACTTAACAATCTCCCCCTTTTTGATGATAACAAATATTCATACAAGTAAAAAAAACAGTAAAAAAATAATGTACAGTTCGAGAAGTAAGAAAACATATCTTCACACTGTCTTCGTCTAACTTCTTCATTACTCTTCCTCCCCTATATTTTTCTTTCTTCTTCAAAAATTCATCTCCTTCGTTCTCACCCCCTTTGATTTCTGCTTTCCATTCTCTTCTCCCCCTATTTGTTATTAATAAAAAATGATTACGATCGATGATGCTTTAACAATTCTTTCACAATCTCCTTCAACTCTTTGACTTATCTGCGTAGATACATTACTTCTGTTTGCAAGTCAAAAGGTAAGGTGGGTTGATCATCATCCTCAGGGTGTTCTTCAAAAGCAACTGTAGTAACATATGCGTCTGAAGATGGAACATAGTCTTCAAAAAGTTCAAAGGTAGGTGGTTGAACCGATAGGTTGGGCTTAGGAAGGTCTAAGTCATAAGGAGCCGGTAGCATTAACACTTGTCTTCCTCACAAGGGTAGAGCTTCTTCTTCAATTGATAGTGTATTATATAGTGGCCTAATACGCACTATTGTTTGCACAAGGGATTCAGTGAACGTCCCTTTAGTAAGCTTTCCCCCTACTGGACAATGTTCATCATTCGTTGTTGAACTGCTACTAGCTCTAGAAGTATAATGGGAAACGAAGGTCCCCAACATCGACTGTTCTGTGGTGCATGCTTCATCTATTCCTCGCACCTCTTCTTCAATCTAATATGCAGACAGATCATCTAATACCCCTTCTGGGTATAACTTCTTCTTCCCCCTATTAACATCCATGGGATATCTTGGTTAAAGGTCTGGTACAACCTTTATCACCATTTCCTCTGAAATTGGGTAGATAGTGTGCGGTTGACTGGTCATCTTTTAAGGGTATGGTTTTGTGGCAGCATACCTCAAGGCTTCATAAAAATTCCTTTCATCTTCGTTCAATAGATTCCATGTCCCACTATTTATAGGAATAGGTTGTAAGTATGCCTTCACTAACCTTCTCGGTGTATCCCTGATGATTATTGAAGTACTCCTTTTAGTCACAGGTTGAACTTCTTCAATCAATCTGATCTCCAATTCGTCTCTCCTAAAAAATTCAGAGTAGTTGTATGAAACCAAACTGAGTTCTGTTGATTCTTCCTGTGGAACATCAGTGAGAATAGTCTGTACCATACTAAGTTCCACTAGCTCCTCCTGTTGAACCTGTGCCAAGCTGAGTTTTACTATTGCCTCCTGTTGAACAACGATAGGAGTATCCTGAACTAGGCTAAGCTCTGCTAGCTTCTCCTGTTGAACAACAATGGGAGTATCCTTCTTTTGACTAACTTCCTTAGTCTTTTTCACTGCCTCAGTCAATCTCAGGGTGTTTTGAAATTGGGGTCTCTGCTTCTCAGACTCCAACTTTCTTTTTCTCTCAATCTCCTTGGCCTTTTTGGCTTAATCTTCATTTAGGATCGAGACTAGAGATCTCGTAGCTTTTGGTGCGTGAGTCTCAGAGACTTCTACCTGATTAAGTTCTCTGGCTCTCTTCTCTTCCTATTGTCTCAAGGTTCGAATCTTGGGTGATCTCTTCGCCTTCTTTGGAATATCACTCAGAAGCTTCTCCCCTTTTCTCTTCAAAGCACCTTCGTCTGTTATCCAAACTTAGCTACTTTCTTTTTGAGAAATCATCTTTTCCTTCAACATTTCTTCAGATGATTTTCTTCTTTTCATCATGGGCATTCTTGTATTAACTTGAGATTTAGAACTCTTTGCGGGAGGCTTCTTCTGTAGGAAAATCCCGGTGTGTGCATCACATACACACGGTGCGGAAAAACAAAAATTTTTGTTCCGGGACCTTCCCGAAAGCCAGGATCCATGTGTCTATATAACAAAGTCAAACCATAACGACCAAAGGAGACCGTCTCTAACGGTATCCACGCAGAGGTCAGAGAATCTAACCGGGGCAAACCCTTTGACCCGGGAATAGCTAGAATAAAGTGAAGACTGTTAGATCTTACCTTATTCTTGGAGAGATAAAGAGAAGAAGCTTGGAGAAGAAGAAGATGAAGCCTTGGAGAAGATGATGAATGTCGTGTGTCTTAAAAGAGAAGGTTAAAAAACACTTTTCAAGAACCATCTTCACCTTTTTAATTCTCAACCCTCTCTTATACCAACGACCATCACCATCTTCCTTTAGCATTTTTTTGTCTTTTAGTTCATTTTGTCTTTAACATTTAAAGTCATTAAATGCAACTTTTGACAAGGCTAAAAGAAGCTTCTCATCCTTTCCACGTTGATGATATATATATATATATATATATATATATATATATATATATATATATTACTTAATTAATTAATAAGATATATATATATATATATAAATGCTGAAGTGGTCCAGTCACACTGGGGTGAGTCCTACCGGCCTACAGGTCCCAGTATGGAAAAAACACCGAAGACCTATTTTAACAATATCGATGTCGCGATCTCATCGGGACATATCCCAATCTCATCGGGATCCATTTAGTTCTATTGCTCTCCATATATTGGATCTCTATCCAAAACTATTTTACGAATTCTCCGAGTCACTCTTATGCGTGTGACCCATTAGGTTCCCGGTTATGTTGGCCACTTAGATTAACACTTAATCCAAGCAAGTCATGAGCGGTATCTAGCAACACATCATGACCCCAATTGACCGGAAAGTAATTGGTTTGACGAATGAACCTATGTTCATCATGAACCATATCACGAACCTTTCCATAGACAATTACTGTGCAATTCGTCCTTTCACCATGCAATACCCCACTTGGTTATGAGTATGGGCAAAGTGTCAACTCTTACTAGACTGACTACATCAAATCTAGTCCAAGTGATATCAGTTCTCGTCCTGGGACTCATTACTTTATATGTCACTGAAGACACTCTTCATGACATATTAACTCCGGCCAGAGATTTCCAAGTAATGACCCTGACAAGAGGCCATGGGTATCATCTTCTGCTATCACATAAGTGATGAATCCTTTATTGGCTACTCAATTACCTTCGAATACCTCAAGCTGTACCCAATCACCACCCTATGAGCGACCTGTGTAAGGCAACAAGGAATGGAGTCAAAGCACAGAATCAGTATCCAAGATATCCTTGAGTACCTCAAGTCTAAGAATATTTGCACCATTGCTATGATGAGATTATCACTGACATTAGAATAGGACATCCATATGATGATCTCGTAGTAGGTCATCCAATGAACTTACTACCTCTAGTAAGCATTCACATCTCAACCCTAAATATCTCATATTTACAGTTTCTGAGATCCACTGCTTGATCAAATCAAGGAGCTTGAGATGTGCTAGTCTCTCCGGGTTAACGATGTCCAGCCGGTAATCCTATGACTAGGGATAATTTAGATACTGACATAATTGCACATGATAGGAATCTCAGTAGTATGATCACATCATAATTTCCTTCATGCTATGCCATATATCATGGACTTCATTAATTCGGTTATAGATCAATATCAATTCATAAATAATGAACAACAAATTAATGAAACATGCGTTTCTTTATTTATTCATAAAGTCTGTACACAACTTTATACAAAACGCCCTAAAGGCGATTGCCTTTAGGGCACTACTCTAAGAAAATCTCGCACTTGACCTAAAGCCAATCGCCTTGATATCTAATACCATAGGCGAGTACATAAAAATCAAAACTTTTTTGTGATAATGGCTTTGTCAACGGATTAGCAATATTTTGCTCAGTGGGAATTCTCTCTATTTGAACATCACCTCGACCAATGATCTCCCTAATCAGATGATATCTGCGGAGTACGTGTTTGGATCGTTGATGAGACCTTGGTTCCTTCGCCTGCGCAATAGCCCTATTGTTTTCACAATACATGCTGTATGGGCCCATCACAGCTAGGAACCACACTAAGTTCAGTAATGAACTTTTGGATCCAAACTGCTTCCTTTGCTGCGTCTGAAGCGGCAATGTACTCTGCCTCGGTTGTTGAATCGGCAGTTGTCTCTTGTTTGGAACTCTTCCAACTGACTGCCCCGCCGTTCAGTGTGAATATATAACCTGATTAGGATTTAGAATCATCCTTATCAGATTGAAAACTGGCATCTGTATACCCACTCACTTTGAGATCTCCATCTCCATATATCAAGAAAACATCCTTAGTCCTTCGCAAGTACTTGAGGATATTCTTGACAGCCACCCAGTGACCCTCACCAGATCCGATTGGTATCCGTCGTAACACTTAGAGCATATGATACATCGGGTCTCAGAATAGCATAAGCGTCATGATAGATCCCCTCGCAGATGCATACGGATCATATTCATCGCATCCTCTCATCTTGTGTCTTAGGACACATAGATTTCGAGAGTGTTATCCCATGAGTCACGGGAAGGTACCCTCTCTTGGATTGTTCCATGCTAAACCTCTTTAGCATCTTGTCTATGTACCTTGATTGTGAAAGACCAAGCAACCTTTTTGATCTATCTCTATAAATCTTTATCCCAAGGATATAAGTTGCTTCACTAAGGTCTTTCATGGCAAATTGTTTGGATAACCAAATCTTCACAGATTGTAGCATAGAGACATCGTTTCCTAGTAATAATATGTCATCTACATATAGCACAAGGAATACGATGGCAGTCCCACTAACCTTCTTATACACACAGTGTTCATCCGGATTTTGTGAGAAACCAAACTCTTTGATTACCTCATCAAAACGGATATTCCAACTCCTAGATGCTTGTTTCAATCCATAGATGGATTTCTGAAGCTTGCATACCTTTTCTCCATCATAGGAGGTGAAGCCCTCTGGTTGTGTCATATACACATCCTCAGCTAGATTTCCATTTAGGAAAGCTGTCTTCACATCCATTTGCCATATCTCATAATCATAATGAGTGGCAATGGCTAGGAGTATCCTAATGGATTTAAGCATTGCTACTGGGCTGAAGGTCTCGTCGTAGTCAACTCCTTGTCTTTGACGAAAACCTTTAGCCACAAACCTTGCTTTATAGGTAATTACATTACCATCCATGTCGGTTTTCTTTTTGAAAACCCATTTACACCCTATGGGTTTTATTCCTTCGGGTGCCTCAACCAAAGTCATACTTGGTTTTCATACATGGAATCCATTTCTGCCTTCATGGCATGAAGCCATTTCTCAGACTCTGAACTCTTCAGAACCTCTTCATAGGTGGTAGGCTCATTATCTTTTATGAGCAATACGTCATTCTGTTAATTCACGAGAAATCTATATCTCTCGGGAACAGAGCGTATCCTACGTGACCTACGAACTTCATGTGTTGTAGAAGGTTGAACTGTTACTTTATCTGTATGAGTCACAGTTTCAGGTTCAGGCAGTTGATATGCGTTTGTTCGAGCATCTTGAACTTCTTCAAGTTTAATTTTTCTCCCACTTTCTTCTTGTAAAAGAAACTCTTTCTCTAAAAAGACAGCATGCTTTGAAACAAACACCTTTTGTTCTTCAGTAAGGTAGAATTGATATCCCATTGTTTCTTTAGGATATCCTACAAACAAACACTTTTCAGACTTTGCATCAAGTTTATCTGACTGTATCCGCTTCACATAAGCAGGACAACCCCAAACTTTCAAATGAATAAGATAGGGTCTTTTGTTAGTCCACATCTCATATGGAGTAACATCAACTGTCTTTGATGGAACTCTGTTTAACAAATAAACAACTGTCTCGAGTGCATACCCTCAAAAGGATTTTGGTAACTTTGCAAAGCCCATCATCGATCGTACCATGTCTAACAAGGTGCGATTTCTCCTTTCAGCCACACCATTATCCTGTGGTGTGTAAGGTGGAGTCCATTGAGATAAAATCCCATTATCTCTGAGATAATCTAAAAACTGTTGGTCTAAGTATTCCCCACCACGATCGAATCGTAATGTCTTGATACTTTTCCCAAGTTGGTTTTCTACTTCATTTCTGAATTGTTTGAACTTTTCAAATGCTTCAGATTTGTATCTCATCAGATATAGGTACCCATATCGAGAATAATCAACAATAAAGGTAATGAAGTAAAGAAAACCACTTCTAGCATGGATGGACATCGGACCACATACATCTGAATGTATTAGGTCTAATACTCCAGTCGCTCGTTCACCCTTTCCCTTAAAGGGTAACCTAGTCATCTTGCCTAATAAACAAGATTCACATGTGTCATATGATTTATAATCAAATGACCCTAAACTACCACTCTTATAGAGCTTAGCTATGCGTCTCTCATTTATATGGCCAAGGCGACAATGCCATAAGTAAGTTGATTTTAAATTATCTCGTTTAGGTCTTTTCGTGTCATTGACATTCATAATTGGATGTGACATATCTAATATGAAAATTCCATTGCATAATGTACCAGTACCATAAAGCATTCCATTCAAACTAATAAAACAACCATTGTTACTAAAAGTCAAATGGAAACCAACTCTATTTAAACAAGAAACAGACAATATGTTCTTTGTTAAAACAGGTACAAAATAACAATCATCCAATTTAATTACAAGCCCACTGGGGAGTGACAAAAAATAAGTGCCTACGACTAATGCAACAACTCTTGCTCCATTTCCTACACGCAAGTCTAGTTCTCCCTTCATGAGCTGTCTACTGTCCCTGAGGCCCTGCATATCATTGCATATGTGTGAGCCACAACCGGTATCTAATACCCATATGTTATGATCAGAAACAGTATTAACCTCAATGACAAACATACCTGAAGAAGCCGAGGCATCTGATGCCTTCTTCTGCTTCAAGGATTCCAGATAGACTTTACAGTTTCGCCTCCAGTGGCCAATCTTGCCACAATGGAAGCAAGTTCCTTTTGGTGCAGTTTCTTTGGTCTTCTTTTTGGCTGCACTTCCTTTTGGTTTCTTAGACTTTTTCTTCTTTAGATTCTTTTTCTTTGAACCAGAAGAAGAAGAGTCCACCACTAGCACTAGCTTGCTATCCTTCTTGATAGATTGCTCTGCTGTCTTGAGCAAATTGATCAACTCAGGGATTGTCGTGGATATTTGGTTCATCTGATAGTTTAACACAAACTGTGAATAACTATCAGACAATCCAACTAGAATTAAGTCAACACTTAATTCATAATCCATAACAAAACCTAAGATGGCCAATCTCTCAATATACTCATTCATCTTGCATCATCTTGACCGCAGATGACCCCGGAGTCATCTTAGTCGTGAAGAGCAGCCTTGAGGTCTCGAACCTTTCAGACCGAGCTTGCTCATCAAAAAGCTCTATAAGATGAAACACTATGGTATTAGCTTCCATAGACTCATGTTGCTTCTACAGCTCTGGTGACATAGAGGCGAGCATAATACAGGTAGCCATGTCACTATTTTTGAGATGCTTACGATATGCTTTCTGATCCTCATCAGAAGCATCAACAGCAGGTGGATCAGGAAGTGGAACATCGAGGACATAACTTAACTCCTCAGATCTGAGAACAATTCTCAGATTTCTCAGCTAATCAAGAAAGTTGGGTCCAGTTAATTTATTAGACTCCATAAGTGAGCACAAATTCACACTAGAAGACATCTTCAATAACCTAAAGGGAAAAAGAGAAAGAATGTTAGAATATTAATATATGTATGATCATAAGGACTTGCATGACATACATATGGCTCCCACTAGTTTCAAAGAATCCATAACCCTCACTACGAATCCAAGAAACATTATGACAAAGTGTCCTAGTGGGTCGATATCCGACATTGCTAAGAATGACCTTGGGATTACCCAACAAGCCACCTTAGGTCAATCGGTAGGTATCGGGCATACCAATTGCATCATAGATGCAACTATCGTCCAGTGTTATCAACTCTTGATGCGCGTACATCTGATGTACACTACCCAATTTCGCCTCTGTCTACGTTAACCTTGAGTTTACTCAACAAATTAACACTTCTAGTGAAAACCGACCCATTAATCCGAAAATCTTATTTTCATGGTTCGAACATATCCGTATAGAGTGAGCTTGGGTTTACCCAACAACCCGAACTCTATAAGAACTCTGGTTCTCCCCATATTAATGGAAGGCGTTAGTTTTCATATTATGTGTGTGGGATTTCAAACTCTGGTCTCATCCAAGCTGTAGGATTATAGTCACAATGACTATATGGAATGATTTAGGGCATTTCATCAATCACATCGAATCTATACCTTTAATCATCCATCATCCCACCTTTGCATGTGTAAGTCGACTTATGCATGTGTAAGTCGACTTACCTGAGAATGCAAGGTGACTTAGACTACTGTGCACGAGCAAGTCGACTTATGCATGTGTAAGTTGACTTATCTGCGAATACAAGTCGACTTGTGCATGTGTAAGTCGACTTATATGAGAATACAAGTCGACTTGTGCATATGTAAGTCGACTTATATGTAGAATTGCTCTCTAATCGGCTAATTTTCTCAATCCGTGTAGTTCAAATTCAC
This sequence comes from Erythroxylum novogranatense, assembly GCA_029891385.1. NCBI lineage: Eukaryota > Viridiplantae > Streptophyta > Magnoliopsida > Malpighiales > Erythroxylaceae > Erythroxylum > Erythroxylum novogranatense. The sequence continues at coordinate 71,710,586 of CM057225.1, read as the reverse complement.
AATACCAAGTGTAATATCCTTTACTTTGATGTACCAATGAAATACTTTCATTGTACCATGCTTACCATATATAATCATACTATACGTGAAAAACTTCAAATGGAGTAATACACTATTATTCTCTTAGATTTCCAAATAATTTTTTGAATACCAAATAATCTTCCTAAGTATCTCTAGGTAGTCTACACTTTATCAAGACTACTTCGGCACTGGTCACAAAATTGGTGACGGCCAAAACAATCAAGACAAGGAAATATACTAACGAGACACTAATGAGACACATTTGACATCCAAAAATTTTTGGAAACCCAATTTCAAGAAAATCAGTTTGGCAAGCATACAACATCAAGGTAAAATATTTTTAATCACATTAAAAATGATCCAAGGCATTGGAATTGAAAACTACACAATCAATCATTCCAAACAAAACAGCCTCAACAACTTTCTCAAAACTGTCAAGCTCTGTCTTTTGCTTGAACAAATCATTGAAACAATTTCAATAAATTCTGAAAAAATTACAGAGGTTACAAAATGTTCATAACATGTTCCATGAATTTTTCCAGGATTTATTTCCAACAAAAAATCATCCAACCTCAACAACCAAGACAATGTTGAATCTGTCTTCCTCAACACAGATATTCCCAGCAGCACACAATAAATTCTCAAATAAATAGTAAATCACCTCGAAAATATTTTTCCATACTCATAGATATTTACAACATCTTAGAGACATGTCGATGAAAGAAAATCCGAAAAAAAAAATTCAACAATTTATTCTCGAATTTACAAACATGCCTGTTCAAGGAATGTGCACAAACACAGCAACCAGAACATTAGGGAATAAATTAGGAAAACAATATCAAACCACATTAATAAATTCTTTCCTTCGACAGACATATTCAGCATCATCTTATGAGAAAATTTGGGCAAGAAAATTCAAAAAACAAGATTGCTACACTGATTTCGAATTTCACATAGTCAACATGCACAATGGTCACAAGCAATAGGCAGCATCAACCTAGTCATGCTTTCTTCTTTATATACGACACAAGTGGCTCTGATACCACTGTAGGAAAATCCCGGTGTGTGCATCACATACACACGGTGCAGAAAAACAAAAAATTTTGTTCTGGGACCTTCCCAAAAGCCAGGATCCATGTGTCTATATAACAAAGTCAAACCATAACAACCAAAGGAGACCGTCTCTAACGGTATCCACGCAGAGGTCGGAGAATCTAACCGGGGCAAACCCTTTGACCCGAAAATAGCTAGAATAAAGTGAAGACTGTTAGATCTTACCTTATTCTTGGAGAGCTAAGGAGAAGAAGCTTGAAGAAGCTTGGAGAAGAAGAAGATGAAGCCTTGGAGAAGATGATGAATGTCGTGTGTCTTAAAAGAGAAGGTTGAAAAACACTTTTCAAGAATCATCTTCACCTTTTTAATTCTCAACCCTCTCTTATACCAACGACCATCACCATCTTCCTTTAGCATTTTTTTGTCTTTTAGTTCATTTTGTCTTTAACATTTAAAGCCATTAAATGCAACTTTTGACAAGGCTAAAAGAAGCTTCTCATCCTTTCCACGTTGATGATATATATATATATATATATATATATATATATATATATATATATATTACTTAATTAATTAATAAGATATATATATATATATAAATGCTGAAGTGGTCCAGTCACACTGGGGTCGGTCTTACCGACCTACAGGTCCCGGTATGGAAAAAACAACGAAGACCTATTTCAGCAATATCGATGTCGCGATCTCATCGGGATATATCCCAATCTCATCGGGATCCATTTAGTTCTATTGCTCTCTATATATTGGATCTCTATCCAAAACTATTTTACGAATTCTCCGAGTCACTCTTATGCGTGTGACCCATTAGGTTCCCAGTTATGTTGGCCACTTAGATTAACACTTAATCCAAGCAAGTCATGAGCGGTATCTAGCAACACATCATGACCCCCAATTGACTAGAAAGTAATTGGATTGACGAATGAACCTATGTTCATCATGAACCATATCACGAACCTTTCCATAGACAATTACTGTGAAATTCGTCCTTTCACCATGCAATACCCCACTTGGTTATGAGTATGGGCAAAGTGTCAACTCTTACTAGACTGACTACGTCAAATCTAGTCCAAGTGATATCAGTTCTCATCCTGGGACTCATTACTTTATATGTCACTGAAGACACTCTTCATGACATATTAACTCCGGCCAGAGATTTCCAAGTAATGACCCTAATAAGAGGCTATGGGTATCATCTTTTGCTATCACATAAGTGATGAATCCTTTATTGGCTACTCAATTACCTTCGAATACCTCAAACTGTACCCAATCACCACCCTATGAGCGACCTGTGTAAGGCAACAAGGAATGGAGTCAAAGCACAGAATCAGTATCCAAGATATCCTTGAGTACCTCAAGTCTAAGGATATTTGCACCATTGCTATGATGAGATTATCACTGACATTAGAATAGGACATTCATGTGATGATCTCATAGCAGGTCATCCAATGAACTTACTACCTCTAGTAAGCATTCACATCTCAACCCTAAATATCTAATATTTACAGTTTCTGAGATCCACTGCTTGATCAAATCAAGGAGCTTGAGATGTGCTAGTCTCTCCGGATTAACGATGTCTAGTTTTTGTAATCCTATGACTAGGGATAATTTAGATACTGACATAATTGCACATGATAGGAATCTCAGTAGTATGATCACATCATAATTTCCTTCATGCTATGCCATGTATAATGGACTTCATTAATTTGGTTATAGATTAATATCAATTCATAAATAATGAACAACAAATTAATGAAACATGCGTTTCTTTATTTATTCATAAATTCTGTACACAACTTTGTACAAAACGCGCTAAAGGCGATTGCCTTTAGGGCACTACTCTAACATCTTCTGTATCCGCTCCCCCTCAGTTCTAGCTTTATTCTCAGAATCTGCTTCTGCTTTGTCCAGATTCTTCAAGCCTATTTTTCTTATAGTATCCGAGTTGATAATACTCTTGACAAATATCTTCATTCTGTTTCCTCTGACAAGAAGGACTCCAGACTCCCTGAAAATCCTTGTGAACAGCATTCCGTAAGGATAACTGTTAATATCCTTCATCCCCTTAACCATATACTGAAAGATCAGAAATGGTAAGTCTATGGGTTGGCGATTCAGCAGGTAGAACAGGCATTGTTCATCCAAAATAGTCACCAAATGCCTTAATCCTGCTCTCGGTAAGACGCAGTTGAACAGAATTGCATGTAAGACCCTAGCCTTCAGTACCAAACTCGAGGTCTTCCTCTCCGATGGGTTATTGTCCCCATACAACTGTCTACTGACTTCGTCTTCCTTCATACTAACCTTTTTCATCCATCTGGCTTTGCTCGATAGCTTCTCTCCTACAGATGGACATTCAGTCACCTTCTCAATCAACTCCCTTGTCACAACAATAGACAATCTATCTACTGTAGAAACAATAGTATTGTCTACCAGCTGCACATTCTTCCAGGAGTCAAACACTTTATTTTGATATTCATACTCCCGTACCTGGAAGAACTTCATCCAACCGGCTTCTACAATCTCTAGTTCGATATCTATGTCGTCTTTCTTCAAGGATTCACAATCCACATGCCTTCCGTAGATCATTGTTTGCTCCATTGATTCTTTGGTGAGTAGTAACTGAGTTAACTGAGTTGTTCTTTAAAGAGTAAGGTTAGTTACAGAGATTTTGAGAGAGATGAAAAGTTGTGGGTTGAGAGTATTCGAAAGGTTTCTGATTTCAGACTACTCGAAAGGTCTTATCAGGTGTGTTCTAGAATCGGTGAAGTTCTCAAGGCTATGAGAATTTCCCTCCAAAATTTCCTTGTGAGAGAATTTTCCAACTATAACTCGTTGTTTCTGACGCCGTTAACTTTTGACGACCTTTTGACTTGGCTGTGAAATGTCAGATGATTGGTCATTTAACATCACCATGTTGAGGTTCCGTCTGATTTCCTTGAACCGTTCTTCACTCAATGGTTTAGTGAAGATGTCCGCCCATTGAAACTCTGTCTCAATAAACTGTAGACTCACCACCTTTCTCTGAACATAGTCTCTCAAGAAATGATGTCTGACTTCGATATGCTTCACTCTCGAATGCTGAATCGGGTTCTTCGATAAGTTGATGGCACGATGTTGTCACAGAAAATTGGGATCTCCTCTTCTTGAACTGAATAGTCTTCTAGTTGGTATTTAATCCACAATGTTTATGAACAACAGCTTGCAGCAGACATGTACTCGGCTTCGATAGTTGATAAAACGATTGAGCTTTGTCTCTTGCTTGACCAGGAAACTAGGTTCGAGCCAAGAAAGTGGCAGCCTCCACTCGTACTCTTCCTTTCAACTCTATCTCCGGCATAGTCCTCATCGCAATATCCAATCAACCTGAAATCTTTTCCTTTCTCAAACATTAAGCAAAGATCAGTAGTACCTGCGAGATATCTCATAATTCTCTTAACAGCAATATAATGAGACTCTTTAGGATCGACTTGAAACCTTGCACACAAGCATACACTGAACAGTATGTTAGGTCTGCTTGCTGTAAGATAAAGTAAAGAACTGATCATCCCTTTATATAGGGTTTGATCCACCTTCTTATCAATTTCGTCTTTCGACAAAAGGTTCGAAGAATGCATCGGAGTTGCTATAGGCTTCACATTATTCATATCAAATTTAGACAAGAATTCTTTCACATATTTTTGTTGATGGATAAAGATCTTTTCTTCGGTTTGTTTTACTTGGAACCCAAGAAAGAACTTCAACTCATCCATCATACTCATCTCAAACTCCTTTTTCATCATATTCTCAAAACTCATACATAAATTCTTTGAAGTAGCACCAAAAATGATATCATCAACATAAATTTGCACTAAGATAAACTCATTCTCATAATTCTTTCTAAAGAGCGTCTTATCTACCTGACCTCTACTAAAACTATTCTCTAAGAGAAAGGTACTTAGACGATCATACCAAGCTCTAGGAGCTTGTTTCAAGCCGTATAAAGCTTTATAAAGTCTATAGACATGATCTGGATACTTAACATCCTCGAAACCAGGAGGTTGCTTAACATAAACCTCTTCGTCTATAAAACTATTCAGAAACGTGCTTTTCACATCCATCTGAAAAAGCTTTATATCATGACAAATAGCATATGCCAGCAATATCCTAATTGCTTCAAGTCTCGCTACTAGAGCATATGTCTCATTGTAGTCTATTCCTTCTTGCTGATTATAGCCTTGTGCTACTAATCTAGTTTTATTCCGACTCACTTTTCCTGATTCGTCTAACTTGTTCTTAAAAACCCATCTAGTTCCTATAATGGATTTGTTCAAGGGTTTAGGAACTAAAGACCAAACTTTATTCCTAGTAAATTGATTCAGTTTCTCTTGCATGGCTAAAATCCACGCTTCAACCTGAAGAACTTCCTCAATCTTCTTAGACTCTATTTCATAAATAAAAGCTACATTAGCTTCTCTTCTGAATTTGGACCTTGTTCTGACTCCTTCATAGGTCTCTCCTATAATTAACTCTTCTGGATGAGAACTCTTATATCTCCAATCTCTTTTTAATCTAAGAATCTCTGGAATATCCTCAACCTTGTCTATCTGAGTTTCTGATGATGAAGCTTCTATTGTATCACCTAAGGGTATTGAAGGGACTTCATTTTCCATGTCATCTTCCTTACTGGGTTGGGAACTATCATCAAACTTGACATGAATTGTAGCACCCCACCCCCGCAGGACCCGAACCCGATATCGTGGGTGATATCCGAGTTCGTGCCTCACGAGAGTGGTATGCTAGAGCACTCAAATACAGTCAAACACTCAATATAATTTTTTTTTAATATGATCATATGTGCGACAATCAGTGGAAATCAGTAAACAATTTGGGCCCACTTTAATTTGTAAACATTTTAGGTCATCATAATACAGTCACAGTCACAGTATAGGTTACTCACCTATATCTTCCGAGCTAATACTTGGAAGTCTCAGCAACGTCGGTAGGTTGATGTTCCAACCGAGCCTCTATAACAGTGCAATTGCATAAATATTACCAAATGTACAGTCAGAACTATTTAAAGATGCACATGTATCAATTAAAATGTGTACAATGCATGCTCGTGACATTCCCGACTTTTTTCACAAATTATCATCACAAAAATTTCGTCTAAAAATTAAAAATCTAACAACACCAAAATCATTCAATTCGGATCTCTATAGGTCCAAAAATAAATAAAACACTGACCAGAAAAACAATTACCCGATCTCCGTACTTTGATCTAACAAATCCCCATCAATTTTACGTCCAAAAATTCCCAATTTCTCCTAAAATGAAATTAAATATTCTGCAAATCCGATGCCTCAAGAATCAGGTCAATCGGACGTCGGACGGAAAAGTTATTCCCAAAAGAAGGCCTAAACATATATATATACAAGGATACAATAAAGAACCAAGTGCTTTCCTTTTTTTTTCCTTTTTTGTCCAAATTTCAGACATGCATAACTCTTTACTCCAAACTACAAATTGTGAAAAATTAGTGTCTATTTCATAGAGAAAAGAGAGCTCTACAAGTTTCATGCAGGAAAAAAAATCAATTTCACCCCTAAGGGTGTCAAAAATACACTCAAAGTTAATGCCTTCATAATGCCTCTCAAAACAGTGCAACATTTTGTCAAAACAATGCAACATTTTGTAAATTCCGTAACTTCTCATTCGCTTTGCTAAAAATTACAAGATTTATGTCCAAAGAAAGATCAAAATGTTTCCTACAACTTTCATGAACAACATGAAATCAAATTCAATTTCTAAATGGGTCAAACAAATTAAGCAAAGCTTCTGTCTACTGAACTCACTCAAACTGGACAGCAATTTTCTAAAAATCATAACTCCTCGAAAAATGACAAAAAATTTCATACTTTATACCCATGAAAAGACTAAACAAAATACTACACTTCTCATGAAGGGCTTAAAGACAATTTCCATCACTAATTAACTCAAAACTGTCATGCAAGTGGCTGCCCTGATCACTAGTCAATGACCTAACTTAGGTTCAGTTTTTGAAAATTCATAAATCCCAATTCTTATATCCAAAAAATAGCATACTATATCTCATTTTAAATCTAATTGCTTCCTCTACAAATTTCCAGAAGACCACTTGTGCCAATTCGAATCAGCTAAATCTCTAATGTAGCTTCCAAGCACAATACTTACAAAACCTCCATTTAGAGCTAGGCTCCATAATAATGCACATAAACAGCCAACATTCAATAGGTCATAACTCACAATACATAGGTCCAATGTTTTTCAAACTTTCCAGACCTCTAATTAACACATAAATTTATATTTATTCTTTTATAACCATGGCCTAATTCGGTCATTAAGGGCATTCAAATCTTCCATTTACAATCATCTTTAACATGCAGTTACAGGTTGGACCCTGTCTGACTCAAAACCTTATAACTCATTCATTTCATATCCAATTAAGGTGATTCAAAGCTTCATTTTCAATAGACTCATATGGCTATCACATATCCAATGATGGCTCAAAAATAATGTAAATTGGATTTATTGTGATTTTTACAAGCCTGATCTGTTTCTGTTCTCTTTTGTATCACTAAGGTTAGTAACAACCTTCACTTATTTTGACATATCTAATAGAATCCTCATCCAATTAAAATGCACTCTCTACAGAACTTATATGACACATTTTTTAGAATTTATTAAGAAGAACTCACCATCCAATTCTAACTCTAAGGTCTTCAAACAATTAACTTTCAGTTCTCCTTTCCCTCTCATTTGGTATTACGAACGATTCAATTCGGGGCCTATTACTCTTATTTGGCTAACCCTAAAATCGTGGAAAAATTCATGGAGATAGTAGACATATAGATCTACAACTTCTATGTTTTACGTTTCTCTAGATTTGCACGTTAACAGTTCAAAAAAATTAAACAAGAGAACCACGAATCTGTCTCCATGACACAACCAGAAGCCTTGCAATCTCAAACCATCACAACTTAAGTTCATCATCATTTTAGTTTAAATTAGCCATGCATAAGACATTAGAAGCACAACTTACTTGGTTTACCCAAAGCTCCTTCGATCAATAAGAACCCCTAGCTCTCCACACAGTCCACTATCAACATCTTGAAAGGTAATTAGTTTAGGTGTTCTTATAAAGATGAAGTAGGTGACATGGTGAAAGTAGTAAATAAAGAGTGAGAAAGCTAGGTTCAATTTCGGGGAAGGTTGGCAGCAAATTGAAATGAATAAGATGGAGAAGCTTATAGAACATGAAGGAGCCATGTAGAAAAGGAGAGAGCATGACAACACAACAAAATGACTTGCCCTTTCATTATAATAACGTGGGTTATGGCATGTGGTAAGGCAAGTGACACTTGTCACTTGCCACATGTCATTTCCTCATGCTCTCTCTTGAATTTTCTTATTTAACTAGTCCATTTGTCTCCAATTTTTACTCTAATTGTCTCTCAAATTTTAATAGCTCTAATTTATAAATCCTAAAATCATGTATCTAAATTTTCGGTGCCATTGGACAAAACTTTTTGGTACTGAAAACTAATCGATTCGCCGCCTGGCAATTTTTTTCCAATCCGGAAAGTTTCCTCAAAAAATTCTAGAAAAATTCCTAAATTTTCCCAAAAATACAAAACACATAACAGTCCACTCCAAATAATTTTTCAAGCACGAAATCATATTTTTTCTCACAGAAATTACATTTAGACACATATACCGGGAAATGTCATGAATGCATGTACAGTCGATTTCATGTGCAATTTCACTATTCACGTGTAATGGTATGCATGAATATTGCAACACAATGCTAAACACTCTCGACCCTTTCCAAATTACTATTTTACCCTTCCCATCGGGGGCGGGATATTACAACTCTCCCCTCCTAATAAAAATTTCATCGTCGAAATTAACATTCGGTTAAGGAAACGGGCAGGAAACATCGTCTCATATTCTCCGTTTCTTATATCACTTTTCCACTCATCATAAACCATATTTGATAAATTCGATAGGTCTCTCAATCAATCCCTTAGTCAGATATCACACTTCATAATTTCTCTCACTATATTCGATATTTCAACGTGATCCATCAAAAATTTATTTGTTTTTCAAAAGCCACTTCAGTTTGATTCTATACTCATTTCACTCACTAACATTGATCATTTTTCTAGGGTCTCTCTATTCAATGAAATGCCGAACGACTCTTTTTGTCGTCCAATGCCTCATAGAAAATTCTATTGGTGTCACCAAATTAATGCTTTTTGTATCTGTAGTCACTTACATGATAATTTAATCCCATGTTCCTAAGACCTCAAAAATATAATCTGTACATTCGTCTCTGATAATTAAGACTACTGACAACTCAATTGTGTAGTCACTCAGTTCTACATTCTTTATCAACAATTGCTCTTTCGGCATACTCTTACTAGGACATAGATCTTCGATTGTTCCTTATGTTTTTACTAACAGTGCTTAATCCCCATTTATAAGTATCATTTACTCACAAATTTGATCTATTTCCAATTCCCTGATAAAATGTACAAGTTCTAACTCCTCAATTTAGGCTTTGTCAGTTCCTTGATACATAACTGATTTCAATCTGATACCTAATCACCTCTTCGCCCCTTCTTACTCGACATTCTATGCTCTTTAATGCACTAGTAATTGTGACCTCAATATACCATTATCAGATTTTATGTTCAATGCACCGATGTACAACACTAGATTTACAGGAAGTACTCATTTGCTCAGTCAACATCTTTCTATACCTCTATTCATTGTCTCAATCGAATATTCAGTTCTTTCAACCTCCACAATTCCCTCAGCGTTAATGGTCTGTATAATGAATTCCCCTGCACATATAATGTCTCCAACTAACGAAGTAATCATTAATGTTACAAGTTCTACACCATGCATTCAATAATCAGCACATGGGACTCTAGTCTTCTCAATGCATATGAAATCACTTTCTTATACTTCTAGTCCCAGCTATAAAACATCATTGTATGGGAATCTCCAATCTCAAATAACAAATGAGATTACTCTCATCGGTGTCTCCACATTTTCGAACCAAGTACTAGTATACCACATTTCAAGTCATCTATTCAAACTTGAGCTCCCAAGACACAAGTTTTACTGAGGGAAAAAGATCACCTTATAGCGTTGCAAAAGATCGTATCGAAATCGCTAATAGGAAACTTAATATATTTACTATAAAATCTCCATACCGATATCATCAATACGGAGGTTATAAATTCCTCAACAATTTTTTAGGATCTCATCACTGATGTGACTTACCTATGATATCACAATTAGTCAAAAATCTCCTCTTACGTTTTCTAAAGCACATTCAGAATACAGTCTATGATCATAATCACTAATTGCTATCATGTAACTGAAATCACGTTAATCTACAACATGGGGTTCTTGTGCCTATAATTCATCTCGTTAATTTTCAAATGAACCAAATTTTCTCTCAAATTCACAAATCCACTTATATAGTGGGATACGTTATATCAACAAACTGTATACACTATCAATAGCCCCTTCTGACTCTTATGCATGAATCTTTGCGTCGACTGCAACTCCAATATTCACTTTTAAATCACTATTTGTTCATTTGGGTCTATTCCTTCATTGGTCATTTTTCATTTTTCATTTTCATTTTCCTCCATATTGTTCATAATTCCAGTTCCCATGCTTTCTTATTAATCAGTTGTAGCACTTCGTAAAAATTAGCTTCCACATTGCATAGGATCTCAATAAGATTTCCTAGGGTTTCGATAAGATCAAGTAATATCATGACAGATAAGGTCAAAACACCCTCAGTAATAAGGTTCCATAAGGTATTAGGTAATGTATATACCTTCCACAATCCTTACATCTCGCCTAATTGCATTCACGTCAAGTTTCCAATTAAGAACATTCACTAATGCTATGTACATTCCAATTGTTTCTAGATAACATTTCTATCCCTGTTCCCGTCCATGGATGGGGTTTTCCCGTATGATTATCACAAAATCATATTTTGTGTAGGACATCATCATGCCCCGTACTTTCTTTTTCATGGAAACACATATCTTACCAGTGATTCTATTTCAATTTCCCAGCATTTACCTCTTGAAAACAACATCTTTTCATAGTAATTGAACTAGCATTATAAGCGCGATCCTCCTCTTCATTGATTCATATTTCTTCCTTAATCGCGTGTATAATTAAAATTCCAACTTAGACGTATTTCTATGTTCTCCGTACTACACACCACTTATTACTTATCCTCACTTGTAAAATCATTTGTATCTATTCCTTTTTCCTTTTCACATTCTGAGGTAGAACATTATAGTACAATATCAATATCCTTATGCTCTAAGGTACACCAACACAATATAGTGGATTTCTATCCACCTTGTCAATCCATATACTTTTTCTCGTTGCCAATTATCCACACTTTAACGTCCAGAATCAGTGCAGACACATAGAGACTTGGGCACCTCAATTACACAAGCAGACAATCTTCATTTCGTATCTGAATCGAACCTTTCATGGTCATAAAGAGAAAAAAAATTATTTCCTGTAACCGAGCTTGTACATTTTAGTCTCATTCTTTCCACATATATACTTCTTATCTTTAAATTGGATTGATCCGTACATTTCCGAAACATCTCGGTATGCCTAATGTTTCCAAATTCTCAAAACAACCATTATGATAGAAATTCTAAACCATGTACCCAATTTAGCCCTCGAGACTTTCATTGTGTCTCTATGCATATAAAATCACAATAAATCGTATCTTGATCTCCAGTGTAGCACTTATTCCTAACACTATAGTCACTTCGCTATTTCATTCGAAAGTAAAGCATGTCGGTACAATATCGATAGCATCACAATATCAAGATCATCGTCCATAGGGCACACCAACACACATATAGTGAACCTATATCTACCTTATCGAACCATGTACTTTTCCTCATTTCCAATTATCCTCATTTTATTGCACGTCCGAGTCAGAATCGTAAATACCTAGTTAGTCTAAACTTTTAATCTCATATAGGCATATTTACCATCACATCATACTTTTATCACTTTAACCGATATTCTTCTCATGTCCAACTTTGACCTCTTCAGCTTATAGAAATTTTTGTTTCCATTCGACTCGATTTATACACTTTATGTCTCAGTATTTGGTTTGCTATCACTTCTTTCCTGAATCAACCCATGCCAATGTATTTACTTTCATATCCTATTCAAGGGTTTATAATCACATTACAACTTGAATATCATTGTCCATTGTTCCTTTCCCATTCCTAATGGCCCATACACCTTCATTGGCTCATGTCGTTATCTGCTATATCTAATCATGTACAATTTCTCATTTCTACACATCCACAACCTTCCGTTTGGCATATTACTATCTACCATCACCTATCGCCCTATTCAACTTAAACACTTTATACATGCTCATGTGACTCAACTAGGGATCAGTTGCTACCGTCTGCTTTGACATGACCAGAATGCATGTAACTTAACACAAATTTCATAATGCCCATGTACAATTGTACTTCTGGGCTCTGATACTTCAAATGCAGCACCCCACTCCCACAGGACCCGAACCTGATATCATAGGTGATATCTGAGTCCGTGCCTCACGAGAGTGATATGCTACAGAACTCGAATACAGTCAAACACTCAGTATAAATTTTTATAAATATGATCATATGTGTGACAATCAGTGGAAATCAGTAAACAATTTGGGCCCGCTTTAATTTGTAAACATTTTAGGTCATCATAATACAGTCACAGTATTTAGCCATCGAATGTACAAAATTCCATAATCACATCAGCCCAACTTTAATCATAAACATTTTCAGTAATTACATCACAATCAAAAGAATGTCAATAGCCACTTGGGGCCCACTGAACTACAAGCACTATTTTACAGAAATTGCAGAAATATACATTTTTACAAGAATTGAATGCCACTAATGCAGACGTGAATTGATCCCGACCTTTATTTCCGACTGGTATGTAATAAGCATACTCCCGTTTGTCTAACGGGGTACTCTTCAAGGCATGAAAAAAATGATTGCAATTTTTGGGTGAGTTTTACGAACTCAGTGAGGAACCATCATCGATGGTTCGCCCAATTTATGCAGCACACAAGCAATTTATAGACAATTTATTTCAAAAAACACATTCAGAATTGCCACATGATTTTAACCAGGCAATTCACACATGTACACGGCATTCTTGCCTTTTTCCCATTTAACATATTCAATCAAATATGTATGCAATGCACATGTGACACTTTCTCATTTTTAATTACAGTGTTATGACCGAGCGCCTGCAATTTCCCATATACACAGTAGACGCGTCTTGGGAGTAGGAGAGCCCTCTGGGTATGCACTATCTCCCTTCGAGCTCAAGGCTCATTATCAGTATCGATGACGACTCCAGTCACAATTGTTATTATCTGTTCATGCATTTGTGTATGAAATGCATATGATCCAAGTTCACAATGTAGGCATATAGCACAATTATTCTCCCAATCACAATTGAGCACATCACAATTAAGCAGTAACTGTATAATCAATTCATGTATCACACTTTCACCCAGTAGAAGCAAGTCATCTCATAGAGTCACAAACAGATACACTTATATGTCATAACTCCCAATACATCGGGCCTTCTGCACGGAATCCACAGTCATACACAATCACAATTCCCGCCATTATTCCCCACATTGGACATATAATAATTGAATGAACCATCTAGGTTACTCACCTATATCTTCCGAGCTAATACTTGGAAGTCTCAGCAACGTCGATAGGTTGACGTTCCAACCGAGCCTCTATAACAGTGCAATTGCATAAACATTACCAAATGTACAGTCAGAACTATTTAAAGATGCACATGTATCAATTAAAATGTGTACAATGCATGCTCGTGACATTCCCGGGCCTTTTCCACAAATTATCATCACAAAAATTTCGTCTAAAAATTAGAAATCTAACAACACCAAAATCATTCAATTCGGACCTCTATAGGTCCAAAAATAAATAAAACACTAACCAGAAAAATAATTACCCGATCTCCGTACTTTGATCTAACCAATCCCTGTCAATTTCACGTCCAAAAAATCTCAATTTCTCCTAAAATGAAATTAAATATTCTACGAATCCGATGCCTTAAGAATCACGTCAATCGGACGTCGGACGGAAAAGTTATTCCCAAAAGAAGGCCTAAACATATATATATACAAGGATACAACAAAGAACCAAGTGCTTTCCTTTTTTTTTCCTTTTTCTGTCCAAATTTCAGACATGCATAACTCTTCACTCCAAACTCCAAATTGGACAAAATTAGTGTCTATTTCATAAAGAAAATAGAGCTCTACAAGTTTCATGAAGGAAACAAAAATCAATTTCCCCCCTAAGGGTGTCAAAAATACACTCAAAGTTACTGCCTTCACAATGCCTCTCAAAACAGTGCAACATTTTGTCAAAACATTGCAACATTTTGCAAAATCCGTAACTTCTCATTCCCTTTGCTAAAAATTACAAGATTTATGTCCAAAGAAAGATCAAAATGTTTCCTACAACTTTCATGAACAACATGAAACCAAATTCAATTTCTAAATGGGTCAAACAAATTAAGCAAAGCTTCTGTCCACTGAACTCACTCAAACTGGACAGCAATTTTCTAAAAATCATAACTCCTTGAAAAAATGTCAAAAAATTTCATACTTTATACCCATGAAAATATCAAACAAAATGCTACACTTATCATGAAGGGCTTAAAGACAATTTCCATCACTAACTAACTCAAAACTGTCATGCAAGTAGCTGCCCTGATCACTAGTCAATGACCTAACTTAGGTTCAGTTTTTGAAAATTCATAAATCCCAATTCTTATATCCAAAAAATAGCATACTATATCTCATTTTAAATCTAATTGCTTTCTCTACAAATTTCCAGAATATCACTTGTGCCAATTCGAATCAGCTAAATCTCTAATGTAGCTTCCAAGCACAATACTCACAAACCCTCCATTTAGAGCTAGGCTTCATAATAATGCACATAAACAGCCAACATTCAACAGGTCATAACTCACAATACATAGGTCCAATGTTTTTCAAACTTTCCAGACCTCTAATTAACACATAACTTTACATTTATTCTTTTATAACCATGGCCTAATTCAGTCATTAAGGGCATTCAAATCTTCCATTTACAATCAGCTTTAACATGCAGTTACAGGTTGGACCCTGTCTGACTCCAAACCTTATAACTCATTCATTTCACATCCAATTACGGTGATTCAAAGCTTCATTTTCAATAGACTCATATGGCTATCACCTATCTAAATACGGCTCAAAAATAATGTAAATTGGATTTATTGTGATTTTTACAAGCCTGACCTGTTTCTGTTCTCTTCTGTATCACTAAGGTTAGTAACAACCTTCACTTATTTGGACATATATAACAGAATCCTCATCCAATTAAAATGTACTCTCTACAGAACTTATATGACACATTTTTGAGCATTTATTAAGAAGAACTCACCATCCAATTCTAACTCTAAGGTCTTCAAACAATTAACTTTCAGTTCTCCTTTCCCTCTCGCTGGTATTCTGAACCAGATTCAATTCGGGGCCTATTACTCTTATTTGACTCACCCTAAAATCGTGGAAAAATTCATGGAGATAGTAGACATCTAGATCTAAAACTTCTATGTTTTGTGTGTCTCTAGATTCGCACGTTAAATAGTTCAAAAAAATTAAACAAGAGAGCCACGAATCTGTCTTCATGACACAACCATAAGCCTTGCAATCTCAAACCATCACAACTCAAGTTCATCATCATTTTAGTTTAAATTAGCCATGCATAAGACATTAGAAGCACAACTTACTTGGTTTACCCAAAGCTCCTTCGACTAATAAGAACCCCTAGCTCTCCACACAGTCCACTATCAACATCTTGAACGGTAATTAGTTTAGGTGTTCTTATAAAGATGAAGTAGGTGACATGGTGAAAGTAGTAAATAAAGAGTGAGAAAGCTAGGTTCAATTTCGGTGAATGTTGGCAACAAATTGAAATGAATAAGATGGAGAAGCTTATAGAACATGAAGGAGCCATGTAGAAAAGGAGAGAGCACGACAACACAACAAAATGACTTGCCCTTTCATTATAATAACGTGGGTTATGGCATGTGGTGTGGCAAGTGACACTTGTCATTTGCCACATGTCATTTCCTCATGCTCTCTCTTGAATTTTCTTATTTAACTAGCTCATTTGTCTCCAATTTTTACTCTAATTGTCTCTCAAATTTTAATAGCTCTAATTTATAAATCCTAAAATCATGTATCTAAATTTTCGGTGTCATTGGACAACTTTTTGGTACCGAAAACCAATCGATTCTCCGCCTGACATTTTTTTTTCGATCTGGGAAGTTTCCCCGAAAAATTTCAAAACAATTCCTAAATTTTTCCAAAAATACAAAACACATAACAGTCCACTCCAAATAATTTTTCAAGCACAAAATCATATTTTTCCCACATAAATTACATTTAGACACATATACCGAGAAATGTCATGAATGCATGTACAGTCAATTTCATGTGCAATTTCACTATTCACGTGTAATGGTATGCATGAATATTGCAACACAATACTAAACACTCTCGACCCTTTCTAAATTACTATTTTACCCTTCCCATCGGGGGCGAGATATTACATGAATGGTCTCTTCAACCGTCTTCGAGGTAAGATTATAAACCCGAAAAGCCTTGGATGACAACGAGTAGCCTAGAAAGATTCCTAAATAGGTCTTTGAATCGAACTTATCTAACAATTCCTTCGTATTCAGAATAGAGCACTTCCAACCAAATGGATGAAAGTAAGATATATTCAGTCTCCATCCATTCCATAACTCATAAGGAGTTTTCTTCAGCAATGGTCGCAACAATATTCTATTCTGAATGTAATACGTTGTATTCACAGCTTCTGCCCAGAAATACTTAGGAAGATTCATCTCATACAACATAGTCCTTGCCATCTCTTGAATCGTCCCGTTCTTCCTTTCAACAACTCCATTTTGCTGTGGAGTCCTAGGAGCAGAAAAATTGTGGAAAATTTTATTCTCCTCACATAATATTTTAAACTTCTCATTCTCGAATTCACCACCATGATCACTCCTAATACTGGCTATAGATACTCCTTTTTCATTCTGTAATTTTCTGGATAGGGATCTAAAATACTTAAAAGACTCATCCTTGTGTGACAGAAACAATATCCAACAAAATCTAGTAAAGTCATCAACAATAACAAGTCCATATTTCTTTCTGCCAAGACTTATTGTCCTAGTTGAACCAAACAAATCCATATGTAACAACTCTAGAGGTCTAGAAGATGTTACGGTATTTTTAGAAAAAAATGATGTTTTGACTTGTTTTCCTTTCAAACAACTTGCACAAAAGAATTCTTTGTCAAAACTTATTCTTGGTAAACCTCTTACCAAATCATGCTTTAACAACTTTGAAATGTGTTTAAAAGAGACATGACCTAGCTTTTTATGCCAGATTAGTCTTTCCTCTTCAGTTGAATATTTTGATTTTGAAAATCTTCTAAATCAATTTTGTAAAGATTAATTCTTCTCTTGGCAGAAAAGAATATAGACCCATCTTTGTTTCTGACTTCACAAAGATTTTGATTGAACGTAACTTCAAAACCAGAATCACACAATTGACTGAAACTAATCAAATTGTGTTTCAGACCATCAATAAGCAGTACATTATCAATGCATGGAAAGGAATCTTTACCTATTTTATCGATTCCAATTATCTTGCCTTACTGGTTGTCTCTGAAAGTTACTGATCCTCCTTTCTTATACTGAAGATCTATGAACATAGACCTTCTTCTCATCATATGTCGCGAGCATCCACTGTCCAAATACCAATGGTGCTTGTCGCATCTTCCAAGGAAGGATATCTGCAGGAGAAATTATTTTATTTTTTGATACCCATAATTTCTTGGGTCCTCTTGGGTTAATAACATGCATAGAATGATCATTTGATAAGGTTGTTGATGAAAACGTGTTTTTTGAAACTTCTTTTTCTGAAAGAAAACCTTTCTATCCCGTTGAGGCTTATTTCTTGTGAAACCTAATCTGATTTTATCACTCAGATGTCTACATTTTCCTAACATCTCATTCATTTTTCTTGTACTCTCAGTAAAGGTAGGTAAATCAGCTGAAAGACTCTTAATCCTAAGCTTCAGCTGATTGATCTCTTCAGATCCATCTACAACTTTCTTTTCTTATTCTCCTCTACTTGTTTCAAGCATGTATTTTCTCTCTCTAAATCTTGTGTATGTTTGAGGCTTTCTACATACTTTTTCTTTAACAATTTGTACAATTTCAGAATAGCATGAGAGTCCTCTAGTAGTTCCGAATATGCATTATGCAAGTCATCGTATTTGGAAGTTACCTCCTCATCACTTTCTTCTTCTTCTTTGACTACTAGGCAAATATTTGCATGTTCTGACGTCTCAGAGCTTGTATCTGATTCGGATGAATCTAGATCCTCCCAAGTTTCCATCATGCTTTTCTTGTCTTCTCTACACTTCTTTGGTTTCTTCTTTAGAGTAGGACATTCAAACTTGTAGTGTCCAGGTTTATTGCATTCGTAGCATATGATGGATGTCTTTTCTACTTTTCCACCATCTTTGCCATTCTTCTTGAAGAATTGACTTCCTTTGGACTTCTTTTTCCACATCCGCCTGATCTTCTTTGATATGAAAGATAGCTCATCATCTTCATCACTGGACTCTTGTTTTGATTCACTGGAATCATCATTCTTTGACTCTTCGATCTTCAGGGCCTTTGATGAATTCCTCCTTCTTTGAGTCCTGTGATTCTTTTGCCCGGCATTCAATGCTATTGACTTATCCCGTTTGGGCTTGTCTTCAGCATCAAGCTCAACTTCATGAATCTTCAACGATCCAAGCAACTCTTCAAGCTTTAGTACACTTAAATCCTTAGCTTCCTGCACCGCAGTAACTTTGGGTCTCTACCTCCTTGGTAGACTCCTCAAAATCTTACAAACATGATCTTGAGTATCGTAAGTTCTTCCAAGGGCTTTCAATCCATTGATAATTGTTTGGAATCTTCTAAATATTTTTTCAATAGATTCTTCATCTTTCATCTTTAAAAGCTCATATTGGTGCACAAGAATGCTTATCTTGGATTCTTTGACTTGGTTTGTACCTTCATATGTGATGAACAACGTGTCCCACATCTCCTTTGCAGTATCGCATCCGTGGACTTTATCATACTCACTTCTGCTTAGGGCACAACTCAAGAAAAACTTCACTTTAGAGTTTAGTTAGAATCTCGCCTTTTGTTCAGCTGTCCATCTGATCCGTGGAATAAGATTTCCTTCTTCATCTACTGGTGCGTATGGTCCATTCTCTATCATGTCCCAAAGGTCAACATGAGTAGATTCTATAAACAGTAGCATCCTATCTTTCCAGTAATGATAGTCTTCTTCGTTGAATGCTAGAGGTCTAGTGACTGAGGCACCTTCTGCAACGTACGTATGTGATTCCGCAAGAATATTTGATCCACACTTTGTTACAGTGATCCTTGGACACTAATCTCTGATACTAATTTAAGTGAATCACACGTTATTACAGTGCTTATTATACGATATATGAATGCACAAGAAGGGGGGGTTGAATTCTGTATTTTCCTTTTGAAAAACCTTTTAAAACGTTTTGTTAGAAAGAAAAACTTGTTCTTTTCACACGAACTACTACAAATCAAAGTTAATCGAATTCTTAAAAAACTTGTTTGAAAACTAAGTAAAAAATGAAACTTTGAACAATAAGAGAGATGAGGGTAGAGAGAAGTTGACACGGTAATTTTTTTACTGGTTCACCCCAAACTGTGGGCTACGTCCAGTCCTCAGATGTCTTTCTGAGATTTCACTACTTCTCAAATGTTACAAGTATTTTTTTACTCCGAGCCTCTTCAGGTTTCTTACAGTCAGTATTCTTTCACACTTAGCTTCTGCAGGCTATCTGTACTACTTTCTTATAGAAAGATGTTTGAGCTTTGTTACAGTAAGATACTCTAGCTATTTGCACAATAAACTCTTAAGTAAGCTTTGAAACAATTGTTACTTGCGCGTATATGTTTTAGTAACTTTGCAATCTTCGACTTTGACTCTTATTTATAGCTTTCGTCTTCAACTACTTCTTGAATCTTGCTTCAACTGTTTCTTGAATCTTGCTTCAACTGTTTCTTGAATCTTGCTTCTTGAATCTTGAAAGAAGCGGTTATTCAGCTGAATTATGTAACTAACTCTAACTGATTCTTGATTCTGACATGGTTGGCTTCCGTCTGCTTTCCATCGTCTGCTTTTGCTTCTGTCTGTTTTTCGCTTCCGTCTTCTTTTGCTTCCGTTTGCTTTTGGCTTTCGTCTGCTTTTAGACTATCGTCTGCTTTTTAATCTTCCGTCTGTTTTTCAATCTTCGTCTGCTTTTTATACTTCTGTCTGTTTTTTTTAATCTCCATCTGTTTTTCTTCGTCTTCTTTTCTATCTCCATCTGATAAAAATCTCCGTCTAATTTTCTACGTCTTCTTTTTATGGATTATTTGTTCTTCATCAAAATCATATATGTAAAGTCATTTTGACTTAACAAAAATAAGACGCTAGACATATGTTGAGAATTATGGGATTTTGTGTCATTTGTTGTATTTCAGATTTTTGATATTGATGATGTAATATGACTTGGAATGCCATTAAAGTTTTGTAAACATTTATCTTATGATGTTAATGAAATATGGATTCGTGTATGGACATGAAATATGGATTTGTGTATGGATGATGATGCTGAATGTTGAGTAAAAAGGGTTGGTATATATATACATATATATTTACATAAGTGAGACATTATGGAAATTAAAGATAGGATTTTGTGGATGATGAGAATCGGATGCAAGTGATGAATGAAAGGAGTAGATATTAGAGAGTTTAATGGAAAAATATTGATAGTTGAAATCGTTATAAATGATATTGCAATAGAGGAAGTGAATTTGGGATAATTCTCAAGTTTTTCATGAGGGTAAATGTGTGTTCTGATTTTCAGGAGAAAACTGGACTAATTTAGGTGTAATTAGATAAAGTGGTCTTCATGAAAGTTATAGCTTGTGTTTCGATCTTTCTAACAATATATAGTATGCCATTTTTTGATAGGGAAGTTGAAAGATGTGATTTTTAGAAGTTTGAGATGTTGTTTGGGATGATATTTTCGGATAGCCACATTGATGTGGAATTTAGACCCTTATAGAGGAAGAAATTATCTTAAATTTCTATATATAAGTTGAAGAACTCTCTTTTAGCTTTCCATTGGTACCAAATTTGTAAAATTTGGAGTCTTGGGTCAAAAGATATGAAATTTAGAAGTTGGGATGTCGACAATAGGGACGAGCAGGCAGCAAAATGAGCCCGTCACAATCGTGAGCCACGTCACGCTCAAGACATAGTTCGTTTCGAGCTTTCGAGATCGCGACGTGGCTTGTCTTCACGAACCGGTTCGTGAGCCGTTGCGATTGCGACGCAGCTCGTTGGCTCACCTGAACACTCTTCACTCTTTTGCTTAAAACTTTTTCATCTGACCTCCGATTGACCTAATTTTTGAAGCGTTGCATTCCTAAGACATTCCTTTATCTCTCTATAAATAATTGACAGCTTTTGAAATTGTTTTAAAAAATATTGATTGAATCAAAGTGAAGAAACCGGTTAAAAGAGTAGGAGTTGGATATTTTTCCGAACATGCTTCAGTGTTTTGTGATATCTTGAGTTATAGAGCTCCTATTGAGGTGATTTTTTCTCCAAAATAAACTAGATGCATAGAGTTATAATTCCTTCAAAGAAGTCAAATTGAAATCTTGGTTTGAAGATTTCCAAATTCTATTCACAAATAGGAGAAATGAGTTCGAGTATGGTGATCAATTTACGTAGGCACACCATTGAACAAATTGTGAGGAAAATTTTTAGAAAGTTATGAGAATGAAGATTAATCGATGATGGTTAAGGAGATTTCATTTGAGTACGCTCACGTCATATGGTATCGTTCAAGAGTTGGGTTCCGGAAACAAGTGGGATCCAACAATATTGGCCTAATATTGTTGGGTTATTTAGTGGTTCTGAGACTATAGAGACCATCCTAAAGTACTCCTTTGAGCAGAATCTTCCCTGTTGTTTTGTCTTTAAACAGACAATTTTCGTTAATAAACTCAACATAAATGTTGTCTTTGGTGAGTTTAGAGATGCTAAGTAGATTTTTGGTTATACTAGGAACATGTAGAATTTGTCTTAGAACAAGAGGTGTGTGTATATTGTCTAAAAAATGTATGTGAGATGAGCCAATGTTAGCAATAGGAAGAGAGTTACCATTGCCAACAGTGAGTTGATCTTTTCTACCATATTCTGAACTTATTGACAATTTATTGAGATATGTTGTGACATGATTTGTAGCCCCGCTATCTATAAAACATGTATTGTTATTAACTACTTCAGATGAGGGATTTGCATACTGATTTTGAGCCAAGTAAGATTGAGGGTAGTTTTGTGTATTGTTCTGTGTATGTTGTGTAACTGTGTTCTGTTTCCATAATTGGGTGGTATTACTTTGCCACGAAATATCAAACCGTTTGTAACATTTTAGTGCTTCATGGCCTGGTTTATGAGACAATTGACAAAAAATTCTATCTCCATTCCATCTACCTCCTTTGCCACGATTTCCTCTTCCTTTAAATTCACTTCTTCCCTGATAATTAAGGGTTGCATAGTTTGCAGTTAGTGATAAGATTTCTAGTTGATTGATTGTATCCAACTGCTTTATTCTTGTTTCATGCATCATAAGAGAGTATTGCACTTCTTAAAATGTTGAAGTTTTCATAGAGCGTGTTAAATAAACCACAATAGGATCATATTCATGACTAAATCCATTTAGAGCACTCAATATTAATTCATACGCACTCAATATTAATTCATACTTACTGATTGCATGTCTTGCTACTTGGAGTGAGTCTCCAATGGTTTTGACTTTCTACATGTATTCTGATATGGTATGTGGGCCCTTTTTAATAGCTGAAAGTTGATGCTGTAGTTGAAGATCTCTAACCATTGATGTTTGAGCATAGAGATTTTCCAAAATTTGCCAAACTTGATAGGATGAATTTGAGTGATTTTCCTGTCCTATTACCTCTTCTCCGATTGTTGAAAATAACCAGCATAGCAATAATTGATTTGTTCTTTGCCATGGTTTATATTCTGTATTTTCAGTGACTTGATTTGTTTTTGTAGTGATAAACTGAGGAGAAGATGCTGAGATGATAAAGTTTTCAAGCTCAAGGGCTCTTATGGCTGCAAGGATTTGGGCTCTTCAGTTGACAAAGTTTTGTCTATCAAGTTTGATGGGCAGATTGAAGTTTAAAGTCTTTGCTATAGCTAGAAATCAAGAGAGAATGATGTATCAGTTTAGGTGGTGGCAGATGACCCAAAATTTTCTTCCATTTTGACGTTTGTAAATGGAGCTCTGATACTATGTAAGAGAAGGTATATTACTGAACTTTGTACACACTTGATTATTTGCTTAGACTTGTATGTATACAATTGTTGAATTGATCTTGACCATGTACTTGTTAGAAAGGACAAAATAAAATAAAGGGTTGCTATTTATTATGTTACAACAACTTGTACTAGTCCAGCTAGCTAGCAGTGAAAGTCCATTCTGCCCTTAATTTCTCATGTGAAAATGTGTGTTGTCTGGATAGGCAAAGTTATGTGCATTGCTTTAAGCATAGTCCGTGTGATTTATTGTTTATAGCTTCTCTCTCTCTCGATTCTTCTTCGTTAACATTCTCGTGTATTTCCACTTCACGTCCCAAACAGATTGCCATTTTCATCCATGACTATCAAACCAAATTTATCATCAGATTCCAACAACTCAATTAGAGCTTCTGTGTGAAATTTGCTGTCACACAGTAGAGACGCATTTATGGCCTTAAAAGGCTCAAAATGGATGGTCACCTTCTTTCCCTTGTTATGTTCATTAACAACTGTTCCTATGTAAAGAACCAAGCCATTGGGAGGCACCTTGTTATATTTAAAACTCAGTAGCAATTAACATGAGTGAGCTAAGTGGCGTTGGCTGAGTTTGAGAAAATTAGGCGCGGCTTTTTAGGCAGGTTTAGGGTTTTTAATTTCTCAATATTCTGAAGGGAAAAGTCCTGCTTGCTTGCATTACTACGTTCGATTGGATTGAATTCGATTCCAGAAAGACTCAAAAACAGCATCGACCCCTTATGGAACTGGTTACTGAGGTCAAATTTCATACAAGAAAAAAGATGATTCACTGATCTGAAATGAAATTGAGTTCCAATCTGCTTGGATAAATAAATGCTTACCATAAAATTTCAAACGAAAAGCTTATTTATAATTCTTTTTGCTGATTATTAATGAGGGACAAAAACCAAACTTCTTTTCTGACAATGAACACTTAGGCCCTTACATAGAAGCGAACTAAAGATTCCCATAGGAATCATTGGCCCGACCAGCAAAAAGTTGTCGGCTTTCTTTGTAGTATACTAGGCACCAATATTTTTCCCTCTTCAAGAACAAACGAAAACTGGATTGCATAAACAGAGGAACAAACTCATAATGTATACCCAGATCAGAACTATACGCACATACAAACACAACGCAACTCAAATAAGTTCGTAGGAAATGAAAAGCATCGTATTGAGATTCCCTTCTAGCTCATTTGCACGCATAAATCTTAATAAATCCATTTTCTTTGTTCTCTTTCATGTTATCTTGTCTTCCAAACACCTGGAAGAGAATCGAGTGACTGCAGTATTCTTTTATTAGCTACACCTTTTACATTGTGGCGGATAACCTGGTATAATAGAAAATATTTAGCTTCAAGAGCACATTGCCTTCTCTAGCAATTCTTGCAATTCTCCGTTCTTATATGCCTCTGCAAAACAAATTATAGATCACTCAAGTTAATTCTTAACCATGAACGATTCAATATGAATGTCAAAATAATGGTGTTGAAGCAAAGCAAGTATTGTAAGCGCAGATTGAAGAAGAGAATAGAGATAAGTGACTAGCAAATAACATATGGCTCTACTTTGAACAAATTCTCCAGATACTTTTTCTCAATGGCCATCTGAAACAAAGATAAACTAAGTCAATGCAAGGTTATGCATGAATAACTGAGCACTTTTATCCACATTCATTCCCAGAATTAAGAGATCTAAATTTTATGTTCTTTTTCATTGATGGATTGCATTATTCTTCATAAGTAAACCCGATCAACAAAATTTGTTTCAAACCATCTTCCTAGAGACAAATAACATCTGACTTTCCTCAGCAATAATTGCATTGATGAACAAATAGTACATCCAGTGAGTGTCATTTCAACAAAATATTATGTATGTAAAAGCTTTACCTAACTAGATGAATCCTCATATTAAATCAGTTTCCAATGAGCAGAAAGAAATAGCTACTGATCTACAGAACAATTGCATGCTACTAATATCATATTTTTCCTAAACTGATTTAATAGTCTACTTATTTTTTTAGGCAAGTACAACAAGCAATTCAGAAATGCAGAACAATCAATTACCTGAGCTGGAAGCTGATTTTTTCATTAAATTCCAATAATGAACTAACTGAAAAGGATGCAATTGTTTTGGAACTACAATTAGTACTAGTACTACTTTCTATAAATTGATGGATTAGACCAAACATCAAAATAGTAAAGGCAATCATCAAATTTTCATTTGCATGGTATGATTTTGTTCTTTAGCCTAAACATTTTCTTACTTAGCCTAAACAATATCTTGTAATAGTTTGTTGTTTTATTTATTTATTTGTCTTCTTTCTTGTTCGTGTATTTATTTACTTATTTATTTTATTTTTATTTTTATTATATTGCTACTTGTACTATGTCTATTTTATTTTATTATTATTACTTTATTGTTTTAATATGTATCTTTTATTTATTTTTATTTTATTTTTGTATATTAGTTATTTATTTATTTTATATATATATATATATGACATTTTTTCCCATGTGAAATTGTCGAAAACAATCTTTCTCCTAATTAGAAGTAAGGTTGCATACTTCTAGACCTCTTCAAACTTCGCATTCAACGAGACTTCTAATGGAATGTTATTGTTGTGGTATGATTTTATTATCTTCGAGGTATAAAGTGGAAATTCAAAGCTCAAATTTCAGACAAAAGCTACCATATATCATGTTTGAAATCGGCATAAAGAACTTAATATTCAACACCGTCTAAGTACAAAATATAATCAAGACTTCTTAAATATATAACTCCTTATGTTTGAAAGAAGAAAATTTTGGAAGCAAGAAAAGAAAAGGGGGAATATTTACACTGTTAAATCGACCACCACAAAACTATCTAAACTTCCAACTTCATCTACCTAGTCCGAATTATAGAAGTAAAACCCGACTTTTTCCACCATTATAACTCCACAGAAAGCAGGAACAGGAGTTAGGTTCATCAGCACTCAGGGTTTTGGATCAGTATTGTAAAGGAAACTGAAACAAAAAGCTAGATAACAAATGGATATGTTAGGGATTTGATTTGGATGTTGATAGCCAGCACCAGGTGAAGAGTTTCAAAGTATTGGCCCAGCTTGATTAACATTTCTTGTACAGTAAGAACTAGCATTCTTATTGAGACTAGAACTCATAGGGAAGAAGACAGAATTATTCATGGAATGAAATATGCAGTATTTACATAAAAAAATATTCACAATGTACTCTTAATGATGAATCAGGATATATTAGCAGTACCAAGAAAGTTTAGTAGGTTGCTTTCAGTAGAAGGAGTGATGGAAAAAGAAAGAGAGCTTTTGTCGACTTCTTCGGCCATTTGTGTCATTAAGTCCTGTTCTTGGTTTTCACTCCTTATTTACTTGTTACGGCCATGTTCTTCATTCACTTGTATAATCGTTCTTCATGGTCCCTATATTTTATTCATCTACACACCACAAGCAAACTCATTTGTTGCCCCTTGAGATATTGAACCAAATCTAGTTTTAACTGATTGTGTCATTCAATTTTTGCTAAGTGAATGAATTGATCAAATCTTATGACATGCTTGTAAAAATAAAGAGAAAGTGAACAATAAGATACAGCGCAAGCAGAATATAAATCCATGTCTAACATGTTGTTCTATATTGGGGTAGAATGTAAAGGAGAGGAAAACAGAATCGGTTATGTTCAAAAGATGAGGACCAAATCGAGGGGTATGCTCATCTTCTCAACAGTCAGACATGCAAATTTGACTTGTGTCCTTTGCCGTGTGTTTGTTGAAAAAAATACTAACCTAAGAACTGATTGTTTTTCTTACCATCAAATGAAGATGAATAATAATTAGCAGTTTGAAGTAATACTCTCAAAATGGACTGTATTTAGGTCACCAATTTCCAGATAAAGAAACAAGAAGCATATACAAAACTGGACCAATTTTAAGGCACTGGAGGGAGCTAGCACATCAGAAAGTATAAAACCTAGACAAATGATTATAAACGAGAGCTCAAAATTTCCATAAAATACACACGCAATGCAACACTGAAGATCACACCAACAACTATTAATAACATAATTAGATTAAACTACTTACCAACAGTGATGTCACAGCCACCAAAAAACTCTCCTTCGATATAAAGTTGAGGAAAGGTGGGCCAATTAGAGTATTCCTTCAAACCCTGACGCAGAAGTTCGTTTTCCAAAATGTTAATTGTTTCGAAAGGCACGTTCAAGGAATTCAGTATTTGGACAACAGTGTTTGAAAATCCACACTGAGGGAACTCCTTAGTTCCCTTCATGAAGAGAATAACTTTTTGTGTCGAAACCACTTTATCCAATGTAGACTTCAGCTCAGGAGACAGAGCTGCAACAAAGCAAATATTCATCAAACTAAAAAACGGAACAATTTTCATCCATAGTAATTTGAGAGAAATACGAGAATTGGGGGTTAGGGTGAAAAGAGAGAGAGAAAGTAGGAGACAAGGACAGAGATAGTGAGAATAAGAACCGCAACGAATGGAAGAACGCGTTTTAGAGATGAAATGAAGCCTATCGGTGGGTGGTTTGAAGAGCGGCCATGGAGATGCTACTGATACTTTGGTAATGTTTCGTTGCAGGCCCAGGGACAAGGAAGTTGCTGATGATGATGACGACGACGACGGCATCCTGGCCCAACTCATTCCTCCCGACAACAGTGCATTGACGGACTGTGAAGCCATCCTTTCCTCTTCTCTCTGTCTCTCAGCTCACCAAATGTACGGACGGAGTCACTTCCTATTTTAATTATAATTCCCCGAGCGACATTAAAAGACTTGTCAAAGTCGGAGGCTGACCCCACCTAACCAGTGAATAGATCTGCTAGCCTCTTCACGGCCACTTTCTTTTTTCTAACTTTCAGGGATATATAGCTATATACTAGAGATTTTTTACATGGCACGTAACATAATTTCAAATTTAAAAAGATTAATTTTAGTTTATCTAAAAATTATATCTAAATGAAATATATATGTTTTAAAAAATTTATTAACTTTTAAAACTAAAATGAATTGTTGAAAAAATCCTAAAAAGCGACTCCATGGAACCTATGTTTATATTGCTTAAACCATGAAAATCTTAGGATAAGTTTAAATTGACTGCTAATTTTTCACTAATTCCGGTTGTCAAACATTGTTTCTTTGATCTAGTTTAGTACATTTTGGCAAAGGGCATGTTTATTTTGATGATAGAATCTTAAATATGCTCTTTGCCAAAACTAAAAACAAGTTTTAATAAAAATAGGTCCTCTTATTATACTCTTAATCTTATAAGCCCAGTCAAAATTGAGTACGTCCTTAGTTTAGAGTTTCGATCTAATTGACAATAAAAGGATGAATGATGATTTAAAGAGGTTATTGGTGCAGTGGATCAGCTCAGACTAAGGTACTATTTTGTGACTTTCTATGAAAGCTTCCATATAAGATTGGTTTGTAAAAGAAGAGGATTTGTGTCTTAACCAAATTAAAGCATCTTCTACTTCAAGTTTAGGATTATAACCTAAAATGTTATCACTGATGGGGAAGAATCTTTCTGAAAAATAAGAAAGAAATTCCAAGTTTCCCCATCCATTATAGGTGCAACCTTGGCATTATGTGGCATTCTTTCTCTTTAAGGTGTTATAGACAAGAACCTTGTATAGAGGGTTTAGATAGTGCTAGTTGTCAAAAGAAAATGGCATATTATTGTCATTACTTTTAATACTCTTAAAATGATTGCATATTGATAAGTATCAATTACCCTATGTTTTTAGCATAATTTAGAGAGTATTTATCTTGAATTTTGATTATTTCTATAGGACTTAATGTAGTTTATATTTTATTTATAAACCTTATTTTAGCTCTCCCATAAAGAAAGAATGAATTCAAACAAGTTAGAGTCAAGTTTTAAAGTAAGTTTGGAGGAACACGAGTTGAAACTGGTCACATATTAACTAAGACGACACTGACATGGTACTATGTTCACCTCTATATAGCTTATTAATGCATTTTGCTTATTTGACAATTTGGAATATGAAGTAACATAACCTAAACATTGGCATATGTGACAACATAGTTCTATTTTAAGTATTATGGCACGAACATGGACTCATATTGGTGACCTATATTACTTGTGTTTAGTTACAAAAAAAAAAAGAAGCTAAGCAAGTAGTGAAGTAACATGAGCTTAATATAGGCCCATATTGGTTGAAATTTTAGGGTTTCTTTAGATAAAAAGGAGAGATCGTGATAAACAAAAAGAGAGCCATCTAAGAGGATTGGAGACGAGTCAAAAGGGTAATAAAGATGACTTAAGGAACAAAGGACAACCAAAGGAGATTCAAGAACATATCAAGGAGGAATCAATCTTAAATAAAAGCAAGAAATATATCAAGATTCAACATCCATAAGAACTTATTTTTATTTCTTATGGATTTTCTTTATTTAATAATAAACTAATTAGGATATAAATTTAGGTGGGATGAACCCTAGACCTGTTGTTTTAAATTGCTTTTTAATTTAATAATAGATTCTAGATTTCTTAAAATTATTCATGTTTTCGATTATATTGAATTAAATTAGCAAATGTTTAAAGATTTGATATTGGATTTCATATGTAAGAAATGAGGAATCATATGTATAATTAATTAGGTCAAAGCATAACTAATGAGAGTTGCATAGAACTCTAAAGATAAGGCCATATAAATTAATCTCCAGTAAGGGTTAAACATATCATGAGAATTCATAGAACAAATTAATGTGTTCTTAAAGATTCTTATTAAAAGAGATTACAATCAATCAACTTAAGAATATGGATATATATGTTAAGAAAGAATATTTGTAACTTCTAAGTTCCTACTGGTATAAAAATAAGAGTTAATCATTAAATTAAAATGAATTCAAGTATAGAAAAGATTCTAAGAGGATTCTTCATCTTATTATAGTTGATTTACTAGTTACTTCATTCTTATCTATCACTTGACTAATTATTTCTTATTTGTTAATCAATAATTTTTTCATTAGATTAGATAATAGAAAGATGGTCAGATTAGTAATTATGATCCTCATGGGATGGACATTGGTACTCACTAAAACTATATTATAGAAAATGATAGGTGTACGTGTCTTAGTGATTTCTTTTAGCATTTATTTTATGTTTTGGGATATAAAACATCACAGATCATATATATTTTCCTCAAGCTCAAGATATACTTTAGGTCTAAGAAGTATTGGTCTTTAACTTTATATTCAATATGCTTTCTATTTTTAAAAAATAAGTATGCATCCACTTAACCCACAAGGACTTTTTATTTATAAGTTTTTTTTTGAAATTCTCTTTATTTATAAGTTGTTACAATATTCTTTAACTAACAACATCTTGTTCATGGATTTAATTGAATTAATTCTCAATTCTCTTTTATATTTAGGCAAGTATATATTTGTCCATTTTAACTTTTCCCCTAATGCATTTCTCTCTATACCTATGCTTCATTAAGTAGCCTCTCAACTGACTTGACAATATTTTAATATACAAACAAATATGAGCTCCAATATGTATGAAGATTGTTAATCATATAGATAATCAGTTGCAACCTTCTTGTATACAATAAGAATCTATTGTTCCAATTACAAAACATTTTAATTGTTGATTCAAAGAGAGGCTAACAATCTTTAATGTCCAAGTACTCAAAATGAGGTTGCTCATGCTTAAAACCTATTATCAAGGAAAGTTGGTCTGCTATCTTTTCGAATAGACATAAAATTTGCTATTGTGAGGGTTGATTGTATGCCCTAAAAGGCTTTTAAATTCCTACAAGCATTTTGTAAACACTTAGATGATTTTAAATTGACACCACAGATAAGTAAGAGGTCATCGACAAAAAACAAATTGAAGATCCTGAATCAATAAAAGAAAATTCTAAGAATAAGTCACATTTTTACTAATTAAATGACTAATTTTAAACTGTAAATTTTATACTTTATTCATTTAAATAGTTTTATTTAAAATATTTTCTATTTGAATAATTTTCAAGTTTTAAAATTTCTTTGAAGTAATCTTTAATTAAAACTAACAATTTTGAGTCTTTTTAACAAAATATAGTGACATACTTATTATCAAAATTAGACTTCATAAAATTTTATTAGTAATTTAAATTAAATTATTAAATAATATTTGTTTAACAAATATTGAAATCATTTTTGATTAAAAACAATTTAGTTCTCTAACTTTTAACTTAGATGCATTTAAGCCTCTAAACTTTTAGTTTTACAAAATTGACCTTAAACTTATAAAATTTATCTTTACTCCTACATTTCACCAACCACTAGAGTTTAAACTCCACGCATCATCTATATGGTAACATGACAAGTTCTAATGATTATTGTTTATCAAATTACCTTGATGTCCACATTTAGTTGTTAATAGAAAAGAAAACAACATGTGTGCTCTTTATGAAAAACAAAAATATAACAAAATTCACAAATTGACGTTGCAATAGAGACAAGGAGACTAAATTTGTTGTCCCTGATTTTTTTCCTTGATAAATGAGCATGATTAGATTAAGTTTAGGATCTTGCTAGATTAGTGTACGTTGGAATTAACTAGCATGTTAATGTTAATGAGATTATGTCACATAGGTGAATTGGATTAAAGTTAAAGTGATAAGTTGCATAAGGGGTATTTTGGAGAGATCACTTAAGTGGGAAGGCTTTAAGGCTTTGAGGGAGGGGCAAAATGAGAAGAGAAATTTATTGGCTTGCATTTTAGAAGCCAAAAACGTTGGTGAGGAAGAACAGAATATATAAAGCACAAAAATAAGAAAGAAGGTAGAGAGAGTGTCGTGGGTCTAGAGAGAGAAGAGAGGTTTGAGCTAGGTTTTGATTTTTCTCAACCTTCAAAAGGGATTTTGAGAGTGATCAAGAAGGGAAAAATATAGAAGAAGATAAGACCCTTCTTTTGAACTAAGCATTTCTTCATTTGGAGAAGATTTGAGATAAGAGCATTTAAAGGTTTCAAATTTTTGGAAGGGGTTTTGGTTTCAAGAGCTTAGAAAATGCATGGGTTTAAGAGTTCTAGGATCAATTTATACATTAGTTTCTTTGGGTTCTCATATAGAAATCTCCATTAATTTGGAGATTTTATTTATGTTAAAAAGGGAATCAAGAAGGACAAGAGGAGCAAGAGGAGAGGCACATTTGAGCAAATTACCAATAAGAAATTCAAGGTGGGTTACATTTTTTTAATTGACTAATAAGCCATAAATGTTTTCTTTCAAGAGAAGTGAAATAAATTTTTTCAACTACTTCCAAATGTGCATTTAATTGTTCTTTAAATGCTTTGAAAAAGTGCTGCATATTCTATGCATAAATTTTGTAAATGAAAAATGAAATGATTTTGAAAAGATATCATGTCATGAAAAATCAAGTTTCTGATCTAGTGCCATTTTGGGCAACAAGTTTACAAGTCATGAAATTAAATGCTATGTGGGTTCGTGATGATCTCTTAAGTATGTCAAGTACACTTGTCTAAACGCTTCTCCCGCCTACCTGCTAGTGATATGGAGCTCCTTCATAGGCTCATATAAGTTCACGACTATGCAAGACCGTTATGTAAAAATGCGTAGTACGTTCTGTTTGGATCCACCTAAACCAATTTGATGTGTTTTGTGTGTTCATGATATGTTGACAGTAGTGATGTATCCATGTTATGCATTAATGTGAGTTTTTGCAATAAAGATGATTATTTCAATAGTTTTTGCTTGTTACCGATTATAAGATTGTTACGCATGGGCTTTAAGCTCACCCCCCAATCTCCTCCCACACATTCAGGTGATGAGCAGGATAACAAGTAGGTCAAAAAGGGCAAGGCAGCACTCCTAGTTTTGATTATTTTGTATTTGAAGCAAGTTTGTAAAGTAAGGCTTTAGTTGCAATTTGAGCAAATCATATATCTTTTGTATTTTGGGATTTTGAAGTATTAATGTATTTGCCGCTTGAAATGCTTACTAAAGCTTTGTAAACCTTTTATCTTTTGATGCAAATGGATTATGTTTGCCTATTTACTCATGATTATCTAAAGTTGGTACGTTGAAATTTTTCAAGTTTCACAAAGGAAAAATTTGTTTTCTAATTTTAAGGAAAAATCTAGGTTAATCTAAGCTGATTTAGGCAAATGTGTCTTCTAGTAAGTAGTAAGTCTTTTTTTTTTCCAGTGGTATTTAACATGAAAACTTTGGACGTCTAAGTTGAGAGTTATGGTCCTTATAAGGGAAGATGTGCAAGAGAAGAGTTGTATCTTTTGCCTTCTTGCTTCTTCTGTGATGATGTCATCTCCTTCTGTGTTTCCTTTATGATGATGTCATCTTATTTTGTGTTTTGTGTCATCTGTGTTTTGTTTCTTCTGCCTTTTTGCTTCTTCTGTGATGACGTCATCTCTTTCTGTGTTTTCTTTATGATGACGTCATCTTCTTCTAAGTTTTGTATCATCTGTGTTTTGCATTTTTTGCCTTTTTGATTCTTCTGTGATGACGTCATCTCCTTCTGTGTTTTCTTTGTGATGACGTCATCTTCTTCTGTCTTTTGTATCGTCTATGTTTTGCTTCTTCTGCCTTTTTGCTTCTTCTGCTTTTTTGCTTCTTCTGTCTTTTGCTTCTTCTGTCTTTTTGTTTCTTCTACCTTTTTGCTTCTTCTATCTTTTGCTTCTTCTGTCTTTTTGTTTCTTCTACCTTTTCGCTTCTTCTGTGTTTTGCTATCTTCTGTGTTTTGCTTCTTCTGTTTCATTTTCGACCCCTTCAGAAGATAGAATTTGGCCTCAAGGTCTTCCTCAAAGTTGTAGGTTTCAAAGCCTTTTTGAAATCATCCTAAGAGAATCTTAACTCGATATCCCTAATGACAGTATTGCCAATTGTCCCAAGGCTATTGCAAAATGTTTAAGATCTACTTCTTTTCTGATATAGTAAAAGAAGGTTGTCCTGGTGGGGGCACGTCACCCTTGCGGGATAAGTATCCAGATGTCACTTAGGACGTCAGGTTCGTGATTCACAAGGGCAGGGTGCCCAACACTTATGATATCAGAGCAACCAGGTTTAGGAGTATCCTAGGCTTTTAGTGGGTAGTCTAAGACATGAAATGAACATGCATTATTTTTTTTAAGTAAACAAAGTGCGTGTGTTGACCCTCGAATTCTTTTCTTATTGAATAAGCATAATTTAAGTTAATTTTGAGGTTTTGATAGATTAATTATTTTTGGAGTGATTAGCATGTCAATGTTAGTAGGATTTGTTGCTTAGATTGATGGAATTAGAAGTATTAAATGGAAAAATTAAGATTAAGTTGGAGTATAGTATGGTGTAAGTTAAATTGAAGAAGTAAAAATGAATAAGGACAAAATGGGAAGATCACTTAAGGTTAAAAGGCTAAGGCATTACATGGAAGGGCATAGTGGACTTTACTCATGCATTTAGAGTATAAATTAGAAGAAGAAGTAATTTTTGTCTTGTTTAAGAGGTGAATGTCGTGAGTGGAAGAAAGGAAGAAGACAAAAAGAGAAAAAGCTAGGGTTTTGGGAAATCTTGAAGAACTTGAAGACTTTGAGACTAAAACAAGTAAGTATAAGCCTTCTTGGTTGTTGGATGAAGCATAGTTAGGGTTAGTTAGAAGTGAAAACATGGTTGAATGTGGGTAGGAAGTTGTTGATGAATGGTTTATGTTAATGTTTTATTGTTTGAGTAATGATCAAGAGTAGTTTATGAATTGGTTTAAGAATGATTTTGGGTTGAAAATGAAGTTGATAAGATGGGTTAGTGTTAAGATGGGTTATATATGAAAGGGGGGAAGTGAAAAGATGGAAAATGTAGCAAAAAAGGTCTTCAGAGTGAGTTTCTGGAGAAGTTCGCTGCGGCGAACTCCATTTTTTCTGCACAGACATGTTTTGATATTTTAGGCATAATTTTTTATGTAGATGTCCAAATGAGATTATTTTTAATTTGGTGTAAACTAGATACATAGGACTAAAAATTTTATGAAGGAATAAAGTCTAAATTCAGTTTCAAAGAATATCAAGTTTTCGATGGAATTCAACCATAGATTTTTTGTTTCGACATTAGTAGTAGTACAAATTATTGAGGTATGACTTTCCGATCTCTAAACCAAATTGAATGAAATTTTGATTTTTTAAAGGAAATCAAGTGGGGAAAGAGAGACAAGAGGAGAAAGAGGAAATACATATTTAAGTAAGGTTTAAGCAAGGAAATCAAGGTGGGTTTCATGTTTATAATAGAGTTACTAAGCCATGAACATTTTTCTTTCAAAGTAAGAAAATAAAATGATTTCAAATTGCTTCATACTTATTGCATTATTTCTTTTGATTGATCTAAGAAATTGTTACATGTTTGGTACTTGAACTATTTATGATTATGAGATGAAGATGGAAATGGTTTTGAAATATTTGATGTTTATGAAAATCATGTTTTCCGAAAAGTGCCTTTTTGGGCAATATATTTTGCAAGTTATGAAATAAATATTATGTGGATTTGTGGTGGTCTCCTAAGTAAATTCAAGTGCACTTTGACAAAAGAATTCTCCCGCCTGCCCGCTAGTGGCATGGAGCTCCTTCATGGACTCTCATAAGTTCACGCTACGCAAAACCATTATGTGAGTTTGCGTTAGTACGTTCTGTTCACTGGTACACAGGACCCTTATGGGAAATGTGTAGTACATTCTATTTTGGATCTACCCTAAACCATTATGTTGTGCTTATGTGCTTATGGTTTTGTAAACAAGTTGATGCATACATGATTTGTGTTTTTGCAACTTGGTTGTGAATTTGGGAACTATGCATTTCATGAATTAATAAGAATTTTCTTGGATAAATGAACATTTTAAATGATTTTGTTTAATTCTCCGTTATAAACTTGTTACCCATGAGCTTCAAGCTCACCCCCCGCCCCTTTCCTCCCCATCTTCAGATAATGAGCAAGAGAGCAAGTGATCAAGAGCATAACGGCATTTGGCAACTACAAGATAGTTAGCTTTTGTACTAAGTTAGTTTGATTTTTGAGTAGCTTTAGTGGCGTATCGAACATAAACATCCATGTGTAATTTGTATTAAGAAAATGATGTCATGTTTAAAAGTGATTAAAGCTTTGTAAAACTCCTTCCTTTTGAGGTTATTGAAAGCGAATTGTTGTTATTTACATAAGAGAGACATGTTATAGCAAAGAGATATAGGATTTTGTGAAGGATGAGAATTAGTTGTAAGAAATGAATTAAATAAGTAGAGATTAGAGAGTATGATGAAATAATGTTGGTAGTTGAATGGTTATGAAATGGTGTTGCATTAAAGGAAGTGAATTCAGGACAACGTAAATTGAAAGTAAGGAAAGAGTGATGTAGAAGCCACTGGAATTTTAAGTTAAGGGGTGGTGATTCGAAGGGATTTCGCTACGGCAAAACCACAAGGGTCGCCGCGGTGAAAATAACATTGTAGGTTCGTCTCGACAAAAGTTAATTTTCTCGCCACGGTGTATTTATCTCGAGAGGAGTGAAAGGGAAAATTTTGGACCTTCACCGCGGCAAACTTGTAACATCCCATTACCGGCGGGAGGTTATAATAGTAACTTTAAGTGGTCAATAAGTGCTTAGAAATGCCTTTGCATGTTCATGCATAATATAGCATACGCTTACACGTGAATAGTGAATTTTGCACATGAAAATGACTGTACATGCATTCATGACATTTTTCGGTATGATTGTTAATAAATGTGATTGTTATTGAAAAATGTGGTTTGTTTGTATGGAAAATTGAGTTGGAGAGGGTCATTGTGGATTTAGAATTTTTAGAGAATTTTAGAAAAAAAATTCTGAAAATTCAGGGTAAGTTCTGGACTAGAAAAAAAAATGTCAAGTGGAAAAACAATTGTTTAATGGTAGTAGAAATTATTGTTCGATGGCAATGGAAATTTTTCTAAATGACTTTAGGAATTAGTAACAAATGCCATTAAAAATTTGGGAAAAAATTGGAGTAGAAATTGACATTTAGTTGGAAAGAAACCAAGTGAGTGCCTTAAAAATGAGACATGTGGCAAGTGACAAGTGTCACTTGCCTAACCATGTCTTAAACCATTCTTTTATTAATAAAACCCAACCCTTTTAGTAGTCTTCCACGATGTTTTTTAAATTTGAAGGCCAAGTGAGTATTTTTATCATGTTTGCCTCTCCTTCTTCATGACTTGCTCCCTCCTTCTCATCCATTTTCATTTTTCTTCATTCTTTTCCAACCTCACCAACATTTCACCTTGTTCCCATCTATCAATTGCTACTTCCATCTTGTTATTTCTTCAATTTGCCACAAGGAAAACCTAGTTTTTCCTCATTCAAGATGATGAATAAGTGATGCTTGGGAGCTAGGGCTATTGTTGTTTTTGAAGAAGTTCAAGTGAAACCAAGTAAGTATGCTTTTAATGTTATGGGTATTGGTAAAATGAAACTAGAAGGATGAGAAATGTAGGATTGATGACTTGATTTTGTGTGTGTGTGTGTGGGTGACATGGATAAGGCAATAACTTTGTAAATGGCATGTTTTGTAATTGTGATCATTCATTATTGATGTATAATGTGTTTTAGAGGTGTGTTGGAAGTTAGATGTTGCATATGATGGAGTGAGGGAGAGTGTAGATGTTGGGACCCAATTTTAGAACCGGACCCCAACCGGAAAAATAGAATCAAATATCGAAAACAAAGCGACGAAAATGAACGAAAACAAATCAAAAGCGGAATCGAAAGCGAAAGTTAAAGAAATCAAATCGGATCAAAGGCGAAAGAAATGAAAACGAATCGAATTTTTAATGAGCCATAGAAAATCAAAAGGATCGAAAATCATAATCGGAAACAAATCAAAACAGAATCGAAGGAACGGAACGTATCAATCACACTGAAAACCGAATTCCGACATCCGAGAAACGTAAACTTAGGAAAACTAGCATTGGAAACTCTAAAGACACACTCGGTCTAAACCAATCCAAAATCGGTATAAATTTTTTTCTTTCATTTTATTCATCTTTATTCAAAACCATTCCAATTTCTCATTTGGAATTTATCAATTCCACAAACCCAAATATTTTATCCTTCACATTCATACATGTCTCAATATTCATCTTTTAACCAATTCTTATTTTTTTCTTTAAACATCTCACACATTGCTATACACTATCAAGCCATAACAAAGAGCACTTCAATATACCTATAACACTTCAATAAGTCTCAATCAATAATCATAATCATCGGACCTCCTATCCGGAATCCAAACACATTCATATCACTTTTGTTGGACCTCGTTTTCGAAATCCAACTCAAACCAAAACCATAACACTTACTAACCTGCTTTGATACTGCAATTGCTGGGCCTCGATTCCGGAACCTATCCTCGGTACAAAAATACCATCATACAGGAAGCATGGTTCGCTGAAATCTTTTCTTGCTCTGCTACCAAACATGATGAGCCCCGAACTCAGAGTTTGACCATTGAACCAAAAACGTTGGCGTACAACACAGAAATCGTGAAGCTTACAATCTCATTTCACTTCTACATTCTTTTTTTTATAACACATCTCGTTGTGGTATATAAATACATATGCATAACCAAAATTCACAATCCAAAATCATATCATAACCATAACTCCCTCAAGTAAACTAAATTCTCACTCAATCCGGTCCAAATACACAAATGCGTACTTCTACTGGTTATCAGCCATACATAATTCATTTACATCAAAGAATAGAATTTGCAAGTTCTCCTGGCATACCAAGCCACAATACAATACCAAGATCGAGAATCCAAATATACAAAGATTCAAATCCCATAATTTCCAATACCAATTTAACGTAGAACAATATAATAAGCACACATATAAATCGAAAACCTTCACTTCCCTTCACCCGATCTTCTTCTCATCACCTGTGGGTGGGAATGAAGGGGGTGAGCTTATAGCTCGTGGGTAACAGGTTTATAACGAAGAACAAGCAAAACCATTGAAAAAGTTCATTTGTTATACGAAAATCATAATAAGTTCATAAAACGCTTTGCTCCCAAATTCTTAGTCAAATCCGAAATTCTGAGTTCAAACTCGTAGTTGAAAAGTGTAATTGCATAGTGAAAAATGTTATTACATCAACACAACATGTTCATTTAATCATCAATATAAAATGCTCAATTTATGCACATACTTGACAATTCATAGATGCAATGCACAAACAAACGGCTTGAGAGTACGGTAAAACGATCCAGATAAACCGTAGTTTATACCGTAAACAAAACGAGTCCGATTTCTCAAGGATCTTGTGGCCTCAAGCGGGCAGCCGGGAGAAGGCTATATGTCGACGTGCACGTGACTCCATCCGTTACTCTCTCACCCAAACAAAGCACATAACCATTCGTTTCATGCTCAAAGCATCTTATCAAAGCTTTCATACTTTTCATGCTCTATTCTTTCTTTTCCGAATATACAAAATGCCGTGAATTTTTCCAAGGCATGACATAAATGTTCAATGCATTTTCATCCTTATTTTGAAATTCATCAGAAAAGTTCATATGCTGAAACATGTAGAAATTTTGCAATGCATT
Organism: Erythroxylum novogranatense; assembly: GCA_029891385.1. NCBI lineage: Eukaryota > Viridiplantae > Streptophyta > Magnoliopsida > Malpighiales > Erythroxylaceae > Erythroxylum > Erythroxylum novogranatense. The sequence continues at coordinate 71,670,216 of CM057225.1, read as the reverse complement.
CAATAGAAACAAAACAATATTTATAAGGTAATTGAAATCATTCTTGATTTGAGAGAAAACTTTAGTGTCTCATTACTAAATTATAAACATGAAACCCACCTGAAATCCTTGCTCGAATACATGCATAAAAGATACCTCTCATCTTGATCCTCTTGCCTTCCTTGATTCCCTCAATCAAATGCAAAATTCCTATTTAAATAGGAATACAAATTAGGGACCCAAAAATCACACATTCACTAAGATAAATTCTAAACAAACCCAAACTCTGCCAAAGTCCAAACATTCGGGTCACTTTTTCCATAAAAGTCCTCATTGTCTTACATTTCTATTGACTCCAAAAGCATTCAATTTGGTTCAAAAACCCAAAAGTTATACCCCAAATAAGTTGAGACTATCCTTATACTGAAACAAGAATCTATCCCAACTTTAAGATTCTTATAGTCTGAATTTCAATTTCATTGCTTCATAAAACTTGTAGAATTTTGTCTCTATTTTACAATAGAATTTTGTCTCTATTTTACAACGAGTCAAAAATCACTTCATTTGGACATCTACAGTCCAAGATATAACCAAAATAACAAAATTCATCGCTGCTGGAAACAGGGGGTTAGCCGCGGCGAGGGCCACGGTCGCCGTGGCGAACGACCCTTGGGCGCCGCGGTGAACGATCCGCATGCGTCGCGGCACGCACGCATGGACGTTCGTTGCGGCATGCACCTTCATGTGCATTGCGGCGTGCACATAATCTCTTGCACGCCGCGATGTGCACCCTGATGCACGCAGCGTACCTCTCCTTTCGCACGCCGCGGCGTGCTCATGAGCACGTCGCGACGTGCGGATCGGGGGAACCGACCCCGAACCCTAATTTTTTCAGTTTTTCTTACTTCAATCCTTCCGCAAATGCAAATACAACATATCTAAACCTTAGATCAAGTCTCAAACTATATTTCTAACTCAATCAAACCTCAAAATCAGTCACAAATCTAACAACCCAAGGAAATCTAACCATTTTTACCTTTAAACCCTAAAACCACCGATTCTACTACATGCAACCTATCTTTAGGTTTAATCCAACCGAAACAAGATTAAGACAAGCAAAACTTACCCGAAAATGTCCCGAACTTGTCAAAAACTGCAAAGATCAAAAATCTCCTTTTTTTCTTCTCTTCTTCCTCTTTCACGATACTCCTTTCTTCTCTTCTTCTATATTCCTCTTCTTTTCCTTCTTTCCTCTTCTTCTAATTTCTATTCTCCATAAAAGTGAAATGTCAAATTTGCCCCTTTCACTTAAGCCTTAGGCCTTATAACCTTAAGTGCCATGACCAAAATACCCTTATACATTCTTACCATTTTTAATACAACCAAACCATAAAATAAATTTGACCAACACTTACATAACAAATAGATCCAAAACTTTATCCATCAAATCTCATAATCTAAATAAATCATGCTTAATTCAATACGAAAAATTCGGGGGCCAATAACTCTCCCCCTCTTAAAAAAAATTTCGTCCTCGAAATTCTTATCTGACCGATAAGGAGTGCAGGATGTTCCCGCAATTCCAGCTTAACGTCGTTACTCGAATACTTTCTTTCAATTGACTGTGATCAACAGACTCGCTTGGTCTTTCAATCCCTTAATTGGCCATTCACTTTCTTAACTCGTTCCTTATAATTTTCATATCACTCACAATTTTCCCACTTTCTGTGTCGATAAAACCAATACCATATCATATCAGTATTTCCTTAACATACTTACATACATCACATTTAGAATCCAAAACATCTTTAGCAGTAACATTAACTACCCAATTTCATCGCGGGCTTAGTCAATTCTTTGTCTTAACTTGAGCATACCTTGTACCCCATGTAAGCACACACCCTTTAAGGTGATAGCCTTAGAGACCAGACATCTTTCACTTGATAATTCACATCACTTTAGTATCAGTACATTTGCCTCTTATGTCTATCTCACTGTATTCCATGCTCTTGGAACGGATCCGCCTAATTCATCCATCTTTCTTGAATTACTTAATCTCGTCTGTCTATATAACGTCTCAAATTTAGCCTCCAATGACCATTAGGCTTTACTCATCATAATATAAAAGCAATAACTCTTTTATCATCAAACTCCTCATACAGAATTCTATTAGAATCACGATGACAACGATTGTGATGCTTAACGTCAAATAGAACCGTACATTGGTCTCATTTTCCCATGAACTCCACACTATAGACTTCAACCATATCTTCGACAGTTAAGACCGTCGACAATTGAAACTCTCCGTCACTTGACATATTTCTTCTAAGACGTATAGCTTAAATCACCACTTATACTTTTCTGACAGTCTCTTTGCTCAATCATCTTTACCGGTACGCGTACTTTTTATCTCAACCACCCAGTATCATTTTTCCTACTCGAGCTCAAAATGCACATTCATTTTCGCTTTCTTGGATGGGTTCACAATCTCTGAATCCTTACTTTGAGCTTTATTCATGCGAAACCGATCTTACATTCCAGTGACTAAGGGCACTTCATTTTGCCCAAATTCGACTCCATTCAACACTCTTTATTGCACTTGATCTGATAACCTCTAAAACTGAATTCATACTTCACTGTTATTGAATTCTCTATTCAATGCGTCTGATTACAACACTAGCTTTACCATTTTTGAATACTCATTTGTACAACATAAACTTCCTGTAACTCTGTCCCTTATCTCCATCTCACATTCAATTTCTTCAACTCAATATGTACCTTAATTGTATGATCTGTATATCTTACACACAGTCCAAATATTTCTGTACATATAATGTCTCCAACTTTTCGGCAATCACTGCAGCTGCAAATCATGCAAACTTCATATACAAATTCCCAATTTACTCCTAACGTACCCCAATCCAATGCATATACAATCATACCCAAATTTATAACTTAATTCCCTACATAAATACATATCTATAACAAAACTTATATGCCTTTTTGCCAAAGAATCTCACACATGACTTATACAAAATCTTATCATTCCTCTCTTTTACCAATTGACATTTACCACACAAATCCATAAACTACCATACAAAAATCGGACAGCATCACGGCTGTATTTTAAAACCCAAAACCTGCAAATAACTTTAAATACTTCTATACACCAGCTAAACAAATCACAAAATTCCTCGGACCTCCTGCCCGAAAATCCAAACTCAATCCTAATCACATTATCCAAATCCAATTCGCATTTATTTTACTTCGTGGATCTCATCTTGATCTCTCATGCAACACCATTGCATACTACTGAATTCCCAATTCCAAATGATATATCTAATATTCTCAAAATTTTCCTTACCTTCGTCTCTTATATAATTTACTCATTTTCCCCAAGTAGTCGAACTATTTTTCCCCACTCTTCGAATACACTTAACATATCATCAAACCCTGCTTGGATCACTTTACTCTTCATTACTATAGTATTGTCAGGGAATTTGTTAACTTGACCAAACATCGTCAAAACTCCATATGTCCACCATTGGTTCTAGTCATTCCTCAAATAAATGATTCCTCAATGAGGAAATCTTATCGCTTGTTATTTTTCAATTCCCAATTGTCTTACCTTTCTTGACTGATTTTCTCCACTCTTTAGATTTCCTCATATTTCGCATTGACGTATTCTGATGTCTGCTTTCCTCCACACACTTTAGTTTATTTGAAATCTTAGCTTCTTGTGCTTGTCACACCTTCATCGGATAAACTTGTATTTCCCAGACATACGCATCCAAAACATAACGTGAACCGATATGATATACTCCTCATATTGGCAATTAGTGCTTCCTCAATGTAGGAATCCACCCTCATGGTTGGATCCTTGACATCAAACAAAAATACCTACAGTCTTAGTAGTATCTCTACCTTCTTTACTTGAGTCTCCGCTAGGGATAGGACTCCAATACTCGCTTTCGAATCCTTACATACTCCCTTTTTATCTGTTCTTTCATTGATCAATCTTTATACAAACCATCTGATCTGCTTAATCTAACTTGGTGACGTTCTTTTGCAAAAGAGATACCATTCATACAAATCTTTATCACTCACGTGCTATCATCATCACATCATCAGTTACCTTTAATCCCTCGAGAAGACCATTTTATCTCATCTTCACAAGATGATAATGTTCAAGTCACTCAAAACTCAAGGAGTAAATAACATTCTTGCTATCGCATTCGCCCTTATCGAACAGACTAACACAAATTTTATGCTAGTTTTTCCAGAAGTCACCGTTTCTCATGCTATATCATTTCATCATGGGTCCATTACCATATTGATTACGTAGGGCTCACTTCCTTGCCTTACAGAAGCTTCATCATTTTCTGGGCTATCCTCTCTTGTCGGAGAGTCGGGTGCAACTGATCTTTTTAGAACTCCTCGTGTCCTTTTACGAGGTGAAGTTCTTTATTCTTTTTCTTAATCTCATTCATGTATAAGATGGGAGCTTATACGCATTTGCATCTTATACGCATTTACGATTTTCCCCATACTACATATCATTTCATTCGTCTCATACAAGGTCATTTATGTCTACTTCATTTCCCTTTCTCTATGTCCTCACTTCTATCTCATTTTCCAATTATTCTTTATTTCATCTTCTACATGTATATCCTCAATCAATTCAAAATTATCGGTGCACAATCACAATGACATTCTGACCTCAAATCCACTAATTTATTCTTACTGCGGATCATCACTTTTGTCGTATAGTCGAACAACCACTTCGATTCCAATTTCCTCATCGTAAAATCATAGCAAAGTTATGTTTCCATTGCACTCTTGTAACATCCCGTTACTGTTAGCAAGGGTATTATAGTAATTCTGGGTTATACTGATAGGTTTCACTGCATTCACTGACTGAGCATGTTACTGGCCTCTAATTATAGAGGAACAGGTTTCTTGCATATGCATTTATTCATAGGTACATGCATTCATGATTTTCCGGCATTTTAAGTAGAAGTATGAGGCGATGAATTGTGAATTGGTGGGATTTGGATTGTAATTGACTGAGAAATTAAGAGTAAGTGAGCTCGAATGAAAAATTTAGAATAGTTTAAGAGTGATTGGTAATTGATAGTGGTTTATAGGAAATTTTTTGAAATTCGGGAGAAAATACCCGGACTGGAAATTTTGGAGTGATGTATGATTGATCATATAGTATTGAAATAATTGTCCAATGGCAAAGGAAATATTAGGGTTATACTGTTAGGGAATTAAAATGTTGAGCTACTGAAATTTAGAGACTGAAATTTGGACTGATTTGGAGACTTAGGTCTATATATAGCCTAGGTTTGAGATTTGGGAAAGTTACCTAAGGCATTTCTTCTTCTCCCTTCTCCACGGTGATTTCGATTTCTTCCCTATTGGTGAGTTTCGTTGATTCTTCCTTATGGTTTCTTCTCATTGTGCTAGCCTAACCGATTTATTGTGATTGATGAAGGTTGAGAAGGATTGGAGTGAGTTATCGTTGGTTTGAGAAAGTTTTAGGGTTTACGGCGATTCTTAGAGATTTGTGGATTTGAGCGTGATTGGTAAGTGGTTATGGTTTTAATGTTGTTATTAGTAGTTGTTTCAAGCATTTATGGCATTTATTGGGTTAGATTGAGTGGTTAGAGTGTTAATGGAGGTTTTAAATAGCATTAATGGTGGAAAATCGATCGGAGAAGAAGGTGGCGTCATGACGTCATGACGTCTGGCGTGGACTGGCGAATTGGCCAATGGCGGCGAAGCGCTGGAGATCGTCATGACGAGCCTTCTGGCTTCGTCATGACGAGAGGCGAAGCGACCCAGATATCGTCATGGCGAAGGACATAGGTCGCGGCGAGCGGACATAGGTCGCGGCGAGGATGGCAATTCTGAAGGGATGATTGTTAGTATATTGGGCATAATTTATGGTATAGACCCCCGATTGAGGTGATTCCTGATCCGTTTTGAACTAGAGAAAGAGGTCTACAATTGAGGATAATTATAGGAATTAGAATTGATTTAAGTGACATTGATTTATAGAGAATAAGGTCGATTATGGTTCATAGTGTGACCTAAAGATTGAATTGAGACAATTGGAGTTTAATTGGGATTTTCAATAGAGGTTTTGACCCGATGGATAGGAAATTACTATGGGGATTATGAATTGAGGAAATTGAACCGAATTATAAGATTGGATCAATTATTGTCGATCTATTGAGCGAAGTGTTAGAATGGGATATAAGAGTTCAAATTGGGTTTTAGCGCCGGGGAAAAATCATGAGCATGCATTGTACATAATTTCACTGAGATATATGCATTACTGAACTATTTAATTAAGCATCTAGTAATGGGACTGTATTTTACTGTTATAGAGGCGCCGTTGGATCGTCATTCCACGGACATTGCTGAAACTTCCAGGCAGTAGCTCGGAAGTTACAGGTGAGTAACCTAGTTGGTTTCTCAAATTCCTGACTGTTTAATTGCTCAATGTGAATTTACTTGCCAAATGTGAAACTGTATGATTACAGAAATATACATGATCGGATGGTATGCCTCTACTGTATTGGACTATGAAATTGCATGATTACTGAAATGTACGTGATCAAATGACATAATTATATTATCTTTGGATTGGATTCTTGATCTTTGAATTATCAGATATTATCGAGAATCACAATACTGGGCTTTTATAGCCATACACTGAATTACTGAACACTGCATTGCATGCATAAATGCATGATCAGATAATGGACATGTGTCCCAAGTGCTATTATCACTGAAAAGAGCCTCGAGCTCGAACCTCGCATCTTGACCGCCACCTGCCCGAGGGAGAAAATCGACGCGTCCCCCATCAACACCGACTAAGCACTTGGGCACGATCTTGAATAAGCTGGAAAGAGTCTCATATGCATTATATACATGGTGATTGAATTGCCAAATTGTGTGACGATTACTGAACTGCGTGATGCCATGATTTACTGTAAATTGTGATGTGAACTGTTTTATGCTATTGTAAATTATTACTGATATTGTAAACTGTTATAGACTACTGTGAAATTGTTATAAAATACTGTTAATTGAATATTACCGTGTGCGTCTTTATACATAATTTGCGTAATGCATGATTTGAGTGAACCATCGATGATGGTTTCTCATTGAGTTCGCAAACTCACCCAAAATTGCATCTAATTTTTCAGGATCGATAGAGTAGACCCCTAGCTCTGGAGATAGCCTTTCCTCTGAGACGAGCGGTGGCATGAGAAGCAATGGCACAGGTCGGTCGGTGGGTTGGATTTTGAGGATGACTTAGGATAGATGCTTGTATCAGTTTCCTTTTTGGTTTTGTTCAGGGGACTGATAGACTTGTCTATTCTGTTATTGGATGACTGTATGTGATTGATTTTATGATTTTAAAATTTAGTGGTTTCTGATATCGTGTTGTGTTATGGTTTTAAATTATTGCGATGCCATGTGGATTATTAGTAGAAATGTTCTGGTGGTGCACCTTTATCGTGGGATACGTATCGGTGCGACCTTCGGGTTTCCCGATGTGTACCCTACGGTGAGGGGGCGCTACATTAAGTGGTATCAGAGCATAGTTTGGCATCTTTTGGGCATAGTGTATTGTTAGGCTTGAATTACTGTAAGAATAGAAGAATTGATTGGAATTTCTTGTCTGTTTTAGGTCATTCGTACTGGGAGATCGAGTGGAACAACCAGCTGACCTGGAATCGGTAGGAGCTAGTAGGGAGTCTCCTGTGCCTCGTTCAGAGGAGTTGCCTCCTCGAGTTCCTGTGAGACGGGAATGGAGATATGATCTACTACGTAAGTAGGGGGCGGTTGACTTCTATGGTAGCACCGACCCTGCGGAGGCTGAGGGATGGCTAGAGAGGACAGAGAGAGTCCTCGATCAGATGGACTGTGACCCAGATGAGCGTTTCGATTACGCGGTTTCTTCGCTCTGAGGTTACGCATATCGGTGGTGGAAGATCTCCCGGCAAGTACCACCAGTGCCCGTATAATCGACATGGGATGATTTTCTGAGGGCGTTCAAGGACAACTTCATGCCCAAGATTTATCTAGAAATGAAGTTACAAGAGTTCTAGAAGTTGAGGCGAGGCGATTGACCGTGGCCGATTATGAGTCTTGATTCAACGAGTTAGTGGTATATGCTTCTTCACCGGTGGCCGAGGCGACAAGTGTCGACGTTTTGAGGGCGGACTCAACTGGAGATTCGTACCTATTGGCTAGATCGATATGGGCGCTTTATTGAGTTGAGGGTTGCAAAGAATGAGGATAAGCATTTCTTGAGACAGTAGCGTGGATCGAGACCGGGTCGAGGGACCAGATTAAGAGATCGATGTGATCGAGCGGTGCTAGCGAGAGGGTTTAGCAAGCTTACGAGTAGGCCCTTGGATCTACTGAGGAGGGCTAGACAGACTGGTCATGGGCAGAGGGGCAGAGTTGTACAGACTGTTAGTGGTGGCGGCAGTGCCAGATTTTCAGGGCAGTCTGCTCCTTTTTGTGAGCATTGTGGCAGGAGACACAGCGGAGAGTGTCGATGGCTGTCTGGAGCTTGCTTGAGGTGTGGTTCGATGGACCACCTAGTGAGGAGCTGCCCAGAGACTTTGGGAGCCCAGTCTACTATGACTGGACGATCAGGCAGCAATACCACGATACAGCAGAGCCGTGGAAGTGAATAGGGATGGAGAGGCCTAGGCCGAGGACGGGGCCGAGCAGAGGGGTCCGCGGTGAGGTCAGAGGGACCGAGTGGCAGACAGCAGTCGCAGGCTAGGGTCTATGCCATGACTCGGCAGGAAGCCCAGGATTCCCCGGATGTTGTTGCGGGTATGCTTTTGATTTCTGGTTTTGAAGCATATGCATTGTTGGATCCTGGATCCACTCATTCCTTCATTGCACCGCATTTAGCATGTAGATCGCATGGGATAGGCGGAGGTTACTGACGTGGGTTAGAGGTGAGTACACCTCCGGTAGTACTGTTGTATTGGGAGTGGTCTGTATGAGATGTCGTTCGGATCGATCAGCGATTCGAGTGTCGATCTGATCGTTCTGGCTTTGAGGGAGATTGATGTGATATTAGGGATGGGTGGTTGATCGCAAGATAGGGCTATCATGGACTGTTATACCAAGGAGGTTGTATTGGAGTCTCTGGTCACCCAGAGCATGTATTTCGAGGAGTTAGTCGAAAGTGCCCATGAGGATGATATCCTTCTTGAGTGCCCCGAGATTGATGCGGGGGAGGTTGTGAGGCCTATCCGCTCATGTAGTGGATACCAGAGTCGAGCCGAGATTGCAGGATGTTTCTGTAGTCAGAGATTTCCCAGATGTGTTTCCCAAGGAGTTGCCGGGATTGCCGCCAGAGCGGGAGACAGAGTTTGAGATCGATTTAGTTCCCGGTACAACCCCTATATCGATTCCTCCGTATAGGATGGCACCGGTGGAACTGAGAGAGCTTAAGGCTCAGTTGCAGGAGCTACTGGATAAGGGATTCATTAGACCGAGTGTTTCGCCATGGGGAGCTCCGGTACTGTTTGTGAAGAAGAAGGACGGGACGCTGAGACTGTGCATTGACTATAGGCAGTTGAATCGGGTGACAGTGAAGAATAAGTATCCACTGCCTAGGATTGACGATTTATTTGATCAGTTGCAGGGAGCTCAGGTGTTCACTAAATTGGATCTGAGATCAGGCTATTACCAGTTGAGGATTGCAGAGGCCGATGTGCCTAAGAGTGCTTTCAGGAGCAGGTACGGGCATTTCGAGTTCCTAGTGATGCCGTTTGGGTTGACTAATGCCCCGGCAACCTTCATGGCTTTGATGAATAAAGTTTTTCAGCCCTACCTGGATCGGCTCGTGATAGTGTTTATTGATGATATACTGATTTATTCGAGGAGTAGACAGGAGCACACTAAGCACCTGAGGATTGTTCTACAGGTTATGAGAGAGAGATAGTTGTTCGCTAAATTCACTAAATGTTAATTTTGGCTAGATGAGATTGTATTTCTAGGGTACGTGGTGTCCGGTAAGGGTATCCAGGTGGATCCTCACAAGATAGAGGCAGTTATGAGTTGGGAGATTCCGAGGAGTGTGCCAGAGTTGCGGAGTTTCTAGGATCGCCGGATATTACGGAGATTAAATCGAGGTTTTCGTTGATCTCCGCCCCTTTGACGAAGCTACTGACGAAGAATGTGCCGTTTAGATGGTCTGAGGAGTGCCAGAAGTGCTTTGAGGAGCTGAAACATCGGTTGACTACTGCACCGGTGTTAAGCATTCCTTCCTGTCTTTGGAGGCTTCGTAGTTCTGATGATGCCTCGCATCGTGGATTGGGATGTGTACTGATGCAACATGGGAGAGTTATAGCGTATGCCTCTAGACAATTGAGGTCTCACGAGGTGAATTATCCAGTGCATGACTTAGAGTTGGCTGCGGTTGTATTTGCTCAAGATCCGAGACATTATACGATGGGGAGACGTTCCAGATCTTCACTGATCATAAGAGTCTCAGATATCTGTTGAGTCAGAGAGAGCTCAATCTGAGACAGAGGAGATGGATGGAGTTACTAAAGGACTATGATTGCACGATTGAGTATCATCCAGGAAAGGCCAATGTGGTGGCCGATGCATTGAGTAGGAGATCGCATGGTAGTGCGGCTCGAGTTCGATTTGAGATTACAGTGCGATTGGTTGAGAGCTCTTAATGTACAGATGGATATGGGTCAGGATGGAGCTCTGATTGCTACTCTGAGGCTGAGGCCGATGTTGCATGATAGGATCCGGAGAGTTCAGGATCAAGACCCAGTGTTAGTGAGACTGATTGAGAGAGTCCAGGTGATGCGATTGAGTTTGAGTTGAGAGATGGGACTTTATGGATGGGACAGAGGTTGTGTGTGCCGGACATTGATGACTTGAGACGGGAGATCCTAGAGGAAGCTCATGTAGCTGCCTATGCGATGCATCCTGGTACGACCAAGATGTATCGCACTGAGACACGACATTTCGGTGGCTGGCATGAAGAGGCAAGTGGCGAGTACGTGTCCAGTGTCCGACGTGCGGCGAGTTAAAGCCGAGCACCAGCTCCATGGGTAAGTTGCATTCGTTGCCCATTCCGGAGTGGAAATGGGGGCGAATCACTATAGATTTTGTGATGGGATTGCCTAGGACACCGAGGCAGCTTGATGCTATCTGGGTCATAGTGGACCGATTGATTAAATCGGCTCACTTCTTGCCCGATGAGGAGAGCAATACTCTCGATCAGTTGGCCCGAAGTATGTGGCGAAGATTATCTGGTTGCATGGGGTTCCGTTGTCGATAGTCTCGACGAGGATCCTGTGTTCACCTCGAGGTTCGGAAGAGCCTCAGATCGCTATAGTACGAGGTTGAACTTGATCGCATTTCATCCTCGCATGATGGATGAGTGAGAGGACGATTAAGGCTGTTGAGGACATGCCGGGCATGTGTATTGGAGTTCAGAGGATCATGGGATCAGTATTTAGCACTGATTGAGTTTGCATATAATAATCGATGTCGAGCGATGATTGGATGGCACCGTATGAGGCCTTGTATGGGAGGCCGTGCAGATCGCCACTGTATTGGGATGAAGGGGGTATGAGATCGTTAGAGGGTCCCGAGCTGATTCAGGACACAGTGGATAAGGTACGGTTGATCCGAAGTCGCATCAAGGCGGCTCAAGACAGACAAAAGAGCTATGTGGATCAGCATCGGCGAGATATAGAGTACAGTGTAGGGGACAGAGTGTTTCTCCGAGTGTCTCCTTGGAAAGGTGTACTGAGGTTTGGCCGTAAGGGCAAGTTGAGCCCTCGGTATATCGGTCCGTATGAGATCCTTGAGAGGATAGGACCGTTGGCTTCTGGTGGCATTACCGGTGAGATGTCCCGGATGCATGACGTGTTTCATGTTAGTATGCTCCGACAGCACCGTTCGGACCGATGCATGTGATCCCTCGGGAGATCGAGGTAGCGGTGATTTGACCTATGTTGAGGAGCCGGTACAGATTATTGGATCTCGAGTCAAGCAACTGAGGAACAGGGTAATTCCATTGGTGAAAGTCCTTTGGAAGAACCACTCTTCTGAGGAAGCTACATGGGAGACTGAGGAGCATATGAGGAGTCAGTATCCTCATTTATTCGATCGGACAGGTATTAAATTTCGAGGACAAAATTTTTATTAGGAGGGGTGAATTGTAACATCCCGTTACTGTTAGCAAGGGTATTATAGTAATTCTGGGTTATACTGATAGGTTTCACTGCATTCACCGATCGTTGAGCATGTTCTTGGCCTCTAATTATAGAGAACAGGTTTCTTGCATATGCATTTATTCATAGGTACATGCATTCATGATTTTCCGCATTTTAAGTAGTAGTAACTGATTGAATTGTGAACCGATCGATCGACCGGATTGTAATTGGTGAGAAATTAAGAGTAAGTGAGCTCGAATGATGATTTAGAATAGTTTAAGAGTGATTGGTAATTGATAGTGGTTTATAGGAAATTTTTGGAAATTAGGAGAAAATACCGGACTGAAAATTTTGGAGTGATGATCGATTGATCAGATAAGATGAAATAATTGTCTAATGGCAAAGGAAATATTAGGGTTATCTTGTTAGGAATTAAAATGTTGAGCTACTGAAATTTAGAGACTGAAATTTGGACTGATTTGGAGACTTAGGTCTATATATAGCCTAGGTTTGAGATTTGGGAAAGTTACCTAAGGCATTTCTTCTTCTCCCTTCTCCACGGTAATTTCGATTTCTTCCCTATTGGTGAGTTTCATCGATTCTTCCTTATGGTTTCTTCTCATTGTGCTAGCCTAACCGATTTATTGTGATTGATGAAGGTTGAGAAGGATTGGAGTGAGTTATCGTTGGTTTGAGAAAGTTTTAGGGTTTACGGCGATTCTTAGAGATTTGTGGATTTGAGAGTGATTGGTAAGTGGTTATGGTTTTAATGTTTTTATTAGTAGTTGTTTCAAGCATTTATGGCATTTATTGGGTTAGATTGAGTGGTTAGAGTGTTAATGGAGGTTTTAAATAGCATTAATGGTGGAAAATCGATCGGAGAAGAAGGTGGCGCGGTTGCACGTCGCGACGTCTGGCATGCCTCGCCGCGACGAATAAATTTAGTGCTCGCCGCGACGAGCGCAGCGAGGCACTGCGGCGAGCGCCTGGAGATACGTCGCGACGAGCCTTCTGGCTTGCGTCTCGACGAGAGGCGAGCGGCCCGTATACGTCGCGACGAGCGGACATAGGTCGCAGCGAGGATGGCAATTCTGAAGGGATGATTGTTAGTATATTGGGCATAATTTATGGTATAGACCCCCGATTGAGGTGATTCCTGATCCGTTATGAACTAGAGAAAGAGGTCTATAATTGAGGATAATTATAAGAATTAGAATTGATTTAAGTGACATTGATTTATAGAGAATAAGGTCGATTATGATTCATAGTGTGACGTAAAGATTGAATTGAGACAATTGGAGTTTAATTGGGATTTTCAATAGAGGTTTTGACCCGATGGATAGGAAATTACTATGGGGATTATGAATTGAGGAAATTGAACTGAATTATAGGATTGGATCAATTATTGTCGATCTATTGAGCGAAGTGTTAGAATGGGATATAAGAGTTCAAATTGGGTTTTAGCGCCGGGGAAAAATCATGAGCATGCATTGTACATAATTTCACTGAGATATATGCATTACTGAACTATTTAATTAAGCATCTAGTAATGGGACTGTATTTTACTATTATAGAGGCGCCGTTGGATCGTCATTCCACGGATATTGCTTAAACTTCCAGGCAGTAGCTCGGAAGTTACAGGTGAGTAACCTAGTTGGTTTCTCAAATTCCTGACTGTTTAATTGCTCAACGTGAATTTACTTGCCAAATGTGAAACTGTATGATTACGGAAATATACATGATCGGATGGTATGCCTCTACTGTATTGGACTGTGAAATTGCATGATTACTGAAATGTACGTGATCAAATGACATAATTATATTGTACTGGATTGGATTACTATACTGGACTGAATTATTGTATATTACTGAGAATCACAATACTGGGCTTTTATAGCCATACACTGAATTACTGAACACTGCATTGCATGCATAAATGCATGATCAGATAATGGACATGTGTCCCAAGTGCTATTATCACTAAAAAGAGCCTCGAGCTCGAACATCGATCGACCGCCACAAGCCCGAGGGAGAAATCCTTGACGCGCCCCCATCGAACACCGATCGAGCACTTGGGCGCGAAGATCAATAATGGAAAGAGTCTCATATGCATTATATACATGGTGATTGAATTGCCAAATTGTGTGACGACATCGAATGCGTGATGCCATGATTTACTGTAAATTGTGATGTGAACTGTTTTATGCTATTGTAAATTGTTACTGATATTGTAAACTGTTATAGACTACTGTGAAATTGTTATAAAGTACTGTTAATCGACTATTACCGTGCCGTGCTGTACGCAATTTGTGTAATGCATTATTTGAGTGAACCATCGATGATGGTTTCTCACTGAGTTTGCAAACTCACCCAAAATTGCATCTAATTTTTCAGGATCGATAGAGTAGACCCCTAGCTCCGGAGATAGCCTTTTCTTACCGTACGAGCGAGCTGGCAGGAGAAGCAATGGCACACAGGTCGGTCAGTTGGGTTGGATTTTGAGGATGACTTAGGATAGATGCTTGTATCAGTTTCCTTTTTGGTTTTGTTCAGGGGACTGATAGACTTGTCTATTCTGTTATTGGATGACTGTATGTGATTGATTTTATGATTTTAAAATTTAGTGGTTTCTGATATTGTGTTGTGTTATGGTTTTAAATTATTGCGATGCCATGTGGATTATTAGTGGAAATGTTCTGGTGGTGCACCTTTATCGGGGGATACGTATCGGTGCGACCTTCGGGTTTCCCGATGTGTACCCTACGGTGAGGGGGCGCTACACTCTACTTGTACACTCTACTCTTATCATGTATACAAACAATCTATGGTATCCATATCACTTTAAAAACATATCACCACAGTATAATATTGTTGTACTACTTCTAATACATCCTCCAATACAATTGCATTGAGTCATTATCTGTTCCGCTTACCCATACTCTATTTCTCCTTTCTCATTATCCACAACTTTCCTTTTTTCTCAGATCGTGACAGATGGACCAATCATCATTTCAACTTCACCCTACTAATCTTCCATACATATATTTCTATTCTTTATCTCATCTGTCAAAATTCTTATCAATCTAAGTCAAACAATCACTTCAGCTCCTCCAAGTCTAACACCTCAAACTTCTAACATTTACTTATGCGTGTAACCCATACACATGCGCCCATGCAAGATCATAATGCTGGGCTCTGATACCACAAATGTTGGACCCCGTTTTCGGAATCCAACTCAAACCAAAACCATAACACTTACTAACCTGCTTTGATACCGCAATTGCTGGGCCCCGATTCCGGAACCTATCCTCGGTACAAAAATACCATCATACTGAAGCGTGGTTCAATGAAATCTTTTCTTGCTCTGCTACCAAACATGATGAGCCAAAGTCCAAACATTCGGGTCACTTTTTCCATAAAAGTCCTCATTGTCTTACATTTCTATTGACTCCAAAAGCATTCAATTTGGTTCAAAAACCCAAAAGTTATACCCCAAATAAGTTGAGACTATCCTTATACTGAAACAAGAATCTATCCCAACTTTAAGATTCTTATAGTCTGAATTTCAATTTCATTGCTTCATAAAACTTGTAGAATTTTGTCTCTATTTTACAATGAGTCAAAAATCACTTCATTTGGACATCTACAACCTAAGATATAACCAAAATAACAAAATTCATCGCTGTTGGAAACAGGGGGTTCACCGCGACGAGGGCCACGCTCGCCGCGTCAAACGATCCGCATGCGCCGCGGCACGCACGCATGGACGTTCGCCGCGGCGTGCACCCTGATGCACGTGGCGTACCTCTCCTTTCGCACGCCGCGACGTGCGGATCGGGGGAACCGACCCCGACCCCAATTTTCCAGTTTTTCTTACTTCAATCCTTCCACAAATGCAAATGCAACATATCTAAACCTTAGATCAAGTCTCAAACTACATTTCTAACTCAATCGAACCTCAAAATCAGTCACAAATCCAACAACCCAAGGAAATCTAACCATTTTTACCTTTAAACCCTAAAACCACCGATTCTACTACATGCAACCTATCTTTACGTTTAATCCAACCGAAACAAGATTAAGACAAGCAAAACTTACTCGAACTTGTCAAAAACTGCAAAGATCGAAAATCTCCTTTTTTTCTTCTCTTCTTCCTCTTTCACGATACTCCTTTCTTCTCTTCTTCTATATTCCTCTTCTTTTCCTTCTTTCCTCTTCTTCTAATTTCTATTCTCCATAAAAGTGAAATGTCAATTTTGCCCCTTTCACTTAAGCCTTAGGCCTTATAACCTTAAGTGCCATGACCAAAATACCCTTATACATTCTTACCATTTTTAATACAACCAAACCATAATTCAATACGAAAAATTCGGGGGCCAACAACTTTCATCCATATCCAAGTCACATTCATATTTCAATTCATTACACAAATCATAATTCATCATACACACTTTCATAAATCAAGTCCTTATACAAATTCATAAATCATTTACATCACTCCAAACTAACTGCATTACTAAAATAATAGTGGCATTTTCAAGTCACAAATACAACATCAATTTCGTAAACCAAAATACAAAGATATACAAATCTCCAAATTACACAACATAAGCCCAAGCTCTCTTTTTTTATAACAATTTAACTTAAACAAAAAAATACAATCACAATCATGATGAGCGAACGTCTTGTCTTTCTTTCATTCGATCTCCTTCATGATTACCTAGAGATGGAGATGAAAGGGGGTGAGCTTTATAGCTCATGGATAACATGTTTATAAATAAAAAAATAAACAAAAATCTCTTTTTTTAAAAAACTTTTGCCATTTTGTAAAAATTTCACAGATGAAATTCATCAATTGCTTATTTCTCAAAAAAATCTCAACTTTTCAAATTTCATGAACCATTTCAAATAATGTAAATCTCAATTTCTTTCAAAAATTCATGAACAATTTTCAAATCATGTAATGCATCACAGTAACACACATAAGCACATAACATATCAAAATTTGGTTTGGGTCGGTCCAGAAATAGAACGTACTACACATTCCCGCATAGCGGTCCTGTGCAGTCGTGAACAGAACGTACTACACCTTCTCGCATAGCGGTCCAGTGTAGCCGTGAAATTATGGGAGTTCTTAACGGAGCTTCAATGCCACTAGCGGGCAGGCGGACGAAATCTAGACAAGTGCACTTGACCCTCTTATAAGACCTAACCAAACCCACATAACAAACAAATTCATACTTGAAAATCGGACTACCCGAAGGCATATTTCAAAAACTTAATTTTCATACACATATCATATCCAACACCAAATTGCCCTAAGGCACTTTTCAAAAATTTGTTCTCCATACACATGTCATATAGCAAACAAAATGCATTCATAATTCATCAATCAATTTCATAACAATCAAATTCACATTCAATTCTCAATCATTCATAAACAAGGAATGCAACACTTTTGATAATTTATCAAAATCGTTCATAAATAATGAATGTAACAAATGTATCAATTTTTTTATCGAATCATTCAAAAACAATGAAATTAACCTTTGCAACAATTTTTCAAAATAATTCGCAAACAAATAGAATTCGAAAATATTTTCTTTCCTTGATTTTTCGAAAGCACATAATTGGCTTATAATTCAAAATATAAACATGGTACCCACCTCATTTCTATGCATGTAACTTGTCCAAAAAATCAATTTCTCTATTGCCTCACTTAAATTCCCTAATTCATGATAAAATCCCTAATTAATAAACATCTAAAATTGAGCAATTTAAACCATGCAATCTCCAAATTTGATTTTAGAAAGCTCAAACCCATAACATTTCCAAGCTATCTAAACTAAAACTTTTTCATAGTTTAACAAATCAAAATCTTCCTCTTACCTTAAACCTTCACTAATTTCGAATTTTCTTGGATCATAATGGAGCTCTCATCTTCCTCCATATTTTTCCCTCTTGGAGCAACTTAAAATCTTGCTTGAAACCTAAGAACCCTAGTATCTTTCTTCTTTCTCCTTTCTCTTCTCCACCGAAGCCACTCTTCTCCTCTCTTCTATCTTCTTTCTTTTCTTTCCAACTTAACAAATTTTGTGCTTCACTCTTCTTATACGTAGACTCCTTCTTCTTATGTACAAAAGTGCCATTAATGAGTGAGAAATGACCTTTATGCCCTTACATATATGCCTTGAAACTTAAAAGCTTAAGTGTTCTTCTAATTTTGCCCTTATGCATTTCTAACACTTTAATTTAATTTAATCCAATAAATTTATCCCATATGCTCTTACTAAATTTAACATGCTAATTATTCACATTAACATGCTAATTAAGTCCTTAAAATTATAAAATAAAACAAAGTCTCAAAATTCATTTAAATCATGATTTACTTAGGATATTTTTCAAATAATCAAATTGAAGGAATTTGGTAAAACTTCCTTCTAGAGAAATGTTCCTCATAGTCTCAATTTCATAACGTAACCAAAATCATTTAATTTGGTTCACTACTCCAAAAGTTATTCCCCAAACATTTTGGACTTTTCTTATGCTAACACATTTTCCAACGATTTACTTCCATCCGAAAATTGACATTCTTAAAGACTAAATTGAAACTCAAGTCCTTCAGAACATTTGTAACCATATTTCTCTAGTTTAATACAAATTAGGAATCACCTCATTTGAATGAATAGAGCAAAAGTTATGTCCAAAATACTTTCAGCTCTCACTAATCCAAGACTGAATACTATACCCAACTTTAATTCAGAAATTGAAATTTACTTCCTTCAAATAACTTATAGCCCCATATCTCTAGTTTATTTTGCAACAAAAATCAGTTCAATTGGATCTCCACAGATCTAGAATTTACCAAAATACTGAACCATGTTCAGAAAATTATCCAACTTACTTTGATTAAATCAATCATCCTCAATTTAATCTAAAAATCTACAATTTTCCATGGACAGATGGAGGGATGTCTTAGAAATCCAACGCTTCGAAAACTAAATCAATCGGATGTCGGATGGAAAAGTTATAAGCAAAAGATTTAGAGAGGGTCAGATTGGGAAGGAAATAACAAAAAACAGAAGGAGTCAAACGGCGAAGACCGGGGATCAAACGACAGCCTTATTTGGGCTTAACGTCATGAGGGCGCAAAGCCTCGCCCTTTTTTAAAAAAATATATATATAACTGAAAATTCCAAAAATCATAACTCTCAATCCAGGGCTCCAATTTTAACAAATTTGGTATCAATAAAAAGTTCAAAGGAAGCTCTACAACGTCCATGAAGAATTGAATAACCAATTCCTTCTCTAAAGAGGTCAAAATCTCGCTCAAAGTTTCTGTCCCTTTTAATGTCTTCCTAAACAATAACTCAACTTCGAAAATTTATAACTTTCAACTCCAAGGTCCAAACATGTCATATTTTATATCAATGAAAAGATAAAAAAGCAATCTACAACATTCATGAAGGACAGAAAAATCAATTTGGCCTCTAAGGGAGTCAAAAACTACTTCAAAGTTTCTGTTCACTAATACTCTTCCCAAACAGTAACAGCAAAATTTCCATATTTTACATCAATAGAAAGATCAAAACATAATCTAAAACTTTCATGAAGAACTTCAAAACAATTTCAACTTCTAGGTAAGTCAATTTTTTAATCAAAATTTATGTTAAAAAATTTTCATCCCATACCACATCCAAACTTCATAATTTCATATCTTCCAATTCTCACATCCAC
Organism: Erythroxylum novogranatense; assembly: GCA_029891385.1. NCBI lineage: Eukaryota > Viridiplantae > Streptophyta > Magnoliopsida > Malpighiales > Erythroxylaceae > Erythroxylum > Erythroxylum novogranatense. The sequence continues at coordinate 71,650,261 of CM057225.1, read as the reverse complement.
AAATAACATATGATACATCATTTAAAAGCTATACAAATTCTCTATAACTTTCATGTAGACCACTTAATCCAATTCAAAACATATCAGTCCAGAATTTGCCTCAAAGCACAGTACACAATCCTACATTTAATGGACATTTTTCAAAAACAAAGCAAAATACACTTAATTTCGAATAATCATAACTGTCAATCCCGATATCGAAAAATTTCATACTTTATGGCGATAGAAAGCTTTTAACAGAAGCTACTACTTTCATGAAGATCATTTTCTCATATTCAGCCTAAATCAACCCATAAAAATCTACAAAGATTTCAGGTCAAAAAGTCAACCCTTCTACTATTCATCCTAAACAATTTCAAACTTACAATTTTTCAAAATCTCACACTTTCACTATTTATTTCTTGCTTTTCAACTTCCATTTAAATCAAATTGTTCACTCTCAATTTCATAGCACATACACATTTACTCAAAACCTCAAAGTCATCAAAAACCCAAAAATCACTCTTTTCACATCATTTCTATTAAAGCTCAAAACCACCCATAACATATCCATATACCTAAAAACACTAATTTCATGCAACCCTAATCATATCAATCCAATTTGCTCAAACTAACCTTGCTCAAATAGCACATTAAACACAATCATTTCAATTCTTGCATTTTTCTTTCCTGTTGTGACCCGATCTCGAGACCGGACCCTAACCGAAGAAACAAAAAATAGAACAGAAACGGAAAGCGAAACAATAGGGTGGAAACGAACTCAATCAAAAACATAAACGAAAGGCGGACAAAACGGATGCGAAAAGCGAATCGAATCGAAAGTCATAAGAATCGAATACCTATCAGAATGCGAAATCGAACATGAATCGAATAGGTTCGCAATCAACTAAAAGTTATTTTTCGACATCCGGGAATGCAAACTTTTTAAACAAAGGAAAATCGAATCGGAAGCGCAAAACAAATCTTAAAGAGCCAAAGAGAAACGAAAGGCTCGAAAATCATAATCGAAAACAAATCAAAACAGAAACAAAATGAAATGAAAACTCAGAATCAAAGCAAACAGACGGTTCAATCGAACTGAATCAAATTTTTCCGACATCCTAGAATCGTAAAAACTTAGAAAAACCAAATTAGCGTTGGAAACCTTAAGACTAAACCAATTCGAATCTGGTATAAATTTTTTTCTTTCATTCCTTTCATCTTTATTCAATCTTACACAAATCAAAACAATATAATTTTCCTTTTTGAAATTTATCCTCAATCAAAACTCAAATCATAATATTCGTCTTATACGAATATACAAATCCCATAATTCATCTCTATTCAATACACAAATTTCATAATTCATATCTACATCATCAAATAAATGCTTACATAAACTTAATGGCATTCCAAGTCATTTACACAACCAATATTCAAAATCCAACTTATACAAATTACAGAACATGCAAAAATCGAACAGATGCCTTGACCATCTTTCATCCGATCTCCTGCTCGATAACTGGAGATAGGGATGAAAGGGGGGGTGAGCTTTACAGCTCGTGGATATCATATTTATATATCAAAATATAAACAAAAATCATTTTTCAAAGCGTTTGCCATTTATAGAAATTTCGTAGTAGAAAAAAATTCATCAAAAGTTTATTTCTCAAACTTTTCAACTTTTCAAATCATGCATAATCAATTTCCAAAAGTTTCACGGTTGAAAACCTCAATTTCTCATTTCTAAAAAATTCTTAAAATTTTCACACTTCATAAACAGTTTCGAAATATGAATGCATCACCTTAAAAATGCATCACATTATAACAAAATCAAAAACACATAACACATCAGAATGGTTTGGGTCGATCCAAAACAGAATGTACTGCACATTCCCACATAGCGGTCCTGTGCAGCCATGAACAGAACGTATTACACTTTCCCGCATAGCGGTCTATTATAGTTGTGAACTTATGGGAGTCCGAAACGGAGCTCCAGTGTCACTAGCGGGCAGGCGGGAGAGGCCTTTAAAAAGAAGACAAGTGCACTTGACTGAACTTATGGGACCTAACCAAACCCACATAACACATTCATACTTGAAAATCGAATTTGCCCGTAGGCACATTTCGAAAATTCAGTTCTCATAACCATGTCATATCATATTCAAACATAACATCATTTATGAAATCACAATGACACACAAATTCACATAACACAAATTCTCAATCATTCAAACACGAAAAATGCTAAAATCATAACAACATAATCAAATTCTTTACATCATGCGAAAACAATGAATTTAATCATTCGGAAACAGTAATTTGAAAACATTTCAACTTTCTTGATTTTTCAAAAACTTATAATTAGCTTATAATTCAAAATATAAACACGGTACCCACATCATATCCATGCTTGGAACTTGTTCAAAGCCTCAATTTCTCAAAAGCTCACTTCAATTCCCTAATTCAAGACAAAAATCCTAATTCATAAACATCCAAAATTGAACAATTTATACCATGTTATCTACAAAATTGAGCTTAGAAAATACAAACCCATACCATTTCCAAGCTATCTAAACCAAAATCGTTTCACAATTTAACAAAGTAAAAATTCCTCTTACCTTTATTCTTCATCATTTTCGGATTTTCTTGGCTTAAAAAAAACTCTTGAGCTCCTCTTCATTTCTCCCTTGAAATCTACTTCAAAACACTCTTGAAACCCAAAAAAATTGAAACCCTAGACTTTCCTTTCTTCTTTCTCCTTTCTCTTGTCCACCGAAAGCTCTCCCTCTTCTCTCTTCTTTCTTCTTTCTTTTCTTTCTAACTTAAACAAATTTGTCCTTCTCCTCTTCTTAAATGACAGCCCACTCTTTTTGCATTTAATGAATGCAAAATGACCATTATGCCCTTCCTTAAAAGCCTTAAAACTTAACACTTTAAGTTATCTTCCAAATTTTCCCCTAAAAATTTATTTTAATTCATGCTTACTTTAGGAAATTTTTCTAACCATCAAATTGAAGGAATTTGCTAAAACTTCCTTCCAGAGAAATGTTCCTCATAGTCTCAATTTCATAACGCGACCAAAATCATCTAATTTGGTTCACTACTTCAAAAGCTATACTCCAAACATTTCGGACTATTCTTATGTTAAAACATTTTCCTACGATTTATTCCATCCAAACATTGATATTCTTAAAGACTAAATTGAAATTCAAGTCCTTCATAACATTTGTAACCCTATTTCTTTAGTTTCATCCAACTCAAGAATCACCTCATTTGGATGACTAGAGCAAAAGTTATGGCCAAAATATTTTCAGCTCTTATTAATCCAAGACTAAACGCTAAACCTGACTTCAATTCAAAACTTGAAAGTCTTAGGGGCTAAATTGAAATTCAATTCCTTAATATGACTTGTAGCCCCATGTCTCTATTTTATTTTTCAATAAGAATTAATTCAATCGGATCTCCATAGATCGAGAATTCACCAAAATACTGAACCATATTCAGAAAATTTTCCAACTCAATTTGATTAAATGCATCATCCTCAATTTAATCTAAAAAATCATAACTTTCTCATGGATAGATGGGGGGATGTCTTAGGAATCCAATACTTCAAAAATCAGGTCGGACGAAAAAGTTATGTCCAAAAGAATGGAGAGGTCAGTCAGGAAAAATTCCAAATCGGAGCTCGCACTTGTAAGCGGGAGAGGCCCTGGCGAGCGGGTCTCTCGCCAGGGCGACCGAGCGGGAATGACCGAGCGGGAGCGACCGAGCGGGTCGCTCGTCAGGATGACCGAGCACGGCCATTCATCAGTGCGACCTTCCAACTTCTAAAATTCATAAATTGTGACTCAGAACTCCAAAATTTTCAAATTTGGTATCAATGAAAAGATAAAAGAAAGCTCTATAATTTTCATGAAGAACGGAAAAATCAATTCCATCCTTATAGGGGTAAAAATCCCAATCAAATTCACTGTCCACTAGTAATCATGCTGAACAGTAACTGAAACTTCTAAAAATCATAACTTCACATTCCATGATCCAAAAATTCCATACTTTACATCAATAGAAAGATAAAAATATAATCTAAAACTTTCATGAAACACTTAAAAAGCAATTTCAACCTCTATCAATTTTTCAATCAAAGTTTCTGTCAGAAATTTATCATCCTAAAACAACATCCAAACTTCCAAATTTCATATCTTCCAATTTCTACAACCAAAAATAACATATTATACATCATTTAAAAGCTAGGAAAATCTTATATGACTTTCATGTAGACCACTTAACTCAATTCAAAACATATCAGTCCAGAAATCTCCTCAAAACATAGCATACATAATCCTCCACTTAAGAGCATTTTCAAAAACAAAGTAAAATGCACTTAAATTCGAATGGTGATAAATTTCAATCCTGATATCGAAAAATATCATACTTTATGGCGATAGAAAGCTCTCAACAGAAGCTACAAGTTTCATGAAGATCATTTTATCAAATTTTGCCTAAATAATCCCAGAGAAATTCACAAACTTTTAGCCCAAAAAGTCAACTCTTTATCTCCAAAAAGTCAACTTTCATAATTCAACAAATTCTCACACTTTCACTCTTTATTTCTTGATTTTCAACTTTCATTTCAATCAACTCATTCACTTTAACTTTCATAACCCATACAAATCTACTCAAATGTCAAAGTCATCAAAACCAATCAATTCTTTTCTTATCAATTTTCTTGAAGCACAATAACATCTATAACACAATACATATACAAAAATACTCATTTCATACATTTAATATTTCTAAATTCCACTAAAAGATCGGGGTCTAACATTTCTTCCCCTCTTAAAAGAATTTCGTTCTCGAAATTCTAACTTAAGTAATCACCAAGTAACACATTCTCTTAACTAATTTCTTCTAAATGACCACAATCAATCACTTTCTTACCTAATTCCTTAACACACATATTTCTCAATTTATTCACAATTTTCCACTTCTTGCATCAAATACACCACTATCATATCAAATTACTATTTCTTAACATATGCCCATGGTCCAATTTTTGATAACCTTGATATGGACCTAAAACCATTCAATCTCAACCTTTTGAACTTCTATACATATCTATATCTCTATCACTCATCTCATCTTTCAAATATCCGTTATTGCATCTCACATATATTCGAAGTCAAATCATCCCAATTCATCATGAATTTCTAATCTTAATTTCCATACGCACATTCTTATAATCAATCATACTCTTGTCACCTAAATCAAACAATTGTTTTGGTTCTCCAAGAATTCATTAAAATACACTCACATCAATATCACAAACTCACTAATTCAATCCTATCCATTCAAACTCTTACCAATTTCTCATACATATCACTTATACACATGCGCCCATGTAAGATCCTAATACTGGGCTTTGATACCATAAATATTGGGACCCGATCTAGAGACCGGACCCCAATCGGAGAAACAAAAAACGGAACGGATACGGAAAGCGAAACAATAGGGCGGAAATGAACTCAATCAAAAGCATAAGCGAAAGGCGGACAAAATGGATGCGAAAAGTGAATCGAATCTGAAGTCATAAGAATCGAATACCTATCAGAAAGCGAAATCGAACACGAATCGAATAGGTTCGCAATCAACTGAAAGTTATTTTCCGACATTCAGGAGCGCAAACTTTTTAAATAAACAAAGGAAAATCGAATCGGAAGCGCAAAAGAAATCTTCAAGAGTCAAAGAGAAATGAAAGACTCAGAAATCATAATCGGAAGCAAATCAAAACAGAAACGAAAGGAAACGAAAACTCAGAATCAAAGCAAACAGGCGGTTCAATCGAACTGAATCAAATTTTTCTGACATCCTAGAATCGTAAAAACTTAGGAAAACCAAATTAGCGTTGGAAACCTTAAGACTAAACCAATCCGAATCTGGTATAAATTTTTTTCTTTCATTCCTTTCATCTTTATTCAATCTTACACAAATCAAAACAATATAATTTTCCTTTTGAAAATTTATCCTCAATCAAAACTCAAATCATAATATTCGTCTTATACGATTATACAAATCCCATAATTCATCTCTATTTAATACACAAATTTCATAATTCATATATACATCATCAAATAAATGCTTACAAAAGCTTAATGGCATTCCAAGCCATTTACAAAACCGATATTCAAAATCCAACTTATACAAATTACAAAACATGCAAAAATCGAACAAATGCCTTGACCGTCTTTCATCCGATCTCCTGCTCGATACCTGGAGATGGGGATAAAAGGGGGGGGTGAGTTTTACAGCTCGTGGATATCATGTTTATATATCGAAATATAAACAAAAATCATTTTTCAAAGCGTTTGCCATTTATAGAAATTTCGTAGTAGAAAAAAATTCATCAAAAGTTTATTTTTCAAACTTTTCAACTTTTCAAACCATGCATAATCAATTTTCAAAAGTTTCATGGTTGAAAACCTCAATTTCTCATTCCTAAAAAAATCTTAAAATTTTCACACTTCATGAATAGTTTCAAAACATGAATGCATCACCTTAAAATGCATCACATTATAACAAAATCAAAAACACATAATACATTAGAATGGTTTGGGTCGGTCCAAAACAGAACGTACTGCACATTCCCGCATAGCGGTCCTGTGCAGCTGTGAACAGAATGTACTACACTTTCCCGCATAGCGGGCAAGTGTAGCCGTGAACTTATGGGAGTCTGAAACGGAGCTTCAGTGCCACTAGCGGACAGGCGGGAGAAGCCTTTGAAAAGAAGACAAGTGCACTTGACTCAACTTATGGGACCTAACCAAACCCACATAACACATTCATACTTGAAAATCGAATTTGCCCGTAGGCACATTTCGAAAATTCAATTCTCATAACCATGTCATATCATATTCAAACATAACATCACTTATAAAATCACAATGACACAAATTCACATAACACAAACTCTCAATCATTCAAACACATCTCCATAGATCAAGAATTCACCAAAATACTGAAACTCATTTTGATTAAATGCATCATCCTCAATTTAATCTAAAAATTCATAACTTTCCCATGGACAGATAAAGGGATGTCTTATAAATCTAACGCTTTAAAAATCAGGTCGATCGGAGGTCGAACGAAAAAGTTATAGCCAAAAGAATGGAGAGAGGTGGGTCAGGAAAATTCCAAATCGGAGCTCGCACTCTCGAGCGAGTCGCTCGTCAGGGCAACCGAATGGGAGCGACCGAGTGGGTCGCTCGCCAGGACGACCAAGCACGGCCGCTTGTCAGGACGACCTTTCAACTTCTAAAATTCATAACTTGTGACTCAGAACTCAAAAATTTTCAAATTTGGTATCAATGGAAAGATAAAAGAAAGTTCTACAATTTCTATGAAGAACGGAAATTCAATTCCATATCTAAAGGGGTCAAAATCCCAATCAAATTCACTGTCCACTGATAATCATGCTGAATAGTAACAGAAACTTCTAAAAATCATAACTTCACATTCCATGGTCTAAAAATCCCATACTTTACATCAATGGAAAGATCAAAACATAATCTAAAACTTTCATGAAATACTTAAAAGCAATTTCAACCTCTATCTGGGTCAAATTTTTAATCAAATTTCTGCCAGAAATTTGTCATCCTAAAACAGCATCCAAACTTTCAAATTTCATATCTTCCAATTTCCACAACCAAAAATAACATATTATACATCATTTAAAAGCTAGGAAAATCTTATATGACTTTCATGTAGACCACTTAAATCAATTCAAAACATATCAGTCCTGAAATCGCCTCAAAACACAGCATACATAATCCTCCACTTAAGAGCATTTTCAAAAACAAAGTAAAATGCACTTAAATTCGAATGGTCATAACTTTCAATCCCGATATCAAAAAATATCATACTTTATGGCGATAGAAAGCTCTCAATAGAAGCTACAAGTTTCATGAAGATTATTTTATCAAATTTTGCCTAAATCATTCCAGAGAAATTCACAAATTTTTAGCCCAAAAAGTCAACTCATCATCTCCAAAAAGTCAACTTTCATAATTCAACAAATTCTCACACTTTCACTCTTTATTTCTTGATTTTTAACTTCCATTTCAATCAACTCATTCACTTTAACTTTCATAACCCATACAAATCTACTCAAATGTCAAAGTCATCAAAACCAATCAATTCTTTTCTCATCAATTTTCTTAAAGCACAATAACATCTATAACACAATACATATACAAAAATACTCATTTCATACGTTTAATATTTCTAAATTCTACTAAAAGATTGGGGTCCAACATTTCCTTTGTACATGCATAATTCACCCCAAAATTCTCCTTTAATTGTCATTTAATAATTTTACATTTCAATCAAGGATCGGGGTCCAACAGTAGAAAATTATGATGAATGAGTGCATGTTGATGTTATGTTTTGGGTTAATGTTCAAGTATAGGTCTTGAATTAGTTGTGATTGATATATTGAGTGAATTGAGTAGTTAATGATGAGGAAATGTAATGGAAGAGATAAACTAGGTAGAAGAAGAGTTGAAAATCGGGAAATTTGCTTTGAGTATGCTTCAATGTATTATCCATAACTCTTTCTATAGTTATGCAATTGAGATTATTTTTAGTTGAGATTAAACTAGAGGTAACCTTCGGGTGTAACAGTGTCCCTGCGCCCAAAACACATGGCTCGTGTGAATTTACACAGGCAAACCATTTTAGATCACACGGTCCGTGTGTTTTGACCCCGAAAATGACAAAATTTCAATTTTTGTCTTCATGAAAGTTTTATCCATAGATGTATTCTTTCTAACCGTCAAAAAACAAAATCATTCCGACATCTATGGTGAAAGTTATGGAAATCGCGCCAACATAGGTTCATTAAGAGTGAGGACATGAGCATGGTTGCTTCTTTTTAGCATAACTTCTTCTTTAGACCTCCAAATGAATTGATTCTTAAAGCAATAGATTTCTAACACATTTTCCTACATCTCCATAAAAAAATTTGTAGTAATTGGTGTTGAATTGAAAATTTTGATTGAAAGAAAGTAAAGGAATATGTTGGAGAGTATGAACTGGTGTGTTTTCGCTGAACATATTTGGGTATTTAGGTTATATCTTGATCTTTAGTCATCCGAATGAGATAGTTTTTGATTTGGAATAAAGTAGAGAAATAGGGATACAAAGTATCTGAAGAAGTCGAATTTTGATTCATTCCCTAAGATATTCCAATTTTGGATGGAACATGTGCATAATGCACTATTTTTGTATGTGAACAGTCCGAAAATTTTTGAGGTATATCTTCCTATTTACTGAACCAAATTGAGTGATTTTGGTGTCAATGGATTCATAAAACATAGGGGAACACTTTTATCGAAGAGAGGTTGACTAAGTTACCTCATTTTCACTTTCTCATTGATCGCGAACAGTAGACCCAAAAGTGCGTGTTTTGGAAAAACTGAAATAAGTCTGTGAGCAATAAATTGTGAGTTTAATGGTTTTAGTGAGGCATAAATCTAAGAATAAACGAGTTTTGATATGGGAATGGTTTTGTGATGAAATTTATGGAATGATACTTGGGACTGTCACGAACATGCATTGTACACATTTCAATTCCTACCTGTGCATTATTATACACTTATGATTGTACAACTTGTGATATATGTATATGTTAATTGTTATAGAGGAGCAACTGGAACGTCAACCCACAGACGTTGCCGGGACTTCCAGACACTAGCTTCGGAAGCAGTTGGTGAGTAACCTAGATGGTTTCTCTCAATTATTGTTTGTTTATGATTATGTATTGAATAATGATTGAATGTGATTTGATTGTGGATTCCGGACAGAAGGTTCGATGATTGTGTAATGGGGGGGGGGGTTGCGATATTGAAGTGTTGCTTGAATGTGAATGTGAGACCTATTTGCTTATAATGTGATTGATTGTGGCACATGCATTCCATTCATGAATGCATAATCAGATAATGACAGTTATGACTATAGTAGCCACCGATTAGAGCTTAAAGCTTAACGAGTGAAATTGAGCCTCGAGCTCAATGATTGAAATTGAACCTCAAGCTCAACAGTGATTTAGAGCCTTAGGCTCAACGTTTAATGAGCCCTATATGGCACAATTTAGGCACTCGGTCACAATAACGTAATAATTGGAAAAGTGTCTCATGAGCATTTCATATGCATCTTGTTAAATATGTTTGATTGAGTGAAATGCAAAATTTCTTATGCTTAAGTGAAAGTGTGTTTTTTATGAAAAATGCAAAATTGTGAAATAATTGTGATATGAATTGATGTGTTGCATGAATTGAGTGAACCATCGTTGATAGTTACCTCATTGAGTTCGCAAAACTCACCAAAATTGCAACGTTATCTTTTCAGGACTGGGAGATGACTCCTAGCTACTGAGAGGCTCTCCCAATCGTGTAAATTGTATCTGGCAAGAGATGTTGGGACCCGATTTCGAGACCAAACCCCAACCGAAAAAATGAAAAATGAAACTAAAAGCGAAACCAAGGAATGGATCCAAAACGAAAGAACGAATTCAAAATCAAGAGCAAAAGAATCCGAAGCGGAACATATGGCAAAAGTCAAAGAAAACAAATCAAATCAAAAGGCGTAAGAATCGAATCAAAGAACACAAACGATTCAATTGAACTGAATCAAATTTTCGACATCCGCGAACTCATACTTTAGAAAAATGCACGTTGGAAACCGTAGACTAAACTAATCTGAAACCGGTATAAATTTTTTTTCTTTTCTTTCATTTTATTCATCTTTATTCAAAACCATTCCAATTTCTCATTTGAAATTTATCAATTCCATAAACTCAAATATTTTATCTTTCACAATCATACATATCTCGTGATTCTTCTTTTTAACCAAATCTTATTTTTTCTTTTGCCAAAAGACACTTAATACACATATCTCTAAATCCACAATTCATACACAAAAGGCACTTCAATATTTCAGCTTAAACATCACAATTCATCGGACCTCCTATCCGGAATCCCATCATAAACAAACACATTCAATCATCATCATCTACATAACACTTCAAATAATTCTCAACCATCAACATCATCGGACCTCCCATCCGGAATCCAAAACACAATCAATATTCAATTTATATATAAAACCATAATTCACTATTCTATTCCATATACAAATCCATAATTCAATCAATCTCATTCATATATCATAACTATACACAAATTTATATCTCAATTCCATACAGAAGTCCATAATTCATTTACATCATGAAATAAATGCTTACAAAAATATTAATGGCATTCCGCGCCATATACAAACCAATACCAAAAACCAAATTACTCAAAATACAAAATATGCAAAAATCGATCAAAAGCCTTGACTTTCTTTTATCTGATTTCCTATTTGATACCTGGAGATGGGGATGAAAGGGGGTGAGCTTGACAGCTCGTGGATAACATGTTTATAAATCGAAAAATAAGCAAAAATATTTTGCAAAACTTTTGCCATTATAAAAAGGATTTCACAGTAGAAAATTTCTCAAATAATTCTTTTTTTAAAAAAATTCTCAATTTATCAATGAATTCACGAACAAATCAAAAACATGAATGCATCACATTAAAAACAAAATCAAAAACACATAAACACGTCAGAATGGTTTAGGTCGGTCCAAAACAAAACATACTGCACATTTCCGCATAGCGGTCCTTTACAGCCGTGAACAGAACGTACTACACTTTCCCGCATAACGGTCCAGTGTAGCTGTGAACTTATGGGAGTCCGTAAAGGAGTTCCAAAGCCACTAGCGGGCAGGCGGGCGAAGCCTATAAAAAGACAAGTTCACTTGACTCAACTTATGAGACCTAACCAAACCCACATAACACATTTCACACTTAAAAATCGGATTGCCCGAAGGCATGTTTCGAAAACTTAATTTTCATATCATGTCATATCATGCTCAAACATAATGCCACAAAGTCACACAAATTCACATGTCAAAAATCTCAATCATTTCAACACCCAAGAATGCAACACTTTTTTTTTCAATTTATCAAAATCATAAGTCAAACAAATTGCCATTCATTCAAAACAATGAAATCATCGATTATGGGCATTTCTCAAATTATTCAAACCATTTGAAAATTTATGAAGTCAATAATTATTGCAATTTCATAAATCATTCCAAATAATGAATGAACCATTATAACAATTTTTAAAACTCATTTCAAAAGTAAGGAATTTAATCATCCGAAAAGTAATAATTTAAAAACCCTTTCTTGATTTTTCAAGAACACATACATAGCTTATATTTCAAAATATAAACATGGTACCCACCTCAATTCCATGCTTAAAACTTGTCCATAGCTTCAATTTCTCCATTGCTTCACTTAATTTCCCTAATTCATGACAAAAACCATAATTAATAACCATCCAAAATTGAGCAATCTAAACCATGCAATCACCAAAATTGACTTTAGAAATGTAACATCCCGTTACTAATATGAAGGGCATATTGGTAATTCGGATGGATTAGGATCGGGTGCATGCTTAATTTGAATTTGCACATGCATTTAGCCTCTTTAATTATTGATAAATGATTATTATTGCACCAACATATGTATGTGCGTACATGTATGACATATTCCCGGTATGATGGTGTAAATTGGAAAATTGGGTGATAATTGTATAGATTGAGTTTTTAATATAGAATTGAAGTGAAATTGAATTCTAGGAGTTTGAAAATTGAAGTTGGAGTGTAGGATCACATATTTCCTATTTTTGAGGATTTATAGGAATTTTTATGGAATTTTTAGAGAAATGGATCCGGACCGAAAAAATGACCTAATGACTGATAAATTGGATTCCGGTTCTGAAATTGATTAACAATTGGCATGGGATAATTTGAGTTATGATTTTAGGATTTATTATTCATAATCATTGCGAAATTGGGAGAAATTTTGAATAAGAATTGGATTGTTAGACCCTAAGAAGTTGGGCATGTGGCATGAGAGTTGCCAAACATGCCCTTAGCTTTAAATCCCTTGTATAAAAACCCTAATCTTTGAATTTTGCTTTCCACGATTTCCCCTTTTGCTTTGATAGACAAGTTGGATTTTCTTCTTCTCTTCTCCATCGTGGATCATCATCTTTGCTTTCTGTTTCCATTTTCTTCCTTCAAATGGCTCCACCCATCATCTTTAACCTAGCTTAAGCCTTGAATTGGAAAAGATGAGTTTTGGTAGAAAAATGGGTAAAACCGTGGGTGTGGTATAAGCATGAGGGTTGGAGTATTTCGGTGATTTTTGAAAGATTTAAGGCTTGAATCAAGTAAGTTTTTACTTCTTTATGCTTTAAGTTGTTTGATTTGATCATTGAATTAAGTTATTAATTGTTTAGGAATTTAGAAGTTTTGGATGATGTAGGTTTTGAGAATTTTGTTAATTTTGATTTGGGTATTTGGAGAATAATTGGTTTTTGATGGATTTGAGGTTAGAAATAAGTTAGGTTTAGTGTTTTAAGTTGATTGGGAGTGATCTGAATTGAATTTGAGGGAGTAGAACTAAACAGATCTGAGAGATTCTGAGTTTCGGGCGTGTTTCTGGGTTTACACGTCGCGACGTGTGATGAACACGCCGCGGCGAGCATTTTTCCCTTCGCATGTCGCGACGAGCGAAGGTGCACGTTGCGGTGAGCGTTTGTCTTTCTCATGTTGCGATAAGCAAAGACGACGTCATGACGAAAGCGAAGCGAGCACGCTGGGAGAAGCGAAGCGCTTGTCGTCATGGCGGCGAGGCGTCTCGCCCGTGAAGCGATCTTACGCCGCGGCGAGGACACCCAATTCCCGAAGATGAATTAATTTGTTTAAGTGATGATTTTCAGGTTTTAATTCCTAGTAAGTTGGTTATTGATTGATTATGATTTAGAGACTAAGAATTTCAATTTAGAAGAATGGAATTTTGGAATTTATTTCGGTGGTTCTTGAAATCGGGTGGCGATTTATTAGGGAACGTGATTTGTAATTGGAGTGTGTTTTTAGAGAGTTCAGAACTTAGTCAATTGAATTAGGGTATTAGAAATTGCTATGAACTAGAGAGAAAGAGTTAAATTGGGAAGATTCGGGAATAGGATCGGGCATGTCATAAACATGTATCGTACATAAGTAAATTACTGCACGTGCATTATTTATTATTGTAAATTATGCAATTAGTAATATTGGTTTATTCTGATTGTTATAGAGGCCCAAGTGGAGCGTCGATCTTCCGACATAGGTGAGACTTCCCGGCAGTAGCTCGAAAGTTAGAGGTGAGTAACCTAGTTGGTTTCTCAACTTGTATGTGTTACATTTTATGCACCTATGCCATGAGGAGTTAAGGAAGGATATGTGTGTTTGCTTTGATTGATTTTGGACCATAGGTGTACGAAATATCTGAAATTTGATATAGAAGTGTTATGTGTGCATGAATTGCAATTAATTGGTATTAATGCAAAATTGGATATAGGGTGTTAGGTTGTTCCACAATGATTGTAAATTGAGGCATGTGCATTCACGCTTAAAAGAATGATCAGATAATGACAGTTGTGACCGGTGCAGCCACCGTATTTTCAGAGCTTTAAGCTCAACGCATCAGGGCCTTGAGCCCAACATATTTTAGAGCCACAGGCTCAACGCATTAGGACTTCAAGCCCAACGAAATTCAGAGCCACTGGCTCAACGTAAATGAGCTCAGGCGCACGATCACAACAGCGTAATAAATGAAAAGTGTCACATGTGCATATACATATGAATGATAAATTGTGAATTGTGTGAAAGGCCTTATATTTGCGAGATAGAATGCATGCGATATTTTCGAACATGGTATTATGTGATATTCTGTGAACTGTTTGTATATGCATGAGTTGGGTGGACCATCGATGATGGTTTCTCGCTGAGTTTGCAAACTCACCCAACATTGCAATTATATTTTTCAGGACAGAGATAGTAGACTCCTAGCTCCAGAGTTTCACTTTTTCCTACCGTGTGAGCGTTGGCAAGAGAAGTTATGGCACACAGATCGGTCAGCTAGGATCGATTTTTGAGGATGACCTAGTTTAGGTTTTTGTCTCAGTTCCTTTTGAGAATATATGTATAGACTGTGGAAGTTGATAGACTTGTACAGTTTAGTTTTTAAAAAATGAAATGAAAATCCTAAGGTTTTTAAATTTAGTGAATTTGATATTACAGTTTATTATATTGATGCCATTTGAAATATAGAAATGATTGTTCGTAGTGCACCCTCATCGTGGGTTATGTGTCGGAATGACCTACGGGCGTCCCGATGCATACCCTACGGTAAGGGGGCGCTACAAGAAATCACAAACCCATTCCAATCTTAAGCCATATGAACCAAAACCTTTCAAAAATTAACAAATCAAAATCTCAATCTTACCTTAATCTTCACCATTTTTGAAAATTTTTTGGCTCATCTTAGAGCTTTCATCCTCTTCCATCTTTTTTCTTCTTGAACAAACATCAAAAACCCTCTTAAAATGTAGAAAAAATTGAACCCTAAACTTTCCTTTCTCTTTTCTTCTTCTTCATCACCGAAGCTTACATCTCTTCTTTCTTCTCTTTTCTTTTGTTTCTTTCTTTCAAAAGTCATGCTTCTCTTCCCTTAAAAATGACAGCCACCTCTTCTTCCCTTTAATGAATGTGAAATGACCATAATGCCCTTCCTTATAAGCCTTCTAACTTAAAACCTTTAGTATTCTTCCAAATTTGCTCTTATGCATTTCTAACACTTTAAATTTCTAACACTTTAATTTCATTTAATCCAAATCAATTTATCCCATATTCTCTTACTCAATTTAACATGCTAATTATTCACATTAACATGCTAATTAAGCCCTCAAAATCATAAAATATAACAAAGTCTCAAAATTCATCAAATCATGCTTAACTTAGGACATTTTTCAAATCATCCAATTGAAGGAATTTGCTAAATTTTCCTTCTAGAGAAATGTTTCTTATTGTCTCAATTTCATAACATCACCAAAATCATTTAATTTGGTGCACTACTCCAAAAGTTATACTCCAAACATTTCGGACTATTTTTATGCTAACACATTTTCCAGTGATTTACTTCCATCCGAAAATTGACATTATTAAAGACTAAATTAAAACTCGACTCCTTCATAAAATTTGTATCCCTAGTTCTTTAGTTTAATCCAAATAAAAAATCACCTCATTTGGATGACTAAAGCAAAAGTTATGGCCGAAATACTTTCAGATCTTACTAATCCAAGACTGCACACTAAACCTGACTTCAAGTCAGAAATTGAAAGTCTTAGGGACTAAATTGAAATTCAATTCCTTTATATGACTTGTAGCCCTATGTCTCTATTTTATTTTGCAACAATAATCAGATCAATCAGATCTCCACAGATCAAGAATTTCTCATAAGACTGAACCATGTTAAAAAAATTATCTAACTCACTTTGATTCAATCAATAATCCTCCATTTAATCTCAAAAATCATACATTTCTTATGTTGATGTAGATAATTGTCTTAGGAATCCAAAGCTTTAAAAGCCAAGTCAATCGGATGTCGGACGGAAAAGATATAAGCAAAAGATTGAACAAGGGTCGGATTAGGGGAGGAGAATGACAAAAATCCCAAAACGACGTCGCACCATTTGCGCAGACGCTCGCCCTTGCAAGCATTCGCGTTCGCGAGATGCGAGCACTTACGCTCGAAAGGAGCGCGCACAATGCTCGCCCGTCTGATTTTCCTTTTTTTTCAAATATAAATATATATAAATAAAACTGAAATTTTAAAAATTCATAAATCTTGATCCCGAATTTCAAATTTGACAAATTTGGTATCAATAGAAATTTCAAAGGAAGCTCTACAACTTCCATTGAAGAACTCGAAAACTAAGTTTGTAACATCCCACCCTCAATTGGAAGGGTAGAATAGTAAATTGGCATAGGATGTGCTAGATTGGGATTTCATGGGACCGCCATGCATAATAGGATTGCTACATAGTCACAATTGTGCATGTGAATTTCTTGTACATGCATACATGACATTCCGGTTTCGTGCCTAAGATAATTTTATTGGGATTAGCGTGATTTTGGGTTTGGAAAATTATTCTGAAAAGTCGCCATAAATTGTTTTCTATTTTAAGGAATTTTAGAAAATTTTCTGGATTTTTAGGAGAAAATTTTTGTGGGAAAAATCGCCAATTGGTGAATCCACGATTTTGGTAGCGAAAATTACTACCCAATGATACTGTATTATTGGGTATATTATTTTGGGATTGAAATTAGGTCATTGGAATTGATTGGGTTAATTTTGGACTAGGTTTAATTGATTAAAGTATTAATATGTTGACTTTTCTTTCTACATTGTTAGACTAATGGCCTAAAGCCACCTAGCCTCTCATTAATGCATCCTTATCATCTCACCCACGGTTATCACCTTAGAAAAGAATGAAAACAAGCTTTAATTGCTTGGATTTTGTTTCCACCGAAAAAAACTCATCTCTTTCCCACCACCATCGATTTTCTTCTTCTCTTCTCTTATCAAACCTTCCTTAACTTTCTTCATACACTTAACTTACTTGCTTGCCTACCATGAAGACCACTCTCTTGCATAAGGTTAGAAGAAGGGGTTAGCAATTGTTAGGAAAGAATTGAAAAGAATTCAAGGTTGGAAGCTAATTAGGTAAGTTCTTTCATTAAGTTTTAAATGATGTTTTAAGTATGAATTTATTAAACATGGTAGGTAGAAACATTGAATGGGAGGTTTGGTGCATTTATTTTGCTCATGGATGCATTAAATTGATGTATATTATTGTTTGAAATGATGGGTATAAGGTTAGGTTGATGTAAGAATTGATAAAGTAGTAGGAATAAATGGTTTTAATTTGATTTGTGATTGAATCTTAATGATTGATGGTAATTAGACATGAAAAATTGAGTGCTGCAAATTTTGAAGTATTAGCTCTAGTACATGTATGAATGTGGTCAGACCTAATTTTGTGTTCATTTGGATGTTTAATGAGGCGTTAATGGCATTGGAAATGATAGAAACTAAGGTTGGACCAAATCTGGAAATTAGGAGTTTTAACCGATTGTACTGTTGTTAGCATAACTAATTGTATAGGAATGCAAATGAGGTGAGGTTTGTGGCCAATTAAACTTTAGGATGTTAGCTACATTTTTGTGTGAAATAGGTGTTGGCCAATTTTAATCTTCAGATGGTGAAATTTGGCTTGGAAAGTTACTGCCATTGACTGGAATGAATAGTACCCGAAACCACAACCTAGAGTTTTACTAATTTTTGTAAATTAATTGAGAAGGAATTGGAACAAATGGACAAAATGAAAGTTGAAGCCTATTAAGTTATATTTCCAATTCCACTGATTTTGCAATTTTTCGATATGTATAGTAGGAGTTATGGACTGATGACTATTGACTGTTTTCATGCATTGAATGAAACCTAGCTGGAATGTCAAATTTGGTGCACATTATGATTTTGAGCAATTTTAGTAATTTATGTGAACTGAATTGGTGTGGGTGATCTTCTGAAAATTTGTAGAGGAAGAAATTATCTTGAGAATGATATATGACATGTAATTTTTGGTTGTCATATTTGAGAGAAATGAATTTGTAAAAACTGAACCTGCATTAGGTTGTGAATTGTTGATCATGGCAGAAACTTGCATAACAGTTTTGAAATTATTAGAGATCGAATTGGTTGTTGAGTTCTTCATGAAAATTGAATTTTGAGATCTTATATTTTCAGGGATATAAGGTAGTGAATTTGGTGACATTTTTGGTAAGAGATATCTTGTTGTGAAATGTCTTTGTTCAGATTGGGAAAATTCGAGGGTCGATGCTTTGGTGAATTGTTTGACATAGTTAGCAAGTGAATCTGATTTTGGGTTGTCATGAAAGTTGTAGATAATATTGTGATCTTACTTCATTATTTATTGTGTAATTGTTGACTGAAGAATCAGAAGGTTAATGAATTTGCAATGTCTTGCATCTTGTTTTGATAGGTTTTGAGTAGGCGGTGGCTTTGACTGAACTTTTGACACCCTTATGGGTAAAATTGCTTGTTGGGGTCTTCATGAAACTTGTAGAGGGTTTCATTAACTTTCCAACAAGGTATATTTTTCATTTTTCTAAAATGTGTAGAAAGAGATATGATAGATTGAATTTCGGTTGGAAAACAGGAAAAAGAGAAGGAAATAAGGGCTATATATATATATTAATTGTTGAATTTTGGTTTCTTTCGTGAATAACTTTTCCGTCCGACGTCCGATTAACTTGATTCTGGAGGCATCGGATTCATAGAATATTGAATTTCATTTTTGAGAGATTCGGACTTTTTGGACGGGAAATTGACGTGGGTCTGGGTAAAGGTCTATTTAATCACTGTTTTGTTTAATTGGGGACCTATAGAGGTCCGAATTGCGCACCGTCAGCGCCAATAGGTTTCTAATTTTTAGACGGATTTTTTTATGATGGAAAAAAATGAAATTAGGGTCGGGAATTCATGAACATGCATATTTCACCTACATGTGCACAAATTGTATATTTAGTGACTCGTTCTTTCTTTGATTCTTATAGAGGCCCAAGTGGAGCGTCGTTCGACCGATGGGGCAGAAACTTCCCAGCATTAGCTCGGAAGTAATAGGTGAGTAACCTAGGTGGTTACCTCAATCTACGTGTCTACTGTGACTTATTTGCCCTACGGGGATTACTTGGATTACATGATTTTGACTGTAAATTACTGTTCATTGGGAATTCTAGACTGTTATGTAACTGTTCAATTGAACATGTGCACTCATGCACAGATGCATAAACTGATAAAGAATAAATGTGAACCGAGTCGCCATCGACATCGACATCTGCGAGCCTAGAGCTCGAAGGGAGATAATTCTCCCTAGACGCGTCTACTGACTACTGAACACTGCTAAAGAACTCGGTCACAATACTGTAATAAACTGGAAAAGAGTCACATGTGCATTGCATACTGGACTTAATATTTGACATGGTACCTGACTGTATGTATACTGTAATATGACTGTAACGATGTTTTGTTTACCGTGACTGTGTTGTATGTATACTGGACTTACTGTGATTGTATTAGCATTATAATTATATGATTACTGGATGCATACTGTATCATGTTTATGTGATGCATGAATTGGGAGAACCATCGATGATGGTTTCTCATTGAGTTCGCAAACTCATTCAAAATTGCAATCTATTTTTCAGGCTTAAGTGTAGACAGATAGCTCCCTCAGGACTGTAGAGCCGTGTACTGTGGATTGACGAGAGAGGCGATAGCTCAAAGGTCGGTCAGCTGGGCTTTCTTTTGGAGACTTATAGTTAGATATGTTCTTTGTACATTACTGTATGGTACGTAGTGTACGGTGTTTTGGAACATGTGCAGACTGAAAATACTGACAGTTTGTAAATTTCTGAATTTTGAGTGAATGAAATGAAATCCAATTTGGTTAAAAAAAAGTTGTTAATTTCTTCGTACTGCTTTATGATTGTGATGCCATGAGGAGTTTAGTGGTAGTTGTCAGTAGTGGTCTCTTATCGTAGGATATGTACCGGAATGACCTACGGGCGTTCCGGTGGGTACTCTATGGTAAGGGGGCGCTAAAAAGTTAGCCTGTAAAGGGGTCGAAATCCCAATCAAACTTTCTGTCCAAAATAATGTCTCCCAAAATAGTATCACAACTTCTAAAATTTTTATATTTTGGCTCCAAGGTCCAAACATGTCATATTTTATATAAATGCAAAGATAAAAAAGAAACCTACAACTTTCATGAAGGACAGAAAATCAATTTAGCTTCTAAGGGAGTCAAAAACCACTTCAAAGTTTCTGTCTACTAATGATCATGCCAAAACAATAACAGAAACTTCTAAATATCATAACTTCCTATTTCATGATCCGAAAATTCCATACTTTACATCAATGTAAAGATCAGAACTTATTCTAAAACTTTCATGAAGACTTTAAGAGCAAAAACAACCTCTATATAGATTAAAAAGTCAGTCAAAGTTACTGTTCAATTACTATCATCCTGAATAGTAACACAATTTCTAAAATTCATAACTTCTCATCCCCTTGTCCAAAAATTCTAAACTTTATATCAATGTAAAGATCAAAACAAAATCTTCAACTTTCATGAAGCACTTAAAGGAAATTTCAACCTATAACTAGGTCAATGTTTTAGTCAAATTTTCTGCCAGATAATTGGTCATCCTATATCACATCCAAACTTCCAAATTTCATATCTTCCAATATCCACAACCAAAAATAACATATTATACATCAATGAAAAGATCAAAACCTAAACTACAATCTTTAAGAAGACCCTTTTGTCAAATTCTAACTCTAAGAGGGTCAAAAACTTAGTCATAGTTTCTGCTCATAATGAAAATTTTGACAGCATCTCCCCTAAATTTACACTAGCCAAATTCTTCAATCTTCATCCTATTTTTCCAACACCTGCACAACACTTCAATTATTCACATCCAAACATAATAAACAATACCTCATCTTTTTATCAAACATATGCAAACACAAGGAAACCCAATTGTCTGTCATTATATCAAATGCTCATAAATTCATTTATACTTTTCATTCATTACAAAGAATCATGCCATATTTCCTCATTTAATTTCATTTTATAATTTCTAATTTTAAAGAAAAGTTCAAGGTCCAACAAGAGAAGTCATGGCTCAAAGGTCAGTCAACTAGGATTTTTGGATGGTTTAGATAGATTTGATATATTTTCCTCTTTCATTTAGTATTTATGTACTAGGTTTTTGATTGATGTACAGGTAGTAAGGGATGAAAGACATGTAGACTTTTAATTTTGATGGAATGAAATAAGGAAAATTTTGGTTTAAAAAATATTGTGATTTTTCTATTGATGCTTTATAGGTGAATAATGATATGATGCCATGTGAAGTGAATGTAGTGATCGAACGTAGCTCGCCTTTATCGTAAGATATGTACCGGAATGACCTCCGGACATCCCAGTGTGTATCATGCGATAAGGGGATGCTACATTTTAGTGGTATCAAAGCATGGTTGGCATCTGTTAAGACATATAGACTGTTAGGCATGAAATATCTTCCGAAATGCAGAAAATGATAGAAATTACTGTTTGTCATAGGTGATCCGCCCTAGGTGATCAAATTGAACAACCAGCTGACCAATGATCGATCGAAGCTAGTAGGGAGTCCTCAATGCCTCGATCTGAGGAATTGCGTCCTAGAGTTCCCGAAAGAAGGGAGGGGAGGTATGATAGGTTGCGTAAGCAGGGAGTTGTGGACTTCTATGGCAGCACAGACCCTGTTGAGGCCAAGGGATGGCTAGAGAGGACAGAAAGAGTATTTGATCAGATGCACTGCGAGCCTGATGAGAGGTTCGACTATGCAGTGTCTTTACTGTAGGGCTCAGCGTACTAGTGGTGGAAGACTGTCCCAGGTAGTACCACCCAACCCTGCCAATTGAAGTGGGAAGACTTTCTGAGGGTCTTCAAAGACAATTATATACCCAAGATCTATTTAGACATGAAGATGCAAGAGTTTCTGGAATTGAAGCAAGGTAGGATGTCAGTGGCTGAATATGAGGTACGGTTTAATGAATTAATGGGTTATGTTACTGCTCTGATCCCTACAGAAGCAGACAAGTGTAGGAAGTTCGAGAATGGACTTAATATAGAAATCAGAACAAGGTTGGCGCAGTCAAATATGGAAACTTTTATTGAGTTGAGACCTGCTTCAGTTAGAATTGAACAACTAATGAAGAAGAGAGAAGCTGAGACTGGGTAAGGGTCCATGGGAAAGAGACTTAGTGAGAGTTAGGGCAGTTCTGACAGGATTTTCAGTAAGCGCCAAAACAGAGCCTTCAGATCATCGGGTGGATCCAGGCAGTCAGGATTTGGGCAGAGACGCAGGTTTTCACAAACTGGCAGTGGAAGGGGTACAGAACAGAATCAATTTCCAGTTTGTGAGCACTATGAGAAGAGGCATAGTGGTGAGTGTTGGAAACTGACTGGAGCTTGTCTCAAATGCGACTCCATGGACCACCAGATCAGAGATTGCCCTGCTACTTTGGGAACTCAGTCTACTGTCAGTGGGCGATCTGGGAGTAACACTATAGTCTAACAGAGTAGAGGTGGTGGATCTGGACAGAGAGGCCGAGGTAGAGGCAGAGGGAGAACTGAGTGTTCTGTCATGAGGACTGAGGGGCAGGGCAGCCGACCGTAGTCCCAAGCTAGGGTCTATGCTATGACCAGGTAGGAGGCCCAAGACTCACCAGATGTGGTAGCAGGTGTGCTTCTTATTTATGACTTTGAAACATTTACACTGCTAGATCTAGGATCCACACACTCCTTTATCGCACCGCATTTGGCATGTAGACTGCATTGTGATAGGGAGTCACTATAGTATGGGCTAGAGGTGAGTACACCTCTAGGGCAATTTTCAGAGGAGCTAGTCAGGCAGTGCCAGCCCAGGTGATAATATTCATGAGTGCACTGAGGTTAATACAGGGAGGATGTGAGGCTTATCTCGCCCACATCATTAATACTAGAGCTGAGCAGAGTATTCAGGACATTCCTGTGGTTAGAGAATTTCTAGATGTGTTTCCCGATGAACTACCTAGTTTACCACCAGATCGGGAAACAAAGTTCACGATCAATTTAGTTTCAAGACCTGCTCCGATATCTATTCCTCCATATAGGATGGCAACTGTGGAACTGAAGGAGTTGAAGACTCAGTTTCGGGAGTTACTAGAAAAGGGTTTTAATAGACCCAATGTTTCACCTTGGGGAGCTCCAGTGTTGTTTGTAAAGAAGAAGGATGGGACTTTGAGGTTGTGCATCGATTATAGGCAGTTGAATTGTGTAACAGTGAAGAATAGGTACCCACTGCCTAGAATTGATGATTTGCTTGATCAGTTGCAGGGGGCTCAGGTGTTTACTAAGCTGGACTTGAGGTCAGGGTATTATCAGTTGAAGATAGCTGAGGTTGATGTATCTAAGAGTGCATTCCGGAGCAGGTATGGGCACTTTGAGTTTTTAGTGATACCGTTTGGGCTGACTAATGCCCCGACAGCTTTTATGGCCTTGATGAATAAGGTGTTTCAGCCCTACCTAGAGCGATTTGTGATTCTGTTTATTGATGATATCTTGGAGTATTCGAAAAGCAGAAAGGAGCATGATGAACATTTGAGGGTCATTTTGCAGATCATGAGGGAGAAGCAGTTGTATGCCAAATTCAGTAAGTGTGAATTTTGGTTAGATCAGGTTGTGTTTTTGGGACATATAGTGACTGGAGATGGTATACAAGTAGATCTGAAGAAGATAGAGGCAGTGATGAATTGCGAAGCTCCAAGAAATGTGTCGGAGATCCGAAGCTTCCAAGGATTGGCCGGATATTACCGGAGGTTTGTCGAGGGGTTTTTCCTGATCTCAACCCCTCTAACAAAACTTCTGAGGAAGAATGTAGTGTTCAGATGGAATGAGGAATGTCAGAAGAGCTTTAAGGAGTTGAAACATCGGTTGACTATTACACCGATGTTGACTATTCCATCAGGGATTGGAGGTTATGTGGTGTATAGTGATGCGTTGCATCAAGGATTGGGATGTGTACAAATGCAGCATAGCAAGGTGGTCGCCTATGCATTGAGACAATTAAGGTCTCACGAGATAAATTATCCAATACATGATTTAGAGCTAGTTGCAGTTGTCTTTACTCTGACAATTTGGAGACATTATTTGTAAGGAGAGACTTTCTAGATATTCACTAATCCTAAGAGTCTAAGATATTTGCTGAGTCAAAGGGAGTTGAACTTGAGTCAGAGGAGATGGATTGAGCTACTGAAAGATTATGACTGTACTATTGAGTACCACCCAGGGAAAGCTAATGTGGCGATAGATGCTTTGAGCAGAAAGTCTCACATCAGTGCAACTCAGATTCAGTTATCGAGGCTACCTAATTTGATACATTTGAGAGCTCTAAATGTGGAGTTGAATTTGGAGCAAGATAGGGCTTTGATTGCCACATTGAAACTTAGACCGATGCTACATGACAGAATCAAGAAAGTCTAGGGAAAAGATCCTGATATGATGAAGCTTATGGAGAAAGTAAAGGCAAATCCGAATTTTGAGTTTGAATTGAGGGATGAGACATTATGGTTGAGACAGAGGCTATGTGTGCCTAATGTGGATGATCTGAGGAAGGATATTTTGGAGGAAGCTCATATGGCCGCCTATGCTATGCATCCTGGTACTACCAAGATGTATAACACACTAAAGCAGCATTTCTGGTGGTCTGGAATGAAGAAGCACGTGGCAGAGTATGTATCTAGGTGTATGACTTGCTAGCAAGTTAAAGCTGAGCACCAGGCTCCAATAGGGAAGCTCCGTTCGTTGCCTATTCCAAAGTGAAAATAGGAACGAATCACTGTGGACTTCATCGTGGGATTGCCCAAGACTCTTAGGCAACATGATGCTATATGGGTCACAGTGGACCGATTAACTAAATCGGTCCATTTCTTGCCAGTGAGAGAGAATAACTCACTTGATCAATTGGCCCGGAAGTATGTGAATGAGGTAGTGAGACTACATGTGTAGAGCCCGGCCTCTACCGCCATCACTCCAGGTATTGTCATGGAATTGAGGATCCATTTCATACAAAATGATTTATAAAGCCCGAATTGAGGATTCAGAAATTGAGAACGTTAGGGAGGAATTGAAAATGGATCTACATTCCGAGTTCGAATTAAAAAATGATGCTTTGTAATTGAAATGAGAAGTATGTATACTCGATAGAGATGATTGAGCAAGGAAATCTTTAGAGAAAGCACAAATGATTGGGATTGTGAGTTGTTAACAGTCTTGACTGTTGTAAAGATGCTTAAAGCCTATAATTTTGGAGTTTATAAAAATATAGGATCAATGTACAGTTTGATTGACTTTAAGCATAACAAACATTATCGCGTTGATGTTATTAGAATATTGTATGGAGCATTATATAAAAATTAAATCTTTAGTTGGAAGAATAGGGCCAAAGAGGGTCGAAGGCCAAAATCGATTGGAGATGTTATTAATAAGGGAATTGACCTGTATTGGGAATTATATGAGTATGCTAAGAAATATAGATATGATTTGATATTGGTACTATTGCTACAAGAAGTGGAAAATTGTGAATAATTTGAAGTATACTGAAAATGAATGACTAAATGAACGATTGGAAGATAAAGTGAGTCTTTTAACTATGACCATTTGAGAGAAATACAAGTAAGTTACTTGGGAGAATGAGGAAAACATATGATAGCATTATCTCCATTTGTTGGATTTCTCAGGTAAGAATTTTGAGGGCGAAATTCTTTTAAGAGGGGGAGAATTGTTGGACCCCGAACTTTTCTATGAGCAAGGACTTTTAACCGAGGAATTATTGGCAAGTATTTATGTGTAAATAAGAGAGGAAATTATGAGATTGAAATGAAATGGAAAGAGATTGATTGAATCAAAAGTTATAGGATTTGGTTAAGGGTTATGAGTTGGATTATTTTCTGAACATGGTTCAGTATTTTGTGAAATTCGGGAGCTGTAGAGATCTGATTGAGTTGATTCTTGAGGAAAAATAAAATTGAGACATGGGGCTACAATTTGTCTGAAGGAAGTGAATTTTAATTTAGCCTTTAAGATTGTCAATTTTCGGATGGAAATGAAGTGCTGGAAAATGTGTTAGCAAAATGACAGTCTGAGATGTTCGGACCATAACTATTGAGTTAGTGCTCCAAATTAAATGATTTTGGTGTCATTAGAAATATAAGACATTAAGGAACATTTCTCTAGAAGGAAGTTCTAGCAAATTCCTTCAATTTGATTATTAGAAAAATGTTCTAAGTTAAGCATGATTTTATGATATTTTGAGACTTTGTCATATTTGATGACTTTGAGGAATTAATTAGCATGTTAAAGTGATTATTAGCATGTTAATGGGACTTAATTAGCATGTTAATTTGACTAAGATCATATGGCATGAATTAATTAAATTAAGGTGGAAAGATGAAATGAGGGGCAAAGTGGTCAAGCCACTTAAGCTTCTAAGGTTACAAGGCATATTAGTAAGGGCATTAGGGTCAAAAGACATGTGAGTTGGCTTTTTAAAGAAGAGACCCACGAAATTGAGAAGAACAAAAAAGAGAGGGAAAAGAGAGAGATGTCGTGGAAAGAAGAGAAGAAGGAGAAGAAATCGTGGAAAGCTAGGGAAAAAGGGAGATTTTTGTAGAAAAGAACAAGAAATTAAGGGTTTCAAGGTTAGTTTTTCATCTTTCCATCTTGTTTATTGAAGAAATAGGTTGTAGTTTTGTAATGGAGAAAACCCTAGAGAGAGAAAGTGGTTGGAGGACGAAGAAGATAATGAAAGCCATAGGGCTTTTGGGTTTCTAAGCTAGGTTTGGAGTTTTCTAACCTAGATTGATTATGGATGGGTTAGATTAGAGCTTGGTTAGGGTTATGGTGATTATGGAAAATTGGAGATTTTCCAAATAAATTGAAATTCATGAAATTGTGTTGTTGTGTTTAGGAGATCAAGAGGCCATTCAAGAACAAGAGGAAGGAAGTTATTGATTTTGGAATTTGCAAGTATAAGGTGGGTAAATTATTTATAGTTGTTGTGTGAGATGAGCAAAATGCATGATGTGTGAATTGTGTGCCAAATGACTTGATGGAATTATCGTCATGTTGGTATTTCATTATGAGGTATACCATTTTGATGAAACAATTGAATTGTGCTTATGTTATGTTATGCGTTGATGGATGCTTGACTTTTGACATGATTGTTATGCCATTGATTTTGTCATGGCGTTTTGTATAAAGAAAATTTTGAGATTATGATCAAATGGAATTGAGCATGATGATGTTATGCCTTGTATGATGGCATTTTGATAAAAATGGAAAGAATGATTGAATTGAACATAAGGTGTGATTATGTGCTTTGTGTGGGCAAGAGTGGAACCGTTTCGTAGTCACGTGCACGTCGAAGTAAAAGCCTTCTCCCGGCTGCCCGCTTGTGGCCCACGAGATCCGAAATGGACTCATTTAGTTCACGATGCAAACTTCGGTTTCATCGTTTTGAGTGATATGCTTGAATGATGAATTACATCAAATGTGTCATTTGTGATGATAGTATGAATTATGAAATATGAATCGTATTGTGAAGGTTGAATTGAATTGTCATTGCGATGAATATGCTTATATGAATGTTCATAAATATGTGTGACTGTGTGGCTCAACGCCAATGGCTATAAATGGTTTAACCACTGAGCTATGAAGCTCAACCCGTTTTTCCCCACTTGTCAGGTGCAGTGCAAGAAAGATTTAGCGATCTTTGCAAGAAAGTTGGACGACTTCGAGATAGATAGCCTTTGTATTAGGCTAGTTGAACCTTTGTATAGCATTCCCTTGTATTTGTTTTAAGCATTTTGATGTGTAATTCGTTTGTAAAGAAAGTTGTTCGAATGTTACATTGTTTAGTTATGAGATTGCAAAATTTGGGAATTTCCTTTGTAATTTGAATATTTCTTTTCAATGTTGAAACTCATGATTTGGAAATGAATTGAGAACTTGAAAAGTTCCTTTTGTACATTGTGTTATGTTTTCAAGGTTTGAACTGATGGATGTGTATAATTTATTTTTTGAGATTGCCTATTGTTGCTTAAGTTTAGGATAGCATGTTGGAGTTGGAAAGTTTGTGTATGAAGAGTATTTGGATGATTATGAAGTTGTTTTCCACTTGAAGGGTTGAATTTGGGGTGATTATGAATGTATATGGGGCTAGGATGGAGTTTGGAAGCATTGGAGAGGCTTTAGAAGGAGTTTTGGAGTGTTTGCTCCGTGTGTGTCCCAGTCCGTTTAACGGACCTTCTCAGATGGTTTTGGACACTTTGGACAGTCTGTGTCCGTTAAACGGACATGCTCGGGTCAGCTATAGTTTTTTGCAATTTTGACTAGTTTTGAGGTCGAATCTCGCTTTAAGGCCTCTAATACGAGTTGTAGATCTCGAGGTCTTCTTTCCAATGGTCTAAGAATGAAAGCATTTGGACATCTGTCTCAAAAGTTATTGCATTCGCGCCAAGGGAGGTATAAATCGATTTAGGGTTTAAACTTGGTTTATTCGTTTGGGAATAACTCCCTCATCTGACCTCCAATTGAGGTGATTTTTAAAGCTATGGTTTCCTAAGACATGTATCTTTTTCTCCATAAAAATTTGTATCATTTGGAGTTGAATTGGGAGAGTTTGCATTAAAGTAAGTAAGAGGTCGGTTAGGAGAGCATGTTTGGGATATGATCCCTTTTAGTTTTTTTAAGCATATCTTGAGTTGTATAACTCCGTTTGAGGTGATTCTTGCTTCAAATTAAACAAGATATTTAGAGCTATGATTGATATGAAGAAGTCAAATTGAAATCCCGATTTGAAGGTTTTCAAATTCTATTTGCAAATAGGAGAATTGAGTTTAAGCTTAGTGACTGATTTGTACGAGCACATCCTTGAGCAAATTGTGAGCAATTTTTGGGATGTTATGAAAAAAAAATAGTAATGAGTTTAAATTGATAATTTCTTTTAAGGGTTCAATGAAAGAACCTTTTTGAGGTAATATCCACACTCAAGGTTTCATGTTTTCGCAAGAGGGTTGGGTTCCGGAATCGAGGCCCAACAGAGGCTATGGCTCAAAGGTCGGTCAGCTGAGATTTCTTTTCGAGACTTATAGTTAGAACTGTTCTTTGTGCCTTATTGTATAGTACATAATGTAAAGTGATTTGAAGGATTGTCTAGACTGAAAATCTTGACGGCTTGTAAATTCTCGAGTTTGAGTAAATGAAATGAAATACAGTTTGGTTTTTAAAAAAAAGTTACCAAATTTCTGTTTTATTATTGTGATGCCATGGGGAGTTTAGTGGTGGTTGTCAGTAGTGGTCTCTTATCGTAGGATATGTACCGGAATGACCTACGGGCGTTCCGGTGGGTACTCTATGGTAAGGGGGCGCTACAACATGGGGTTCCAGTATCTATAGTATCAGACAAGGATCCCAGATTTACTTCAAGATTTTGGAAGAGTTTGCAGTCTACTATGGGTACTGAGTTGAAATTCAATACAACATTTCATCCTCAGACAGATGGACGGAGTGAGAGGACAATCAAGACTGTTGAGGATATGTTTAGAGCTTGTGTATTGGAGTTTAAAGGAGCGTGGGATCAGTACATAGCTTTGATTGAGTTTGCCTATAACAACCATTATCACAGTAGTATCGGAATGGCACCATACGAGGCATTGTATGGCAAAAAGTGTCGATCACCTCTATATTGGGATGAAGAGGGTTTGAGAATGGTTGAAGGCCCAAAGTTGATACAGGATACAGTGGATAAAGTGAAATTGATCCGGAGCTGAATTAAAGCGACTCAAGATAGGTAGAAAAGTTGTGTGTATCAGCATCGAAGGGATATGGAGTACAGTGTAGGAGACAGAGTTTTCCTAAGAGTGTCACCGTAGAGAGGAGTTTTGAGATTCGGTAAAAAGGGCAAGTTGAGCCCTAGGTACATTGGTCCTTATGAGATCATTGAGAGGATAGGACCTTTGGTCTATAAGTTGGCTTTACCGAATGAGATGTCTCAATTGCATAATGTATTTCATGTGAGTATGCTTTGAAGATACCGATCGAATCCGACACATGTGATACCGGCTCAGGAGATTGACGTTGCTAGTAATTTAAACTATGTTCAGTATCCGATCAAGATTGTGGGATCGCAGATCAAGCAGTTGAGGAACAGAGTCATTCCATTAGTGAAAGTCCTATTGAGGAACCACTCAACTGAGGAAGCAACTTGAGAAACAGAGGAGCATATGAGGAGACAATATCCTCACCTGTTCGAACAAACAGGTAAGAATTTCGAGGACGAAATTTCTTTAAGTAGGAGAGAGTTGTAACATCTCATTACCGGCGGGGAGGTTTGAATAGTAACTATGAGTGGTCAATGAGCGCTTAGAAATGCCTTTGCATGTTCATGCATAATATAGCATACGCATACACGTGAATAGTGAATTTTGCATATGAAAATGATTGTACATGCATTCATGATATTTCCCGGTATGATTGTTAATAAATGTGATTGTTATTGAAAAATGTGGTTTGTTTGTATGAAAAATTGAGTTGGAGAGGGTCATTGTGGATTTAGATTTTTTGGAGAATTAAAAAAAAAATTCTGAAAAATCGGGGTAAGTTTTGGACTAGAAAAAAATGTCAAGTGGAAAAACAATTGTTTAATGGTAGTAGAAATTATTGTCCGATGGCAATGGAAATTTTCCTAAATGACTTTAGGAATTATTAACAAATGCCATTGAAAATTTGAGAAAATTTTGGAGTAAAAATTGACATTTAGTTGGAAAGAAACCAAGTGAGTGCCTTAAAAGACATGTGGCAAGTGACAAGTGTCACTTGCCTAACCATGTCTTAAACCATTCTTTTATTAATAAAACCCACCCTTTTAGTATTCTTCCACGATGCTTTTACAATTTGAAGGCCAAATGAGTATTTTTATCATGTTTGCCTCTCCTTCTTCGTGACTTGCTCCCTCCTTCTCATCCATTTTCATTTTTCTTCATTCTCTTCCAACCTCATCAACGTTTCACCTTATTCCCATCTATCAATTGCTACTTCCATCTTGTTATTTCTTCAATTTGCCACAAGGAAAACCTAGTTTTTCCTCCTTCAAGATGATGAATAAGTGATGCTTGGGAGCTAAGGCTAGTGTTGTTTTTGAAGAAGTTGAAGTGAAACTAAGTAAGTATGCTTTTAATGTTATGGGTATTGGTAAAATGAAACTAGAAGGATGAGAAATGTAGGATTGATGAGTTGATTTTGTGTGTGTGTGTGTGGGTGACATGGATAAGGCAATAAATTTGTAAATGTCATGTTTTGTAATTGTGATCATTCATTATTGATGTATAATGTGTTTTAGAGGTGCTTTGGAAGTTAGATGTTGCATATGATGGAGTGAGGGAGAGTGTAGAAAATTATGATGAATGAGTGCATGTTGATACTATGTTTTAGGTTAATGTTCAAGTATAAGTCTTGAATTAGTTATGGTTGATATATTGAGTTAATTGAGTAGTTAATGATGAAAAAATGTAATGGAAGAGATAAACTAGGTAGAAGAAGAGTTGAAAATCTGGAAATTTGCTTTGAGTATGCTTCAATGTATTATCCATAACTCTTTCTATAGTTATGCAATTGAGATGATTTTTGGTTTAGATTAAACTAGAGGTGTTTGGCTACAAAACTTTTCCTGAAGGGTTTCCACATAAATGCTCATCCGTTCACCGTGGCAAAATATGAAATTTACCGCGACGAACTTCTGGACCGAGGACCCAATATTTATGATTTCATGACTTAAGAGTTAGACTCCAGAAACAAGGCCTATAGGTTATGGTATTGAAACATGAAGATGAAACGATATTAGTTTGGGTGTTTTTAATTGTAAACAACTCAAGTCTTGTGATATTTTGTAAGAGTTGGACTTCGAAAACGGGATCCAACAGAGTGACTTTTAAAATTATTTTATATGATTTGAAATTGTTTTACATAAACTAAAGGTTTTCACTGATCTTATATTCAAGGAGTGATAAATGTCTCGTCGAAGGTGAACTCAAGGAGCTCTGACTCGATCTGGCTCTCGCCAAGGGAGTTCGGATGAATCTTATGTCCCGCAAGATGTTAGGACACACCCTACTCCTGATTCTGAGGCACCTAATGTGCAGCATGAAGTGCCACCACCTCCTCCTCTTATGCCATCTATAGACCCACAGTTCATTCAGGCCTTTGCCCAGGCTTTCACATATGTCATGGCCCAAGGGTCATTGGTCCCGATACAGGCTCCAGTGGAGAGGAGTGGCCAGTATGATAAGCTCTGCAAGTATGGAGCTGTAGATTTCAATGGGATTACAAATTTCAAAGAGGCTGAAGCCTAGTTGAAGAGGATCAAGAGGGTTCTGATTCAGATGAAGTGCTTAGATGAGGAAAAGTTAGATTATGCAGTGAGCTTGCTACAGGGAGATGCATTTCATTGGTGGGAATCAGTGCCCCACAGTCAGGATATGCCTCCAGTGTTGTCATGGAGAGACTTTTTGGAAGCCTTAAAGAGGAAATACTTCTCAAGAGTCTATATCCAGGAGAAGGTTAGAGAATTTCTGAATCTCACATAGAGGGATACGAGTGTGAGTGAATATGAGTTGAAGTTTACCCAGCTGTCCCAGTATGCGGCCAACATTGTTGCTAATAAGGAGGATAAGTGTCGCAAGTTTAAGGGAGGTCTTCATTTGGGGATCAAGGAGAAAATTATGATCCACAACTTATGTGACTACCAACAACTAGTAGATGACGCATTCCAGGCTGAGAAGTTGGAGAATATCAGAAGTGAAGTAAACAGGAAGAGGAAGAGCAGGGAACAATTTTCCAAGAAGGGGGAGTACTCAAATGCCTGAGAGGGGTAGGAAGAGTTTCCACACACAGAGTGTGGTGGGGAGTAGTGCCCCTACTAGGAACAAGCATCCAAGGGCAGCTTCAGTGTAAGCCTTTACTGTGGGAGGCAATAGCAGGGTGGAGAAGAGCAGGAACATGAACCCCCAATGTGAGCATTGTGTGATGCTCCACAGGGGAGAGTGTTTCAAGTTACTTAGAGCATGTTTCCGAAGCAGAGAGAAGGGACATTTGATCAGAGATTGTGCCCAAGTAATAAGGAAAAAGGGGTCCCAGTTGCAAGCCCCAGGAGAGCAGAAACAGTAGAAACCATACCAGTCACAGAGGTGGGCCATTCTGGAGCTACAAAGAAGACTATTCCTCCAGGGAGGCCAAGGGGTCAGACACAGGCTAGAGTATTTGTTATGACTAAAGAGCAAGCTACAGTTGCACCTAAAGTTGTCACGGGTATGACTCGGTTATTTAATTTTGAAGTATATGCTTTGATTGATTCTGGCTTCATGCATTCATTTGTTTCTGCAAGCATGACATTGCATGATGTTGATCTGAGGCCTTTGGATAGTCCTTTAATTGTTAGTACTCCTCTAGGAAAGAATGTGATTATAAGTTAAGTTTATAAGGATTGTGGGCTTTTCATCGAGGGTGCTCAGCTGGTAGTGGACTTACTACCTTTAAATCTAAAGGCACTAGATGTCATACTAGGAATGGATGCCATGGAGAAGTATTATGCAAAGTTAGATTGTAGCCTCAAGGAGGTGGAACTTGACCTGGGCAACGGTGAGAAGGTAATTTTCAGAGGGGACAGGAAAACACCATCACCAAGGATTATTTCGGCCTTGTTGGATGACAGAATGATGGGAAAGGGGTGTGAACCCTTTTTAGCATATGATGTGGACACTGAAGCGAATGAAGGGAAGTTAGAGGATTTTTCAGTTGTGAAGTAATTTTCAGACGTGTTTCTAGAAGATTTACCTGGTTTGTCATCGACGAGGGAAATCGAGTTTACCATCGACTTGATTCCCGAAACCACACCCATCTCTATACCACCTTATAGAATGGCTCCAACTGAGCTGAAGGAGCTTAAGAAACAGTTGGAGGAACTGCTAAGAAAGGGGTACATAAGACCGAGTTCGTCACCTTGAGGAGCGCCAATTTTGTTTGTTAAGAAGAAGGATGGAACATGGCTTATGTGTATAGATTACTGAAGACTTAACAAGGTGACCATAAAAAACAAGTACCCTCTACCCCGAATTGATAATCTGTTTGACTAGCTGTAGGGAGCAAGGGTCTTTTCTAAGATTGATCTCAGGTCAAGCTATCATCAACTCAGAATCAAGGCGTCTAATGTAAGCAAGACCGCCTTTAAGATCCGATATGGGCATTAGTAGTTTCTAGTCATGCCATTTGAACTGACCAATGCTCCAACTGCTTTTATGGATCTTATGAATAGGGTCTTCAGGGAGTATCTGGATCAATTTGTCATAGTGTTTATTGATGATATTCTAGTGTATTCCAAGAATGAAGGGAAACATGAGGAGCATCTTAGGATTGTGTTGCAGACATTGAGGGGAAGGGAGCTCTATGCCAAGCTCAGCAAATGTGTGTTTTGGCTTCATGAAGTGATATTCCTTGGGCATGTGATTTCGAAAGATGGGATATAGGTTGATCCAAGAAAGGCTGAAGCAGTGGTGAATTGGCATGCACCCAATGTTAGTAGTGTGCCCTAGGCCAATGGATATTTGTGATTCATGTATTAACATTATGACTTGTTAATAATATATTATGAGGTATTCCTTTCATATATGCATGTATTTCGTTTATGTAATGTGATTTACATTCCATGAATGGTATTAGACTTATGTCATCAAGTATGTGACTTGATAGTAAAACCATAAGCGTTATAACACTATTCTAGACTATCCCTGGTCGATCATTATTGGTGGAACAATAATGAATTAAGACTAGTATATGTTCTGATTGATGATCACGTTTTACTGATCATGGATATGAGATATCAAATCAGAAACATAGATATATGTTAGAGAACATATATTGGACTGACCCATATAAAGAATACTACATGGTTTCATGTCATTAGTGATTCTTTATATGGTTTGACTTTAGTCCTTTGACCTGAAGTCATCATGGTTCCCTACATGAGGAATTCGATGTTTTGATATTAGACTAAGTTATTTTTAACCAAATAACAAATAGTCTCATGTTGGACATCAAATGAATCATGCGAAGGGATGTGAATGACGTAGATGGGATTTGTACCTCTCTTAAGTGAGAGAGATATCATTTGGGCCTCTTGACAAGTGTGACTGAAGAAATGCATGGCCGTGCTCAAATGAATTGATGAAGAGTCATCAATGTCATTTGTTATAACAGTGAACTTGGGGATCAAGAAACTATGATTAATCAAAGGTTGACATGTACCATGCCTTGTGATTAATCTTGATATCGTGTTACAAAAGGACTGAGCCTATAATCATAGTTACAGGTTAAATAGGATTATCGATCCTCATTTGATTTGGGTAGTCATAATGCCTTGCTAGAGGCCGCTTATGACTTATGGGCTTTGAAGTGTGATCAAGCCCATTGCCAACATCAAATGAGCCTACAGGGTTGCACACAAAGAGTTATGTGATCTGGGCTTATTCTCTTGGGCCTAATTTATTAGGTTTTGAATAAATATATGTAGATATATTTATTGGGCTAGATTAAATTAAGTTGTCGGGCTTTTATTATATATAATATAATGGGTCGAAACTTAATGGGGCCTAAATGGGATTAGGGTTTCTCTATAAATAGAGAAGCTTAAGTCTCATTAGGTTAAGGAAGTGACTCTATTGTCAAGAAACCCTAGCCGCCATCCGAGAGAAAAATCGTGCGGCGTTCGGAAGAGTTTCAGGACGTGCTAGCACACAACAGCCGCAGCCCGGAACATGCATACTCGTGTGGATACCGGTAGAGGGCATTCGCGATTGCAGTGTCTTGGAATCCGAAAAAGAAGCAACCTATTCACGAAAACAAGGTATTTTCGTACATCCTTGGTATTTTCGATTATACATCATGTTTTTGTATGGTTTTTCCGCAGTGTATTGTGAATACTCAGACCGTACGCGATCTAACAGTGGTATCAGAGCCAGGTTCTTCTGTATAATCGTTAATATAAGTGTTTTGATTACATGTGTTCACGATTTTGGCTTCTGTATAATCAAAAATATGCATGTTTGGATTACATGTGCTCACTGTTTTTGGTTGCGTGATACGAAAGTGTTTTTATTTCATGCATGTTCTTTTCGGATTTGTTGATTATCTTGGTACTGATGAGAATATATGACAAGCATAAAGGGTTTGACCAAAAGGTGGTGGTTGCTAGGGTTTCTACCATGTAAGACATGGATGTGGAATAGGAAACCGCAAGTATCCATGTTGGACAAGGATACTCCAGTCGACTATCATCTCTTCCAGTCGACTAAAAGCGTTCCAGTCGACTGATCGGAGAATGGAGATGAGTGTTTCAGCAAAAACGTTTGTTCCAGCCGACTGACATTGGTTCCAGTCGACTAGCATAAGTCGACCAGTCGACTATCATCTCTTCCAGTCGACTAGAAGCGTTCCAGTCGACTGATCGGAGAGCGAAGATGAGTGTTTCAGCAAAAACGTTTGTTCCAGTCAACTAACATTGGTTCCAGTCGACTAGCACAAGTCGACCAGTCGACTATCATCTCTTCCAGTCGACTAGCACAAGTCGACCAGTCGACTATCATCTCTTCTAGTCGACTGACAAGCCCAGCAAGGGGCGGCTTCCCCTACGCTTGTTTGTTCGTTATGTGTTATATATTCTGGGTGATGTTACATGTGTTTATTTATATTTTTTGAATATTTATATTCATGTGTAAGTTACTATTCTATATTTCTATAATATATATACTCAAGTATGTTGTAGTATAGGATTAGAAATAGCATAGTACAAACACCCTTACTAATAGGATTAGTAGCCTTCATAATGTACTAAGAACGACCCTCTTCGTAATTTCAAGTTTATATGCCTTCCATAAATCTTTACCAATGTTTATCTCTAGCTTATCCTTATGTGGGTTTTTTGCCAAAGCAAGGCATGTAGGGATCATCTAGGGAAGACATTTGAATAATGGTGCTATTCATAGGTAAAGTATGGTTAAACTTGACTAAGCTATCAAAACGGTTTTGGGCTTAGGGCATAAGATTGGGTTTTTACATACATGCAGTACATAAGATGTATTTTAACATAATCCCATCAAGAGTTACATGTGATGTAATTGAAAAGATTTTTCTATCCAAATAACTAAGTTTTGAGTGTTAAGCCAAAGCTTTCTTAGGACTTAGTGAAATATGGATCTTGTTTCTCCCATTTTTCAATTGAGAGTTATTTATTTGAGTGGGAGCTAATACCTCATAATATATGAATGTTGACCTTTATTGCATAATTTTTGTAGATTATGGCTACTCCATCCACAAACCTTTCTATGCGATCTATCTTAGAGAAAGAAAAGCTTAATGGAACAAATTTCGTAGATTGGTATAGGAACTTGAGAATTGTTCTCAAGCAAGAAAGAAAGCTTTATGTCTTAGAAGAGCCATCCCTGAGGAACCAACAGCAAATGCACCTAAGGCTCAAATGGATGCTTACACGAAGCATATCAATGACTCTACGGATGTGTCATGCCTTATGTTAGGCGCCATGATCTCTGACCTTCAGAAGGATTTAGAGGAAATGGAAGCCTATGACATGCTTGCTCAACTGAATGCTATGTTTCAAGAGCAAGCACGCCAAGAGAGGTTTAGAACCACTAAGGCAATGTTAGTAGTGTGCCCTAGGCCAATGGATATTTGTGATTCATGTATTAACATTATGACTTGTTAATAATATATTATGAGGTATTCCTTTCATATATGCATGTATTTCGTTTATGTAATGTGATTTACATTCCATGAATGGTATTAGACTTATGTCATCAAGTATGTGACTTGATAGTAAAACCATAAGCGTTATAACACTATTCTAGACTGTCTCTGGTCGATCATTATCGGTGGAACAATAATGAATTAAGACTAGTATGTGTTCTGATTGATGATCACGTTTTACTGATCATGGATATGAGATATCAAATCAGAAACATAGATATATGTTAGAGAACATATATTGGACCGACCCACATAAAGAATACTACATGGTTTCATGTCATTAGTGATTCTTTATATGGTTTGACTTTAGTCCTTTGACCTGAAGTCATCATGGTTCCCTACATGAGGAATTCGGTGTTTTGATATTAGACTAAGTTATTTTTAACTGAATAACAAATAGTCTCATGTTGGAAATCAAATGAATCATGCGGAGGGATGTGAATGACGTAGATGGGATTTGTACCTCTCTTAAGTGAGAGAGATATCATTTGGGCCTCTTGACAAGTGTGACTGAAGAAATGCATGGCCGTACTCAAATGAATTAATGAAGAGTCATCAATGTCATTTGTTATAATCAGTCAAATTGGGGATCAAGAAACTATGATTAATCAAAGGTTGACATGTACCATGCCTTGTGATTAATCTTGATATCGTGTTACAAAAGGACTGAGCCTATAATCATAGTTACAGGTTAAATCGGATTATCGATCCTCATTTGATTTGGGTAGTCATAATGTCTTGCTAGAGGCCGCTTATGACTTATGGGCTTTGAAGTGTGATCAAGCCCATTGCCAACATCAAATGAGCCTACAGGGTCGCACACAAAGAGTTATATGATCTAGGCTTATTCTCTTGGGCCTAATTTATTAGGTATTGAATAAATATATGTAGATATATTTATTGGGCTAGATTAAATTAAGTTGTCGGGCTTTTATTATATATGATATAATGGGCCGAAACTTAATGGGGCCTAAGTGGGATTAGGGTTTCTCTATAAATAGAGAAGCTTAAGTCTCATTAGGTTAAGGAAGTGACTCTATTGTCAAGAAACCCTAGCCGCCATCCGAGAGAAAAATTGTGCAACGTTCGGAAGAGTTTCAGGACGTGCTAGCACACAACAGTCGCAGCCCGGATCGTGCATACTCGTGTGGATTCCGGTAGAGGGCATTCGCGATTGCAGTGTCTTAGAATCCGAAAAAGAAGCAACCTATTCACGAAAACAAGGTATTTTCGTACATCCTTGGTATTTTCGATTATACATCATGTTGTTGTATGGTTTTTTCGCAGTGTATTGTGAATACTCAGACCGTACGCGATCCAACACCCAAGACAGTGACAGAGGTGAGGAGTTTTCTGGTCTAGCAGGATATTATAGAAGATTCGTTGAGGGGTTATGATAACTGCTCCGATGACGAAGTTATTGAGGAAGAATCAAAAGTTTATCTGGAGTGAGGAATGCCAGAAAAATTTTAAGGAGCTCAAGTGCAGATTAACAAGTGCTCTAGTTTTGATTTTGCCTGTGGGAGATAAGGGTTACACAGTATACAGTGATGCTTCGAGAAAGGGTATAGGTTGTGTGTTGATGCAAGAAGATAAGGTAATAGCTTATGCCTCACAACAACTAAAATCTTATGAACTGAATTACCCAACCTATGACCTGGAATTAGCAGCAATAGTTTTTGCATTGAAGATTTAGAGATATTATCTGTATGGGGCTCAAACTAGAATTTACACTGATCATAAAACTTTTAAGTATTTGTTGAGCCAAAAGGAATTAAATTTGAGACAAAGAAGGTGGTTAGAGTTGCTTAAGGATTATGACCTGTTGATTGAGTACCATATAGGAAAGGCGAATGTGGTAGCGGATGCCTTGAGCAGGAAATCCTCTATAGCTTATGTTCAAACAGTTTACCTACTGCTATTGGAGGAGATGGCTAAGCTTAGGATAAGTTTGAAATAGGAAGAACCTGAATGTATTATTGCTACTTTCAGAGTGAGACCAATACTCGGGGAGAAAGTTAAGGAGTTACAAGCACAGAATGCAGAATTGAGTAAACTTCGAGAATAAATTCAGAATGGAAAGAAATCTGAAGTGGTAGTGAGGGATGATGGACTTATGGTCGTAGGAAATAGACTTTGTATTCCAGATATCAAGGAGGTGAAGGATGAAATACTAGATGAGGCACACAATGCGTCTTATGACATGCACCCAGGTAGCACCAGGATATACAGAGATTTGAAAGAGCATTTCTGGTGGAAAGGCATGAAGAGAGATGTAGCAGAATATGTAAGTAAGTGCCTAGTGTGTCAGCAAGTCAAGGCTGAACACCAGGCACCTTCAGGCAAGTTAAGGCCATTATCCATTCCTAAATGGAAGTGGAAAAGGATAACCATGGATTTTCTAATGGGTTTGCCCAATACCAGTAGGAAGCATGATGCTATCTGGGTTATTGTTGATCGGTTAACGAAATCAACCCATTTTTTGGCAATTAAACAGCTGAATTCTCTGCATGTTCTAGCAAAGAAGTATATTGATGAGATAGTGAGATTGCATGGGGTTCCAGATTCTATAATTTCTGATAGGGATCCTCGATTTACTTCGAGATTCTGGGGAAGTTTACAAGAGGCTTTGGAAACTAAGATGAATTTTATCACGGTTTTTCATCCCCAGACAGATGGTCAATCTAAAAAGACCATTTGGACCCTTGATGGAATGCTTAAGGCATGTGTGATGGATTTCAAAGGAGCTTAGGACGAACATTTTCCATTGGTCGAATTTGCTTATAATAATTCGTACCATTTGAGCATTCAGATGGCTCCATATGAAACACTGTATGGAAGGAAATGTAGGACTCCGATATGTTGGGATGAAGAAGGAGAGAGGAAACTAATAGAGCCGGAGTTACTTCAGATGATAGTAGACAAGGTCAAGTTAGTTAAGCAAAGGCTTAAAACGACTCAGGATATAATGAAAAGTTATACTGATGCATACTAGAAGGAGATGGAGTATGAAATCGGTGAGAAAGTATTTCTTAAGACGTCTCCTTGGAAAGGAGTCATGAGATTTGGCAAGAAGGGTAAGTTGAGTCCGAGATATGTGGGTCCCTATGAAATTTTTGAGAGGGTTGGACCGCTTGCCTACAGGTTGGTGCTGCCACCAGAATTGTCACAGATACATGAATTCTTTCATGTATCCATGTTGAGGAGGTATAGGTCGGATCTCTCCCACATGATTTAGACTACTGAGGTTCAGTTGAGAGATGATCTGAGTTATAAGGAGATTCCAGTGGAGATTTTGGACTTCAAGGAGAAGGTCCTCAAGAACAAGACAGTTCAACTAGATAAGACTTGTGAAGAAACTATTCTATGGAAGAGGTCACATGGGAGCCTTTGGAAACCATGAGGGAAAAGTATCCATAACTCTTCAGTGACTCAGGTACGAATTTCAAGGACGAAATTTTTTTAAGAGAGGGAGAATTATTGGCCCCTAAATTTTTTTCTTGAAAAATGAGCATGATTAGATTAAGTTTGGGATCTTGCTAGATTAGTTTATGTTGGAATTAATTAGCATGTTA
Source organism: Erythroxylum novogranatense (assembly GCA_029891385.1). Classification (NCBI taxonomy): domain Eukaryota; kingdom Viridiplantae; phylum Streptophyta; class Magnoliopsida; order Malpighiales; family Erythroxylaceae; genus Erythroxylum; species Erythroxylum novogranatense. Next base: position 71,608,172 of record CM057225.1, on the reverse strand, counting down.
AAGTTAATGAGATTATGTTACATAGGTCAATTGGATTAAAGTTAAAGTGATAAGTTGCATAAGGGGTATTTTAGGGAGATCAATTAAGTGGGAAGGTTTTAAGGCTTTAAAGGGGGCCAAAATGGGAAGAGGAATTTATTGGCATGCATTTTAGAAGTCAAAAACATTGGTGAGGAAGAACAAAATAGAGAAAACACAAAAATAAGAAAGAAGGTAGAGAGAGTGTCTTGGGATTAGAGATAGAAGAGAGGTTTGAGCTAGGTTTTGATTTTTCTCAACCTTCAAAAGGGATTTTGAGAGTGATCAAGAAGGGAAAAATATAAAGAAAGATAAGAGCCTTCTTTTGAACTAAGCATTTCTTCATTTGGAGAAGATTTGAGGTAAGAGCATTTTAAGGCTTCAAATTTTTGGAAGGGGTTTTGGTTTCAAGAGCTTAGAAAATGCATGGGTTTAAGAGTTTTAGAATCAATTTATACATTAGTTTCTTTGGGTTCTCATCTAGAAATCTCTATTGATTTGGGGATTTTATTTATGTTAAAAAGGGAATCAAGAAGGACAAGAGGAGCAAGAGGAGAGGCACATTTGAGCAAATTACCAACAAGAAATTCAAGGTGGGTTACATTTTTATAATTGACTAATAAGCCATAAATGTTTTCTTTCAAGAGAAGTGAAATGAATGTTTTCAACTACTTCCAAATGTACATTTAATTTTTCTTTAAATGCTTTGAGAAAGTGTTGCATATTCTGTGCATAAATTTTGTAAATGAAAAATGAAATGATTTTGAAAAGATATCATGTCATTAAAAATCAAGTTTTTGATCGAGTTCCAATTTGGGCAACAAGTTTACAAGTCATGAAATTACATGCTATGTGGGTTCTTGGTGATCCCCTAAGTATGTCAAGTGCACTTGTCTAAAGGCTTCTCTTGCCTGCCCGCTAGTGGCATGGAGCTCCTTCATGGACTTCCATAAGTTTACGGCTATGTAAGACCGTTATGTGAAAATGTGTAGTAAGTTCTATTTTAGATCCACCCGAGCCAATTTGATGTGTTTGGTGTGTTCATGATATATTAACAGAAGTGATGTATCCATATTATGCATTAATGTGAGTTTTTGCAATGAAGATGATTATTTCAATGGTTTTTGCTTGTTACCGATTATAAGATTGTTAGCTATGGGCTTTAAGCTCAACCCCCAATCTCCTCCCACACATTCAAGTGATGAGCAGGATATCGAATAGGTCAAAAAGGGCAAGGTAGTTTTCGTAGTTTTGATTATTTTGTATTTGAAACAAGTTTGTAAAGCAAGGCTTTAGTTGCAATTTGAGCAAATCATGTATCTTTTGTATTTTAAGATTTTGATGTATTAATGTATTTGTAGCTTGAAATGCACATTAAAGCTTTGTAAACCTTTTATCTTTTGATGTAAATGGAATATGTTTGCATATTTACTCATGACTATCTAAAGTTGGTACGTTGAAATTTTTCAAGTTTCACAAAGGAAATTTTCATTTTTTGGCTTCAGGAAAAAATATTGGTTAATCTAAGTTGATTTAGGCAAATGAGTCTTCTAGTAAGTAGTAAGTCTTTCTTTTATCTTTCCAGCGGTATTTAGTATGAAAATTTTGGACGTCTGAGCTGAGAGTCATGGTCCTTATAAGGGAAGATATGCAAGAGAGGAGTTGTATCTTCTGCCTTCTTGCTTCTTCTATGATGACGTCATCTCCTTCTGTGTTTCCTTTATGATGATGTTAGCTTCTTTTGTGTTTTGTATCGTTTGTGGTTTGCTTCTTCTACCTTTTTGCTTCTTCTGTGATGACATCATCTCCTTCTATGTTTTTTTTGTGATGGCGTCATCTTCTTCTGTGTTTTATATCATCTGTATTTTGCTTCTTCTGTCCTTTTTCTTCTTTTGTGATGAAGTCATCTCCTTTTGTGTTTTCTTTGTGATGATGTCATCTTCTTCTGTGTTTTGTATCATCTGTGTTTTACTTCTTCTGCCTTTTTGTTTCTTCTGTCTTTTTCTTCTTTTGTCTTTTCGCTTCTTCTATCTTTTCGCTTCTTCTACCTTTTTGCTTCTTATATCTTTTCGATTCTTTTGTGTTTTTTTATCTTCTGTGTTTTGCTTCTTCTGTTCCATTTCTAACCCCTTCAGAAGATAGAATTTAACCTCAAGGTCTTCCTCAAAGTTGTAGGTTTCAAAGTCTTCTTTGAAATCATCTTAAGAGAATATTAACCCGATATCCCTAATGACAGTTTTGCCAATTGTCCCAAGGTTGGAGCAAAATGTTTAAGATTGATTTCTGTTCAGATATAGTAAAAGTAGGTTGTCCTGGTGGGGGCACACCACCTTTGCGGGATACGTGTCCAGATGTCACTTAGGATGTCGAGCTCGTGACTCACAAGGGCGGGGTGCCCAACAAAATTCTTCATTTGTGACATAGAAGAGAATAGAGTTGGGTATATGGAAAAAAATTTGGAATTTAAATAAATATTGTATTATAATAAGGCTAAAGCTAAAGAAAATACAAGAGTGAATAACACCAAAAAGCAGTAAGGTTGATCCAGTGAAGGGAGCAAAAAAATCAAAAATGGAAAGCCAACATAAGGTTGAATTTACAAGTCAAGTTTAAATGTATTACTATCCTAGTTAAAAGCAAAGACTACAAACGTCTGAGATCTCATGGATGAAGGCTTGGCTAACTTAGCAAGAGTAATTATTTCTACTAGTAACCATCTTTATCATTTAGATTTTCCTTCATAAGTTCCATCTAAAGGCTAAATTAGAGAACAGGGATAAACAAGATCCTCTAACCAAAGCCATTTCCTAAATCATTAAGATGTTTTTTAAAAGCACAAAAATTAACATCCGTATTAGTGCTCTTAAATACCTTTTGATTTCTTTCCCACCATAAACTATACGTTGTGTAACCTGGAGCAATTTAGAGGAGCTTCAAATCATTCTCATTAATATGATTAGGGTGAAAATCATATTATATGATCTCCCTCCTTTCCCCGCAAGGAACTTTATATCTTATGAGGTCCTCAAGCTATAACACTATAGAGTAAAAGTAGTTAAAGAATAGATGATTTATAGGCTCAAGACATGAGAAACACAACTTACAAGTGAGTTTCAGTTGGGGGATGGAGTCATATTTCACTCTGATAATGGTAATAAGCCTCTGCTTTCCTATTACCCAAAACATAAAGGACATTTTAGGAGCTGGGAGTTTATTCTAAACCAATTTGGACTAACTAACTTTAGGGATTGAGTTCCTTAATAAGTCTCTACATGACTTAATAGTGAAAAATATTGAAGTATATCTTAACCACCTAGATTTGTATTCTTTATTGGGGTTAGGGATTGATAAACATTTAATAATCTATATTTTTATGCCCATATTTGGTGTGTTTTGCTTATTATTTAAGAGTTTTATGTTATTTTTGGTACTTGTTTTATTTCAAGTGTGTTTTTATGTCTTAATTGCCTTTATGGATCAAAAGTAGAGAAATTTGGATGAAATTGAGACAAAAACAAAAAAAATTGTAGCTATTTTAGAGTTATACGCTCGGGTGATGATGACTTACACGCTTGTGTGAGTAACATACACAATTATGTAAGGGACCAAGTAAGTGACTGTGAATGTGTAAAGCTTTAAAAATGTTATTTTTTTCTCGTGTGAAGATACATGCTCGTGTAAGTCGTATACATAACCATAACCCTTGCCAATGTAAGCTCTTCGAAATGTGTAAATTTGCATTTCTAAATTTTTTTTAGACACACAATGTAACATCCCATCACCGATGAGAAGGGTAAATAGTAATTTGGAATAGTTTATGAGTGCTTAGAATTGTCTTGATATGTTCATGTATATACATACACGTGAATAGTGAATTTTGCACATGTAAATGAGTGTACATGCATTCATGACATATCTCGGTCTATTTGGTCATAAATGTAATTGATATGAAAAATGTGATTTGTGTACTTGAAAATTTAGTTGGAGAGGGTCATTAAGGTTTGTGAATTTTTAGAAAATTTTCTAAAAATTTCAGAAAAATTTTCGGATTAAGAAAAATGCCAAGTGGCAGACTGATTAGTTTCCGGTAGTAAAAATTACTGTCCAATGGCACTGGAAATTAGATACATGAATTTAGGAATTATTGATTTGAGCCATTGAAATTTTGGGGAAAATTTGAAGTAGAAATTGAATTGTTATTGGAAAGGAAATAAAAGAGGGCCTAAGCATATGACATGTGGCAAGTGACACTTGTCACTTGCCTAACATGCCACCATGTGTACTTAGGTTAAATAAAAATCAACCTCCTTTTAATCATTTACGATGCTTCTTCTTAAAAAGGGTTAAAGGTGATTTAAGTGGAAGTTTCTCCATCAATCTTCGTAGCTTCTTCTCTCCCTTGTGTTTTCTTGAATTGTGACCATCCTTCTCACTCTCTTTCTCTTTGCTTGCTCTTCTTTGTTCATTAAAAATTCAAACCTAAGCCTTGAAGGTTGATGATCATGTATGGTGTTGGGAGGTAGAGAATTTGTTGTATTTTTGAAGAGTTGAAGAAGTGGAAGCTTAAGTAGGTAAGAATTGTGTTTTATATCATGAATTGTTAGTTAAAAGAATTAATTGTGATGTTATGTGAACTAATTTCATGGGAATTGTGTTTTGATTGTATGGGTATGAATTCATGTTTGATTGAGGATGAATGATGTTGAAGGTGATGTACGTAAATTAGAGTTGTTTTGATTGAATATAAGGATGTTAGATGAGTGTATAAAAAGGAAAATGATTGAGTGTGTGTTGATGCTATGTTGTAGGTTAATGTTCAAGTAGAGGTTTTGACTTTGTTGTGGTTGAAATATTGAGTGAATTGAGTGGTTATAGGTGAGGAAATGGTGTGGAAGAGGTGGGAGAAAGGTTAGGATGATAATCTGGAAAATTTGACTTGTGCATGTTTAAATGATTTTGCCATAACTCTTTATATGGTTATGCAATTGAGATGAGGTTTGGCTTTAATTAAACTAGAGTTGTTTGGCTATAATTCTTGTGAAGGAAGTGATGTTTAATTTTGGCTTGAAGAGTTCCAAATTTGGACTAGAATGTGAGAAAGGGTGTAGGGATGAACAGTAGCTCGAAAACTGCATTTAGTGATATGAAACTTTGGGAATTTTTCTGGGTTGATTTAAGCAGATTTTGCTAAAGGGGTCTCATGAAAGTTATAGATTTTCTTGTTAGCTTTCTATCTCTACAAATTATGACATTTTTCGATATCAGGGTTGAAAGTTATGATCTGTTGACTTTAGGATGTAATCCAAAGATTAATGTGCTTTGTTGTGAAAATGCCTATAAGTGTAGGTTTTGTGGATATTGTGCTTTGAGGCAAATTCTGGACTGTTATGGTTAGAATTCGATCAAGTAGCCTCATTGAAAGTTATAGAGGACCTTCTTATCTTTGTAATGATGTATAATATGCCATTTTTGGATGTAGGAATTGTAAGGTATGAATTTTTGAAGTTTGGATGTGGTTTAGGGTGAAATTATGTGGGCAGAAACTTTGATTGAGATTTTGACCCTTTTAAAGGTTGAATTTGCTTCCAAGTTCTTCATGAGCATTTTAGAATGTGTTCTGATCTTTTCATTGATATAAAGCTTGGAATTTTTGGCCAATGGAGTAGGAAGTTATGATTTTTAGAAGATGTGTTTTTGTTTAGGATAACATTTACAGGATAGAAATTTTGATTGAGATTGTGACCCATTTAAAGGTTGAAATTACTTTTACGTGCTTCATGAAAGTTGTAGAATGTGTTCTGATCTTTCCATTGATATAAAGCATGTAATTTTTGGCTAATGAAATAGGAAGTTATGATTTTTGTAAAGTTGTGTGATTGGTTAGGACGAGATTTACAGGATAGTAACTTTGATTGAGATTTTGACTCCTTTAGAGGTAGAATTTGTCTATGATCCTTTATGGAAATTGTAGGGCTTTTCTGTGATCTTTCTATTGATACCTAATTTGTTAATTTTGGACACTTGTGTGAAAAGTTATGTAATGTAGAAGAAGAGAGGAAAAACATGTGAAAAAAAATCGATTAGGCAAGAAAGCTGGCCCTCGCGAGGCTCTCGTAGTGCGCTTGCCCTCGTGAGTGGCCAATTTTTTTTTCCAATTTGACCTTTTGCCCTTCTTTTACGTATAACTTTTTCATTTGACCTCCGATTGACCTAATTTTTGAAACGTCGGATTCCTGAGACATTTAGCTACCTCTCCATGCAGATTTGTGATCTTTTTTTAGATTAAATTGAAATTGATGGATTGAATCGAAGTGAGAGGGTCAATTATAAGAATATGAATTGATTTTTTTTGGACACACTTCAGTGATTTGACAATAATTGGACTTATAGAAATCCAAATTGAGTAATTTTGGTATCTACGAATTTCTAAAATTTAAGGTAACATTTCTGATGAAATTTATGGAATGATATCAGGAATGTCACGAACATGCATTATACACATTTTAGTTCTTGCATGTGCATTATTATACATTTCTGATTGTACAATTTGTAATATATATGTATTTTAATTGTTATAGAGGCGCATTTGGAACGTCAACCCACAGACGTTGTCGAGACTTCCAAGCACTAGCTTCGAAAGCTATTGGTGAGTAACCTAGATGGTTTCTCTCAATTATTAATTGCTTATAATTCTATGGTGGATAATGGTGGGTTATGTGTTGCTTGTGATTGTGGATTCCGGACAGAAGATCCAATGATTGTGTACTGGGAAATTGTGTTATAAAAGTGCTACTTGTATGTGAATTGGAGACCTACATGTCTATGATGTGATTAATTGTGGCATATGATGATTGATTGTGGCATATGCATTTCATTCATGAATGTATAATCAGATAATGAAAGTTGTGACCGGAGCAGCCACCGATTAGAGCTTAAAGCTCAACGAGTTTATTTGAGCCTCGAGCTCAACAATGATTTAGAGCCTCAGGCTCAATGTTTAATGTGCCCTATATGGGACAATTCAGGCGTTCGGTCATAACACCGTAACAATTGAAAAAGTGTCACATGCGCATCTCATATGCATTTGATTAAATATGCTTGATTGAGTGAAAGGCATAATGTTGGGTCCCGATTCTTTTCTTACTATATAAGCATGTGTTCAGTTTATTTTTTAATTTAAGAGTGATTAATTGCTTTTGGTTAGAAAAATTTGAGGTTTTATTGCTTAGGTTAATGGAAATTAAATGGAGGGATGAAGATTAAATTAGAGTTTTTTATGGTCCTAGTAAAAAAGTAAAGGAATAAGATGTGTAGGGACAATTTGGGAAGTTCACTTAAGGATAAAAGGGTATAAGGCTTCCAAGGAGGGGTAATTTAGTCTTTTTAGATTCATTAAAACATGAAAGAAGGAAACAAAAGCTTGAAGTCATTTGTGTGAAGGAAGAGTAACGAAAATTTCAAGTAAAAAGGAGAGAGTGAGCCTTCGGTGGAGAAAAGAAGAAGAAGAAGAAGAAAACTAAGGTTTTGTCTTTTCTTGCTTTAGAAAAGAGATTTTGAGAGTTCTACAAGAAGGAAAAAGGAAGGGGAAGGTTTAATCTTCTATTGGAGGCAAGAAGCAAATTTCATGGGTGGACTTTTAAGGTAAGTGTATGGAAATTTTTTTGGAAAATTTTGATCGGTTTTAGTTAAATCGGTTTAGGAAAAGCATGGGTATGGTTATATAGGATCTATTGCATGCTTTTGTTTCCTTAGATTTGCCAATTTTGTCATCTCATGTAATGTTGGGATTTTTGTGTTTTGATGAAGGACAAGAGAGGCAAGAGGAGTTAGAGGAAAGGCAAATTGACCAAGCTTAAAGCAAAAAGGATTTAAGGTGGGTGACATTTTAATAATTGAGTTAATAAACAAATTAAATTTCTTGTCATAAATGTAATTTAATCCATTCCAATAACTTACCAATTTTGCATTTATTACTTTTTGGGCTGGTTTGAAATTGTATTATGTGTCTTTTGTATGTAAATAAATTGTGGGAATATTTGCAAAATTGTTTGTCAAGTGAAAAATAAGGGAATATGTGATTTCGGAAAAATGCCAATTTGGGCAAATATGTGTGAAATATTTGAAATGCATGATTCTATAGGTTTGTGGGGGTCCCTTAAGAGTCAAGTGCACTTATCTGTTTATAGGCCTCTCCCGCCTGCCCGCTAGTGGCATTGAAGCTCCTCACGTACTCCCATAAGTTCACGACTACATATGACCGCTTCGCGGGAATGTGTAGTATATTTTGTTTAGATCCACCCGAACCATCTTCTATGTGCTTATGTAACATTGATTTGTTTGTGTTGATTTTTCGTAAATGTTTTGATGAAATGAAAATGTTGGGAATTTCCTTATGGAATAAATGATTATTGTAAAGTTTTTTTTTTTGAAGATAATTGTTAAAGAGTTTTGTTTGCTTGTTCTTGGTTATTAACATGTTGCCCACGAGCCGTCGAACTCACCCCCTCTCTTCCTTTCCCATCCACAGGCGATGAGCGAGAAAACGAATAATCGCATCGGGATCGAGGCATTACTCCTATGTATTTTATTTTAGAAGCTTTATTTGGAAACAAAGCTTTAGATGCACTTTGGAGCTGAAAGATATGATTTTTTGAAGTTCTGTCATTGTGTAAGATAATTTTAATTTAAGCAGTCACTTTGAAGAGGTTTTTGTCTCCCTTAGAGGCCAAATTGGTTTTTAAATCCTTCATGAAAGTTGTAGAGTTTTCTTTTAGCTTTTTATTGATATCAAATTTTCGAATTTTGGAATTCAGTGTGAAAAGATATGAATTTTCAAAAATCCAAGTGCAAGAGTGGCCAGGTGAACTGGCCACTCAGCACCGCTCGCCTCGTGGGCGAGCGTTTTCTTTTAAACGCTCGCCTCGCGGCCTCAAGGTCGCGAGACAAGCATCCACGAGGCAAGCGTTTAAACGCTTGTCTTGCGACCTTGAGGCTGCGAGGTAGAGGGCGAAAAGACCCGTTAAAATTCTTTTTTTTCTTTTCTGATTTTCTATTTTTCTAAATCAAACCTCCTTTCACTTTTTTTTTTGTAAATTTTTTCGTTTGATCTCCAATTTACTCGATTTTTGAAGCATTGGTTTTCTAAGAAAATTCTCTACCCTTTCATGCAAAATATAGAGCTTTCAGGATTAGTTGAAATTTATGGATTAAATCAAAGTGAGACAATTGGATGGAAATATTGAACATGCTTCCGTACTTTGGTGATTTCTCGATTTATAGAGATCCGAATGAGGTGATTTTTGGTTCTAATTAATCTAGAGATATGAAATTTTCTTTTTAGCTTAGAAATCGGATTTCAATTTGGGCCCTAAGAATTTCAAATTTCAGGAGGGAAATTAGGGTGAAATTTTCAAGATCTATTCGGATGTAAGTAAAATAAGTTCGTTTTTGAGATTTGACCTGGTAGGGAATTCCTCCCTAGTGGGATGCACGTCCAGATGCCACATAGGACATTGGACATGTGATGCACTAGGGCGGGGTTCCAACACATAATACCTTATACTTATGTAAAAACAAAAGTGTTGCTTATGTGAAAAATGTGTGACTTTTGATTGATGGAAAATCGTGCTATGTTTAATGTGTTGTATGAATTAAGTGAACCATCGATGATGGTTACCTCATTGAGTTCGTAAAACTCACCAAAATTACAATGTTGTCTTTTCAGGACCGAGAGTAGGCTCCTAGCTTCAGAGGGACTTTTCCAACCGTGTAGATTATTTTGGTGAGAGAAGTCATGGCTCACAGGTCGATCAGCTGGGACTTTTGGAATGGCCTAGATTGATCTGATGTCTTTCCTCTTTCATATAGCATTTTGTACTAGGTTTTTGGATTTATGTACAGATAGTACAGGATGATAGACATGTAAACTGTTTGATTTTGATGAAATGAAATGAGGAAAAGTTGGTTTTTAAAATATCGTGTTTTTTTATAATGATGTTTTATTATGATGCTATGTGAAGTGATTGTAGTGATTGTTCGTAGCTCACCCTTATCGTAGGATATATACCGGAATGACCTGCGGGCGTTCCGGTGTGTACCCTACCATAAGGGGGCACTACACACAATCACTCACATGATTGTGTATTATATAGAAACCCTAACTTCATACCATAAAAGGCAATTGTGAAGAGGAGACAAAGGAGAAAAAATAAAGTCAAAGTTTGAGAAAATTTTAGAGTTTAAGACACAATTATGAACCTAGGACAATGAAAAACATGAAGATTACTTTAAAGATCTAATAGAGAACAACCTTTCCATTGAAATTTCATGGAGATTACATTAGAGAAATGGGGATATATATCTTATTGATTCTTTTCTTTTAATTATTCTCCTAAACTTTTGATGTTTCTTTTGTTTTCTATGTTTATAAACTAAGTTTGTTTAGTTCCTAGTTATAATGAACCTTAAGTTAAGATGGATATTGTAATTTGATCTTTTATTTAATGCAATTTAATTGATCAATTCATTCGATTCAATTATACATCTTTATTCTTGAATTAATATGTTTAGGATATTAGTTCAATGTATAATTTCATATGATTGAGATTGAGAAATCCTTTTGTATGAATAGATCTATTATAATTGGAAGGAGTTACACGCAAACCTAGAGATATGTTGACATAAATCCTCTAGATTAGGATCAAACCTAATAGTAAAATTCAAGAATCAAGTAATGAAATCTTAAGGGTATTGATTAGAAAGAGATGTTAATTAATTAACCAAGGACTAATTGTTAATAGACTTAAGAAAGATATTAATATAAGATAGGAATTTTCATGGTCCAATTATTAATAATTGAATTGTTTGATAAAAGTGTTAATACTTAATAAATCTTAGGATGATTCATTATATAGTACTAGTTATTTGATAATGATTAATCTTAGTATTATCTATCTTTTGATTCATTATTATGTTGAATTTTAGTTTAGTATAGTTTTAAATTAAATCATCGTCCTGTTTTTCGGTTAGATAATGGAAAAAAGGTTATTACTAACATTTGTAGTATTTATAAGATTGACATTGGATATTCACTGATACTATATTATAGTTCAATAGGTGCACTTGTGAGATCTATAGGGTAAACATCCTCACTTATATTAAGTTTTTGGCATCGTGGCATCATACTAGAATATTAGGAACCCCTAATTTTTATTATTCTAACCATTATTACTAACTTGATTTCCTTTTGCCTTTTTACTCTTTAGTTTTCTCACGTCTACAAGTCTTTAGGTTAGCTTATGACATAAGAAATCCATCACTTAGTTAAAGGAGATTTAGAAATCAAGAGGACAACTTATAGGAATCTTCAAATGAAACTATTAAGTGGGTTCAAGTTTGATCAATAAATAGAGGAATTGAAAGGTTAGATTGATACCGAAGGATCAAAAACCATGGCAGACTAACTAAAGACTATGTTTGATTATACTATATTGAAATCAAAGGGAACAAAGTCCAGTATTGTGAGACCTACTATTACTACCAATAATTTTGAAATCAAATTAAGTATCAATCAAATGGTGCAATAGTTTGTCTAGTTTGATTGGCTACAACATAAGGACCGTAATGTGCATATAACAATTTTATTTTGGGAATTTTTGATACCTTTAAGGTCAATGGTGCTAATGATGATGTGGTAAAATTGAGACTATTTACATTCTCATTGAGGGGTAGGAAAAATCAGTGGTTAAATTCTCTACATAGGTCATACCTCGTTATTTGGGACTAAGTGCTAAAGAGGTTTATTCTAAAGTACTTCCTACTAACTAAAATCGCTAAATTGAGGAATGGCATCAGCTCTTATGCCCACATTGACTCAAAGACTTTATATGATATATAGGAGATATTCAATGAGTTTTTAAGGAAGTGCCCACATCATAATCTAAAATTATATGTGCAAATTTAGATCTTTTATAATGGGCCAAATAAAATAACAAGGTAGATGATAGATACAAAATGTAGGTACTTTGGACCACAAAACTCTAGAACCAACTTAGGGCCTTATGGAAGACATGACAATGAATCACTATCAATGGTACTCTTTTTTAGCAAAACTTAGCAAATCAACTGGATTTTATAATGTAGATGTAGTTACAATGTTGGCAGGACTAGTCAAAGCTCTAACTAAGAAGAAAGATTAATTGACAATAAATCCTTAGTTATTCCAAGTAATATAGCATAAGGTGTATAAGCTAGGACACCTAAGTTAAGAATGTTAAATGAAAAAACTCGAGCATGTAAATGATATGGGGAATGCTCCTAGCCCTAAAATAATCCCTATAATAATATATACAAACTAGGATGGAGGAACCCCTTCAAAGGCAACGAGGGAATAACCCTTCATTAAGATTTCAATGACATCCACCTCAAGAAAAGAAGCCAAGCTTAGAAGACCTCATAACCATATTTCTTCAAACTTCATAGGCAAGATTTTAAACCACTAAAACTTTATTAAGAAATCAAGAAGGTTCTATACATAACTTGGAAAATTATATCAGTCAATTTACAGAGGTAGTTTTTAAAAGACAACAAGGGAGTTGAGATAAATCCTAATGGACATGTGATGGAAATTACCATTAAAAGTAGAAAAGAGTTGTAAGAAAAGAACAAGACCCAAAATAAGAAAAAGATTCATACCAAGAGTTAGGAAAAAGCTAAAAGTAAAGAGTGCCTTCCAAAATTCAAAGATTTTCTGACTGCCATCTTATCTTGCCAAAGTTAAGAAAGATCGTATAGATGAGTAATTTCATAGATTCCTTTAACTGTTTAATCAACTTTATATTAACTTATCACTTATTGAGGCTATTTTATAGTTCGAAATTCTTAAAGGAGTTACTAGAAAATAAGAGGAAGTTGAAGGATTTGTAATATGAGATTGAGTGGAAGATTCTTGATAATTCTTTAAAGCAAGTTACCAGAAAAGCTTAAAGATCCATGGAGTTTTACTATCCCTTGTCAAATTGGTAGCTTAAAATTTTTTTTAAGAAAGGCTTTAGCCAGCCTAAGGGCTGATATTAATTTTATGCCTTATTCACTATTTTGCAAACTAGAAAACCTACTAAAATAAGCTTACAATTAGCAAATAGATTGGTAACGTATCTTAGAGGTGTTATTGATGATATACGTGTTATGGTTTATAAGTTTTTTATCCAATTGACTTTTTGATTCCTGAAATATAAGAGGATATAAAAGTACCTGTAATTTTAGGTTAACCTTTTTAATCACCACTAGGTATATTATTGATGTTAGTGAAGGCCAACTAACGCTATTGCTTAGGGTTGGAGAAGAAAAAGTCAAATTTAGAATACCTGATGTTATGAATCATTCCTTTAAACATGATGGTGTTGATTATTCTAATGATATATTTGACGATTCAGTTTAGGATGTTTTGTAGGACTCTTTTTTCTAAAGGCCTGTTGGAGATGTTTCCATTTCAAGGTAAAAAGGAAGACAAGAAATGACTACAAGGAAAAAGTAGGTAGCTTACTTAGTGGTTAAGGAACATATGGTAAGAAAGCAAGAACTTAATCTCTATGGGTCGACTTGATTATGTTTATGTACATCAAGATAAAGATGTTGTACTTGGGAGGTAACTCAAGAATTAAGATAGTTTTGATTGAATTGATTATGTTATTTCGATTATTTTTTAGTTTTAGTTTAGGATTTCATTGATTTTTAGTGTGTTTTATGTTAGGTTATAGAGCATCCTTATCATTTTGCCTAATTTTGGTGTTTTTGTATGTGTTATTTGACTCTTTTGACTTTGAGCCAAATTTTTTTAGGTTTGCAAGAATTTGTAGGTGTATATAGTTGTGTACACACATGCATACATAAAAATCATATTTTTGTATGTTTTATACAGTTCAATGGACACAGTCATATCCATCACTAGAATTTTAAAAAATTTGCACACTTTGTCATAGTCAATTACATAGGCATAGGTTATGCTCGTATAGCTCAATTATAGAGAATATGTCAACTTATATGCCCATTTCTGAAGTCATACGCTTATAGTGACTTATACAGTCATGCAATTGACGATGTAAGTTAATGACCCCTTTTAAACCTAACCTTCTTCTTCTTTCTCACTTTTTCTTCCCCTTCTTCTACTTTAGTACTGTGCCCTCCCTGTTGGACATCGTTTTTTGGAACCCAACTCTTGCGAAAACATGAAACTAATCATGAAACCTGAGCGTATTATCCTCTAGGGTTCTTTCCATGAACCCTTATTAGGCATCATCCCACAAGGGTGGCGTGCCCATGATAAAGAAACATCAAACAAACTTAGTATTCTAATGTTGGATCCTATTTTTGAAAGCGAAGTCCAACTTTTGCGGAAATATCATAAGACTCTCATATCTTTACTTCATCATACTCTTTAATACATTACATACAACTAATTTTCATCATTCACATTTCAATACCCTCCAAACAAAGGGTTTTACAAAGTTATAATAGCTTTTCAAACCACATTACAACATAATCCGAAATCTCAAAATACAAAAGTTACATGAACTACAAATTCTTGAAAAGTGACTAAAGCCTTGTGTTTCCCAAAACTAAATCACAATACAACATAAGCAAATTGGTAGTGATGTCTTGTTGGGACCCCGTTTTCGGAACCCAGCTCTTATACGGAAATCATAACTATTATCGCTTCCTTTGCTTGCTCTAATACCATAAATATTGGGACCCGATTTCGGGAACCGGACCCCAACCGGAAAAAAAAAACAAAAAATGGGAATAAAAAGTGAAACAAAAGAACGGACGAAATCACGAATCGGAAAACAAAGCGAAACAAATGAACGGATAAAATCAAAAACAAAAGAATCTGAAGCAGAAACATAAGGCGAAAGTCAAAGAAAGCAAATCGGATCAAAAGGCGAAAGAATCGAAAACGAATCAAATGGTTCGAAATCAACGAAAATAAATCGCTTAAGAACAAATCTTAACTCCGACATCCAAAAACAAATATATTAGAAGAACAACGCGTTGGAAACCTTAAGACACTTTTGATCTAACCCTATCCGAAACGGTATAAATATTTTTTTCTTCATTTTATACATAACATTCAAAGCAATTTCAATTTCCAAAATGGACTTCAATATCCAATTGAAAATCAATCCCACTTGAATTCATCAATCCCTAAATCCTCAATCCATTTGATTTTTCTCGTTCATACATATCTCATAATTCATCTTTTAACCAATTCTTATTTTTCTTTAAACAATAGACACTTAATGCACATATCCATAGATCCACAATTCATACATAATAGGCACTTCAATATTTCAGCTCAAACATCACAGTTAATCGGACCTCCTGTCTGGAATCTCATCATAAACAAACACATTCAATCATCATCATATACATAGCACTTCAAATAATTCTCAATCATCAAAATCATCGGACCTCCTGTTCGAAATCAAACACATTCATATCTCAATTCAATACACAAATTCATAATTCATACACATCATGAAATAAATGCTTATAAAACATTAATGACATTCCAAGCCATATACAATACCAATACCAAAATCCAAATTACACAAAATATAAGATATGCAAAATCGAACAAAAGCCTTGACTTTCTTTCATCCGATCTCTTGCTCGAATACTTGGAGATGGGGATGAAAGGGTGTGAGCTTTACAACTCATGGATAACATGTTTATAAATTGAAAGATAAGCAAAAATATTTTTTATCAAAAATTTTGCCCTTTTATAACAATTTCACAGTATAAATTCATCAAATGCTTATTTCTCAAAAAATTTTAATTCATTCATAATCAATTTGAAAAATTTCACGGTTGAAAAACTCAAATGTTTATTTCTCCAAAATCTCAAAATTTTCACAATTCACGAACAATTCAAAACATGAATGCACCACAAATATGAACAAAAACAAAAAAACACATAAACACATCATAATGGTTTGGGTCGGTCCAAAAACAGAACGTATTGCACATTCTCGCATAGTGATCCTGTGCAACCGTGAACAGAACGTACTACACCTTCCTGCTTAGCGGTCCGGTGTAGTCGTGAACTTATGGGAGTCCGTAACGGAGCTCCAATGCCACTAGTGAGCAGGCGGGTGAAGCCTAGACAAGTGCACTTGACCCTCTTATGGGACCTAACCAAACCCACATAACATATTTCACACTTGAAAATCGGATTGCCTGAAGGCACATTTCGAAAACTCAATTCTCATAATCATGCCATATATCAAACAAATTTTTCATTCTCAATTCTGCAATTTCAAAATTCACATAACAAATCAAAATCACATAACAATTTTCCAATCATTCATAACCAAAGAATGCAACACTTATAGCGATTATCAAAACATTCAAACAAAATGAATGCGAAAATCTTATCAATTTTATCAAATCATTCACAATACTGAATGTAACCCTTGTAGAAATTTCTTAAATAATTCAAACATAATGAATAACAATTTCTTAAAATCATTCCAAAATAGTGAATTTAATCATTCGAAAATAATATTTAAAAAAATATTTCGCTTTCTTGATTTTTCAAAAACACATACATAGCTTATATTTCAAAATATAAACATGGTACCCACCTCATTTCCATGCTTGGAACTTGTTCAAAGCCTCAATTTCTCCATTGTTTCTCTTAATTTCCTCAAAATTTTCTAATTCATAATCATCCAAAATTAAACATCATATAAGTCATAATCACCAAAATTCAACTTAGAAATCACAAACTCATTTAATCCTCAAACTAAATAAACCAAAATCTCTTTAAAACTTCAAAGATCAAAATCTCAATCTTACCTTAATCTTCACCCAAATTCGGATTTTCTTGGCTCATAATGGAGCTCTCATCTTCCTCCACATTTTTCTCTCTTGAATCATCTCTAAAATCTTTCTTGAAAACCCATAAAAATCGAACCCTAGCTTCTTTTCTTCTTTCTCCTTTCTCTTCTCCACCGAAGCCACTCTTCTCCTCTCTTCTTTCTTCTTTCTTTCCTTTTCTTCCTTTCCATTTCGTGCTTCTCTTCATGTTATACGAAGCCCACACTTCAAATTCACAAAAGTGCCATTAATGAATGAGAAAAGACCCATTTGCCCTTCTTTATAAGCCTTATAACTTAAAACCTTAAGGATTCTTCCAATTTTGCCCCTTATGCATTCTTAATACTTTAATACAATTTAATCCACTCAATCTATGCCATATGATCTTACTCAAATTAACACGCTAATTAATTTCACCAACATGCTAATTAATTCCTCTAAAATCATAAAATATAACTAGGTCTCAAAAGATCATTAAATCATGCTTAACTTAGGACATTTTTCAAATCATCAAATTGAAGAAATTTGCTAAAACTTTCTTCTAGAGAAATGTTCCTCATTGTCTCAATTTCATAATTATACCAAAATCATTAAATTTGGATCACTACTCCAAAAGTTATACCTCAAACATTTCGGAATATTCTTATGCTTAAACATTTTCCTGCAATTTATTTCCATCTGAAAATTGACATTCTTAGAGACTAAATTGAGTCAACTTCAATTCAGATATTGAAGGTCATAGAGTCCGAATAAAAATTTAGTCCCTTCATATAACTTGTAATGCCATGTCTCTAGTTTATTTTTCAACAAGAATCAACTTAATTGGATCTCCACAGATCAAGATATCGCCAAAATACTGACCAATGTTCAGAAAATTATCCAACTTATTTTGATTAAATAAATCATCCTCAATTTAATCTTAAAAATCCACAATTTTTCATGAACAAATAGAGGGATGTTTTAGGAATCCAATGCTTTAAAAATCAGGTCAATCGGAAGTCGGACAAAAAAGTTATGACCAAAAGAATGCAGAGAGGTCGGTCAAAAAAATTCCAAATCGGAGCTCGCAAGCGACTGAGCGGGAACGACCGAGCGGTTCGCTCGACAGGACGACCGAGAGCGGCCGCTCATCAGGGCGACCTTCCAACTTCTAAAATTCTTAACTTGTCATTTAGAACTCCAAATTTTTTAATTTTGGTATTAATGAAAAGATAAAAGAAAGGTCTACAATTTCCTTAAAGGACATAAAAACCAATTTCATCTCTAAAGGGGTCAAAATTCCACTCAAAGTTTCTGTCCAATTTAAGTCTCCCTAAACAGTATCACAACTTCTAAAAATCATAACTTCACATTACATGGTCCAAAAATTCCATACTTTACATCATTGGAAAGCTAAAAACATAATATAAAACTTTCATGAAGATTTTAAAAGCAATTGCAACCTCTAACTAGGTCAATTTCTCAATCAAAACTTCTACCCAGAAATATGTCATCCTATATCATATCCAATATTCACAATTTCACATCTTTCAATTTCCACAATCAAAAACAACATATTATACATCATTGTAAATCTATAAACTTCCTCTACAACTTTCATGTAGACCGCTTAACTCAATTTAGAACATATCAGTCCATAATTTTCCTCAAAACACTGCATATAAAATCCTACACTTATGAGCATTTTCAAAAACAAAGTAACATGCACTTCAATTTGATTGATCATAAATGTCAATCCCAATATCGAAAATGTCATACCTCATGGCGATAGAAAGATCTCAACAGAAGCTACAACTTTTATGAAGATCATTTGATCAAAATTCGCCTAGATCAACCCAGAAAAATTCGGAAAGCTTCAGCTCCAAATTACCATTTTCTTCTCCAAAATCTAACACTTTCACTAATCAATTTCATAACACATACAAATTTACCCAACCTCACATCAATTTCATTAAACTCAAAAACATTCATTTCATGTATTAACCTCAAAATATCATTTCAATTTGTTCAAACTAGCATTGCTCACATAACACATAAAACATAATCATTCAAATTCATGAATTTTCTTTTCCTTTACACATGACTAATTCACCTCAAATATCTCATTTGATGTCAATTTATTCTTCAAATTTTCAATAAAAGTTCGGGGTCCAACATGTCTTGACTCTCTTTCACTCCATCTCTTGCTCATCACCTAGAGGTGGGGACAAGAAGGGGGTGAGCTTGAAAGCTCGTGGGTAATAGTTTATAATAAAAGATAAGCAAAAACTTTTGAAACCATTTTACTTGCCATAGAAAACTTTCATTGAGTCTATAAAACACATGTTTCTCAAAATTCTTGTCTTGTCAAGTAATCGAAAACACAAACAACACAATTTATGCATTTTTTAACTTATTCACAAATCATAAATACATAAGCACATCAGAATGGTTTGGGTAAGTCCAAAACATGACGCACTACACATTCCCATATAATGGTCCTGTATAGTCGTAAACTTGAGAGAGCCCTTGAAGGAGCTCCGTGTCACTAGCGGGCAGGCGGGAGAAGCCTATACTTGGGTCAACGTGCACGTGACGGTTCTTGAAGGACTACCACAAACCCACATAACACATAAATCATGATTTGTAAACTTGTGTTGCCCAAAAATGACACTTCTTGAAAACTTGAGTTTCATGAGCAAACAATGCTTCATATGCGCTTTCAAAACTTGATTTCATAAACTTGCTATTCTTTTCAAAAATCACTTGAAAAATCTCTTTATAAACCATTACACAATTCATGTAGCAAACATGTAGCAGATTTCACAAATCATGCAAAAGCAAAAGATGCAACATTTATGATGCAATTGAAATCAATAAACTTTTTTTGCTTTAAAAGAAAACAATAGTGGCTTATTTACTCTATTATAAACATGTACCCACCTTTATTTCCTTGCTTATAGACTTATTCAGAATGTCTCTTCTCTTTACAAACAACTTGAGGTCTCTAAGGCTCTTTCCTTTTGTATCTTTAATGTGTGCTCCGTGAGCAGATCTAACTGAAATAGGTCTCTTTGATCCCTTTGATTCTTCACCAAATGAAGAGATCCTTGGCTCAAATGAAACCTCTTCTCTTCCTCTACCTTTTTCTTTTCTTAAACAACCTCAAAATCTCTCTTATAAGCTAAGAAAATTGAAACCCTAGCTTGTTTTCTCTTCTTTCTCTCATTCTCTTCTTCTCTTTGTATTTCTCTCTCTTTTTCATGACACTCTCTCTTTCTCTTTCTCATTTCATTATTCTCTTCTACTTCCCTCCCATTCACATTTTTCTTCTTCATTTATAAGCAAGACAATACTTCTTCTAATTATGCCCTTAATGATTGAGAATTGTCCCATTTTCCCTTCCATTTATGCCTTATGTCTTTTACACTTAAGTGTCTTGCCAAAAGCACCCTTGAATATTCTGACATAACTCTTTCTTCTAGAAAAGTGTTCTTTCTTGTCTTAAATTTCCAATGACACCAAAATCAATCCATTTGGTTCAAAACTTTAAAAGTATTGCCCCAAATATTTCAAACTATTGGTAGACTAAAACAGTATACTATACCCAAATTCCATCCAGACTTGAAAGTCTTAAAAGTTGAATTAGATTTTGATTTCTTCATATCACTTGTAGCTCTATGTCTCTATTTTATCTTGAAACTAGAATCATCTCATTCGGAGCTCTACCGATCCAGAAATCATCAAAACACTGAAGCATGTTTAGTAACATATCTAATTCCTACTCTTCCAATCAATACCCTTACTTGATTTAATACATATTTTTCACATCAATACCAAAATCTATAACCTTTCATGGAGATGTAAAAAGAAAAGTGTTAGAAACCTAAAGGTTCAAGAATCACTTCATTTGGAGGTCAGATAGCAAAATTATGGATGAAAGAATCAAACAAGATTTGGTCCTCAATCATATCAAACTTGTCTCAGTACAAATGGCATAACTTTCACTACATATGTTAGATTAAGATCATCTTAGGAAAATTTCAAAGATATCTCTTAGATATACAACTTTGAAGAATACCTTGAGGTCAGATTTTATCATCTGAAGGGTCAAAAATGGACCAGAAGATAGGTTAGATGAAAAAGCAAAAGAAGCAAAAACATAGAAGAAACAAAAGGTAGAAGAAACAAAACACAGAAGAAGCAAAAAGGTAGTAAAAACAAAACACATAAGAAGCAAAGGTAGAAGAAGTAAAACAAAGAGGAAGCAAAACACAGAAGAGGCAAAACATAGAAGAAGATGATGTCATCATAGAAGAAACACAGAAGAAGATGATGTCATCACAGAAGAAGTGGGAAAATTGCTATAACTTTCCTTACAGATATCAAATTAAGGTTTTCTTTATATGGCTAGAAAGAGGACTTCAAGATATACAACTTTTATGAAGACCTCAAAGATAGATTCTATCTTTTGAATGGTCTAAAATGGAATAGAAGATAGGTACAAAGCAGACTAAAAAAAACTCAGAAGAAGTGGAAAAAAGACAGAAGAAGTGGGAAAATTACTATAACTTTTCCTACAGATATCAGATTAAGGTTCTCTTTACATGGTTAGAAAGAGAACTTCAAGATATACAACTTTCATGAAGACCTCAAAGACAGATTCTATCTTTTGAAGGATCTAAAATGGAATAGAAGATAGATACAAAGCCTACTAAAGAAAAAGACAGAAGAAGTGGAAAAATTACTATAACTTTCCCTAAAGATATCAAATTAAGGTGTTCTTTATATGATTCAAAAGAGGACTTCAAGATCTACAACTCTCATGAAGACTTCAAAGACAAATTCTATCATTTAAGTCAAAAATGGAACAGAAATAGGCCAGGTGAAAAAAACAGAAGAAGATGACATATAGCGCCCCCTTACCGTAGGTTACCCACCGAGACGCCCGTAGGTCGTTCCGATACATAACCCGCGATACGGGTGCCCTACGATTCGATCATTTCTATAAACCACACGGCATCAATACAATAAAGATGTAATATCAAAATCACTAAATTTTAAAAACCCAAAAGATACTTCTCATTTCATTTCTTAAACCAAATTTACACAATTCTGTCATGATTTACAGCAGTACAAAATCCGAAAGGAACTAAAATAACTCCTATATAGAGGTATAGATATAGGAGCGGTACCTGGAATGAGGTCAATCGAGAACTCTGTTTCCCAATCCGGAGGCAAACCCGGTAACTCCTCGGAAAATACATCTGGAAATTCCCTGATCACGGGAACATCCTGCAACCTCTTCTCAACTCTAGGATCCACCACATGAGCCAAATAAGCCTCACAACCTCCCTGCATCAATCTCAGGGCACTCAGAAAAGAAATCATCCTAGCTGGCACTGCCTGATTAACACCTCGAAATACTGCTCTAGGCTGACCAGGAGACTCCAACACGACCTCCTTGGTATAGCAATCCATAACAGCCCTATGGGTAGTGAGCCAGTCCATCCCCAGAATCAAATCAATCTCTCTCAGAGGCAACACTAACAGGTCTGCACTCAGCACTGCTTGATCTATCTGGATCGAGCATCCCTTGTAGACCTCCCCCAAAGCAGTAGTACTACCTAGAGGTGTACTCACCTCTAGTCCATACTGCAACATCTCCCTATCCCCATGCAATCTACATGCCACATGCGATGCAATGAAAGAATGCGTAGAACCTGGATCTATCAATGCAAAAACCTCAAAGCCGGAAATCAAAAGCATACCCGCAACAACATCCGGAGAATCCTGGGCCTCCTGCCTAGTCATGGCGTAGACCCTGGCCTGGGACTGCGGTCGGCTGCCACGACTCTCGGTACCCATAAAGGAATCTCCAGCTCTACCTCGGGCTCTGCCTCGGCCCCTGAATCCAGGTCCACCACCTCGGCTCTGCTATACTGTGGTATTACTGCCTGGACGCCCGGTCATGGCGGACTGGGCTCCCACAATATCTAGACAGTTCCTGATCTGGTGCTCCATAGAGTCGCACCTGAGACAAGCTCCGGTAAATCTCCAACACTCTCCACTATGTCTCCTTTCACAATACTCACACAACGGGAGAATCTAGCCTGAACCTCTACCACTACTACTGCTACTGTGAGTCTACCCAAATCTTCCTCTCTGAACAAAACCAGACTGTCTGGATCCTCCTGAAAATCTGAACCTGCTCTGGCGCCTGCTAAAGCTCCTACCAGAGCTGCACTGACTGTCACTCGATCTCTTACTCCTGGATCCCTGACTAGTCTCAGTCTTACTCTGCCTTAGAAGCTGTTCAACCCGAACTGCAGCAGCCCTCAACTCAACAAAAGTACCCATATCAGATCGGACTAACCTGGTACGAATCTCTAGATTAAGCCCTCCCTCAAATCTCCGGCACCTATCAGCCTTTGTAGCAATCAGAACCGAAGCGTACCCCATCAACTCATTAAACCGCACCTCATAGTCTGCCACTGACATCTGACCCTGTCTCAACTCCAGAAACTCCTGCATCTTCATCTCCAAATAGACCTTGGGCATAAAATTATCCCGAAAAGCTCTCAAGAAATCCTCCCATGTCAGAACACAGGATCTGGTGGTACTGCCCGGGACAGTCTTCCACCACTGATATGCTGGACCCTGAAGCAAAGAGACCGCATAATCAAAATGCTCATCGGAGTCGCAGTCCATCTGATCTAGGACTCTCTCAATCCTCTCCAACCATCCCTCAGCCTCAGCAGGGTCTGTGCTGCCATAAAAGTCAACAACTCCCTGCTTGCGCAATCGATCATACCTCCTCTCCCGCCTCATGGGGACTCTAGGAGGCTGCTCCTCAAAGAGAGGCAATGAGGACTCCCTACTAGCTCCGACTGATCCATGGTCAGCTGGCTGATCTACCTGATCACCAAGGACGGATGACCTACAACAAAACCACAATTTCGATCAATTTTTACTTTTCTTACGAAAATTCAAGCCTAAAATATACTATGCCCAAAAAATGCCAAACCATGCTCTGATACCACCTAATGTAGCGCCCCCTTACCGTAGGTTACCCACCGAGACGCCCGTAGGTCGTTCCGATACATAACCCGCAATACGGGTGCCCTACGATTCGATCATTTCTATAAACCACACGGCATCAATACAATAAAAATGTAATATCAAAATCAATAAATTTTAAAAACACAAAAGATACTTCTAATTTCATTTCTTAAACCAAATTTACACAATTTTGTCATGATTTACAACAGTACAAAATCTGAAAGGAACTAAAATAACTCCTAACTAGGTCATCCCCAAAAGATCCCAGCTGACCGACCTGTGAGCCATACTTCGCTTGCCAGCACTCACACAGCAGGAAAAGTCACGCTAACTGGAGCTAGGAGTCAACTATCTCTGTCCTGAAAAATATATGCAATGTTGGGTGAGTTTACGAACTCAATGAGTAACCATCATCGATGGTTCACCCAATTCATGCATTACACAAAATTGCGTACAGATCAACACAATAACACGTCCAGAACAGCAATCATTTATTTTTCTAAACAATTATCACACATATGCATTTAACCCATTCAAATTCACAGCACAATCAGATATTTAATGCATGACGTGTTCATTTTATTCCAGAGTTGTGACTGGGCATCGGTACTGTCCCATTTCTGGGCACATTAAACAGTAATCGCATTTTAGGGGTAGGAGAGCCCTCTGGGTATGGACTACTGCCCTCGCGCAATAGGGATAGGAGAGCCCTCTGGGTATGCACTATTCCCTTTTCGGGCCTTAGGCCCGTTTTCACAGTGGTTGCGCTTATAGCTCCGATCAGAATTTGCTCCAGTCACAACTGTTAATTACCAATTCCGATCATGCCTAACATGTATTCCCAATTTCACAACAATACATTTCATTCAACAGCATTTGATGAGGTCAAACAGATCATTCAATTCCTATACACAGACAGTTCATACAAAGCATTTAACAAATCAGAGATTGAGGAACCAACTAGGTTACTCACCTCTAAACTTCCGCCATCGCGGAAGTCTCACACGTCGGAGGATCGACGCTCCACTTGAGCCTCTATAACAATCAGAATAATCATACATTACTAATTATACCATTTCCAATATTCAGTAATGCACATGCAGCGATTGAATTATGTACTATACATGTTTATGACATTCCCGATCCTATTCCCGAATCTTCTCAATTCGATCTTTCACTCTAATCGACAGAAATTCCTAATATCATCATTCAATTTAACTAATATCCGAATTCTCTAAAGTCAATTTCAAGACACAAGAACTATCCTTAAATCGAAATCAAATTCACTATTCAGTCACCATCCGATTTCGAGAACCGCCAAATTAAATTCCAAAATTCCATCCTTCGAAATTGAAATTCTTAATCTCTAAATCACAATCAATCAATAACCAACTCATTAGGAATTAGAAACCTCAAAAATCTTCAATTACTCAAACCATTCATCTTCGGAAATCAGGGTCCTCGCCTGCGGCGTCTCCACAAATGCTCGTCGCGACGTACCCAAAGTCACTCGTCACGACGTATAAGTCCACTCGTCGTGACGTACAACTCACCGCTCGTCGCGACGTCTCGTTCGTCGCGGTGAATGCTCGTCGCGACGTCCCACTCTCCGCTCGTCGCGACGTCTAATTATTTACACGTCGCGACGTGCGAGCTCTGGTTCGTCTTCTCCGATTCTCCTTTTTCATTTCTCTCTCTAAATTACATCCAGAACCCAACTTTTCCCTTTAAAAACATTCCAAACAACATAAAACACTAAACACAACTCATTTCTAACCTCAAATCTATCAAATAATCATTATTCATCAAAAACCCAAATCAAAATCAACAAAATTCTCAAACCCTATATCATCCGAAACTTATAAATTCTTAAACAATTAATAACTTAATCCAATGATCAAATCAAACAACTTAAAACATAGAGAAGTGAGAACTTACTTGATTTAAGCTTTCAATCCTTCAAAATCACCTAAGATTCTCAAATCCCCAATCTCATACACAACCACGGTTTTCACCTCTATCAACACCAAAATTCAATTTCTCCATTCTAAGGCTTAAGGCAAAGATTGATGATGAAGAATGGGGCAATTGCTAGGAGAAAATGGAAGGAAAGAACAAAGATGGAAATCCACGATGGAGAAGAGAAGAAAAGCCAAGAGAAATCCAATTTTCTTTCAAAAGAGCAAGGGTGTCGTGGAAGCAAATTTGAATGAGGAGGGTTTATAAACCAAAGGTTAAAAGCTAGGGCATGTTTGGCAAACCCAATCGCCACATGCCAAATTCTTAGGGTCTAAAAATCCGATTCTTATTATAATTTCTCCCAATTTCACAATGACTATTTATAATAAATCCTAAAATCATAACTCTAATTTCCTCGTGCCAATTGTCGATCAATTTCAAAACCGGAATCCAACTAATCAGTCATTAAACCATTTTTCAGGTCCGGACCCATTATTTTAAAAATTCCAGAAAAAATCTTATAAATCCTCAAAAATATAAAACACATGATTCTACACTCCAATTTCACTTCCCAAACCTCTAGCATTCAATTTTCACTCCAATTCAATATTCAAAGCTTGATCTGTACCATAATCACAAAATTACCAATTCACACAATTATACCGGGAATATGTCATACATGCATGTACCAATATATGCTAGTGCAATCATAGTCATTTATCAATAATATAGAAGCAAATGCATGTGCAATTCAATACTATGGATGCACTCAATCCTAACCCAATCCAAATTACCGATATACCCTTCACATCGATAACGGGATGTTACATGACATCATCACAGAAGAAACAAAAAGGCAGAAGAAACAAAACACAGAAGAAGATGACGTCATCATAGAAGAAGCAAAACATGGAAGAAATAAAACACAGAAGAAGATGACATCATCATAGAAGAAACACAAAAGATGATGACGTCATCACAAAAGAAGCAAAAGGTAGAAGAAGCAAAACACAGAAGAAGATGATGTCATCACAGAAGAAACACAGAAGAAGATGACGTCATTACAGAAGAAGCAAAAGGCAGAAAAAGCAAAACATAGAAGAAGCAAAACATAAAAGATACAAAACATAGAAGAAGCGAAAGGACAAAAGATACATCTTCCTTTACAAGGACCATAATTTTCAGTCTAGAAGTCCAAAAATTCCATACTATATATCGTTGGAAAGATAAAAGAAAGATCTACAACTTTCCAAAAGACAACTTTCTCTAATCTAGCCTAGAGCAATCCAAAATTTCCCTTGAATTTAGAATACGAACTTTGCATTCATCCACCAATGTACTGCACCCAATTCTCAACTTTATGACAAATTCTGAGATTCTTAAAAACAAAATTTAAATTCGATATCTTCATAAGAAATGTAGCTATATGTTTCTAGTTTAATAAAAATCAAGAATCATCTTGTTTGGATAACTAGAGAAAAATTTGTGGCTAAAAGACTGAAGGATACTCCATAAATATTTTCCAGATCAACCATCCATTTTGTTTCACAATCTTTCCCTAACACAAATCATACTAAGAACAACTTTTCTACTTCATCTACTCCTCATTCTCAACTTCATTTCAAATCAATATCTTCTATAAAGAAATTATAATCCATGATTAATCATGAACACCAATACCAAAACATACACATATATACATATTCTTCATCAACTTACTACACAAATGCAACTTCCTTTTAGCTTTCATTTTACTTCTAACTTTCACCTTAATTCTTCTCACTTCAAAATCTTTTATCCACTAGAAACACCAAAGCAAAACTTGGACATATCCATATTTCTCATTCACTACTTTATCCTTGCCTATCATTTCTTGGTTCACGAATTTTCATCATTTGTTCTTTACTTATGACTAATCTTCAAAATTTTTCATTCAAATAGTTCTAACTTCTATGAAATATTCGGGGTCCAACACTCCCTCGTACAACCTAGGCTAGCCATTCCAAACAATTTTGCAACACCCAAATTGAGTTTTTCGTACGTTTTATGTTTTTGGGTATTTTTGTAGATTTTGTTTATTATTTCGCTACATCACTATTTCTTTGCAATTGCTCCACTATAAGATAATTTTACTGAATTTTCTTTTTTATAATTATAAGTTGAATTTTATTCCTTTCCTTATGAAATATTGGATTATTTTGATGAATTGTGTATGGATCAAATGAAATTTGCATTTAATGTTAGACCCCGAACTTTTTTTGGAAGTTAAAATATTAAATGAAAAATTTTGGCGATTATTCATGTGTAAAGAAAAGAAGAATTCTTGAATTTGAAATGAAGTGGAAAGGATGGTTAGGACAATATGGGTTATGTGTGAAATATTGGAAGTTATAAGTTGAAACATGTTCATTGAGTATTCTTCGGTGTTTTAGCCATAACTTTTTCTCTAGTTATTCAAATGCAATGATTTTTTATTTGGACTAAACTAGAGAGATAGGGCTACAACTTATCTGATGAAATTGAGTTCTAATTTAGTATCAAAGAATTTCAATTTTTGTATGGAAGTGGAGCACAAAATATTGTTTCAGTATAAGAGTAGTTCGGAAATGTTTGGGACATAACTTTCGGATTTTAGAACCAAATTGAATGATTTTGGTGTCATTAAAAAATTTAGACAATGAGGAATATTTTTCTAGAAGGAATTGTAATCAAATTCCTTCAATTACTTGATTAGAAAACATCTGGACTTTTGGAAGGAGTTAGGCATGATTTAAATAATTTTGAGGTATTGGTAGATTAATTATGTTATTTTGTGAAGTTAATTAGCATGTTAATATGAGTAAGGCTTTATGACGTAGGGTAATTGAATTAAGGTAGTAAGATGATATCAAGGGCAAAGTTGTCAAGTCACTTAAGCATTTAAGTTACAAGGCATATAAGGAAGGGTAGAAGGGCCTTTGCACACTCATTAATGGCAAAATTGAAATAAAATGGTGTGGTCTTGCTTTGTAAGAAGAGGAAAACGTGGGTTGAAGAGAGAAAGGAGAGAAGAAATGAAAAATTAGAGAGAAAGCAAGGAGAGGGTTTGGTTTTGAGAGGAAGGAAAAAGGAAAAGCTAGGGTTTCTTCATTTCTTAGTTTTCAAGAGGGATTTTGAAGTTTATTCAAGAAGGAAAAAGGAAGAGGAAGATGAGAGATTCCATTAGAGCCAACAAACTCTTCATTTGGTGAAGAATCAAGGTAAGAACATTTTTATTTGTTGGATTTTTGAAATGATTTTGGTCCATATAGCTTAAGAAATGTATGGGTTTAAGAATTCTAGGATCAATTTTATGAATATATGTATTGTGGGTTCTCAACTGGAATTCCTATTGAATGGAATTTTTGGCTTATGTTAAAGAAAATCAAGAAAGCCAAGAGGAGTAAGGGGAGAGACATCTCTGAGCAAGTATATGAGCAAGGAAATAAGGTGGACTTCATGTTTATAATTGGGTAATGAGCCATTAAGGTTTCTTTTTTTTCAAAAGGATTTCAATTAAATGTTGCTTTTATTGTTGTTGATTGATTTGAGAAATTGCCACATGTTTGGTGTATGAAATTTTGATGATGAATTGTGAATTGCAAAATGAAAGGGTTTTTCAAAAAAAATTGCATGTTCAAGAAAAACAAGTTTCCAAAATGTTGCCATTTGGGCAATCTGCTTTCAATTCATGAATATGTGTTATGTGAGTTTGTGGTAGTCCCTCAAGAATGTAACGTGCACGTTGACCAAGTTAAAGACTTCTCCCGCCTGCCCGTTAGTGGCATGGAGTTCCTTCATGGACTCTCTCAAGTTTACGACTATACAAGACCATTAGTAGAAATGTGTAGTGCGTCATGTTTATGGATCTACCCAAACCATTTTGATGTGTTTGTGTGTTTATGATTTGTGAACAAGTTGAAGGAGGCATAATTTGTGTTGTTAGTGAATTTGATTTCATGACGAAAATTTTGAGAAAATATGTGTTTTACGATTCAATAATGATTTTCTATGATAATGAATATTTTAAATGGTTTTGCTTGTTATTAGTTATAAACTTGTTACCTACGAGCTTTCAAGCTCACCTCCTTTCCATCCCATCTTCAGGTGAAAAGAATGAGATCAAGAAATCAAAAGTCAAGACATCATTTTGATTATGCATATTATGTATTTGAAGTTAGATTTTGTAAAAGCAAGACTTTGGACACATTTTGAGAATTATTGGGTTTTGCATTTTTTTGTATTTTGGATATTGATATTGATGATGTATTGTGGCATGAGATGCCATAAAGCTTTGTAAACACTTATCTTATGATGTTAATGAAATACGAATTGTGTATGGATGATATGAGTTGAGTTAGATTTAGATATATTTGAAGAAGTTTTCCACTTGAGTTGATGAACTTTGAACATGAATTGTTGGTGTGAGTGTGTGTGTGTGTGTGTGTGTGTGTGTGTGTGGATATATATATATATATATAAGTGAGATGTTGTGGAAAAGAAAGATAGAAATCATGAATGATGAGATGTAGTCGAATATAAAAAGTCAAATGAATTGCGGTTGAGAGTTTGACGAATTCCAATTGGTAGTTGGAATTGTTATGAATGATATTGCAATAGAGGAAGTGAAGTTAGGTAAATTTTCAAGTTTTTTATAAGGGTAAAATGTGTGTTCTGAATTCAGGAGAAAATCTGTATTAATTTAGGATGAATTAGACAAATGTTTCTTCATAAAAGTCGTATCTTATCCTATTATCTTTTGTACGGTATAAAGTATGCTATTTTTTAATATCGAAGTTGAGAGATATGATTGTTTGAGTAGGCGATGTTACATAGGACATGTATCCCGAATAATTAGAGTATATGGAGTGATATCGCACTAGGATTGTTCAATTTGGAAAGAGTATGAGCAAAAGGGATGTTAGGATGAGTTTAGGATCCATTCTAGGGGTCTTAGAGAGTGAAAATTTTGTTTCACCTATATGTTACACGATCTGCCTGTGTGAAATTCACACAGGCGATGTATTTCCAGCCAGAAGCACAAACACACCCGAAAGTTACACGGTCTGTCCATATGGGATCACACGGTCCATGCTTTGACCTCCAAATGACAAACTATCATTCCAAGTTCTTCATAAAAGTTGTAGATCTAGAAGTCCTCTTAACAACCATATAAAAAAAACCTTAATCCGACATCTCTAGTGAAAGTTATGCCAAATGTCCCAAGATAGGTTCAACATGATTGAGAACATGAGCGTGGTTGATTCTTTTGGCCATAACTTCATAAGACGACCTCCAAATGAAGTGATTCTTGAAGCATTGGATTTCTAACACATTTTCTACCTTTACATAAAAATTGATAGTCATTGGTGATGAATTCAAAAGGATTTATGGAAAGAACATGAGGGACCGGTTGGAAGAGCATGATTGGGTTATGAACACACTTTGGATTTTCAAGCATATTTTCATCTATAGAACTCCGATTGAGTTGATTCTTGCTCCAAGATAAACTAGAGACTAAGAGCTAAAATTTTGAAGAAGTCAATTGTGATTATTGTGATTCCGTTGTGTGGGTTCGCCTTTGTGGCATGAGATATTATAAGAATGATGATGAACCAATGATGCCTAAAAAAGATTGCATGGAAATAACGTTATAGGTTAATACGCTCACGTTTATGAATGGTTTCGGGATGTTGGGTTCTGACAATGGAATCCTACATCTTTGGTATCACAGACAGAGTTGGATTTTGAAAACGGTGCGCAACATTTGACATGTTAATTTTGCAACCTATTTTATAAATTGCGATGGGTTTTGTTAGATAAGGCGTAATTTATTGTTTATCTATCAATTAATTAATGGTTATTATTTTAATTTCATACCAATTCTATATTTTGCATAATTTAAGTTTTAATTGTATGTGTAGTATAGGTTTAATTGTTTAATTTAATTTTGAAATTTAGGAATTGCATAATTAGTTTAATTTTATTTATTAATTACATTAAATATGCTATTAATTTTTCATTATCTTAATTAATTTATTTTTCATTTTCATTTAATATTTAATTGTGTGTTTTACGTAATTGAATAATATAATGAGTGTACAAATCAAATGTGGGGATTTTTTTTTCATATTGATGTTTATTAGTTCCTCATATTGTATTTCATTTTTAAGTATAATGATAAAGAATAATAGAAGTAGTGTAACAACGAAAGGTAAAGGAGGTAATGAGGAAAAGACAAAGAGGTAATAGGTCATCTATAGACCCAAGTGGAGCTCACCCTCTGCCAAGTGAGAGATTCATACACTTCCACCAGAGTGACAAAAGATGCTGCATTTTAAAGCTAGGACTTATGAGGAGCAACTTCAAGGGCTTAAGGACAGAGGTTTGGGATTGATAAATGTATATATTGGGAGGCATTAATGCAGATCGGGTTGGTCCAGCAAGTTCAATATCAGAGCATGGTCTCAATTCTTTAAAATTGTGGAGCTCACATATTAAGAGCTTACACTCAATATGTGCTCCATGTTCTTTATAGAAAAGTGTTGCTACCATTAGGACTCGTTAAGCACCATACAATTTTGGGTGCTTAAGGACATGACGAGGATGAGTTACACTGACTTCTTCATGATGATGGGGCACTATGATCAGGACTTTGTGGAGACATAATACTCCATAACTCTTTGAATAGATTTTTCATATATGATGGATGCCTATAACTTTTAGCGTAGCATCAATAAGGAGGTAGATTACTACCTGAGCAAATCCAAGGAATCTATCTTATGGCATCCCACACTTAGGTACATTCATGGGATCTTGAGTCATACATTGAATGGTGACAACTATAGCATAGTTAAAAATATAGATTTGTTTTACTTTTAAGGTATGAGTGAGAGGATGCTAATACATTTGGAGCATGCCTTAGCTCAATATTTCCTGCATGAAAGTAAGAAGATGAAGGTAGGGATGATATGTGTCGAGCCCTACATGACATGACTAGCGAGGAGGATGAAAGTCTTTAACTAACTACCATAAATGAGGCTTCTTGGTAACATGGTCGTCCATAACCTGGATATGATGAAGAATGTGCATATGGTGTGCAAGAGACAGGGACCGCATAAGACATTTACTAATTAGTAGGAGCTGAGGTTGTTCAAGTAGCTATAAGAGCATATGAGGATCTAGAGTAGCCATTGAGGCAAGACTTACCACCACCACCACATACAAGAGGAGCAGAGCATCAAGAGGGTTTTAATTTTTTGAATAGTGCAAGACTGCCCAGAATGTCAACACTAGATGGACACTAGGATTAGCTGAAGATCTTATGAGTCTAGTGCACCATCCAAATGAACTAGTAAAAGCTAACATAATAAGTGGTGAGACTAGAGGCCCATGACAGATGGATGAATGACGTTATGATGTAGATGGCAGGACACTTCAAGATATTCATAGTAGCTCCACCTTCTAAAGCGACTGCAACATCTTAGGCTCCATAAACATATAATACTCAGAGAATTCAGGATCCTTTAGTGACTGACATACCAGACTCACTGATAAACTGACAGCTACACAAGTTGTTTAGGATGCTTTATTAAAGTTTTCTTTTAATTATTTTATTTTTCATCTTTATTATATTGTGAATTTTTCTTTTAGTTATGGCTTTTTTTCTAAGTTTTATTATTACACTATCATTTTTATTTTAGTGCTATTGTTATTTATTTTTATTTTTATTTTTATTTTTATTTTTTTTATTTTTATTTTTATTTTTATTTTTACCCTTTTATACCTTTTTGTATTTTTTGGAGAAGATGACTATACATAATATCGAATGGAATCTTCACCAAATTCAAAAGTTGTAGTTTTATTTCTTAAAGAAGTAAAAAATATTCCTTTCTAATTTTTAATTTTATTTGATATTATATTTTTGTTCTTTTATTGTGTACATAGGGCTAATGTAATAATTTTAAGTGTGGAGAAGGAGTTAGTGAAATTTTGAAGAAAATTTTCAAATTTCTTAACCTTATTATGATCTTTATTATTGATTTTATTATCTAACATCTCAATTAGGTTAAAATATGCCCAAAACATTTTAGGTCATTATTGATTATTGAACTAAATTAGTATGTAAAAGAATGAAAGTAAGAATAGACTTACTATTATAAGCCATATTTTTAGTAGCCACCGAGATAATTAATTTGAACGAAAATTGCATATTATTTACATATATGAACCTATTTGTGAGCTTTTTAGCCTAAGAGCAAATATATCATTGTTTTATTCTCTTTTATTCTTTTTGTGTGTTATCATGCATATTTAAATGATACCCAGCATATTATTTACACATATGAAACCTATTTGTGAGATTTTCAACCTAAGAACAAATATATCATTATTTTATGCTCTTTTATTATTTTGTGTGTTATCATGCATATTTAGATTATTCTAGAACTTTCTTTTATTATTCATGTTGAGATCATATTTTTAAGCTAGGGCATTAAAATGGTAAAGGCATTTAGATTTAACTCTTTGTTTTAACTAATTTTCTTTTATTATTATTCAACGTATTTTATCCCTTAAGAGCAACTGCTTTTGAGACTTAGCCATTTAATTGATTATAGCCAAATTGATAGCCTTTATCTTACTTTTCTTCAAAAATTCTCATTATTTTTAAAACTTCAAGGATTTTCATTTGCTTGATTGTTTGAAAGTAAGGTTATATTAAAAAATTTAAAGAAATGGTCTGATATTTATATCATTATTGGTACATGAGTGAATGTTAATTTGTTTCTTATCGAGTGTTTCATTATTATAATTTTATACTCTAAAGTTGCTCAAAGAAGTTCAAAAGTTGAAAATTATATATTAGAGCATATTGCAAAAAAGAAAATTTTGTAATATTTGTTGGGAAGTGAGAAGAATTTTTTGCCAATAAAATTATTGTTTGAAAGATATATACTACGAAGAACCATATTTTATTTGATTGTATTTGTGCAAATTTCCTTCAAGATTATTACCTTTTCTAATAATCCCTATTATACTTTTACCTAAGCCTCATTACACCATATTTAAAAGAATTTTTGAATTTTGTTTCTGGTTTACTTATTAGTGGTAGAGATGTGATTCTATTATAATATTATGGTTAAAAATCCTCTTATGTTTGTTACATTTTACACTCTAAAACTTTGAGTACATTGAGTGAATCTTTTGTGAGGGTATAGAATTTGTGCTTTTGACTTCAAAATGATTATTGATGAGGTTGCTATTGATATTGACTTACAAAAGTTGGTTATAGGATAACTTGAGTCTACTTGTATATTGATTTGATTAATATGAAATAACATGACAGTTTAGGGTCTGGATGGACAAGTTGAGGTTCGTAAAGGATGGATTTTTTAATTTTGATGATTTGGATATGATTTTATTGAGAACAAACAAAAGTTTAAGCGTGGGATTTGACAAATGTTTAATAGACTATGTTTTTATGTCTATATTTAATGTGTTTTTCTTATTATTTAAGAGTTTTATGTTATTTTTGACACTTATTTTATTTCTAAATGTGTTTTTAGATCTTAATTGCCTTCATGGATCAAAAGGAGAGAAAATGTGTGAAATCAAGGAAGAAACTGAAAGAATTGGAGCTATTTTAGAGGTAATGCCAATGTGATGAAGTGCATGCCTACATGAGCAACATACGCAATCATGTAAAAGACCGTGTAAGTGATGGTGAACATGTAAATGTGTAGAGTGTAACACAAGCCTTATTTATACACCTAGGATCAAATGTGAATAGGGATGTCAATCAACTCGGCCAGCCCAGTCTAACTCAACCCATGTCGCCCGTAGGTTGGTCGGGACAAACCTAGCTCGTCATATACATTTTTTAAAAAAAGTCAAAAACGACATCATTTCTGAAGGAATAGTTAGGCCACGAGCCCCAGTTAAGCGGGCCATGGTCGAACTAACTCGCCCGTGGCCCTTTCAAACCAAGTCAGGCTGGTTTTACCATCCCTAAATGTGAAAGTGAATGAATGGCGAAAACACAAGAAATACATGATTTGGCTTTTATAACTTCAAACGAACATTTTACACGTGAAACTTTCATGTTTTCACAACAACCTTTATAAAAGTCAATCATCAGGATATCGTTAACGTCTTTTAATCATTTTCTTAACATGTGAATCTCTTGACAAATCAAAGAATCTGAATGTTGATGATTTGCTTAAATAGCTACATAAGAACTTAACCTTATATATATAGCATCCCTATCGAGCCTCCCCATCACAGGCCCAATGCACGTCTAACTCATACTAATTATGGTCTATTTTCTTTGCTAGACTTAAATCCATTAAACTAGATCTTTTATCGAACTACTTTATTATCTTTTAATAAGATCAAATTTGATTTACTAAACTGTAAATTTATTAAAATTGTAAAAACATTGTTCTTGCCCATGTTTAAGTGACGTACACCCTTTGTAAGTCACAGTAATGACCATGTCCCATGACCATATAAGCTCTTGGAAACATGTAAATTCGTGATTTTGAGTTGTTTTTTAGATACATGGTCACTCACACAATCGTGTAACTGACTACATATAATCCAAAAACCTTAATTTTGCACTATAAAAGGCAATTATAAAGAGGAGTTAAAAGAGAAGCAATTAGAGACAGAGTTAAAGAAAAAGGAGTTTGAGATATAATTCTAAACCTAGAATGATAAAATAAAAGATTACTTCAAAGATTCAATAGAGAACAAATTTCTATCAAGTTTACATTAGAGAAAGGGATATATATATCTTATGGATTATTTTCTTTTAATTATCCTTTTAAAATTTTGATTTTTGTTTTGTTTTCTAGATTTATAAACTAAGTTTGTTTAGTGCCTAGGTACAATAAACCTTAAACAGGATGGATATTGTGATTTGATCTTTTATTTAATACAATTTGATTGATTGATTCGTTGTGATTCAATTATGAATTTTATTCTTGAACTAATATGTTTGTGATATTAGTTCAATATAAGATTTCATATGATTGAAATTGAGAAATCCTTTGTATGAATAGATCTACCATGATTAAAAGGATTTATATGCAAACCTAAAGATAGATGAAAATAAAAGGATTGGTAAATATGGATTACACTTTAATAAGTCAACTAGCTCAATTGAGTACAATAAAAGTTACTTAATATATGGAACTATATTCTATTACTATTTAAAATTATACAAACACTAATTCACTATTGTTATCATCGTACATACACAACAAGGACAAACGTATAGATAATAAGGCCATATAGTGCATAAAATCCATTACTACCAATTTTAATTCTTAAACTAAAATGACCTCCAATTAATAGGAATATAATGGAATGTAGGAATAACATCCTTTCATCTACCTTATGTATTAAGAGGGATGCAAAATGAAAAGGTAATCACATTCGACCTTGAACTTAAGTCAAACTTAATTTCTCTCCATTTGTCTTTTTATTTTTGAATTTCTAGATATCATTAATGGAACTTGATTAGCATATCTACACCATATGTGAAGTAAAGAATATTTTGTTGAATGTCTAACCTCGGTTAATAATTTTGTTATAACATATGAAATTTCAAATATCACAAATGAAAGTTACTTGCCATATTAGTTTAAAACTTGACATTTCCTTGAATCCTTTCTTAGAAGATACAGAAAATAATTTGATATTACAAGCTATACTCCTTATTTGTATATATGGAGTTACTTTTGCAATTCTAGATGTCATATTTATTCATTGATAGCTGATACAACATCTCATCAATATTGAAAAGAATATTGGTGGGTACATCCAATTCCATAAACAACTTCAAACATCACTATATAAAAGGATAATATAATTGTCTACACCACTTACAATAACATTTAAATCCAAAATAACGTTCTTATCAAATTACTGTGGTATACAGACAAAGTTGTTGAAGATTCAATCCTTTAATTTTTCAATAAACAGAGTTACAAATATAGCTACAAATATGTAGCACCTATTTTATAATTAAATATTAACCTTTCCAATCTTATCGTTTCACAAATTATATATTTTAGCATCACTTTTAACTTCTGCCAATTCATCTTATAGCTCATGCATGTCATCCATGCACTTACCATATTTGAACTTCTTGCTCTAAAACTTCAACTTTTTATTCTCAGCATTCACTTGATTTATAATAAATCTGGCCCTTTCATCAGTCTTTTTCCACTTATATGAGAAAATTACATCCCTCTTCCTATAATAATATGGTAACATAAATTATTTATTATCAAATAACAATTACTTTATTATTAACAACTCACTTTATTAAGACTGCCTTGCGAAGCACTCGTAACGCAAACTCAGAAATATGGAAGCGATAAAGATGACCAAATAGATAGATTACCAACTTCACATGCTATGAGTTTGGTTTTAAATTTCGTAACAAACATATGTAATGGCCAACTTCCGGTATGGCTTCCTAATACTAGTCAAAGAAGTGAATGAAAATTCCTATCTGCAAATGATATGGCTGACCACTGTTACGTCAAACTACCTATCTCAGAAATGCGATGAAATCATCACCCATTAACTGGACTGAGCTTAAAAATCCACCAGATGGATGGATTAGGGAGAAGAGTGGATAAGGGCAAAACGAACCTACCATCAACACCGCCGTGGGTCTTTAACTCTTAAGCTGCCGAAGGGTAGTAACCCCAGAAGCAACAGCAGCCACCATAGTATCCACTTAAGCATTTTGTTACGCCGAAGGAACCACTGACTGACAAATACAGTTAAAAATCTCCTTTGGTAGGACAGTCTGATGCTCTATGCCCGGACCGACCACAATTGAAGCAAGTACCTCCAAATCTCCTGTTAAGCAGATACAAAAATGAATCAGCTTCCACACATCAAATAGCATACGCTGGTGTTTTAAGGATTAAAGAGTTGAAAACTTCTATTTGCTGCAAAATACAACTGGTAGTTTCCAACTTCCAACACAATAGTATTGGTAAAGCCTTAAACAGAGAAGAGAAAAAGTAATGAAGGCTCCCAAAGTCAAATACCCAGAAAGGATCTATGCATCTAGAAGAGAATCAGAAACTGAACAGTGGCTACATCACAGTACAGCACAATTGGATGCCAGAAAGTTTCTCAAATATGCCCTGGTTTGCAACAAGTTTTAACTGACCTTTAGAAAACAACTTGCATTACTCAACAATCAACTTCATCGATTAGTTTTCACAGTACCCATTTGATTTCCAACAGTAATTGTTGATTAAAATATTTGCCACAGGTAGAAAGCACTTTTAAGTCCCAGGATTATTATACAAGGTGCATTTTATCCTGGTTCATTAAGGCATCAATTCATTTTGTTATTCAGGAAAATCCGCATAGTTATTCCCCTCTCATGCCTGCTCCAGTGCTCCCCATACAAAATGTCACTACTCACTGCTAAATTAACATGCTGCTCCATAAATTTGCTTGTGCAATGAATGAAAATCTAGCTGTAGCAACTGACCAAATAGGACCATTTATTCCAAAACCCCTGACATCAACTTAAAATAGAAGCAGAAAGAAGAGAGGAAGCAAGAACAAGGAAAGAATCAGACCTGTCCCCAGATGATGACCTGCTTGACCTTCGACCACCTATCAACCAATCATCTGCACTGCCTCTCGAAGCCCTAGACCAGCTATTCTCATTTCTGAAGCTTCGTCCACCACTTTGTCTACCACGCCTATATGTGCTCTCATCACCATCATCATCAAAATCTCGACCACTTCCCCAACCTCGGGATGATTTGAAACCTCTCGGGCTTCTAGAGCCTCCTCTAGGAGGTCTATCCCTGTTAGAAAACCTACCATAGTAATCACTTGGAGGACCCTCATCTTGCAAAGCTGGCAACTGTTAAAAATTATGAATGCTTTAGTTCTAGGTCAATGCATCATAGGCAAATTTGAGGTCATGAATCATCATATCAGAAACAACTTATGTAACATCTTTGTATGTGGAACAGGCATAATGAGGAACAGTAAAAGCAATTAAATAACCTTAGTTATCTTGGAAATAGTGTTTCCTGGTGGCAATTGCTTATTCAGCAATTCTTTTGCAATCTCCTCGGGAAGATCAAAAACTGCTCCTTGAATCTGTAACAACAAGCACTTCTTTCAGATAAAAAGTGATGCATTAATTAGGTAGCACTTGTAGCTAAAGTGTTCAATATTTTGCAAAAGACGCACCCTTTCATCTGCAATTATAAATATTTTTCCAACTTCATCAGCTGCTGCAGCATATACATCAGAAAGAAAACCAGTTACAGATCTAGCAGACATATAGCCTCTAGAATAAGATGGATCCCGAGTCAACTGCAGTGTCACCCATCCCTGTAGCACAGAATACAGTTCAAAATAAATAACAGTGCAGGCTAAAGACAGACTTCCTCATAAAATTCCAAATCCAGAATTGTTGTTACCTGCTCATGGTTAATAAGGGACCGAGATGATGGAGGACGAGAAAAGCCACTTAAATGAGCCAGTGCAGCTGCAAGAGCATTAACTCCTTGCTCATTGATTAATTTTTCAGCTGTTGGAGTGAAAAACTCTAGACACTCAGGATGCACTCCACTTAGAGTTGCAATAATTTGCTCAGCTGATGACTCCAAAACATCTTCAACAGCAGGTGGACTAACAAACTGAAATCTGCATCCTACATCTCGCTCAAGGGATCTCACTGTCCTCCTTTGGCTGCTTGTAAACATCAGAATAGCAGTACCTTCCTTTCCTGCACGCCCGGTACGACCAGAACGATGCACAAAGGTTTCTGGGTCATTGGGAAGCTCATAGTGGATAACCTAGAGCAAACAACAAAGTTCATAATATTCCCACCACCTATAATATATATCATTCTGGCCACCATCCTAACTAGAGCATTTGAAACATCGAGTATCACAGAGAGGCATGACTCAGACAATCTATTTATTGGGATGAAATTCCAACATGTATTTTCCTATTCCTATCTTATTTAATAAATACAAAATCCAAAACAGAGAAAACTCAAAAGTAAAAACCATATAACCATATATGCTAAAGATTAAGGAAGAAACATTACCAAGTCCACGTTAGGGATATCAAGCCCACGAGCTGCAACATCAGTGGCAACAAGCACAGTGAATTTCCCCTGCCTAAAACCATTTAAAGTTCTCTCCCTCTGATGCTGAGATATATCTCCATGCAATGCCTCAGAAGCTATACTATTTGTTAGTGCCATTGAGACTTCGTCTGCATCTCGTTTAGTCTGCGTGAAAACTATGGTCTTCCCACCTTTTGCATACACCTGAAAGTTACATAATATTTACAGCTTTAGAAATATAGATCACAGTGCAGCTACACAACGGGTCACTGATGAAGTAATCATATTCCACGCTGAAAAGGATGACCAACACAATGTTATACATGTATCTAACTTAAACTTATATCTCCACAACCTTAACATTTACTACCCACAACATTGCTTAAGAATTATCAAATGATTAAATTAGGTACTTTGAACAGTCTATGTCCTCGATAACAGGAAAGGGACTAACTCCTAGTAACTTATGATCATTTAAAGATGATACTCAAAGAAGCCCTGGAACCGAAAACACGATTAGCCTAGTCTTCATAGCTTATAAGGTCCACACGTCCAATTTCCCATGGCTAACTACTTTCATATGAGTATCCATGGCATAACTCCTGATCATGAGAAGAGAACTATGTCACACAAGTTCTGATGTTTAATGGCATTAAGAGGTCTAACTCCAATCTTTTACTCTGGACATACGAAGTTATCACGTAATTGCATACAGCAATTACGTGATAACTTCATATGTCCAGAGTAAAAGATTGGCAAATACGTGATAACTTCATATGTCCAGAGTTAAAGATTGGAGTTAGACCTCTTAATGCCATTAAAAACCTTAATATTTCCTTAAACAACTACTAGGATTAAATATAAAATTAATTTTAAGCAATAATAGGCATCCCAGGCAGGCTCTTCGCCTATGAAGAAAGTAACAATGCAATCAATAAATTTCACTCAAGGTGATGCTGACACATACTGTTACAAGATCACTAAGAATGCTCCTCTTTGAAGTTGCCGTGGTTGATATGGCATAGAGCTTGATTCCTTCTGCCAGTTTTTCTTCATCTTCACCAACCTACAACAGCTCGCAATGTCAATGATCATATTTTGAGAACAAATGCACGCAAGCATGACAAGGATACAAAATTAAGTTTAAAAGGTAAAATCATTATACCAAATCAATTTGCAAAGGATTGTCCAAATATTTCCTTGCCAATTTCTTCACCCAAGTAGGCATAGTTGCAGAGAAAAGCATGCTTTGTCGTTTGGGTGGAAGATTTTCTAAAATGACTTCCACATCTTCCTCAAATCCAAAAGAAAGCATCTGGTCAGCTTCATCAAGTACCAAATATTCAACTTCACCCAGCCTGAGGCTGTTGCCTTTTATGAGGTCGATAATACGACCAGGAGTCCCAACAACAACATCAACCCCACGGGAAAGAGCACTTTGCTGCGTAACATACGAGACTCCACCATAAACGCACAC
Source organism: Erythroxylum novogranatense (assembly GCA_029891385.1). Lineage (NCBI taxonomy): Eukaryota > Viridiplantae > Streptophyta > Magnoliopsida > Malpighiales > Erythroxylaceae > Erythroxylum > Erythroxylum novogranatense. Next base: position 71,565,645 of record CM057225.1, on the reverse strand, counting down.
CGTATTCAAGAAGGGAGAAGATTCCTTGATTTCTTTTTCTACTTGCTTGGCTAACTCCCGAGTAGGCGCCAATACCAAAACTCTAGGAAGCCTACCAGCACGTCTGCAGCAAAGAAATACAAGTGAGGAAGGATAGAGTGAACAAATAGAGTTGAAGAGAAAAAGTTGGATTACCTTTTAGAAGACGATAGTTCAGTGTCTTGGGTGAGGCGTTTAATGATTGGGATCCCAAACGCTAATGTTTTGCCAGTCCCTGTCTTGGCACGAGCAATTATATCACGACCTTCTAGTGCGGGGGCCAAAACAGCCCTCTGGCAGTAGTCACATTCCAAAAAAAAAAAAAAAAAAGCTTATAAGCTCATTCATTTTAACATAACAAAGCTAAAGTCTAAAAGTAGAGATAAAAGATACTTGGATGGGGAAAAGGCTAGTAATGCCGCGTTGCCTAAGGCTTTCCACCAGCCGAACCGGCAAGCCCAACTTGGAAATGTCAAGCTCATCGGCGTCCAGTGTTGAAGCTTGGGATTGCTCATCGCTCACATCATCTTCATCACTAAAATCGGAAAGGCCGCCATCGAGGCCTTTGAAAGCCTCTTCGCTGAGGATGGAATTCGGGGTGGCTATGGCACAAGGAGCCAACCTCCTCCGCAAACCCTGCTCAGCTGCTGCTACTAGCAACAGTTGCGGTCGCCCTCTTGTAAACCAGTTGTTGTAGGGTGTACAATGGTTGGATAATAATGTCTTTCTCCAACCAAGTTCTAGACTAGGGGTGCACGACACACCTAGCACTAAAGAAGAAACCATTTCCACTGATTATACTATGAATCCAAAGAACGCCCTAAATTCTCTCCTCACAAGACGGACGGATAGAGAGAGGGATAAGGCGGCAGCTTGCTTTCTATCTAGTGAAATAGAAACGAGTGAATGAATAAACCTCCACCTCACTTAACATGCTATGCTATGCTATCCCCTCCCGCTCCTGGATATTAAGCTCATACTTGGAATTAGATATTTCTTCTGACCTTTTTTACGCACTTTACTCAATGGGTCAAACCGACCCGTTTTCCTTGTACAGCTCAGCTTTTCTTTTTTCCCTTCTCACTTATTTATTTTGACTTTTGAGTTACCCTTTCAGGAATTCATATTTATATAAGAAAATGATCTCTTAAATAGATAGTCAGTTTTAACTCAAAAAAATAAATATATAAATGAATAGAAAGAAGAAAAAAAAATAATGTTTTGGACTTTTGGTCCCTTGACTTACATCACCTATTTAACTTGTGCTTGTAAGTTAAATCTAATTAGGGATGTCAATATGCAAGCTAGACCGCAGGTTAGGTGACTCATGGGCCGGCCTATGGCAGGACGGGCCGGGGCTAGTGTACAAGATTTTTTGGTAAATTTGTTAAAAGGAAAATTAAGGTACAACAAGGCTATAAATAAAAATATAATGATTATTGTACTTCATATTTGGTTTCTTTGATAATTTAGAGACCAATCATGCTTAAGTATATCTCATTTTAACGCATTAAATAAAGTCTTTTTTTAGTTTTTAAGAGGAATTAAATTTTTTATTATTAAAACACTCTTAAGTGTATATTGAGAAGTTTTTGAGTCAAATTTCCATGTAGAAAAATAATTTTGATTATTTGAAGATGGTGGATTTAAGCTTTTAGGTACATTAGGCAACTAATGCCTGTTAAAGTTGTACAAAAATTATGTTGCATCTATACTAATTGACAAATGTTCTAACAAAATGCAAATTGGTCTACTCATATACAGCAGTAGATGACCAATGTATACAATAATTAGTCGTTTTTAATCAATGCACATTGGTTGACCAATGAACATGGTGGTTGACCAAATATATTGGAGTTACTAATTGGCAATGATTAGTTTATGATCATTACTACAAAATTATTTTACATTTCTTCTTCCTATACTTTTTAAATTACATTATTAATTTATATTAAATTATCTTCTTATATAGTCATATATTAATCTTTATTAAATTGATTCCAGTAAATAGAAAATAGTTATTTAAAATCACCAAATATCAATTCACCCTTTTTAGGTTCTACTAGAGACCAATAAGTGGTATTAAAATGGTTCCCTTTATTAATATTTCAAACAAAATTTAGAGTAAGGATCATAATGGAATATTTAGGTACATCATCATTCTCGTCTACCTAAGATGGATAAAACATTAGTGGAGCTTTTTCTTTGATTGTAATAAATATGATTATTGGAAAGCTAGAATGAATTTTTTTAATTGCTGAAAGACTTAATTTATGGTAAATAGTGTCTAATAGTCCATTTAATCCTATGAAAGTCATAGTTAAAAAAATGTGCCTAAATTAAGGGAAGAGATGGAAACTCAAGATAAGAGATTCATTTCTTTAAATAGAAAAGTCATTCATATATTATTTTGGGCATTAGGTAAGAATGAATTTAATAGTGCATCATGTGTGAAACTGTTTAATGAAATTTAGTACACACTTAAGTCACACATAAGGGTACTAACAAGTTAAAATAGAGTCAAGTCAACATATTAACCCATCAATATGGATTATTCCAAATGAAGTAAGATAAGTGTATATTAAGCATGTAATACAAGATTCATTGATATTATTAATGCTCTTAAAGGTCTAAAAGGGACATATACTAGGTTAAAATAGTGAGAAAATTGCTTAAGTAACTTTTAAGGACTTGGCAAGCTATAATGATAGCCATATAAGAAGCTAAGGACCTGGCGGTTCTGTCATTGGAAGAGCTTATTAAATCTATCCTTACCTATGAAATGAGGCTGAATAAGACGCAAGAAGAGAAGATGACTCTTAAAAAAAAGAACCTAACATTAAAATCCCTTATGGAGGAATCAAGCGAGGAAGACAAGACATCCTTATGCGGAAGTGATGATGAAGACATCATCCTTATCACTAGAAAATTTAAGAAGTAAAGGAAAAAAATCTCCAAAAGAAAAGATGTTATAGAAAGTAAGCTTGATTCAAAACACAAATCGCTTTAATATTTTCTTTAAAACTCGACCATATGAAGTCCTAATGTCTTCTCCTTAAAGGTAATGAAAAAAATGGAAAAAAGAAGAAGAGGGACAACAACAAAAGGAAAATTTTTAAATCATCAATTTAGGATGACATAAGTAACTTGAAAGTGAACATTCAAAAGAAGAAATAGCTCAAATATACTTCATGGATAAAGATGATTATTTTTCATCTCTAAGTCTTGTGATTATAATAGTGATGTTGAATTTTCATATGATGAACTAGTTAAAAGCCTTAAAATGAGAGACTTAAAAGCTCTTAGATGCATATGTGAGTGAAAATAAAAAAATAAAGAGTGAATTGTTTATCACCAAGCACTTAAAAGTATTTCTATTATTGACAATCATAACTTAGATGCATTCATGCATGAAATTGAGACTCTAAAAAAAGATGTCAATATTCCTAACGCACCCTTATCCAAATTCATCAAAGGAATTGAGAAAATTAAAAATATAATAGGAGTTCAAAAGAATTCCAATAATATACATAGGATTATATACTTTTAATGGGTTGTGTCTAACAATAATTCTACATTTTTCAATGGAAAACACATGCATAGTGAAGACTCTAAGATAGTAAATGATCATAGTGAATCTTCATCTAGAAATTCATATACACATGCTAGGCCAAAAGGTAAGTCCTATGCTTTCATATGTAGTTCCTAATCTAGACCTAAAATCAATCATCACAACAGCAAGAATCTAGCTCACACCTACTATAGGACATATAATAGGCAAAATACCATAACTCACATATGTTATATGAATCATAGTAGCCAGAAGAACATGTATCATATGTATAACAATATTAATAGTACTTCCATATGAAGAAAACACATAGATCTCATTATCATATAACTAATCATGCCAACTATACAACATGATGTGTCATTATTGTGGTAAATTTCGACATATAGATAAGTTTTATTTTTTTAAATAAAGAGTGTTAAGTAAATCCTTAAAAAAATTGGTTAAAAAGAATAAGGAAACTAATAACCAAGGATCCAAAGTTAGGTATCTAGAAAGCATCGATTGCCTTGTTTTAAAGCTCTTTAAGAAAAGGAAAAAATAGTATATGGTCAGTAGAAGTCTAGTGATGCATCCCAATTTCTAACTCTTAGAGATATAGATGGAGGATATATTACATTTGGAGATAATGTCAAGGGTAAGATAATGGCCATTAGAAAATTTAAAAATCATGCTACAGCTGACAATGTGATTTTGGTATAAGGATTAAAGCATACTTTACTAAGTGTAAGCCAAGTATATACAAAAGATTACAAAGCATGTTTTGAAGGACAATTATGTATTATTTCTAGAAAATTGTACATTTTAGAAAGAGAGAGGGTAATATTTCTTCGATTGATCTTAATAATCTCTCTAATAAAAGTACAAGTATTTAATATCTATAAGTGAAGATGCATGGTTTTGACATAAAAGGCTTGGACAAACAAGCATAAATCTCATCTCTAACCTCAACTCTAAACAATTTTTCAATGAACTTGCAAGAATCAAGTTTGAGAAAAACATTGTGTATGGTGCATACCAAATGGGAAAAATAAACTAAAAGTTCATCCAAAAGTAAAAAGTTAGTAATGATCACTCAAATCTATAGGTGCATAAAATCAAATTTAGTAATATTAGGCTTTGGGGTATTCCAAGTTATCATTTCCTTAAAGATTAATTAATTGCTAAGTTCATAAATTTTAGTAAGGCAATGAAATTCAGTTAAACAAGATTTTATAAAAGAAATTAAATTACTTAACTAACTAAAATAAGGGATTAACTTCAAAATTAATTTATATTAATAAAATGTAAAGGTTTTAATGTTGTTTTAAAAGGAATTATAATTATTAAACATAATTATTTGTCAACGTTGAAATAAAAATTAATTGAAGATATCTACCACCTCTTTTAAGGTATATAAATATATCTAATTAAGCAATTATCATCTATAAATCAAGAATTATTATAATTAAATTCATTAAGAATAGTAAATGTATTATCTATCATAATAGTCTAGGATATCTTAGTCACTAATTCTAGAGCATTTAGTCTCTTAGTGTATGAATGATACTGCAACACCCTACTCCCGAGTGACCCGAACCCGATATCGTTGGTGATATCCGAGTCCGTGCCCCGCGAGGGTGGCGTATTACATCAGTCGATTAAAACTCAGTATAACATTTTCTCCGCTCTTTATTTATTTTATTTTATTTTATTTTTGTAGATTGAATCACTCATTAACGCAGCATAAACAGTAAGAAACCTGAGCTCATGTTCACAATTAATCATTTTCAGTTATTACAATCAGTCAATGTGTAAAACAATACAACCACAATGGGCTCGTTATAAATACAAAGCATTGTTGTACAATGATCGCGAAATACAATTCGATAAAACACTAATGCAGACACGGATTGATCCCGACCTCTATCCTTCACTAGCCTCTGATGAGACATACTCCGTGTCAACCGGTATTCTTCAGACCTGAAAAATAGATGCAAATTTTGGGTGAGTTTTGCGAACTCGGTGAGAAACTATCATCGATGGTTCACTAAATCACGCACACGCACGTGGCGTATAAAGATATCTGATGAGTATTCAATTAGCGATAACGTAACAATTTGACATTAAATAAGAATTTGCAGTAACATGTAACAGTTTACAGTAAATCATGCCATCACGTAATCAGTAATTTTCACAAAACAGTCAATCATGTGAATGCAATGCATATGTGACTCTTTCCAATTATTCAGTGTTGTGCCCAAGTGCTCGGTCGATTCAGATGGGGACGCGTGGATTTCTCCCCTCGGGCTCGAGGCGGTCGATCTGATTCGGGATAAATCCCCTCGGACTCGAGGCCTGATCAGTAATAATCGCAACTTGGGTCACAACGTCCATTATCTGTTCATGCATTTATGCATGTAATGCGGTACTCAGTGGTTTACAGTAGTATGGCTATAAAGGCCTAGTATTACAGTACTCGGTAATCCAGTGGTATGGCTATAAAAGCCCAGTATTGCAGTTTCCAGTTTCATGCAGTAGTCCAACCCAAGACAGTAAAAGCATGCAACTTAATCTTATACAGTTCAGTAACCATACAATTCACCTTTGCAAGTAGTTCCGTTCAGTACAGTAAAAGCATGCGAATCCATCCAATATGTTTCAGTAATCTATGTAAATCACCTCGGCAAGTAATTCACATAGGGCATTTAGACATTCTGAAATTTGAGAAACCAACTAGGTTACTCACCTGTATTTTCGAGCCAAAATCTGGCAGTCTCAGTGACGTTGGTGGACCGACGCTCCAAGTGTGACTCTATAACAGTGACAGTATACAAACATTATCAATTGCTCAATCAGAACTATTTCAGAATGCACATGTAACACTTAGAAGGTACACAATGCATGATCATGATATTCTCGGCCCTAATCTCATCTTTTTTTTAAAAGAAAAATCCGTTTCAAAAATAAGGAATACAATGGTGCTGACGACGCTCAATTCGGACCTCTATAGGTCTCATAAAATAAAACAGTAACCAGAAAATAATAAACCAGACCCACGTCAATTTTCCGTCCAATAATTTCCAATGTCTCAGAAAATGAAATTCAATAAGTCATGAATCTGATGCCTCGAGAATCAAGTCAATCGGACGCCGGACGGACAAGTTATAAGCAAAAGAATGGAAAAGGTGTTCTCCGACATACCAACTTCCATAGGTCATAACTCCTTACTCCGAACTCCAAATTGGGTAAAATTAATGTCTATTTCATAGAGAAACGAAAGATCTACAATGTTCATGAAGAGCCCAAAAGCCAAATTAACCTCTAAGGGTGTCAAAAATACAATCAAAGTTTCTATCCAGTCAATGAGTTCCTAACGGGCAAGAGAGTTCTGACCAGTGCAGTATTTGTAAATTCAATAGCTTCCCATTTCCTTAGTCAAGAATTTCAAAATAAATGTTCTCAGTAAGATCACAATGTGATCTACAACTTTCATGAACAGTCTAAAATCAAATTCAATGGCTAACTAGGTCAAACAATTCAGTGAATGCTGCTGCCCCTGAAAGTACTCAAACTGGACAGTGATCTTTCAAACAGTATAACTCCTTGTAAAAATGTCGAAAAATTGCATACTTTATACCCATGAAAAGATAAAACACAGTAATACACTTCTTATGAAGGTCTTAGAATCAAATTCCATCATTAACCAATTCAAAACAGTCTTACAAGTTCTTCGCCTGCTCAAAGAGTCCATGACCTAACTTTAGTCCAATACTTGAAAAATCATAAGTCCCAATTCTGTTATCTAAAAATAGGATGCTATATACCATTTTCAATATAATTGTTTCCTCTACAACTCTTAAGAAGATCGCTTAAGCCAATTCAATTCACAGAAATTACTAAAATTGCCTCTAATCAGAATGGTCACAATACCTACACTGATAGCTAGGTTTCACCAATTGCTCACAATCAGTCAATATTCCACAGTGGATATCTCCCAATATACAGATCGAAAAATTGCAAAATCAGTGGCAATGGAAAGCTAACAATATAGGCTTCAACTCTCATGAAGATCATTGTTACTAATTCTTTCTCAATTAATTTAGAAAAATCATCAAAACAATCAGGTTATTAATCCAGATACTGTTTACCTAAGTCAAAACAGTACCTTTCCAAGCCAAATTTCAACCTCTTAGAGTTACAATTTGACAACACCTATTTCACACAAAAATGTAGCCAACAAACCAAAGTTTCATTGGACACAAACCTCGACTCATTTTCATAACCACACAATGAGTTATGCTCAAAACAGTATGGTAGGTCAAACTCACAATTTCAGTTTTACTTCCCAACTTCACTTCCTATCATGCCAATTCAATTCCTACTACTATAAGCATCTCAATTGGACACAAAATCAATCCCTACATTATTCCTACATTCACTAGGCATACCTACCAAAAATTGACAGCACTTACCTCATCAATATTATGCAAGAATAATCATTCATATTCAATTAAAATCAAGCTAAAACCACTCATTCATACTACTTCATCAATTCTTACTTCAACCTAACCTTATACCCATCATTTCCACCTATAAGATTCATTAAATTCAAGCATCCATAATCATAATAAATACACCATAACTCCCATTCAATGTTTCTAACTACCATGGCATTAAATTCAAACTTAAACCATCATGAAAACACCATTTAAAGCTTAATTTAAACACTTACCTACTTAGCTCTCAATCTTCAATTTTCTCTTTATGCCCACTTTACACCTTCTCTACTCATTTCTACCACCATACATGTTTCTCATGGATAGGAGAATTAAGTTGTAAGGCAAGGCAAACCTCAAAAATTGGAGGAAAGTAACACTTTGATGAGAAGGAAGAGATTCGATGGTGAGAGAGTAAAAAAAAATGGAGAGAGCTTTCGGTGGTAAAGGGATTCAAGCAAGAACACTTGATTTATTCCCTTCTCATTAAGCAAAACCGAGAGAGGTGGATAGGGAGCATTTAAGGAAGGGTTAGGTGGCAATAGGTCATTAGTTCACTTAGGAAAGGAAAGTCAAAAGATTCAACTATTATACTTTAATAAAAAAAAATCCAACTTATCAACAATTATCACCCCAATTTTCGGTGCTTAGAAGTTTTAAGAGTCCAATTATGAATCCCACCAAAATATGCCATAATTTAATACCAAATAACAATAGAAAATCAACCGGTTCGCCACTTGGCGATTTTTTTTTCCGGTCCGGGAATTTTCTCCGGAAAAATTTCAGAAAAATTTCTGAAAATCCCATAAAATGTAAAACACATTATGGAGCAGTCAAAATAATTTTTCAAACCCAATAACCATGTTAATCCCAATAAAATTGCATTAGGCACAAAAACCGGGAATGTCATGTATGCATGTACAATTATTTCATGTGCACCATTTCATTGTTTGACCAATACCAGTATGCATAACATTATAATCCTAATCACTCTCGACCTTTGCCAAATGACTATTTTACCCTCCTGTCGGGGGTGGGATGTTACAGATACTCTCTTTTTAGTTCTTTATACAATTCTTAAGATTAAACCTATGATGTATAAGTATAAATTCAAGAATCATTCTTAAAGAGAATAAAATTCAAGGCATGCGATAAGTAATCATATATTAATAATTGAAATATCACACATAAGTTATATATGTAAACTTAGTTAGGTATTCAGTTCATATAGAATAAAGGAACCTAACAATAAAATAATATAAAGTAAAACACAGGAAATCATTCTTATGGATCTTAAAATCCTAGATTCTTAATGGAATTTTGATTTTTTTTCCCCTAAACTTCTCCTTTTATTGTCACAAGACACTTTAATTCAACTTCTTTTTTCTTCTTTTTTGATATGGCCCTCTTTAACCTTTTATATAATAAAATCCTAGAATTTTTGTAAAATTTAATGCTAATACAGAACCAATATGGGTTTTTTTACCCACAATTTTGCTTAACACCTCTTTTTAGAATTTTTTCTAAGAAATCACTGTGAGCACAATTTGGAATATGGTACCATGTTTAGATCATATTAGGTTAGTAAGTTCTCTATCACACATTTGAGGGTTCATCTTAGGAACACAAGTTGGCATAAATATGAGTTTGTGTATAAGCCATGTTGAAGAATATGAGTCCCCATTTTAGGCATGTTTAGTTATATGAAAAAATCTCCAAAGGAGTATAATGGTTTAGGATATAACATAAGATAGACATGGTGCCATGTTACTGAACACTAACCTATGTTGATATCATATTCCTTCACAATCATCTAAAACTTTGTCTTTTCCCCCTCTAGAAGTTTTATAAACTAATATAGCCTTTTAGAACTCTTAGTAGGTTACTACCTTGATAAATGGCCTTTGTTTACTTAAATACAATAGTAGGCATTACTGAGATGGGGCAAATTGGGGTTTTTTTTAATCTTGATAATAAAAGAGGATACTTCCATCTTTAAGTTTAACAATAAATTTAATTTATTAAACATTATGGAGTAAGGACCATGACGAGATGGGGCAAATTGGGGTTTTTTTTAATCTTGATAATAAAAGAGGATACTTCCATCTTTAAGTTTAACAATAAATTTAATTTATTAAACATTATGGAGTAAGGACCATGACAATAAAAATTCATATGCCCATTTTATTTTGGAATGTATGAGGATTAAATTACCCTATAAACAAGTTGTTTTAGGGATTTTGTCTTGAGGGAAAAGCCTCTACTTATAGGATTACGTGAAACAAAAATAAAGTCTGAAGTATTTTGCAAACTAAATCTTTTAGAGCCTCAATGGAAAATGCTTTCCAACCATTCTCATCACCACTATGGAAGAATTATCATTTGTTATAGAAAGGAAACTACTCGAGCAGATGTCCTTAATACAATAGATTAGGTTATGCATACTCAGCTACATAACCTATAGGAGAAAACAAATATACTCATCTCCTTTCTATATGCTAGCAATTTTGGGGTTCAGAGGAGGAATTTGTGGAATAAGTTAATCCAATTTAGCAACAACATTGATAAGCCATAGATGTTATGTGGTGCTTTCAATTAGATCTTGCATTGGTCCGAAGCTTAGGGTAATTGCAAACTTAGAAACTTTTCGAATGATTTCATATAAAGTGTTGAAAAGTTGGCAATAACTGATCCAAAACAAATTAGACATCAATTCTCTTAGTCTAACAAACAAAACTCTTCCTAGTTCATAAGGAAGAAATTAGATCATGCTCTTATTAATGGTAATTAGTTAGCTTGGTTTCCTAATAGCATTTCCAATTTCAGAAATCCTTTGTTCTCGGATCACACTCCCATCATAAAAAAAGAGTTATTCCAAAAGTCTACCAGGTTTTTCCCTTTCATATTTCATAACTTTTTTGTTAATGAACCTAGTTCTTGGACACTTGTAGAAAAGGGACTGCTAGTATTTATAGGGGTACTAATCAATTTATTTGTGTTCAAAAGTTAAAGGGTATAAAAAAAAGAACTCAGGCTTCTCAATTCTTCAAGCAGTATAAGCACTAATCAGGCTTTCATGAAATCTAGGAATGAGCTAGCTAGTAACTAAAAAATTTTTGCAATCTCTCCACAAGATCTTATTCTCCTTTCAAAAGAAAAATAGCTTCATCTCAATATATGCAGGTAGTTAGCACTCTTATCTGCCTCCTTCACGAAAGAGCAAGATTTAATTGGCTCAAAGATGGTAACAAATGCAACAAATCTTTCTTCAACACCATCCTAGCTAGAAAAAAACAAAATAGGATCAACTCCATTACTAATCATATGGGAGTTCAGCTATAAAACTAGAATGATATCCAAGTGGAAGCTATAAGGTACTTCTCTTCTTTGCTTATCACTTCATAATGTAGCCTTTATACTGACCTTACAAGTATTATCACAAAGATAATCACTATAGAGGATGGTATACTCTTAAATAAACCTATAGAAGACAAATTGAAGATATTGTTTTCAAGATGGATGGTATGAAAGCTCCTAGACCAGATGGGCTAAATGGGTTCTTTTTCCAAAAGTCTTGGATTATCATTAGGACTTATGTTAAATAGGTTGTTCTTGAAATCTTCACCAATGGAAACTTCTCACGGAAATTAATAGAACATTCCTATACTTAATTCCCAAAATAACTCACCCTTCCTCTTTTAATGACTTCAGGCCATTTTCTTGCACCAATTTTCTATACAAAATCATATTCAAGATTCTTGTTGCTAGAGTAAAGAAGGTACTCACTCTACTTATTAGTGACAATCAAGGTACTTTCATATGCGATAGAAAAATTGCGGAGGACATTCTCATTGTCCAAGAACTGTTAAAGGGCTATTCGTGACCAAATGCTTTTGTTAATTGTACTATGAAAGTTGAATTCTTTAAGGATTTTTATAATGTTAGGTGGAGTTTCCTTTGGAAGGTACTGGAGGCTTATGAATTCCCACTTATATTCATTAATTGACTGAAAGAATGAATTTCCACTTCTAGCTTTTAAGTATTAATCAATAGGAGTCCATCTTATTCATACTTTGTAGGGAAATTATAAATTCCATCATCAAGCTTGAAGTGGGGGTTAATCCCAAATTCAAATTCTATGTAAGATACAAGAAACTTGGACTAACCAAATTTTCTTTAGTAGATGATCTTCTTCTTTTTTGCAATGCCAAGCCCAACTCAATGCCAACCTTTATAAAGGCTCTGGATAGATTCAAAAACTTATCTAGATTGTAGGTTAATTTTAATAAAAGTCAATTTATCATCTCGAAATCTGCTTTCTCTATTGAATCAATAATTGCTTCCATTATTGGTATGTCAATGAAGACTCCACCATTGCTTTATTTGGGGCTTCCAATTTCCCTTAAGAGGTTAAACTATCATGAATACATTCCACTAATTGAAAAAAAATCCATAAACGGATTAATTCTTAGGTGAACAACTTCTTATATTATGCAGGGGAGATATTAAATTAATGCTCAATCCCTTATACACCTACTAGAGTTCACATATCTTCTTATCCAAAAAAGTAATCAAGATTGCAAAAAAATTATTCTAGAATTTCCTATGGAATCATTCGAAAGGAAATAAAGGGGTAGCTAAGTTTAAGTGGACAAACATATGTTGTCCCAAGGAAGAAGGTGGGGAGGAGGGCGCTGTCCAATCAAGCTCTCATGCTTAAAAGACTATAGAGGATACTGTAATGCAAAAAATCTCTATAGATTAGGTGGATGCATTCTTACTTTCGCAAAGGTAGATGGATTTGGGAGACAAGTAAGAGCTGTTAAAACTCTTACTTCTTGAATTAACTAACTTAGTCCAAGATGATGTTAAGTGCAAAGTTGTCAGTGGGTTTACTTACCACTCTATGGCTTAACAATTGGCTAGGCCAAGGCCCTTTTATTCACCATCTAACGTTATCAATGATCTCTCTTTTCCCCCTACATACTAAGCTCAGTATATTCATTGACGATTACTCGTGGAGGCTTCTTGATCATCTTAGTCTACTGCAACCATAATATTCTCCAAATTCATCTAAGGAAGATACATTTTATTAGAAGGATCTTCTAACTTTTAAACTATCAAACAAGCTTACTATGGACACGCTTAAATTTTAGTTTCGCTTGTTCCCAAATGAACTTAGAAATTGAACATATGAAGAATAGATGATCTTTAGTTTCATCATGTGTAAAACATGGAGAGCATCTTCTGGTTATGTCAAGGTAAGAAGGTCTGTTTGTAGTATTAAGCATGTTCCTGATAATAAGCCATAGGAGAAATGATACCTTGGGGGGAAGAACTTTGTGCCAAATGATTCTACTCCAATCGACTTTTGGAATTCTCAATTTAGCTCTCATGCTTAAAAGACTATAGTGGATACTATAAGACAAAAAATCTCTATAGATTAGGTGGATAAATTCTTACTTTCGCAAAGGTAGATAGATTGGGAGATAAGTAAGAGCTGTTAAAGCTCTTAATTCTTTAACTATTGCATTTAAAGAACCTAGTCCAAGATGATGTTAAGTGTAGAGTTGACAATGGGTTTACTTACCACCTTATGGTTTGACAATTGGTCGTGCCAATGCCCTTTTATTCACCATCTAGCGTTATCAATGATCTCTCTCTTCCCCCTATATACTAAGCTCAGTATATTCATTGACGGTAACTCGTGGAGGCTTCCTGCTCATCTTAGTCTACTACAACCACAATATTGTGCAAATTTATCTAGACAAGATATATTTTATTAGAAGGATCTTCCAACTTTCAAACTGTCAAATAAGCTTACTATGGACATGTTTAAATTGAGAAATCCAAAATTCGATTGGAGTATAATCATTTGACACAAAGTTCTTCCCCCCAAGGTATCATTTCTCTTATGACTTATTATCAGGAATAGGTTTAATACTACAAATAGACCTTCTTACCTTGACATAACCAGAAGATGCTCTCCATGTTCTACACATGATGAAACTAGAGATCATCTATTCTTCACATGTTTAGTTTCTAAGTTCATTTGGGAATAAGCAAAACTAAAATGCTTATGGACTGGTTCTTATAACTATATCTCCATCCTTATTCATTGCCTAGCTACTTAAGCCTCGATTCCTAAGGCTGACAAATTGATCTACTTACTGGTTATGGGATTATATGTGTAAACAATTTGGAAAGAAAGGAATACGAGAAGGTTTGAATCCAAATGCAAAATTGTAGAAGAACTTATCAATGAGGTTATTAATAGGATTCGAGAAATTGTTTTACCGATGAACCATGCAAATGATTGTAGTTCCACTTTACTCCTCTCTTTAAATCCTTAATATGTGTACTACTTAAAAAATAGAATTTTATAGGTATATCCAATGAGCTCTCTATTGTGTTGAGGGATAATCCTATGAACCTCTTTTTGTTGATGTAAATTCCATTATTTATTAAATCATTCCTTTTTTCTTTTTTTAAAAAAAGTCCTTAAAGCTGTCACATGTTTCCCTCATACATATGATCCTAGCGAACTTTCAACTCAAGGTCCATCTCAAGCAATCTTTTTGTCTCACATCTGAATCTTGCATCTTGTTTGAAGAATTCCGTCAATGTACACAAATGCATGTCAACTCATCAACAATGCCCGCTTTCCTGACCTACTTGCAAGTCTTTGCCTCGTTTTGTCACTTCAAGTGTTAAACATTGGTTAAGGCTCCCTAAAACTCAAACAATTTCATAATTAAGACTTAAGGGTCTAATAGTAGGCTCCTTAATTTGTTTCCTGTAGAGAAATGTCTAACATGTGAATTGTGCTACACTTGCGAAAAAGAAAGATGTGTTGTATCCAAATTTCAATATATCCAATATAACCACACTTACCAATATAGTCAATATCAACTAAAACGTCTCCAATGATACAACAAAACCACACTTCATTACAATTTTTAAAGAAGAAATGCATTAAAAAGAGAAAGAAAACAAATTTCATGTGTTGATTTTTATTTTTAATACACATTAAGAAGCATAACCTGAGGCACTGGCATGTGAATTAAACCTTGGAAACCTGAGAAGCTAACTGTTAGGTATATCTTTTGTCTTTGTGTGTTCACTGCATGCTTCCTTGATGTCCCTTCATCAACAAAAGATTATTAAAAGAAGGGTTGAAAACTTATTTTTGCCATGCATATTGACAATTCAAATAGAAAATCATGGAAGATATCTTGAAGTTGCAATGTAAGCTAAATTCATCCCACATCAAAATTCTTATATATTTACTTTTTCACATGCGCGCACCTTTCTTAATGTAAAATAAAAATATTTGATGATCGATCTCATTGACTTGCTTTTTCAATTACCAAAAGCAATTTTAGTAGCTCATACGTACCTTCCTCGAGATCAATTTTTGATACCTATAACCCTATTGAGAAATTAACAATGTAGATGGATTAATATACTGGAAATCATATTTCTTAAATGTGCTTTAAAATAAATAAAAAAAGAGAACAAATGTGAGATACCTTATTGGTGCCATAGATGTAATCGCAATACGTGAACACTGATGCGAAGTTGCTTTGGCTTTTGCCACCCACGTAGTGATGGTAATCATGATACTCAGCACCTCCAAACAGGGGAACAAACTTCGCAGGACTCCATGGAAATTCATATCTACATCAGTTAACTTCTCATGAATAAATGCTTTCATATGAATATTGAGGTAACTTTATAACGACAACTCAAATAAGCTTTTCACAAAATTTTAACACATATATGCAGTCGACTATTGTATACATTAATGTTTGCATGCAGTTGCTTATTGAAGGACAATCCAATCCTAATGAATGATGATGTTTTTAGTTGCCTTTTTACGGACAATCCAATCCTAATGCTAAAGCAGCTAGAGGAAAGACGTCTGCTACACACAAAAAACATGGGTTGTCACTGGAAGAGTTTGACGAGACTTACCCGCTATGAGCATCAATTGCTTCCATTAGCCTCAAAGCAAACCAAACCCAAAAGGTGACTATGTGTCCCGGAACTAATGCGGGACCGATAAATGAAGGAAAGCCAAGGATCAAAGTTTCAGCCCAATGTGCATAAGGTGCTGCAGGTCCTATTGGAGCAATGTACTCATGGTGAACGTGGTGGATTTTCTCATATGCCCATTTGGTATGGAGCCACCTATGAAGCCAGTAACCGACGTAGTCTTCTATAAGGAAATAGATTAATATTTGAGAGAGGACTTCCCAACCACAAGGCAATGGCAAACTAGTTCGGATACCAAACCACTGCAACAAATTAATTGAAGATAAGATTTTTATTTAAAAAAATTTTGATCAACTAATATAAGCATACAGTTCTATATCTATTGTTTTTACCGCGCATCAAAGAAGAGATAAACATACTATTGGATTGAACATGGTCTACAGATGTAGTGACGATGATAAAAGTACATGAAGGTTGTGTATGAGCAAGCTAAAAGCGTATGATGTCCTATAATAGAGTTGATAACTAAGTGCAAGACATTTGAATACTCACTTTGAGTTCATTATAACATGAAATACAAATTCAAATAACCTGTATCCTTCGCATTTGAATAATCACTTTGAGTTCATTATAACATGACATATAAATTAAAATAACCTGTATCCTTCGCATCCTTTATGCAAAAATATCAAGAAATTTACTAAATTTACTTTAATAAAATGATTGTAATAATTAGAATAAAATTTTATTAATTTTCAAGATTAATCACCTAATTCTATAGATCAAACATATTATTGTAATATTTGTATCTCAATTGTCTTTGTAGGTAAGTATTTTAGGTATTATATAAGTATGACAAAAATTGTGACTTTTTTTATGCTTTTTACTTTACCAATATTAACTTTGAAGAACAAGTTATGTAAATCCCTTAATCTTTTTCTTTTCATGCTCTTTCTTAATATTTTTTGTTTAGAACGATAACATAGTAACCTTACAACTTTTAGTCTAACCAATGGAAATAGAAGCTTTGGTTTCCCTTAAGGATAGAGAAGTTCTTATATTTTCCAACGCTCATCTTCTTCCTCCAAGTGTTTTCTTATTTCCTTAGTCCATTCTTCCCTTTATTTATTTCCTTCTTATCTACTACTTTTGTGCTAGAACTCACCTTATATTCTCTTCCACACTATTGTTGATGTACATGAGTGTTTTTTGGCTTCTTAAGAATATTTTGTTCTTTTTATATATTTCCTTTTATGTCCTTTGTTTTATTACTATTTCAGGAATGATTATTAAAAATTTTTCTCTCTAAACTCAATTTCTTTTCTAATTTTCAATTAATGGTCCTTTACACACCTAAACCTAGGCTAAAACCTTCTTTTATGGATCCATTTTTACCCCGGCTTACTCGCCCCACCCTTAACCCTTTGCTCCCTCTAAGTTTCAGCTCTTTGCTTGTTGGTTCTGCCTTTCCCACTGTCTAACTTCTCCTCTTTAGGTAAGCTTCGATGAAAATGATCCTTTCTAGATTACTATACCTCTTCCCCCCTTTATTTTTAGCCCTTATATCAATTGGAAATAGGTACTAAGCAAGAGCTCTAGGTTAACTCTCAATTATTTCCCTCCTATTAAATTAGAAAGATGTCATATTGTTTCTTCTCATATAAAAACCACGGTAGAAGGAGCTAAAAGTTAGTCATCTACCTTGGTTGTCTTCTTATTAGGGAAGTGTTGGTTGTCTTCTTCTTAGAGAAGTGTCCTTCGTTCTGTATAATCAATAGCTAGGCCACAAATTATCAAAGCTAGGCTCTGGCATGTTAATAGCTTCTCCATCTTTTTATAGCTTTGGAAACTAGGTATTACCATGGAAAACATTAAAGTATGAACTTGTCCCCGTATGGATTAACATTTATAATTTTCCTCTTGAGTATTAATCAATAAGTGGATTGAGTTAATTGGCAAGTTATACAAGTAAGCCTATATGCATAGATGAAATAACTACCTTAAGGAAAAAGAATTGGATTGATGAGCTAAAAAATATTTTTCCTTAAATTATCTTTGGTTAAAAATTCTATTATAGTATCTTATCAATGGTAGCCAACCTTGAAGCAATAAGATAAGAAATGGAAAGCCACGAGAAGGAGGTTCCGAAAAGAAGACTACTAAGAACTTATGGGCCTTGAAACTCAACTAGATGCTATTCCTAAAATTGATAATTCTCAAGGCTTTAAGCTAGCTCATAATGTTGATGATAAGGTCACTAAGGAAATAAGTGCCATTAACTGTAATAAGGTAATCTTTGAATAGCCTATAACTACCACGGGGAATCCAAGTATCCTTGAGTCCAGTGATATGCATGTTGAAGCACCTAGTTATAAATCAATAAACTTAACTCAAGATATGTACCATATGTTTGTAGTTCCTCCATTACACTCGCAAATAGCTTCACTTATACTCATTCCAAGTTTGGAGATAAAGAAGATTATCAATAAAGATTTTTGGATTAATAATAGTAGGAAATATATTGGGAAAAATAGATCCAAAAAATTGAAAAACCTATCTCCTTCTTTATATCCTTAATTTCATGTAATGTGAGAAACATTAATTTTCCTAAAAGATTACAATCCCTAAAGGAATTTATTTTGAAACAAAACCTATTTTTATTAATTTTGGACTTCAAGCTCAATTTGGATAACTATAATAAGTTGAAAATTTTAGGTAATCACCTCATTACTTATAAATTGTCAATATTACTAATATGGATGTATATAGTGGCTAATTTTGGTTTTAGGGTAAAAAATGTCAACTTGCTCCATACTAATGACCAACTTGTACACCTATCAGTCTTCTTTTCCCAAGAGAACATCAATGTTAATGTCTAATTCATATATGATTCTAACTTTTCATTTCAAAAAAATTCTTTCTTGGATAAGCTTGAATGCATTCACTCTTCCATTTAAGTTCCTTGGATTCTCTTATGAGACTTCATTAGTACACTTTATAATTTAAAAGTTGAGGGTAATGTATGTTTAAGAAATTTTAGAAGGAATTTTAAAGAATTTGTGGAGGAACTAAATATCGCTAAGTTGAAACAAAAGAGGAATTTCTTTTCAAATACCAATAAATAAATTTCAAGTTAGCAAATTAGGGAAAAATTGGATTAGGCTCTTGTTAATGGAGATTGGATGGCAATGCTCCTTGAAACTATATCCCTTTTTATAAATCCATCATTTTAAAATCACTCTCTAATAATCATCATAAGCAGCTTACCAAAATGTTTAAAGAAGGTCCCTTTTAGATCCAATAATTTTCTTATAAAGGAAGAGGGATATAATGAGGCTATTCTAAGAGGGACGTCTTGCTTTTTTCCCTAATCACAAAGCCTTTATTTATATCAGGAAAGAAGCCTAATGAAAAAAGAGCTTCAATAACTCAATTCTAAAAGGAATAACAATATTTACTTGTTATTAACTTCAACTAAGCTCAAGCTTGTGAAGGGCCTAAATGAGTTATATAAAGCCCTTAGATACTCT
Organism: Erythroxylum novogranatense; assembly: GCA_029891385.1. NCBI lineage: Eukaryota > Viridiplantae > Streptophyta > Magnoliopsida > Malpighiales > Erythroxylaceae > Erythroxylum > Erythroxylum novogranatense. The sequence continues at coordinate 71,546,050 of CM057225.1, read as the reverse complement.
TATAAGACCCATGCTAAATAATTAGCTCTCAACTTCTATTGTAGTGCTTGCTAACCATAATTATTTGCATAAGTAAAGATGTAGGGTTTTGTGGCTCAACAATGGAGACAAAAAAAATACTACTTTCTTTTTATAAGCCAATTTTGAAAGAAGGGCTACTATCAAAATTATCTCCCTAATAAAGCATAGTGACAAGATTGTTGTTTCTTAAAATGACCTTAAGAAAGAGGCATTTTCCTTCTCCAAAAAATCATTTTGTTTAAGCTTATTCCTCGATGTAAATTCTCAAGTCCTTTATTAATGATTAGATTTTAAATGAAGATAAAGAGACGCTATGAGGCCTTTTAAAGATAAAGACGTTAAGAGAGCAGTGCTTGTACTAAACCCTAATAAGGCCTCAAGTCCTTGTAGACTTAATAGGTTATTCTTTTAAAAGGCCAAGATATGAAAGAAGGATATGGTAATGAAAGTTATTCTTAAACTTTTAAAAAGAGAGAAGTTGTTTAAAGAGATCAATAAAACTTTCTTTTACCTTATTACGAAAATCTATAATCCTAGCTCTCTTAATAAATACAGACACATATCATGTTGTAATATCTTGTATGAAATTGTATCCAAGTTATTAACATCAAGATTGAAAGGTGTAATGAAGCCTCTGATCAATGATGCTCAAGGTACTTCTATATAAAATAGATTGACTGGGGATAAAATCTTCATTTCATAGGAGCTATTTAGGGGTTATAATAGCAAGTACTTACCAAAGTTATGCTATTAAGGTTGATTTCACTAAGCTTGTGACTTTGTTATTTAGGAGTTCATTTTACATCTTTTGGAAGTGTTTGGTTTCATTATAAATTTCATTAATTGGATCATAAAATGTGTTATGGGCACCTTCTTCTATGATTTGATCAATGGAGGACTAACAAACATGATCAAGGAAGGTGTCCATATCTCTTGGCATTTTTCATTTTGACTATGAAAGCTCTTACAAGATCAATAAAGCATAACATAATGCGTCATTTCAACTTTGAGTATCATTTTGAATACAAAAAGTTATGGATCTTTAACTTATCATTTACAAATAAGTTGCTTTTATTCTTAAGAGCAAATGCTAAGTTAGAGCGTATATTAATGGCTTATATCTACACCTTTAAGGAGTTATCTTTTATTTGTATTAAAAGGTTTGGCTTTTAATATAATTAAAAGCTATTTAATTGTTTTTGTTAGTGCTCTTTAACTTATCGATTAGCTTTCCTTTATTATAGGCCTCTAAATTAAGGACCCCTCTTACACCTACCTACCTCCACAAGGAAACCACAATTCAAAGAATGCCTTCATTTAATTAAAAAGGAGCAAAACAAGGCTCAACAATTAATGTAATAAAGCTTTATCTTTTATAGGGAGATTGTAATTGATCAAATCTATAGTTAAGTTTCTTCATATATTTTAGTCATCCCATAGTTTCCTCTGTAGCGGCCTAACTACAATAGTAGTAAAAATAATAAGATGCTTCCTTTACACTTTTAAACCTTGTAATAGATGTAATGCAAAGGTAAGTTGGCTGAAGCTTATAAACTACTAGGTGAAGGAATGTAGGAATCACTCCTATCAATTTGAGCAACAAAGAATTCATAGGGAAAAGAATTTGGAGATTGTAGAAAAATAAGGATGTTTTATGAGTTAGATGGATCCATACGTACTTCTTAAAGTGAAAAAGTTTTTAGAAAATTAGTAATAGATCCTTATATTTTTGGTTCCTTTCCTAACTTCTTATGTTAAGAGGTCTATTGATTCCGAATTACAAATGTATTGTAGGAAATGGAGAATTATCTTCTTTATGCTTCAATATTGGATAAAGATAAGATGCATAAGTATCTCAATATATGTCTTATAATCCTAAATAGGTTTCTAAGATATTCTAAGGTGAATATGTGGATTAATTCAAATAAATGGTCCAACTATCCTATTTAAATGTCTCACATCTTCCCTAATTATAATCTAGATCTTGATAAAAATGACTCTTACTAGTGGTTTGGACACACTTTTGGCTTTTTCACTAACTGATTTTGCAAAGAATTGTTTAAAACTAGAGGGAAAATAAGCCTAAAACAATACAGTTTAGAGTAAAAATCTATTACCAAAAGGTTTCTTTTTCTTTTGGCTAGCAGATAAAAGTACATTATCCACACTTGATAGATTGAATTACCTGAAGTTGCCTAATACCTATTGCTTATGTAAAATTCACTATAAATTGTTAGTATACTTTTTTTGTAGTTACTTTAGTGATATTTGGGATAACATTCTAGCTATATGGCAACTTATAAATTCTACAGCTAATTATAATGAATTCTTAGATTGGCTAGGCTCGGATAGGACCATTCTTAAGGGAAATAGAGTATTTTATCTAATAGCCACTGGGTTTATAAAACAACAAAATTTTTAAGGAGTTGGAAGTGAAGGACAAGTTTCAATAGAACTTATGCACTGAATAATGGAGTAACTTTTACTTAATAAGTATATGAGACAAGTTTCAATAGAACTTATGCATTGAATAATGGAGTAACTTTTACTTAATAAGTATATGAGAGAGTATAATCATGTAATATCTTTAGCTTGGAGATTGGATGTTAGTTAATCTTATTTCTAGTTTAGAATGTGAATGAACTAAATTATGATACTTTAACAAATCCCAAGGATTACTTTTATTGCATCACTCTTTTTTGGTCAAAGTTGTTAGTGGCATAAGATTTGGCTAAAAGAATGGTAATTTTCTCGTAGATGTAAGTTAGCTTAGCATGGTTTATACATGTAAAAAACATTGTTGCTTTTATTTAAGACCTATAACCTTATTTTACTTCTCTTTTTCTATTAATCTAATTTTAACTTCTAAAATAATTTTTTCCTTATAATATGATCAAAATTTTACCTACTATTATTATAGTTAATGTGGTTTATTTTTGAAAATATTATGTTAAATATCATTTTATGTTTAGAATAATGAAACTTTCATAATGTAGAATAGTGTTTATGATGTAATCATTAGTTATTAAGGAATAAAATTGCTATTCTTAATGGGTTTAAAAATGAAAGGCATATACATGTTACATGATGTTGTTATTTCATTAGGATGTGTACGATAAATGTTACATGTCCAATGTATTATAGATATTCTTCATAAGAAAAATGTTATTTATATAATGGATAAGCTTCATATAGTTAAGATTATGAGAAAATCAGTATGTGTTCTTTATATGTTATTAGTCCTCCTTATAGTTATGATTGCTACCAAGAATGAGCTTATCGTAAAGCCAATGAAAGGAACATGAAGCTAACTCTTTAGTCATAAAATCAACAATTTGAGCAGATAAAGAAATATGCTTAATGAAGAGACCAATTTTAGTAACCAAATCATAAAAGAGGGAGTCAATCTTGATATTCTTTACTTAAGAATAAGAGAGTAAATCTACATTAAGAAATTTGTCATGAAGGTTGTCACACTATAAAGTATGTTTGATGTAGAACATACTTATGTCACTAAATTGTGGGGTGATCTAATATAATTTTGTAATGACAAGAGCAATATTTTGAAACTTAACTTATGTATTGGGCCTAACAACTACAGGTTATTCTTGGTACTTCAAGAAATCAGAATATAACCAAGGAAGCTAAAATAGTTAGAGGTTAAATGATGATCATTAGAAAAAAACCAACCTAATTAACATCATAAGACTCCTATATGGTTAGTGCTATAGTTGTAGTTATGTGAGGGCCATATGAGGGAATGGTACTAAGATACTATACAATCAGTTTAGTTACAATCTAGTGAATATAGGTAGGATAAGGAAGAGGATGGCCATGATTTTAGAAAGAGGAAGGGTAGGGTCTATAGGCGTGTTAACAAGTTTAGAGTAGTCAAAGTATGTATGAAGAAGGAAATTCCTAATGGATTGGATTTAGGATAAGAAGAAATCCAATGATTGTGGTTGTGGCCATAATGCCAAGGAAATGATAAGCAATACTTAAGTTTGTAAAGTTGAAAGTAGTGTTAAGGTCATGTATAAGTGGGTTAATTAACAGAGTGAATGTATCCAATATATAATCGATATAGACTAAAAGTAAAAATGTGTGAGACAAAGTAATGTGAAGGAAAAGATATGTGTCAAATTATGAGAAAGTAAAATTGAGATAATAAACTTTTTGAATTAAATGATGAAACCAAGCACGAGGCTTGTTTAAGATAATAAAGGGATTTGTGAAGGTGAAAAATATAGTAAGGTGATGGGGATCAATAAAGCTAGGAACCTAATATAGAAACACTAGGGATTATCAAAATTCCATTTAATAAGAAAGACTCATTTATAACTGATAATGTTAATATATGATATTAGAGAAATAAGAGTCTTCATTTGATTACAATGAGGATCATTGAACTCATTAAGTATAACTTATAACCAATGCAAAATATTTTATGCTTACGAAAAAGACTTAGGGATAAAATCATGAGGATTATGATTGTTAACAAAATAAGTGATATAATTAGAAAAATTTGGAGGGATGTGTCCATGATCATAGGATAAGGACATGGTAACAAAGATGTAAACATATGATGTGGTGAAGAAGTTGAAGAAGTAAGGTGAGAATCAATATTGAAGGGAAAAGGTAATGTTATTGTAGAAGATGAAGAGGGAGAGGGAGTGAGAAAGGTGATTTATCATAGCGAAAGTCATTTTAAAGAAAGTGAACATGACAAGGGCTATAATGCTTGGACGTGTGAGGTTCAAAACATCATTGTCCTTTATATTAAAAATAATAACTAAGGAAAACATATGATATAAATTTTGGGATAAGTTTATCTATCCAATTGGAATTTAGAAAAGAGAAATAAGTACGTCCAAATGCATGAAGTTGAGAAATGCTTAGTTTGGTGAGAAGAAGTATCCCATATAGGGACTTTGAATAAAGAACAAGAGTGTGAAACAAATTAATAAATTATATAGAATTAGAGAAGGCTTGAAATTAGAAGTATTTGGGAAGAGAGGTTTGGAGAAGAAGAATGAGGTCAATTTTAGAATATGATGGATTTTGCATATAACGAGGCCATTTTGATAAGGAGTATGAGGAAAAGACATATAATAGGTGATGTTATATTGAGTAAACACCTTTTTGATAAGTTAATATGCTCTATCACATTGTAAAGTATTAATAGTGGTGGAGATCAAAGTTTCTACATCAATTTTAAAATTTGAAAATAAGGAGTATGAGATTTTTACCATGATAAATATCCATATATAGTAACTAAAATCGTTAATAAAATGATAAAATATCAATACTTAGAAATGGAAAGCAATAAGAAAAGCTCTTAAATTTCACAGTGAATAAGTTGTAAAGGTTTGTATATTGACAAAAAGATAATGAAAAAAAATCTTAGTACTTTTTCTTGAAGACATGAGATATAAGAATTAAGGACATTTAACTTAACACAAAATTGAGATAAATGAGAAAATGTAGACCAAAAGGATGATCAAGACATTGATTTTAGAGATTGAGTAAAGCAAGAGTGATTGTGAAAACAATAAGATTAATGAAATTCAGAGGAATTTTTTGTTAAAAATTAGTCTAAAAATTAAAGGAAGTTATGAAGAAAATTAATTTAGGAAGTCTAGGAAAGTGTGTAAAAATTAATTTAGAAAGCCTAGGAAAATGCAATTAATTTAGAAAAAATATCTTATATGAATTCTAAGTCCAAATGATAGAAACTAGGAAGTCAAATAAATACTTGTAAAAATATCTAGAATATTTTGGAAATCACCACTCACTTCTTACGATAAGCTTGAAATGTAAGCCACCGGAGTAAGAAGCAAAGCATTATAAGCATATTGTAAGCTAAACCAACGAAACTTTTTTTGTCCAAATCCTTCATTTCCCCTCTCATATCCTTAAAGTCTAACAATGGTATCAGAGTAATGTTGGTCTTTCTTAATGGCTTTCCTTGGTTCACCTAATTTACTAACCTTTAAATATACCTAAGCCTTAATTCCCATTTTTAATAAGGAAGTGCATAATTATTGGAGTATCCAAATGAAGACATCTTACAAGACTTATGGGATGTTATAAAGAATGGATATGAAGTCCTGACAAGCTAAGAAGGATTGGCTATATAGACATATATATTAGAAAAGGAGTATGGGAAAAATAAGTAACATGATGCCAAGACCTTGTTATGATCAAACAAGAGGATTTTTTGAAGAATTATGAAGGAGGCAGTGCAAAAAGGGTATGAAAGACACTCAAAAATGAATTCAAAGGCATAGAGAAGGTAATATCCATCAAACCCTAATCCTCACATAAAGATTTTAACATACTGCTAATGTGGGAAGACAAATCATTATAATCTATCTTCTCTTGTATTTATAATATCTTCAATCAAATTATAATTTATAGGGACACAATATAAGAAAAGAAAATACAAAATATTAAGAATCTTTCTTGCAAAATATGATCATATTATGGTTGCTATAGAAGAATAAAAAGATTATCAAAACTGCTTCTAGTGGAATTAATGGTCTCTCTAGAAATTTCACTAGAATCTCATAAAGCTAGACTATAAAGATTCGAGATGCTATTAGAGCAAGCATTCTAAAAACAAATAAATATCTCCAAAATGATGGAGATAAGAAAAATAGCCACAATAAAAATCCTCAAAGAAGAAAAGCACTTACTAACTGTCATATGGGAAGAGGAATGTAAAAGAGGTTTGATACATCAAGCTCCTATTGCAAATTATGCAAGAAAAATGATTAGTACACAAAAGATTATCGAAACAATTGTAAAAGATGCAAAAGGCACCTTCATTATGAGAAAGATTATTGGTACCAATAAAAGGAAGAATCAAATATCTCAAAACATAATGAATCTTTTGATCTTCATAAGAATCAATGGATGTTTGATACATTGATAGTGGTTGTTTAAACCATATGACAATAATAAAATTTGCTTTGTGTTACTATATGAAAGTGTTAAATCCTAAGTTACACTTAATGGTGGAAATATACTCACTATTGAAGGAAAAGACACTACTACTGTTAGATCCCCAGACAATAACAAAAAGTAAATTCTAATATTCTCTATATGTTAGGCCTTGCTCAAAATTTATTAAGTGTATGCCAATTGATTTACAAAAATTATAACGTCATCTTTGATGACAATATAAACATCATTATTGACAAGAAGCAAGACTAAGTCATGTCTTCTATCAAAATGGCCCCTAACAAGGCCTTTCTTGTGGAGAAACCATTTAGGAAAAAAAATTCATTGAGATGCATGAAAATGAATGAATCCCTATTATGGCACTTGAGATATGGTCATCTAAATTCAATGGCATTAAAATTTTAAAGAAAAAGAACATGATGCTTGTGCTTCTTTCCATTTCTTCTAAAACCAAAGTCTGTGAAGGTTTCATTTATGGAAAAATGCATAGGATTCCATTTTCAAAAACATATTTAAGAGCTAAGACTCCTTTGTAGTTGGTGCATATTGACATCCATCAAGAACCACTAATGTTGGAGGAAAAAGATATTTTCTTCTCTTTGTCAATGATTGGATGCCAATGATATTGGTGTATTTCATCCAAAAATGTTTTGATCCATTCGCTTACTTAAAGGGGTAGAAGGCCTTAGCATAAAAAAAATATAGGCATTCTCTTAAAATCTTGAGAACTGATTATGGTGGAGTATTTAGTAGTCATAGGTTCGTCATTTTTTATAAGGAACAAAGCATAAAAAATGAGCTAACTGTTTGAAAATGATGTTGCCAAAAGGAAGAATAGAACCATTGTTGAGATGGCTTAATCAATGCTATAAGGTAAGAATCTACCAAAAAAAATATGGGAAGAAGTAGTTAATGCTATAATATACATTCTAAATCGTTCTCCTAGTAAGGTAGTTTTAAGTATGACTCCTTATAAAGCATGGTCGAAAAGAAATTCAATAGTTGACCATTTTAAAGTTTTTGGATGTGTACTATATTCCAAAAGGGAATAGAGAGAAGTTAGATGAAAAAGGAGAAAAGTGCATTTTTATTGGCTACAGTGAGCAATCAAAAGGCAATCGATTATGCAAGTTAGAAAAAACAACTAATAATTTTAAAAGACATCATATTCGACTAAAGAGTAAGCTGACAATGGAATGTTGAAGTCATAGAAAGAGTCAAGCTTTATAAAAAGGTCAATGAGTTGCAGAGAGCAAGTGATCTAAGCCCGAGCACACCGTTACCATCATTAGCACAATATGATCAACAACATCAAAAAGAAGAAAATCAAGTAAAGGAAGAAGTACCTTAACTCTGACAATCAATAGGGTAATGAAAACCAAATCCAAAAATATGAAAAAACTATTAAAGAAGAAATTTGGAGAAAAGCCATAAATGAGGAAAATAAAATGATTGAGAAAAATGGTATGTGGGAAATCACATAAAAGACAAAATAAAAAGAAGTAAATGGTTTTACAAAATCAAATACAATAGGGATGGAGCCATTTAGTAAGACTTCAGCTAGTTATTGACTTCAGTAAGACTTTCTCTCCTGTTGTTTACATAGAAACAATAAAAGTAGTGTTAGTCTTAGTTATGCAACTAATCTTCAAGTATATCAACTGGATGTGAAATAATCTTTCCTAAATGGAGAAATTGAAGATGAAGTCTATGTGGAGCAATCAGAAGGGTACAAAATTCAAAGGAAAAATGACAAAATGTATTAGTTGAAAAGGAATTATATGGCGTTAGACAAGCTCTCTGAGCATGGAATAGTAAGGTTGACAAATATCTTATAGAGTATAGGTCTACCAAAATTCCAAATGAGCCATCACTATACTTTTTTAGGATGCAAGTCAAACAGGAGCTTAGATGAATCTTTATATCACAAGAAAAGTACACGGATGACCTATTAAAGAAATTTGACATGAAAGAATGTAAATCACTTGCCACACATATTACAATGAATGAAAAGTTGTACAAGAATGATAAACAAGAGAAAGTTGATGCAACAATATATAAAATCATATTTTTCCTTGGTACTAAAGCACTATCGGGCAAATATACAGTGCACAAAGCTCCTTGCTTTATGAGAGTCATCAATTATACTCAGCCTTCCCTTTACTTTTTACAAAGAGGCCATTTCTATGACTTGAACCCATAACTTTTTGGTTGCAAAAGAGTAACCTTACCGTTAGCACCAAGACTATTGCACTATCTTTTAATGAAGAAGAATATGTAGTTGCAACAAATGCTACATATCAAGCTATATGGTTTAGAAGAGTTTTGGAAGATCTACAATAAGACATGGAGGATCTAATAGTAATTCATTGTTATAATATGCCAACCATTACAATGACAAAGAATCCAATATTACATGGGCAAACAAAGAACATTGAGTAAGACACAACTTCGTCAAAGAGCTCATAGACAAAGAGAGATCAAGATGGAATTTCGCAAGATCGATAAACAATTAACAAATATCTTCACTAAGATAGTCTTAGTAGATAAGTTCACTAAATTGGTGAATAATCAAAATATTAGTAAGGTGAAGTGGATAAGTATGTCCATTATTGATAATCACTTTGGATCATCATACGAGGTTACAAAATCCATAAGTTGGAGATCAAGTATCATATGAGCAATTGAACTAATATAAGGTAACCAATACATTACTTTAAGCAAGTTACAAACTATTAGGATTAGCCTTGATATTCATGGAATAAAATACTATGGTGAGAGTATTAGGATCATGACGGGGGCCATCTTTAATAAATTTGACATTGGGATGAATGTTTATTAGATTTGTCAAATTTTGAATAAGCTTGAATTAGGAGGACAAATCTTCTGTCCCTGTTTTTGTGTACCTACTATGTTCCAGCTTAAATTAGGGGGACAGATTTTCTGTCCCCGTTTTTGTATACCTACTTTATCCCATTAGATCCAAACCATCCATTTATGTGGGTTCCACACAAATAGATGACTTGAATTTAATGAGATATGGTAGGTACACAAAAATAGAGACAGAGGATTTCTGGCCTGAACTAGGGGCTTGGTTAAGAGTTTATGTTGGATAAGGGACTAGGATGGAGCTGGCTAGAGAAGGGGCCTGACTGGGCTGGGCTAAATAAGGGTACTAGTGAGGAAAATTAAATGTAGAACCATGTTGAGACCCAACCTACCAAGAGTTTGTATAAGGTACAAAACCATTTAGGCTTCGTATGTCTCTATACAACCTGCGAGAGTCGCATTTGCCACTATTGCCAGTTAAGGGATTTCCACCATAGGAGATGAAGAATGTTGTTTCAGAAGAGGGAAAAAGTAGCAAATGGTAGGAGAGGAGGTGCTACTCGCAGATAAGGGTCGTAGTTTAAAGAATAGTGGAGTCTTGATGTTCGATGATGGTGATGAAGGATTTGTATTCTACATGTAAGTCATTTAATGTGAAGAGGATAAGATCCTCCTATGAGATATTGTCATTGATGGCTGCAAGTTTATCAGTAGTGTTAGGGACGGAGGAGAGGAAGCTAGTGATAGGTGTAGATCATTTTTCAACGTATAAATATTTGATCAGAAAAAGGAAGATCAGTGTCAAAGACCCTTAAGTGTTGTAAATGTAGTCAAAGAGATTAGGAGTCATTAAGATTGCTTCAAATCAAGGTAATTCGTAGAATCCAAAAGTATCGTTAAAATCGACAATTTAATTGAATCCCAACATAGAAGAATATTGCTCTATTTCATAGTTTCGTGTTAATTGATTACTGCTGTTAGTGATTGTATTATCCACTGGAGTACTTTGTGATGTTTTGACCGTGTAGTTTATTATGTTAAGAAACCTTTATACGCATGGTGTTGTTATTCCTTTAATGTTATGTACATAATATATAATGGACAATTCTGTAAATAAATTCAACGGATAAGTTCCATGTTGATATGATTGTGAGAAAATCATTATGTGTTATCGCTAGATTTAGTCGTTTCTTATGTTTCCCGGCAAAGTTTTGTCATCAGGTTTCAATAAAGATTTAGTCGTAATGTAAATGGTGTGCATTCGTTAAATGTTAGAAAATTGCAATAAATATATGTAGCACAAAGATTGTAATCTGTAATGTATCTAAGAAAGGGTTCACCATGAAATTACAATCAGGAATAGGGGACCAAAGCAAAAATTGGAGGACAAATAATGAAACAGTCATCAAGCAGACATCCAGGGAAAAAAAATTGTATATATATACAACATACCTTCAAAATATCATAAGAAAACAGTTGCAGGGGTCCAAAAACAAGAAAAGAACTGACAACGACGTCCTTGTAGCATCTTAGCATGCCTGAGAATGATATCTTGATTCTGGGTTGAATCTTGTACTTGGTCAATTTCTTCCACTCAATCAGATCAATCAGAATGTATGGTAGAGAAAAGAGAGAGTAGAAGAAGAAAAAGAACAGGAAGTTGTGAAAATCAAGAATAAAATCAGATTTATTTGCGGAGTAAGAGAACCACAGTTTCTCAGCAACAGAAAGCTCTCTTCCTAGAGCTGTCTCTGCCTGTTGCATGCTATGATATGGTAGCATTTCCAAGAGAGGGAGAGATCAGAGTGGAGAAAATGTTTAGAAGAAAGACAGGCAACGAAGGTCGGATGGCGCCATTGAAAACGGTCCAGTTCAACATTTAATGGAAGCAAAGAACAATTGTTCATTATTGTTTTTCGTCAAATATAGAATAGTAGTACATAACTGGTTAAGGTAGGGAGTAAATTGCAAGAATTCAGACTTCTACACAATCAGGCTGCTTAGGCCATCGCATGCAGCACTTCCGACAAATTCGTTTACGCTACCACTTCGAAATGTTTCTAGCCAGTAGCTACTCACACAAACAAACACAATTGTTCATTGTCAACGCCAAGTATTGCATTTCATTATTCACTACTCAACATACGCCTCCTTTTTCATTTTTGCATTAATATCTTAACCACTATTGTCGTATTTAGAAAGATTTAGTCGATGGAATCTGCTATAAATAACAGAATTAATTAACATTCCACCCTCACCGGAGAAGCTAAGCACTCGATTGCCTAATGGAAGCATTCATTCCTTGCAAAAAATAAGTCATTAAATCAGCTAGCATATTGGTGATCGCACCATATACTAATATCTTCGACAGGTTGTGCTTTTGACCTTCTTAAGTTTTTCCTTTTTGAAAAATAAACCTTCCTAGGTTTATCGGGACATAGCTGGCAATTACAAATTGACTTTTATATTTTATGTGATAATATTAATAAATCACAAGCGACGCTACCAATTTCATGTGTTTTTTAAAGAAAAAATATAATTAATTAATAAACAAAAAAGAGCCATACAAGCTTAAAAACAAGAGGGGTTACCCCTATCTACCTTGCCCTTGAAGGCAAAGCTTTAAGAACAAGAAAAACACGGTAAAAATGAATGCAGAAAAGTTTACACTAAAGATTAAGTGAAAAACGTACATTTGAACTAGAAGTCAAGAGGAGGTTCTTTATCAAAATGAGTTCCCAAACTTCAATGATGATCATTAATATCAAAGTTTCCTTTGAAGAAGATTTACTGATAACACGTCTCAGAATGCATTCTCTCCAAAGCATATGGATACAATTGTCGAGTGCGAGAGTATGAATATGAAGAGAGCAGATCTTCTGCCCAACTTAACCCTGTCCAATTTTGCTCAGCGAAAAAATGACGCCGGTTTTGCTTCTTATTTTAAAACCACGTACTTTCTCTGCAGACAGAGGAAAAGAAGGGAAAAGTTAGACAAGCCGCTTGGCAGCCGGCTACATCACATCAAAGTCATGTTATTTTTATTTATATACATATGCAGAGTTGTCCAACTTCTATTGTTATAATGTTATAATAACAATAATAATAGGTTATGATAAACACGTAAATTGTTTTATTAATTTTATTGTAGAGTATTTGTGAAATTTATTATAATTATTATTATAAAAATAATAGAAGTTCATAATTATCCTGATAAATTATTATTATTATTATTATTATTATTATTATTATTATCAAAATTTAATAATATAGTCTGTTTAATAATAACAATAATGATAATAATAAAAATAATAATATTAATAATAATAATAAGATAATAATAATAAGATTGTAATAATAATAATAATAATAAGATAATACTAATAATTATTATAAGATAATTGGTCGGGTTGGCTACATCGGGCCCAGGCCCAGTCTGCGACCTATGGCCCATTCACGAGCCCATTTACGAGCAAGAGACTCCCATGCATACGTAAAGACCTAAACCTAACTATTGCTTCATATATAAGGTACAATTATACCATAACGAAGGTACGAACAATCATAACCCTAGTTTTTTTTGCTTACAGCGATCTCACCTTCACCAAAAAACTAACTTGAGCGTCAGAGGGGCTAATCGGGACACAACCTCCGACGTGCCTTCTTTGTTTTGCAGGAACTCCACACCGAAACTCTTACGTGAAGCAACCGACTCATGGATCCAAACGGCAACGTACAGTTCAGCCATAATCTGGCAGAACCAATTGGCGCCCACCGTGGGGCCCGACATCAGGGCACCACGTCTAGAAACACACAGATCAGTCAGGCGGCGGCTAACTCGATGAAGGCCTGTCATGCCTTGGCGTTACAAAGGTAGGTTTACAGTTACCTGCGACCCTGCCGCCCGCGCATCATCTCTCCTGCACAGAATCTTCAGACCCGAATGATCAACCGCAACCTCAAGACTTGGAACAAAAAGAACAGAGCGTAGCTTTGGAGGATAACGCTGCACCCAATATGCGGCCAAATCTCCAACACCAATCCGACGCAGATCCTCCTCCACCAGTACACGCCACTCTTACCCAAAGGCAGATTGAGGAAGCGACTGATCTGTTGATTCGTCAGATTTTACAATCTCAACCGGCACAACAGCAGCCGCACGCACGGCAAACAACAAGGCAGATTAGCATGACGACCGATCGCCACCCTGCCGAAGCCCTAGAAAAAATCGTGGACGATCGGATTAATGCGGCAATAAACTTCCGCTCAGTTCGCCCGGCAGCTCAGTACAGCTCTCCCTTTACTCCGGCAATCTTGGATAGCCTCCCAGCGCCCGTCACTAAAATACCGACGCCCGAAAAGTACACTGGAAAGACCGACCCCCTGGATTACGTACAACACTTCCAGTCGATGACGAATCTGCACTGCGTTCCAGACGCCATTTAGTGCAAGGCTTTCTGTACAGCCTTCCAAGAGGAAGCTCGGCGATGGTTCAATAGCTTACCTCCGAGCTGTATTACGTACTTTGAGGACTTTAGATTGCTATTCCTCAACCAATTCGCCACAAGTGGCCGCAGAAGACGGCCTTGGAAGTGATGCAGTTGACACAAGGGAGGAACGAGAGCCTGCGGGAATTCATCACTCGGTTCAATAATGAAGCGGTCGAGGTCCCCGACCTCACCTGCTCGTCAATGCTAGCAGCGCTCTGCTCGTCAATGCTAGCAGCGCTTATGAACAACACAAGGGATGAAGAGTTCAAAAAGTCGTTAGCCCTCGATCAGCCCCGATCCGTTCAGGAAATAAGAAACAGGGCGGATAGGTACATTCAGCTGGAAGAAGTGCTGAAAAATACAAGGTGTCGGACAGATGATCGCTCGCCAAATGACAGAGTGAGTGGTTCGCACAAGCGGCAAAAAGGCCAGCCGAGCTGGAGAAAACCAATCGATCGACAGGGATATCGACAGGAGTTCACCCCGCTCAATAGACGATATACAGAAGTACTCGCGACCATGAGAGCGGACGGGGAAACTATCCGAGAACTCGAACATATGAAGACTCCTTTCAAGGATAGAAACCCCGATCTATATTGCCATTTCCACAAAGACATCGGTCATGACACAGAACATTGCCGGCAGTTGAAACAAGAGATCGAATCACTGATCCAAAGGGGAAGGTTGAGCCGATTTGTGAAGCACGAGCAAAATACCGACCGAGATAACGAGCATAAGCCCAGTCGGTTCGACAATAGATAGCAGTATGGGAGGCGAAATGAAAGAAACGGTGAAGGTCGGCAGAACGCCAATGCAGATGACCGCCATGAAGTAAGAGGTCGATCCAGGGCCCGAGGCGATAGGAATGTCGGGCAACAAGATGACCGACCGATAAGGGTCATTAATATGATATTTGGTGGAAGTGCAGCGGGGGGATCCACTGCTAAAGGAAGGAAGAGATATGCCAAGCAGGTCGGCAAAGATTTGTCAACTAAAGGGAAGAGGGAGAACGACGTGATGATATAGTTCGATGAGTCCGACCTTGATGGTATAAGCTGTCCTCATGATGACACGCTCGTTGTAAATCTGAACATGGACGGCAACGAGGTGAAGCGGGTGATGATTGATACGGGTAGCTCGGTTGACCTGTTATATTATGAGGCCTTCAAACAGATGGAGATACCCGAAGATCGACTACTGCCTATAGACGGACCCATCAAAGGGGTAACTGGAGCATCAGCCTACCCATTCGCCCGAGTCTACTTAAAAGTGAAATTCGGGCAAAAGCCGTGTCAAATAGAGAGGGACGTTGAATTCCTAGTCGTAAAGTTTCAAGGGGCTTACAATGTAATAATCGGACGAGCTACCCAGAACGCCCTCAGAGCGGTCGTCTCCACTTATTACCAAGCGATGAAGTTTCCAACTCCCCGCGGAGTTGGTGTTGTTAGAGGTCAGCAGAGAATCGCTAGGGAATGCTACTTAGTAGAAACAAGGACATTAGACGGAACGGTAGTCTTGACGAGCTGTCTTGACATGAGAGTCGATAAAAAGAGCGGAATTCAGAAGCCAGCCGAGCAGAACTCAAGATTCTATCAAGGTTCCGGAACTCTCAAATTTTGAAGGCTTCCTACCAATAGATAAGTTTGATTTTAGATATTTATTCGTCCATTATCGTTTATTGTAAGCCTGTGGGTACCTTTTTCCTGCCCCTGTCAGACAGGTTTTTTAACGGCCCACGCCCTCATTATCATCAATAAAGGGGTTTTTCAGATTTCTTGGCAATAAAAAGTCCCATTATATATGGCAAAGAGTAGAAAATCCAATCAGTCATCGCTCGGCATCTCAATAGATCGACTACGGTCGGTCGGGTCGTCAAGACAAGATCCTTGAGACCCTAGCTCGCCTCTCTCGGCCTCGACATAGATCGACTACGGTCGATCGGTCGCCAAGATAAGATCTTTGGGACCATCGTTCGGCCTCGATATAGATCGACTACGGTCGATCGGTCGCTAAGACAAGATCCTTGGGACCATAGCTCGGCCTCGACATAGATCGACTACGGTCGCCAAGACAAGATCCTTGGGACCATAGCTCGGCCTCGACATAGATCGACTACAGTCGATCGGTCGCCAAGACAAGATCCTTGGGACCATAACTCGGCCTCGACATAGTTCGACTACGGTCGATCGGTCGCCAAGACAAGATCCTTGGGACCATAGCTCGGCCTCGACATAGATCGACTACGGTCGATCGATCGCCAAGACAAGATCCTTGGGACCCTCGCTCGCCTCTCTCGACCTCGACATAGATCGACTACGGTCGATCGGTCGCCAAGACAAGATCCTTGGAACCATCGTTTGACCTCGATATAGATTGACTACGGTCGATCGGTCGCCAAGACAAGATCCTTGGGACCATAGCTCGGCCTCAACATAGATCGACTACGGTCGATCGGTCGCCAAGACAAGATCCTTGAAACCATAGCTCGGTCTCGACATAGATCGACTACGGTCGATCGGTCGCCAAGACAAGATCCTTGGGACCCTCGCTCGCCTCGTTCAGCATCTCAATAGATCGACTACGGTCGGTCGGGTCGCCAAGACAAGATCCTTGGGACCCTCACTCGCCTCTCTCGGCCTCGACATAGATCGACAACGGTCGATCGGTCGCCAAGACAAGATCCTTGGGACCATAGCTCGGCCTCGACATAGATCGACTACGGTCGATCGGTCGCCAAGACAAGATCCTTGGGACCATCGTTCGGCCTCGATATACATCGACTACGGTCGATCGGTCGCCAAGACAAAATCCTTGGGACCATATCTCGGCCTCGACATAGATCGACTACGGTCGATCGATCGCCAAGACAAGATCCTTGGGACCATAGCTCGGCCTCGACATAGATCGACTACGGTCGATCGGTCGCCAAAACAAGATCTTTGGGATCATCGTTCGACCTCGATATAGATCAACTACGGTCAATCGGTCGCCAAGACAAGATCCTTGGGACCATAGCTCGGCCTCGACATAGATCGACTACGGTCGATCGGTCACCAAGACAAGATCCTTGGGACCATCACTCGGCCTCGATATAGATCGACTACGGTCGATCGGTCGTCAAGACGAAATCCTTGGAACCTCGGCCCGGCCTCAGCTACAAGTCTACCTCGATGCCGGTCGACCATGAGCAATTTTTTTTAACCCTACTATACATAGAACATAAAGAACATAAAACGCGGAAAGTGACTTCGAAAAAATGAAAAACAAGAATAAAGATTTCATTCCTTTGAATTAATCCTGGCCACAAGCCCGACCAGGTGAGCTTCAAAATTCAGCCGAAGGAAAAGCTTCGGAAGTCGGGGGACGCGCAGGGGAAGCCTCGGGAGCTGATGAGACATTCAAGGCGGGAGCAGAGCCTGAAGGAGCGACCGGAGGAATGTCCGCAGGAGGGAGCTCTTCCTCTTCAGAGCTAAGGTCCAGCTTTTCATCAGGAACAAAGTTTCGCTCTCCCTCGGCCTTCTTCTTCATACCTTCCAAAGAAAGCCCGAGGGTGGCGGGGAGAAGCGGCTCGGTGTACTCTTCAAAGGAAGGACACTCCGACCCCTGAGGAACGTGAACCTCATGACACCTCTTCAGGAGCGAGAGGCCCAAGTCACAGGCAAGCTTTAAACACTCCTCGTTCAGAAACCGCCTCTTCCACCGCTTGATCGCTTCAACCCGCTGCTTCTTAATAGAGCCCCGCACCTTCAACAATGTGTCCTGAGCTCTATTTCTGCCCTCCACCGCGGCATGACAATCCTCGAGGTAATTCTTGTCGAGCTCCCGCTCCTTTTCCACCGTCCTCTTCAGCTTGTCATTTGCCGCAATCAGCTGGCTCCTCTCCTCCTCTCCCGTGGTCAGCTGAGCCTCCAGGACGCCCATAGCATTCTCCCTGGATTTCTTCTCCTCCTCCAAGGAAGAGTTCTGAGCTTGAAAGAGATCTCTCTCCTCCTTCACCCCTGAAAGCTTGTCCTTCACAGCCTTCATCTGCTCATGGAGGTCCTGAACCTCACGGTCTAGAGCCTCCATAGCCAGGATTCGAAGAAAGATCCCGGGGCTTTCACGAAGAAATACTTTGTCTGCCAAGAGGAGACCTTCGAAGGTGTCTCCGCCGGGCGATACTTGGCTTCTCTGTACATCAGAGAAGGTACCCCGACCCCAGAGCTCGGACTTTGGCCTATCCGCAAAAAGTGACGTAGGATGCCGATCGAAGGAGGGCACCCGAATTGATGGCACAGCAAGGCCAAACCGTTGATGAAACTCCAGCCGTTCGGAGGAATCTGGCTCGGCATCAGTTGATAGGCCGTGCACACCTCGTCGACGATCGGAGCGTAGGGAAGCCTCATACCACCAACCGTGAAAAAACTTTCGGAAACGGCGAAATATCCACCACAGTTGCTGTGGATTCGCTCTTTCCCCAGGGCCAGCCGAGGTCTCCAGGACGAAGGGATGCTATACCTAAGCACTGACCGATTCAACTCCCCCACGGTCATCGTTGATTCATTTTTCGGCGACGCCTCCACAACCAACCCATCTTTCCTCTCTCTTGTAGATATTTCTTTAACACCCTCTACCATACTTTTGGAGCTGGCCGTCGACATGCTTACCAGGAACAGAACTTTTGAAAAGAAAACTTTAGAGGAGGAGATGAAGAAAAGGGGCGTACCTATGTAATGAATGGAGAAGGAAAATCGAACGACGGCTGAAGGAAACTTCCGGGAACTGAGAGTAAGAAAGAGCAAATGAAAGCAAGAAGGAAGCAAGAACGAAACAAGCGTGAAAAAAACCAAACAGTCTGTCGATCCCGAACATTTATAAGGAAACATTCGAATTGCGATCCAGTCAAAACTCGACGCGTGGAGAAAATCCGAGCTATGCCCGGACACGCGGCATAATCTGAGCCAAGGGGAATTAGGGTTGTTCGAAATCCGAAGTGGCGCGACAGTTGAAAGGGCGTACGGAACAGCTGCACAACGGTTACAAGGACGATACGTTTCAGATTCTGAAAAGTAGTCAGAGGGCACGCGCCGTCAAACAATAAATGCCCAAGTACTTTCACGCGCTCGCTAATGATGACCCTCCGACCTACTCTGACGCGAGCTATCATGCATTAAGCGCCAATGTCAACCGATTGGGACACTCAGTCGACTAATCCCATTACGGACTGTCACGCAATAATAGATGCCGATCAATCAAGGCACCCGACCAGTCGATCAATCTCGATGTGAACGACCGCACGCGGCATCTTAATGCCCGACCAACTGACCTCCCTCCGAGCTGCCTTACGAACAAGCTATAAGCCCGCGGACGAGCTGTAAGACCGCGGACGAACTGCAAGATCGCAGACGAGCTACAAGATCCTAATATACTCCTTCGACCCTTCTCTTAGCTCAGACTCGAGGAGTAGGGGGGCTTATGGTCGGGTTGGCTACATCGGGCCTAGGCCTAGTCTGCCACCTATGGACCATTTACGAGCCCATTTACGAGCAAGAGACTCCCATGCATACGTAAAGACCCAAACCTAGCTATTGCTTCATATAGAAGGTACAATTCTACCATAACGAATGTACGAACAATCATAACCCTAGTTTTTTCTACTTACAGCGATCCCATCTTCACCAAAAGACTAACTTGATTGTCGGAGGGGCTAATCGGGACACAACCCCCGACGTGCCTTCTTTGTTTTGCAGAAACTCCACACCGAAACTCTTACGTAAAGCAACCGACTCATGGATCCAAACGGCAACGTACAATTCAACCAGAATCCGGCAGAACCAATAATAATAATAATAGTGAAAAAAATAATTAGTGGAAAATTCACTAAATTACACAACGATAATAATAATTTAATTAATTATTATAATTATTATTGTCATTGTTAATTTAATTAATTTTTTACTAATTATTATAATTATCATTATAATTATTGTTATTGTCTTATTATTATTATCTTATAATAATAATAATAATAATAATAATAATAATAATAATAATAATAATTATTATTATTATTATTATTACTATAATCATCATTATTATTATTATTATTATTATTATTATTATTATTATTATTATTATTATTATTATTATTATCTTATAATAATTATTAGTATTATCGATTATTAATAAAACAATTACTATTATAATATTCTTTATGATTATAAAATTTAGTAATTAATTTAATTTCAATTATTATAATGAAATTTGTTATAATTCATATTATTATTGTTATTATTATTATCTTATAATAATTATTAGTATTATCTGATTATTGTTTTTATTATTACTATTATAATATTCTTTATGATTATAAAATTTAGTAATTAATTTAATTTCTATTATTGTAATGAAATTTGTTATAATTCATATTTTCATTATTATTATCTTATTATTATAATCATTATTATTATTATTCTTTATGATTATTAAATTAATTAATTAATTTAATTTCTATTATTATAATGAAATTTGTTTGAATTAATATTATCTTCTTATTATAATTAATATTGTTATTCGATTAATTTTATGTTGCTTATAAAATTTAATTGTTATTATTATTATTTTCCGACTTTAGTTTGTATACTTATTATTAAAAATCTTATTAATTATTTAATTAAATTTTTTTATCAATATTAGTATTAGTATTAGTATTATTATTATTATTATTATTATAAAATTCCTTATAATGGTTAAATGCATATATCTTTATTTGTAATATATGTTATAGAATTGCTTATTATTATTAATTTTATTGTTATTATTATTAAATTTAGTATTCTTATTAATATAATGATTCTTATAATTTTTATATATTATTATTATTCTCCTGATTTAGTTTATATACTTATTACTATAAATTTTTTTATTATATTTATCATTACTCCTACTATCTGCAATGTGAAGAAAGCCAGGCGAGGGCGAGGCGTCGCCCTCGTCAATGTGGCCGTGCGGCAGTAGATCGCGAGGGCGACGTGTCACCCTCGCGACAAAGCCCATTTCAGGCATGCTCGCTAGGTCGCCCTAGCGAGAACAACCATTTACACATGCTCGCCAGGGCGACGCGCCCTGGCGAGAACAACCATTTACGCATGCTCGCTAGGGTGACGCGTCGCCCTAGCGAGAACATCCATTCTTCAAATCAATTTTTTTCAATTTTTTTTAATTTTATTAGTATTATTGTTTCTATTTATTAGCATTCAAATTAATTATTACTATTTATTCAAATTTGTTATTATTATGTCTAAGTATTTGTATTATTATTATTATTATTATTATTATTATTATTATTAATATTAATATTATTATTATTATTATTATCTTTATTATTATTATTATTATTATTATTACTGTTATTATTATTATCTTATTATTATTATGTTATTATTATTATCTTATTATTATTATTATCTTATGCTTATGATTATTATGATTATTATGATTATTATTATTATTATTATTATAAATATTATTATTATTATTATTATTATTATTATTATTAGTATTAGTATTAGTATTAGTATTATTATTATTATTATTATTATTATTATTATTATTATTATTATTATTATTATTATTATTATTATTATTATTATTATTATTATTATTATTATGTTCCATATGATAATTAAATAAAATCATTATATTAATTTCTATTATTATCTTAATCTTTTGATAATCATAAATATTATTATAATGTTATTATTATTATTATATTGTTTGTCTTTCTTTTAGAACATTCATTTGCATAATGACCTTCTTCTTTGCATATCCAACATTTACAATATTTTTCTTTTTAGGACAAAATTGTTGTTTTTTCTTTCTGTTATTTGGATTGTATTTATATTTCCTAAAATATTTGGGGTATGTTTTGGGTTGATATCTCTGTGGTCGATATTTTTTCCATTTATATTTTCGTAAATAGTTTTTCCTATATATTCTGGGGTTAAATATTTTCTTTTTCTTTTTATGGGTGGAATAATTACATCCATATTGTTGTGGCACTTCAGCATTTTGATCACAACATAATTTTAAATTTTTGTGCTTTAATGTTCTTTTTAATTTTGCTTCTAGACAAAAATCAACTAATAACTCTCTTGTTACTAATATTGCTCCTCCTAAATTGTGAGCTATTATATGAGTTTCTATGCGTTCATAAAATTGTTGTTGAACTTTTATGTTAAAGGATATGGTAATTTTGAATAAATATATTGATATACATTTCTTGCTCTACTCTTGGTAATTTGTAATAATGTTTTGAAATTCACAAATAAAAGCTTCTAAATAATAGATATCACATATCAGTAAATTATTTAAATGTCGTAATGCTTTTAATCGTTTTGCTTTAAGAATATCTGCTTGATGAAAGATAATATCTTTTTCAAAAAATTCTTTATATATTTCTTCTCCAATAATATCAAATTTATCATCATCAGTAACTTGACTGAGATAATGAGGTGTATTTTGTAATGCTTGAGCATTTTCTCGTAAAAAATCTTGTACTATTCCAGATGTTTTATATATAACAAAATTCCAAAGAGAATCTTTGTTATCAGTTCTATTTCCAAAAGGATTTTCTACTTGTAATAGTAATAATATTTTTGCAAACCCTTCTTGAAATATTTCTTCGGCATTAGTAGTGCAATCAAGATTTAATATACTATCAGATCCTAGTTTAGAGATTTTGGGTTTATATTCATCGGGATATTTTCGAACTTTAGAACCTTTATAATAATAACCTTGTTGATTGAGAAAATCATCTTTATTTTCTGGTATCCATGAATAATTTGTAGGTTGAAAGTCCTTTTTTTCGTTTATCTCCTAATTTTCCTTTTAATTTTAATTCTTGAGTTTTACTACTTTCTGGTATTTCTGGTTTTTCATCTTTATCCATAAAAAGATCTTGATCCTGTTCAGATTCATATCCAATAATTATTTCATCCTTATGATCATGTGCAAATACTGGACAGACTTGCTCTATATTATCTACAGGTGTTAAATGTAATTTTTGTATTAAATTTGTTACTTCCGTTAATTGTAGTTGTATATTCTTTTCAACTTCTTCTATAGATTGATTTTGCATTTAACCTCGTTCTCGGGGTATTTTTGTAATTACTAGCTCTGATACCATTTTCGGGGGCGGATCTCTTACTATTAATTGATCATTTGTATATTGAATTTTTTGATTTATTTGTTGTATTAAGGTTACGATTTCTATTTGTGTCTGTATTAAAGCTTCGATTTTTTGTTCTAATAACTCTTGTGTTTGTACAAGTGATTCGATTTGTTGAGTGAGATTAGTTAAAGATGTCATAATTTTTGAATTAAATAAGTAGATAATGTTGAAATTTGATTTTGAATTTCATCTAATTGTCTTGTTTGATTGTTGGGTTCCGTGATTCTTATGGGTCTTTCTATATATATAGGTTTTTGATGTCGTGCTGAGGCGGATCTAAGAAGAGGAATATTATTGGAAATTGATTCGGAAAAAGAATGTCTTCTTTCCAGTAATGGTGGTTGATAAAAAGGCTGTTGTATTGCTGGAAGGGGTTGTAATTTTGGTTGAATTTTGATTCCTACTTTAGCTACTTCTTGAAATAATTGGTCTAAATAAATTTGTTCTGTGTGTTTAAAATCGATACTATGATGGGAATTTGATAATGCATAACTAATCTGATAGGTTAATGAAAAAGGGTATTATCCTTGAGTCATGAGATTGCTTCTATAAAATTTGTATGCAATAGTGATTGCTTTATCTAATTCGGATGATATTAATGGGATTCCTAATTTTAATCTAGTATTAAATTTAATTTTTCCATATTGTAGATTTCCATTCATCATTCCTAATACTTGATCATTGAGATTGTTCATCCTTTCATCTAGTATGGCCATTCTAATTGGGGTATCAATTCCTTCTTGAAAAGTGGATTTTAGTAATATTTGTATAGTAGATAAATGAATATAGCCAATTTTCTTTCGTTTAGATTCTGGTAATAATTGTAATTGTCTGTTAATTTGTTCTGGATCAATTAAACTAATTCGTAAATTTCCATGACATTGGTCAATTCTAATAGGTGTTTCTTGAATGATTTTTCCAAAATAGATAAGATTTTGTCTATTAAAAATTTGTTTTATTGTTGATTTATGAATATCTTGTCCTTTCTTTAAATCTAATTGAGCTTTAGCGATTTGTTTTTGTTTATCTTGATTAATTAACGTAGAAACTTTAAACGTTCCTAATGATTCGGTTAATTCTAAATTGTCTACATCTAAAATTGTTGAGGAAGTGGTTACTGAATTCATAATGTATTTGGATGATAACAATGATGGTCAGATTGAATTTGTTCTAATTGTTGTAATTGAGTTCTATATTGTTGAAGTAATCTTTGTACTATAGATAAATGTTCTATGTAAGGTAGTCGACCGAGATGATTGACACCTACAAAGATGAGATAGTTTATACGATCTTCATTATATTGAATATGATCTTGATATTTGTTAATAATTTGTTGTGTATACTCTATTTGTTCTTGTAATTCTAAAAAAATGGGACAATTCATTTATTTTATTTAATCAAAAGGGTTCATAACTGCAATCAAAATCATCTAAATCATAGTTAATATCATCTATACACTGGTAATCAGAACTGGTGAGTCCTATTTCTTCTTCGTCGATGTTTTCTATTTCTTCATCAGAGGGAAATAATTGAGAGAATGATTCTGAGCAATTATATAGGTCTTGTCGTAATTGTGCTTCGTTAATAATATTTTCATCTGATTCTTCCTCATGATGAGGTGAGAAATCAAATATAATATCTCTATCGTCTAATCTAACTATATATCCTATATTAGTATCTAATTGAAAAATAGTGCTCCATAAATAATCAAGAGTAATATCAATAAATTGACAACTAATAGCAAAGAATTGATAAATTATTTCAGAGGAAATGAATAATATACTTGCAGTAATAAAGAATAATAATGGCTGTGCTTGAAAAATAGTAAAGGCATAAATATATAATTGATCAAAATGGTGATTAAACAATAATTAAAGAAAAATGATAATGCTAATGTCATGCTTAATCAATGAGTAACTCCATGCGTTGTTGTAATTCGTGTCTATCTGATTTTACAGAATTATAAATATATAAAGTTTGATCTAATAAAATGCGAGCATTTATTAATAATTGAGAACAATTATGTTGTTTTGCTAATCCTATATGATCTGTATAGAGCTGAATAAACTTTTTTTGTTCAGTTTCAATTTCTTGATAAAAGCGTATTTGTTGTTTAAGATGGTTACGATAATCAAAATAAGCCATTTATTAGATAATGAGGACATATAATTTGTTTACAAAATACTGACGAATTGAAATAATTTCCTGAATACTTTCGTCTAATACGGTGATTAATTCGGCTGCTTCATTCATCATTTGAGTGGCAGTTGTAATAATTTCTTGAGCTTCTTGATATAATGAACTGGTAATAGGTACTTTGTACTTGGGATCGATGATAAGATCATGAACATGTTTATTGCGAGCTATAGTCTTGACTTTTAATGCTTCATAGTGTGCTTGTTGATCATCTAACTGTTTAATCTGATGCTTGAGGTTGCGTTTAGCTTGAAAATAAGATAATGCCATGTTGAAAGATGTTTAGAAATGTGTAAGTCTTGAAAATATATTAAAGATGATAATTATAGCTTGTATAATCTTAAGAATGCCAATAATAGTATAACAAAGTAATGCATGAATTATTGCTATAATGAGATAAAATAATACGATAATGATTTGATCAAAGAGAATCATAATAAGGCGAGAAATAATTGAAGTAAAAGATAGAGAATTATGAAGATGATAATAATACTTATAATAATAATGTGACAAAAAGAAATCATAACTCTAACCTGATTCTTCTGGGAACTTGTTTGAACGTCAATCTTAGACTAAATGCGAAGAGAGAAGTCAGAGAGAGTAGTTATGGAATTCTTGATGTGTCTTAGACAGACACCCAAGCTTCTATTTATATGCGAGAAAGGGAATCTAAGGTACAAACATGAAATGACTAAAAGAAAAGTAACAAGACATAAAGAAAAAGAAAAGTAAAGTAAGATGCTAAAGAGACATCTTACAAGACATAAAGAAAAGATTCTAAACAAAAGAAAAGACACTTATGTACAACTGGACGGTCTTTAACCTACATCAGAATTGCTTTAGTGCTTTGTCCTTTATCCACCGACGAATTATTCTTCAATGATGACAAGCTCGTCGTCAGTAGTACTGTGGGCATCTGGTGCTTTTGATGATGTGGGACAATTCTTACAATGATGAGTAGGATATTCTTGAATTTGCTTACAGATAGTTTCTTTCCATGCTTGACTGAGTTCTTGAAAACAATCTGAAAGATCGTCAAATGGTGCTTTGAACCTTTGTAATACTTGCATCTCATTGGACAGTATTGGATTTTTATAGGTGGAGGTCAATAAAATGTAATTGCCTCGATAATTGATCTTGATTGTTGATTCTAGATTGATCTTAATGCATTGATGATAGATTCCTTCGAGACAGTTCAAATTGAACCTATTAACTAAGTCCCAATTGAACTCGTATTGTGGTGCTTCATCTATTGGAGGATACTGAAGATTGCTAACTCCGATTTGAAGAAAGGCAATCCTTGGTGCTTTAATTGCTGCCTGGACGACATTCTCTGCTTCTGCTGCTTCGAATATAGGATAACTGCTGTATACTTTAATATATAATTCGCGTTCTTTAGCGAATCGATCCTTATATTGCTTGATGGCATTGACTAATCCGGATGGAAAGTCTGCTAGTAATTTTAGATCTTGTAGATAGATGGTATCAGCTAATCCACTTTGAAATAGTAGATAGGTAGTTAATGGGTCAGCTCCGGGGAAGATGACTGCTTTTGGTCCATATCGGCCTCTATTCTGTGGATAGTATTGAAACTGCTTCATTTCATCAGTCTATTGATTCAATGCTTGAAAACAATCAATGAACATTTCTGATGTTAGTACTTTCGATTCTTCATGGAGTACTTTTGTTGGAACTGAATGGATTCGTTCCATGTCTATGGATTTTCCCAAAGTAATCAGCTTTGAGACTGGTGTTGCTGGTGCTTGAAGAACTGCTTTGTATTGTGGTCGGAGTGATGGATGCTGAAATTCTTGATAAGATTTTTCAGCTTCTGCTTTGGTAGAGAAACTCTTATGAATAATGCTGCTTTTTCCAGTAATATGAATGGCTGCTTTATGCCATTAGTCATAAATACCTGC
Source organism: Erythroxylum novogranatense (assembly GCA_029891385.1). Taxonomy (NCBI): domain Eukaryota; kingdom Viridiplantae; phylum Streptophyta; class Magnoliopsida; order Malpighiales; family Erythroxylaceae; genus Erythroxylum; species Erythroxylum novogranatense. The sequence continues at coordinate 71,518,418 of CM057225.1, read as the reverse complement.
AAAAGGTCCATTATAAATAACATAATGCTTTGATTCTTGTTGGTCCACAACTTTCTGTGGTACTGATGCTATAGTGAGAGAAGGTTTCACTGTAAGTGAAACTGATGCTTTAGGTATTCCAGATAATTGAGTTTCTGGGACTATGGATGGTGTTTGTGGTTCTTTGGCTAGAACTGGTAATTGAGGACGAAGTTCTGGTAATGGTTTTGTGCTAGGAGCTGGTTTTGTAGTAACTTGTTCCTTAGGTTTAAACATAAGGAGGGTTTGCTTGAGTCTTTCTAGGTCTTTTGTAATGGCTTCTGTCTGGACTTGAATGTTCATACTTTGTATTTGTAATTCGGTTAACTCTGCTTCTTTTAATGCAATGGTAGTTTCAAGTTGTGCTATTAGTCCTTCCATTCTCTGGTTAATATATCTGCAAGAAAATTATTAGCGGATTTAATATAATGAATTTGAAAATGATACTGACCTAATTCGAGCTGCCAACGAATGAGTCGACCTTGATTATAATTAGTACTTGTAGTAATTTGGTACTTAGTGAATCCACATAAATACTGAGAATCAGTATGAATTGTGAATGTCACTGGTAGTAAATCTATGCGCCATTTTCTCAATGTTTTGAGACAGGCTAATGCTTCTTTTTCATGAATGGGATAATTTAATTCCACGGAATTAACTGTTCCATTGATGTACTTGCAAAGATAGTGTTTTTTGTGCTTAGGCGATTTTGCCAAAAGGCATCCTGCCCATGTATCATTGCTTGCGTCCAGTTGGGCTAGTAATTCATCTTCTTTTTGGTAATTATAGAGTTTAGGAAGATCCTTACAGAGAGTTTTTAGGCGTTGCACTGCTTCGGTATCTGCAATAGTCCATTGCCATTGTTGTATGGTACTGCATTTCTTTTGTAATAATCTTCGTTCCTTTGCTAAATTCTTAAAAAAAACCTTGATCTGATATATAATTTAACAATCCTAAAAATTGTTGAACTTGTCGTCTATTAGACAACTGATTAGGAAATTCTTGTAATTTTTGTAGAATATTGGGTTGTAATTGTAAATAACCGAGATGATTAAATTGTATTCCTAAATATTCAATAGTTTGTTGAGCAATTTTTGCTTTTCTTTTACTTAATATTAAACCTTTGTCTTTACAACGTTGTAATACAATTTTAACTTTCTTTAAATGATCTAATTTATCCTGATTAGAATAAATAATAATGTCATCTATATATACAAAAGAAAATTCTTCTAATCCTTGGAGATTATTATCCATAAAACGTTGATAAATACTAGGTGCTTGTTTTAATCCAAAAGGTAAAACATTCCATTGATAATGCTTCTGTGGGGGACAAGTGAATGCTGTTAATGCTTTAGTATTTTCATGAAGTCTTAATTGCCAATATCCAGATTTGGCATCTAATGTTGTAAACCATATATGACCTTTTAAGTTATTGATAATATAATCTTTTCGTGGTAATTTATAAGCATCTCCTATAGTTGCTTCATTTAATTTTCGATAGTTTATAACCATTCTTCGTTTTCCTCGTTTCTTTTCGATTGAGTTGTTAACATAAAAAGTTGGTGCTGAATGTTTACTTGTGCTTGGTGTAATTAATCCTTTTCTAATAATTCACTACATTCATTTGTAAATTCTTTTACATCTAATGGAGTGTAAGGGATATTATTTTTAATATTGATTTCTTGAAGAGGATCTTTTAATTTGATTTCAATAAGTTCTGTATTTGGATCTAAAGGGTTTTCACTACATACTTGATCTAAGAGAGTATCAACTTCTAGTTGTATATTAGTATTGTTTAGTAAATAAAAATGTAATATGTTAAGCTTATTGTTTACTTCTTTCAATTGTTGATAATAACAAGTATGATAAATAGAATTCTTAAAATAATAGACTTTTGATTAAGTTCCTTAATATATGGTGTTCGTAAAGTAATATAATGTAGATATTGACAGAAAGGATTATATAATTTGAGAAAATTATTGCCAATAATTAAAGGTAATCCTGATTCTTTTTTATAAGAAAAGTGGTTGAATTTATCAAACTTGAAAAATCAGAAATTAATATGAAAAAATAAATAAACAAAATTAAATTCAGTGTTGCACTCTGCTGAGTGCGACACTGAGTGTGAGGAACATCCTCGCACTCTGCTGAGTGAGAGGTTGTTCCTCGCACTCTTCAGAGTGGGAGGAACATGTCATGTAATATATATTTAATTGTTATAACAACAATTGAGATTTAGATAATACTGTGAACTAATGTTATTACTATCATTATTAGAATTGAATAAAATTGATGATTATTAATTTCATTACATTATTATTATTATCATTATTATGATCTGATTATTATTATTATCATTATTATGATATTATTATTATTATTATTATTATTATTATTATTATTATTATTATTATTATTATTATTATTATTATTATTATTATTATTATTATTATTATTATTATTATTATTATGTTCGATATGATAATTAAATAAAATCATTATATTAATTTCTATTATTATCTTAATCTTTGATAATCATAAATATTATTATTATGTTATTATTATTATTATTATTATTATTATTATTATTATTATTATTATTATTATTATTAAAATAGTTTATTATTAAACTTATTGTAGAGTATTTGTGAGATTTATTATGATTTTTATTATTAAAATAATAGAAGTTGATATAATAATAATAATAATAATAATAATAATAATAATAATAATAATAATAATAATAATAATATAATAATAATAATATTATTATTATTATTATTATCAAATTTTAATAATTTAGTGCATTTATTATAATCTTATCTTATTATTATAATTATTGTTATTATTATTATTGTTATCATTATTAGTATCATTCTTATAATAATACTAATTAGTATTATCTTATAATAATAATAATAATAATAATAATAATAATAATAATAATAATAATAATAATAATAATAATAATAATAATAATAATAATAATAATAGTTATTATTATTAATACCATTATTATTATCGATTATTATTATTATTTTAATAATTTAGTCTTTTATTATAATTTTATCTTATCATTATAATTATAATTAAAATTATTATTATTATTAGTATTATTATATTAATAATACTAATTATCATTATCTTATTAATGTACATCTTATTATTATTATGATTATTATTGTTGTTGTTGTTGTTGTTGTTATTAATTTTAATTTAATTTATAAGTTATTATTATTATTATTCTTATTATCCTTATTATTATTGTTCTTATTATTATTAAATTTAGTTTTCTTATTACTATAATCATTCTTATATTATAATACTAATATTATATATTGGATATTATCATTATCATTATTATAATTATTATCATTATTATTATTATTAAATTCCTTTTCGATATTTTTGTTAAGTTTATTATTATTATTATTAGCATTATAATTATTGTTAATGTTATTATTAAATAATTATAATTAATAAATTCTGAAGAATAATAATAATTATAATAATAATAATTTTAATAGTAATAATAATAACAGTGACAATACTAATACATTATTAATTTAATTATTAGTAATATTAACATTGGAATTATTATTATTATTGATGTAGGCACATTTCCTGTATACTAATTCTTATTAACATATGTAATATTATTATTAAAATATTTATTACTATTCATAACATTATGAAATTACTTTTTATTATAAAGTGTAATTTTTGTATTATTCAGTATATTCCTTTATTAAATATTATTATTATTTTTATTGCACGATATTTCTAGCATTAAATATTATTATTATCATTTACGTTATTAGTATTCATAACTTGATTTGAAATGAACTTGCTTATAAGAAGAAACGAATTCCCACTTTGCAATCTTGCCTCGCCTGCATGCTGAGTCTTGAGACATTTGAGGCGTTCCTCAACGCTTGCCTCCCACTCGGCAGAGTGCGAGGAGAGCATTGCAGAGTTCGAGGAGAGTGTTGCCTCGCACTGTAATTATGACTATTATTCTTAATCTTATTCGTGAATGATTTATTATTATTATTATTATTATTATTATTATTATTATTATTATTATTATTATTATTATTATTATTATTATTATTATTATTATTATTATTCAATTCCTTATTATTATTATTGTTATTATGATTATTTTTATTTTATTTTTATTAAATTTTTCCCACGATTATAATAAGTATTAAATATTATTATTAAATTGGTTATTGTTATTATTAAATAATTTGTAGATTAATTATATCATTTATAATAATTATTAATAAATTCCTTGCTAATAAATTCATTAACCTTTTTCCCATATTTATTATGATTATTAGTAGGATTATAATTATAATTATAATATTCTTTATGATTATTTAATTTATTTATTAAATTAATTTCTATTATTATAATGATATTAGTTATAATTAGTAATTTTCTTCTTATTTTTTATTTATATTATTCTGATTAATTATATATTACTTATAATTTTATATTCAATATAATAATAATAATAATAATATTATTATTATAAGAATAGTAGTCGATGAAAATTATTAAATATAAAAACTTTAAACAATTAAATTAATAATAATAATTAAACAACCATAATAAGGGTTAATAATAAAACAATAATCCCCGATCAAATTTGAAAATATTTTAATTAATAAGAATAATTAAATTTCTATAATTATAATGAAATTTGTTATAATTCATATTTTCGCTTCTTATTATTAATTTTATTATTCGATTAATTTTATATTGCTTATAAAATTTAATTGTTATTATTATTATTTTCCGACTTTAGTTTATATACTTATTATTATAAATCTTATTAATTATTTAATTAAATTTTTGTCAATATTAGTATTAGTATTATTATTATTATTATTATTATTATTATATAATTCCTTATAATGATTCAATGCATATATCTTTATTTGTAATATATGTTATAGAATAGCTTATTATTATTAAATTTAGTATTCTTATTAATATAATCATTCTTATAATTTTATATATTATTATTATTTTCTCATTGTAGTTTATATGCTTATTACTATATATATTTTTTGTTATATTTATTAGTACTCATGTTATCTGCAGTGTAAAGAAAGGCGATGTGGCCATCTGGCGATAAATCATGGGTGACAAAGGCATACTAAGCTAGGCGACAAAGGCGTCGCCCTCGCCAATCAATGTGTCTGGCGAGAATCGCATGAGCGCACTGTCGACCCGTGAGATAGCCCCTTACAGGCATACTCGCTAAGGCAACGTGTCGCCCTAGCGAGAACAACCTTTACTTGTTATTTTTTTTATATTATTATTATTGTTATTTTTATATCTTAGTATAGAATTTAATTATTACTATTTCTTAAAAAAAATTATTCATAATAATAATATTAATACTAATAATAATAATGTCATAACATTTTAACAACATTTCATAAATAATAACAAACATTTATTTGAAAAGAACCATAATAATAATAATAATAATAATAATAATAATAATAATATTATTATTATTATTATTATTATTATTTTATTATTATTATTATTTATGAATTTATTTATATTTATTACTTATTATTATGAATACTATATTCGAGCATGCTAATTACAAAATTGATTATAATAATTTGCGTAATATATAATTACATATTCTAATGCAATTATATAATTCAATTCTGATTGTTATTATTGAAATAAACGGATCTGTTCTTGTATTAAGCAAATAAAACGAAAATAAATAAACATATACAATATTAGAAAATTCTGTAGGCTTTAATGAACAACAATGATGACATGGGAAAGAGTTGTCATTTCCTAATAAATGAGAAACAAAGAATTCCCGTCAATGAATGAATTACTTGGTTATACAATTTTTACAAATTTGTTCACTGTTCATCTTCAAAAACAGAGCTTCTGCTCCAAGCTATATGCGTTATTACCAACAACGTCATTATTTTTCATCTCCTTCTCAGATCTGAAAATTTAATACCATTAGTTTATGTTGTGCGGAAAGTAGGAAAATGACTGTGTTTTTATATTGTATTTAACAAGCTAGTTGTTAAAGAAAAGTACAGTGATTTATGTGTTGGACCAATGGTGGTTGACAAATTAATTCCACTTATGTTTTGATAATAATAAAATGTATAGAATTGTTTAAGAAATTGTTTCAGGTATTTTGGATTGATATTCAACAAAAGAATTGTGCAAATCAAGATGAGTTAGTGACAAATCATTGAAGAATCAGATGGGAGTTGTCCTCTAAGTGAAAATGACATAAAACATGAGGTTTGTAGAGAATTTGGTCGGATGTTATCATAGATGGCTAAACAAGTCGACTTATAGGAAACAAGTCGACTTATCGAGGTAAACAAGTCGACTTATAGGAAACAAGTCGACTTATCTAGGTAAACAAGTCGACTTATATATAACAAGTCGACTTATTAGAGAGCGGAGCTACAAGTTTTACGTAAATGGTTGAAACAAGTCGACTTATGTATTCGACAAGTCGACTTATTGAAGCACAGATTCAGCTCCAACGGTCCAATTTGATAAAAATGGAATGGAGGATATCAAGGAACGGCTATCACAAATTAAGCAACGGCTAGTAGAGCTCCAACAGCTATATTTCATCAACTATAAATAGAGGATGATGGAAGAAGAGTATATACAAGTGCCATAAGCTCAAATACTCTCATATTGCTTCAAATTGCTCATTATTGCTCTTATATTGTTACAAATTGTTTTGAGCATTTGTTCTTCATTCTTTGTATTGTTTTATTACAATTTGAGTGATGAGTGAAAAGGTCACGTGAGGTAGGATTTGTCCATGAAGACAAATCGAGTGTAAAGATTGCTTGGCGAAAATCAAGCGGTGTCGATAGGATTTTTGCGGAAGACAAATCGAGTGTAAAGGTAGCTTGAGTAGGAAATCAGCGGGATTGTAAAAGTTCACACTCAACTACAAAGTGTGCAATAAAGTGATTGGCAAAATCCTAAGTGGGAGCTTAGGTAGAGGACGTAGGTCTTAAGACTTAGAACCTCTATAAAAGCAGTGTTTGATCTTCTTCCTTACACTTTTCAATTAAGTTTATCAAAATTGTTTTGTGTGTTTTAACTTCGATTTTCTTGTAGAAATTATCAAAGAGTTTTAAGATCTATTCAACCCCCTTCTAGATCGCTAACAATTGGTATCGAGCGAAGTATCCGGGATGGCACACAATAAACTAGCGGAAGAAGGTAACACAAATTATCGCCTCCTTTATTTAATAGTACTAACTATTCTTCTTGGAAAATCCTATGAAGTACCACATCATTAGCGAGGAGTAGAATATTGGAAGATAATTATCTTGGACCTCGACCACCGTTAAAAGAAAATGGTGAGTTAAAAGCGAGCTGGAGTATGATGATAACGATTGGAGGCAAGCGTACATCAACGCCAAAGCTATGAAGGCGATATATTGTGCATTAACGATCGAGGAAAGAAACCGGGTAAATTCTTGCACCTTTGCCAAGGAAATGTGGAGAGACTTGAGTAACTTATGAAGGGACAAATCAAATACGGAGACAAAGATCAACATGCTTCTCCACGACTACGAGATGTTCGTCATGAAGGAAGGTGAGTCAATTTCTACAATGCTTGACCGTTTTGCGAAATCATAAATGAATTAGGCAACCTTGGGAAGCATATGACGGATAACGAGAAGGTGAAGAAGATTCTTCGCTTGCCGAAGGAATGGGATTCTCAAGTCACCATGATTATGGAGTCAAAGGATCTCAACCATCCGAATTTAACGCTTTGGTGGGATCACTCATCAACTATGAGATTATTCTCAAATCGAGAGGAGGAAGAGGTAAGCCACAAAAGTCGATTGCTTTAAAAGCTAACGTTTCTTCTTTTGATAAGAGTGATGAAGAAATAGAAGAAGAAGAAGATGATGAAGAAGTAGCGATGTATGCTTGAAATCTGAGAAAGTTCAAAGGACTTCTCAAAAACAGAAGAAAAGAATTACGTGGTGGAGAAATTGAGGAAAGGAAAAGGTACACCACGGAAAAGAGAAATAAAGGCTATGAAGAAAAAAAGAACAATGAAGAATGCTGGAAGTGCGGAAAAAGAGGTCACAACGCTAGAGAATGCAAAAGCTCTTCGTCTATTCAGAAAAATGACAAATACGACAAAGGAAAAAGGAAAACCAGCCTGGTGGCAACTTGGAGTGATGACGAGGAAGCTTACCAAAGCAACGATGAGAACAACCTAGCTCTCATGGCAAGTAACTCCTTGACTAGCGATGATGAAGATGAGGTAACTTTAACCTATCAAGATCTTAGAGATTCTTTTGATGCTTTGCAAACTGATTTTGAAGAAGCCATTGAGATTAACAAAAAATTAAGAAAGAAAATACGTGAATTGGTTGCTGAAAATAATGCTTTACATGAGACGATTGATGATTTAGATTGTCCTAAGGAAGATCATTCTGCATGTCTTATTGAAAAGGAAAATCTTATTTGTGAGCTTGAAAGACTTAGAAAGGAGTTTTCTTATGTGGTTGGAAAATTTGGTGGTGGAAATGCAAAATTTGAAGAGTTGTTGTCTTTACAAAGATATACTATTTCTAAACATGGTTTAGGATATGATCCTTTTAATAGAGATTGTTCATTGATTTCTAAATTCACTAAAGATGGACAAGTTGCTAAATGTGCTAGATGTTTGAAAGATGGTCACATAGAACTTGTTTGCAAAAACACTAGGAGATGTATTAAGGTCAAGAAAATTTGGGTAGAAAAAGGGAATATACCTTCTAATGTGATTTACCTGACTAACCAAAATGGACCCAAGATGGCTTGGGTACCAATGAGAAGAAATGATGCTTCAGTTGTAGGTACAAGCAAGGAATGAAAGTCAACCAATTGTTGACTAATTGGTGACAAATCTGCAAACAAGTCGAATTATGTCTACACGGATTCTTATGCTATTTCAAGTGTGGTGCTTCTTATGACTTTCGATATTTGTATTAATTGTTGGATTGTTATGTTATGACTATTGCCTTTATTTGTGTTTGCTGTTTTGTGGCTATTTTTCATTTTCATATTGGTTTTAATTATGACAAAAAGGGGGAGTAATATTGAAAATTGATAATTGGTATCTTTTAGTCACCGTCATTTGATTGAGGGGGAGTGTGTTTGATTCGAGACTATTTGTGTTTGATGACTTGTTTCTCTATTTAATGTGATTGCGATATTTCATCGATTGTTGATTTGTATTAGTTATTTTGATTATGACAAAAAGGGGGAGAAAAATGAGAAATTGGATTTCCTTTTGTTACTTGATTAAGAGGGAGTTTGTTAAAATTTTTCAAGGTTATGATTTATATGATTGAGGGGGAGACTTCTAACCAAAATGACAAGGTATAAAAAACCTTGATCAATGTTTCTTTGTTTTCATTTCTTAAACAATTTCTAAGTATTTTGTCATTATCAAAAAGGGGGAGATTGTTGGACCAATGGTGGTTGACAAATTAATTCCACTTATGTTTTGATAATAATAAAATGTATAGAATTGTTTAAGAAATTGTTTCAGGTATTTTGGATTGATATTCAACAAAAGAATTGTGCAAATCAAGATGAGTTAGTGACAAATCATTGAAGAATCAGATGGGAGTTGTCCTCTAAGTGAAAATGACATAAAACATGAGGTTTGTAGAGAATTTGGTCGGATGTTATCATAGATGGCTAAACAAGTCGACTTATAGGAAACAAGTCAACTTATCGAGGTAAACAAGTCGACTTATAGGAAACAAGTCGACTTATCTAGGTAAACAAGTCGACTTATATATAACAAGTCGACTTATTAGAGAGCGGAGCTACAAGTTTTACGTAAATGGTTGAAACAAGTCGACTTATGTATTCGACAAGTCGACTTATTGAAGCACAGATTCAGCTCCAATGGTCCAATTTGATAAAAATGGAATGGAGGATATCAAGGAACGGCTATCACAAATTAAGCAACGGCTAGTAGAGCTCCAACAGCTATATTTCATCAACTATAAATAGAGGATGATGGAAGAAGAGTATATACAAGTGCCATAAGCTCAAATACTCTCATATTGCTTCAAATTGCTCATTATTGCTCTTACATTGTTACAAATTGTTTTGAGCATTTGTTCTTCATTCTTTGTATTGTTTTATTACAATTTGAGTGACGAGTGAAAAGGTCACGTGAGGTAGGATTTGTGCATCAAGACAAATCGAGTGTAAAGGTTGCTTGAGCTGGAAATCAAGCGGTGTCGGTAGGATTTGTGCCGGAAGACAAATCGAGTGTAAAGGTAGCTTGAGCCGGAAATCAAGCGGGATTGTAAAAAGTTCACACTCAACTACAAAGTGTGCAATAAAGTGATTGGCAAAATCCTAAGTGGGAGCTTAGGTAGAGGGCGAGGTCTTAGACCGAACCTCTATAAAAAGCAGTGTTTGATCTTCTTCCTTACACTTTTCAATTAAGTTTATCAAAATTGTTTTTGTGTGTTTTAACTTCTGATTTTCTTGTAGAAATTATCAAAGAGTTTTAAGATCTATTCAACCCCCCCTTCTAGATCGCTAACATTATGGTATGCATGTCATATAACTTCTATTTGTCTATTTAACGTTTGTTATTCATTATCATATATTTGAAATGTTTCTGTTAATAAATAGTTGTTCACATAACGTTAGTGGTAATTAATATGAGACAGTTGAGTTGGTTGTGTTGTATAGTTGATGGCAGTCGTATGTTTTGGTGAATAATAATGGTTTCCAACTTTATCTCCATTAATAACGCAACTCTGTTGTAACGTTATTAATTAAAGAAAATGTGAACACTCTGTTAACTTCTTTTCCTGTGTTCACGCAACTTGCTATGAACGAGAGTAAATGTTTTACAGTTGATTTGGTAAGCATTAAGGTTTAGTTAATGTTAAAGTAAACCTATCAGTTGTAAACTGGAAACAACTTAGCATCAATACACATATAGCTTTTTTTGATAAAGGACTGACATAACACATGGGAGGGTTAAAATTTAAGACATGATACGTTATTGTATAACTTCTTTTTTTGTAGTCTGACTAACCATATGTTTCATAATGGTGCTGGATTTTATAATTTCACAGGTGTGAAAATGGATGGTACATCAAAGTCATGCCGCCGTTTAAATTATGAAAGTGATAACGAGCAACGTAATAATGACATCGCTTGTCAGAACGAGAGTTTTCATATGCACGGAAGTAATGTGGTCGGAAGAGAGATAATACCGAAAATTGGCATGCATTTCGAGACAGAAGAAGATGCATATCAATGTTATTTAACTTATGCCAAGCAAGTGGGATTTGGAATTAGAAGAAGCAAATTTCACAAAGACAAAAGTGGTAAGTTGATTTGTAGGCTTTTTGTTTGCAGTGCTGAAGGTAAACAGATGGCCGACAAAAGAGATTTGTATGTAAGAGTCTCACGTGCACAAACAAGATTTGGTTGTGACGCAAGAATGAAAGTGCATAGTTTGGAAACTGATAAATTTGAAGTCTTTGAGTTTGTTGAGGATCACAACCACTACCTTTCATGTTGGGACCCGATCCGGAAACCGGATCCCAACCGAAAATGAAAAACGAAGGAAGCGAAAGCGCATGGGAACGGAAATTTCGCATCGAAATTTCGAATCGAGAATCAAAGTATTCGATAACACGAAACAAAAAATAAAAAATCAGAATACAAATAATAAATCGGATAACAAAGTGAAAGCAAATCGGAATCGAATCAATCAAATCGAAACAAAGGAGGCATAAATAAAATCAAAGTACCAAATAGATGCGAAGCAAACGGCGGAACCGACATCCGAACACATACACTGAATCGCATTGGATCCTTAGACTGTCCAAAAGCCGCTATAAATTTTTTTTCTCATTTCTTACATCTTTAGTCAAACTCATTCAAATCACACAACCAATTTCCACTTTTGGAAAATCATTCTCATGCAAATCTCTAAATCTGATCATATTCTTATATATCCACACAAATCCTAAATTACATTTTTATCCCAATTTTATCGAAAATTCAAAGATAACTAATTTGTATTTATCCTAACCCAAACCTGCAAAGTAATCAAAATAAACTTCTAAAATTCCCAATCAAACACACAAACATCAATATCCACCGGACCCTCCGTCCGGGATCTCAGCAGATAAACACACTCCTATTTCTAAACCACTTCAAATCATTAATCATGTCCAATTCCAATACACATTTCAATTTTAAATTCATACACAAATTCCTAAATCAATATCATTATCATACACAATGTCATACACAATTTCATATACAAATTCAATGATTCCAAACACATCATCATTTGATTTCTTACAAATCCTTAATGGCTTTTCCGAGCCATAATCCAAATTATTCAAATCATGGAAATATACACAAATTGAACTGGTGTCCTGACATTCTTTCATTCGATATCCTGCTCGAATACCTGGAGATGGGGATGAAGGGGGGGTGAGCTCGGAAGCTCGTGGATAACACATTTATAAATTGACAAATAAGCAGAAATCATTTTTCATAAGCGTTTTGCCAAAAGGACTAATTTTTCAAACTTTGTAACTTTTCAAATAGTTTCCTCAAACCTTTCAATTTTTCAAACTTTTCATATAAATCCCACTTTTTCATTTCTCAATTTTAAATATGAATGATGCACACAAAAACAAAGCAAAAGCACGTAACATATCAAAATGGTGCAGTTCGGTCAAAGCGAGCGTAATGCACATTCTGCATAGCGTTCTCATGCGGTAGTGAACATAACGTACTACACTTTCCGCGTAGCGAACCGATTAATAGCCGTGAAGGAGTCGAAATCAGACTCCGTGCCACTAGCGGGTAGCCTGGAGAAGGTTATAAACGAATAGAGACAGTGTACTGACTCACAAGGACCTGACCAAACCCACTTAACACATAAGCGAAAACGAAAGGTTGGATTGCCTGAAGGCATTTTTCGAAAATTTTACTTTCCAAACATACTAATCTAACTGCCTGAAGGCACATTTTGAAACTTCATTTTTGCACATTCACATAATGCATACAATTCAATCACTACAATCCATTCAAGTAATTCAATCAATTCAACAATTTTGCATAATTTATCAATGCATACACAACAAATGAATTTTTCAGAAATTTCTACCGAATTCATTAAATCATTTGAAAACAATGCATTTAAACTTGTACTCATTTCTCAGACATCATTCGGAAATCATATTTTCAAACATTAATCAACATTGTTTCAATCATTTATAAAAATAATAATTTATCAACAATCCAATTTTCGCCTTCTTTAAATTTTTCAAAATTGCTTTCTTTAATTTTTTCCAAAATTCATATATAGCTTACAAATCAAAATATAAATATGCTACCCACCTCGAATTAATGCCTGAAACTTGATTTCAAGCTCCAATTTGACTGCTTCTTCTTTCTTCCTTCCAATTTAAAATAACCTAAGCCATACATATCCAAATTCAACATCATAAAAATCATAATCTTCAAAATTAACTATAGGAAACCCAAATTCATCACTTTTCCAAGCTTTCTAAAACAAGAATTTCTAAAATCCCCAAATCTCAAAATTGGCCTAAACCAATTTATACAATTTCAATATCATAACTTACAATTTCTTCAAAATTGATTTCATATTCCACCCATCCATAATATTTTCCATGATTCTACACCAATAATTCACAAAATCTCCGAACACAAAATTAAGCCTAAACCTTAATTAATTTCCATCTAAAATTAAACATAACCTAAAACATATACGTCAAAATTGACTTAAAAAATCTCAAATTCATCATTAATCCAAGCTATCTAAAGCAACAATTCCAAAAATCCTCAAATTTCAAACTTTGACATAAACCCCAAATTCATAAAATCAACAAAAACCATAGCCTAATCTCTTCAATAAACCTTAGAAAACTTAAATTCATAACAATCTAAAGTTAAACCAACCAACATCTCTCAAGAAAAATCAAAACTCAAAGCTTTCTCTCTCTTATCATTTTCTCTACCATTTTTGCCATTTTCAAACTTTAAAGTAACTAACTTTTTCTTGCTTCCTTCCCCTTTGAAAAGCAACGAAAAATCCCTTAGAAAACCCCCCAAAAATTGACTTGCTTCATCCTTCTTCTTTCCTTCCATGGCCGACCCTTTCTCCTTCTTCTTCGATCTTCTCTCTTCTTCATCTTTTCTTTCCTTTATTTTTTTCTTGTTTTCGTTAGTTTCAGATGTATAAAATGACAACCCCATGTGTTTTCTGCCATGTCATTTTAAATGAGGGAGAAATGACCAAGTTGCCCCTCCATTTTAGCCTAATTCCAAGTTTGCCCCTACACTTCACTTTATTTCCTGTTTACTTTCGGATCTGATTCGCACTATCAATTTGAAGGAATTTATCCAAACTTACTTCTAGAGAAATGTTCCTCTCAATCATAGGAATCCAACGCCACTGACCGCGCTCAATTCGGATCAGAAACGAAGAAATTATAGCCGAAATACTATCAGACCTGCGAAAAATTCGAGACTGAACATTACGCTAATTTAATTCCAGGAATTGACAATCTTAGGGATGAAATTAAATTTCGATCCCTTCACAAGAGTTTTAGCCCTATAATTTTATTTGGCCTTAAGAATCAACTCAATCGGAGTTGTACAACTCCCGAATTTCGCAAAATACTGAACCATGTTCAGAAAATTATCCAACCTTATAACCTATAACCAAATCTCTTACTTTGGTTCAATCAATCTCTTTCCATTTAATCTCCTAAAAATCATAATTCTTCATAAAAATGAAATTAATTGTCTTAGGAATCCAACGCTTCGAGAAACAAATCAATCGGATGTCGGACGAAGGAATTATAAGCAAAAGATTACAAAAGAGATCGGATTAAAAACAAAGTAACGGAACTTCAAAACCGAACTTTTCAAAAATCATATCTCTCGATCCCGAACTCGAAATTTGACAAATTTGGTATCAATAAAAAGATCAAAGGAAGCTTTACAACTTCCCTGAAGTACTCAAAATCAAATTAGGTCTCAAAAGAGGTCAAAAACTCAATCAAAGATTCTGTCCAAAACAGCTTTTCCTAACGACTTCCAATTTTCAATCGCTCATAACTCCTAGCCCCGATATTGAAAAATTGCAAACTTTATATCAATGGAAAGATAAAAACATCATCTAAAACTTTCATGAAGACTACTTACTCCAATTCAGACTAAATCCATACGACGAGTGGTCTCGAAGCATAGAACACACAAATCTATACTTAATAGCATTTTCAAAACAAAGCATATCTTCGGAAAATCATATCTCTCGATCCCGACATCAAAAAATAGCAAACTTTATGGCCACAAAAACCTCTTAACATAATCTACAAGTTTCATGTAGATCATTTTCTCAAAATTTGCCTAAATCAAAAGTTAACCCTCAAAGGCCAAAAAGTCAATCTTTTCACAATTTTTTATTTTTTTTACACTTTCTCTCTTTATTTCTTGATTTTCAACTCAATTTCAATCAATTCATCCACTTTTGAATATTTCTTATTTTTATTCAAAAATTAGGGTCCAACATTTCTCCCCTTTTTAAAAGAATTTCGTCCTCGAAATTCATACTTGATTTTACACTAAGAACCACATCCTCACAGATATTTTTTTTCCAAAC
Organism: Erythroxylum novogranatense; assembly: GCA_029891385.1. Classification (NCBI taxonomy): domain Eukaryota; kingdom Viridiplantae; phylum Streptophyta; class Magnoliopsida; order Malpighiales; family Erythroxylaceae; genus Erythroxylum; species Erythroxylum novogranatense. Next base: position 71,502,655 of record CM057225.1, on the reverse strand, counting down.
GAAGATAATCAAACACTTTTTGGCTCAATGGTGAGAGGCGTCCACTTAAAGTGAAACAAAACCTTGAGTTTTTGGGTTCGAGCCGTGGCTCACCCTTGACCAAAGAGGACAGTACTGATTAAGGTTGGATGCCACGGTATAACCCGTAAACACCCGCCGTGGTATAACCCGCAAACACACGCTGGGTGAGAAATGTTAGCCCAGGTGTGGGGAGTGGGGTCCAACATTAAAAGACGCCTTTTTAATGTTGAACCCACACACCGTTCAAGTGTTTGGGGTTATACCCGGCGTGTGTTCTTGATTATCTGCGACATCGACATGTCGATATTATCTTTGAGAATCGAACTCGCGACCCCTCGAGGTTTTGTTGTTTTAAGAACACGCCTCTTACCATTGAGCTAAGTAGCTCAATGGTAAGAGGCGTGTTCTTAGAAACAACAAAACCTTGAGGGGTCGCGAGTTCGATTCCCAAAGAGGACAATACTGATTAAGGTTGGATGTCGCGGTATAACCCGCAAACACACGCCGGGGTATAACCCCCAAACACCTATGGGTGGGGTGTGGGGTCCAACATTTCATCACCGAACAAAACACACTTGCATAGGAGTCACAAGAAGATATCTTCAGTCGCGGCTATGAATATTGAAATGGGTAATGATGTGGGAATTTGACCGAAACAATCACATGATCTTATGGTGAGACAAGCAGGTGGTAGAGATAATGTTGGCTTCATTCCGGATGATTACAGGAATTATTTGAAGTCTAAATGGATTGGAGGCATGAAAAGGGGAGATACACGTGAGCTGTTGGCATATTTGTATAAGATCCAGGTGGAAGAGCCGAATTTCTTTTATGCCATTCAAGTAGACGAAGATGATTTGATAACTAATACATTTTGGTGTGACGGGAAGATGAGGAACGACTACTTAGATTTTGGTGATGTAGTTTGCTTCGATACGACATACAAGAAGAATGGTGAGGGTCGTTCACTTGCTTTGTTTGTCAGTATCAACCATCATAAGCAAACAACAATTTTTGGTGGTGCACTCCTTTATAATGAAACTGCACTAACATTTCAATGGCTGTTTGAGACATTTCAGAGAGCGATGTTTTAGAAAATGCCTACCACGATTCTGACTGATCAAGATGCCGCAATGGCAAAGGCATTAGCGTCAACATGGCCAAATACTCATCATCGACTTTGTATTTGGCACATATATCAAAATGCAGCCATACATTTGAGTGGTGTATTTTCTAAGTTTAAGGAGTTCGTCAGGGATTTTAGCGCCTGCATCTATGAGTATGAAGAAGAAGAAGATTTCTGCATTGCATGGTCGCAGATGTTGGAAAAATATGAACTTCAAGATAATGACTGGTTGAAACGTTTGTATGACATAAAGGAAAAATGGGCTTTGGTGTATGGGCGAAAAACTTTTTGTGCAGACATGATGACCACGCAACGCAGTGAAAGCATGAACAGTTTGATAAAGAGGTATGTTAGTTACCAGCATAACTTGATACAATTTTTGAACCACTTCCAGCGGTTGATTGATGATCGTCGATATGAGGAGTTAAAAGCTGATTTCAAAAGTAATGCGAGCAAGCCAACATTGTCAGCACCTGTGAAAATTTTAAACCATGCATCAACTGTGTACACGCTAGAAGTCTTCAAATAGTTCCAAGATGAATGGAATCATTGTCATGATTATAGTTTCACTCTTAGCTATGAGGATAAAATAGTAGAGAACTATAAGATTAGTTGTGCCGGGAAGAGTTACTCTCAATTGGTTAGCTATGACTTGTGCAATGACGACGTCCATTGTAGTTGTGGGAAGTTCATGTAACATCCCCTCTCCTATAGGAAGGGTATTTTGGTAATTAGGATGGGTTCGGGATATTAAATTATATCTCGGCATGCGCATACAGCATATAGTCTCTATAATTACTGACTGGTTGCACATGCACGTAGTATACATGCATTCATGTCATTTTCCGGCTTAGGGTTGAAATTGAACTCTTGTGTGAAATTAATGGGGTAATTGAGTTTGGAAAATTATTTTGACTGTGCCATAAATCGTTTTACATTTTTAGAGATTTTTAGGAATTTTTCTGGATTTTTCGGAAACAATTCCTGGACCGGTAAAATCGTCAATTGGCGAATCGGTCAATTCTCGGTAGCAAAAATTACTACCCAGTGGCACAGTAAGATGGGGTATATTATTTTGGGACTGAAAGTAGGGTCATTGGAGTTAATTGGAGTAACATTTTAGACTGGATTAAACAATTGATAATTTGACTTTTCAAATTAAAAAGAAACCAATGATATTATGCCATTTAGAAAGAGTCATTAAATGCTTCTCTCCATTCTTTCATACGTGTATGTGTTTAGGAAAGGAGAAGATAGATTGTTTTAAGGCTTTTGGTTATGCCCATTGAAACACAAACTTCTCCTCCATTGAAAACCATCGAATTTGGCTCTTCTTTTCTCCACTTTTCTCCATAGCTTTAAGCTAAGTTCTTTGATCTCATCAAAGCTAGATGATGGGTATGGTATATTCTTGAGAAGGAAAAGGTGGTAGCTTGATATAGAAGTTAGAAGGTAAAAGTTGGAAGTTGAACCTTTGAAGGAGAATTGTGTTAGGAAGTTTCATTTAAGTAATTGAGTTTTAAATGATGTCTTTCATATGGATTAAATGCCATGATAGTGTGGGGTAGTTAATAAATGGGTTTAAAGCATGTATTAGGTTTAGGTAGGCATTAAAGTGATGATTATTATGATTTGAAGAAAGGGGATGAGGTTAGATGAAGATGCATTGAAGTTAATGTTATGGTTTGATATTGAATTGAATAAGGGTAATTAATTGAGTTTTTGAATGGAGGAATTAAATGCTGTAAATTTTTCAGTGTTAGCCCTAATATATGTATGACTTTATTTATATTTAATTTGTATTTATTTTGATGTCTAGTGATGTGAAAAAGGCATTGGAAGTGATTGAACTAAGGTTAACATTGAGTCTGGAAAATTGGAATTATAATTGATGTTACTGTTTTGTTCATAATTTATTGTGTAGAAATGCAAATGAGGTAAGGTTAGTGGCCACTGAAACTTTGGGATGTTGGCTTTAATTTAGTGTGAAATAGGTGTTGTTGAATTTCAATGATAGAAGGGTGAAATTTTGCATGGAAAGTTACTGTTCCATTGCCTGTGAACAGTAACCGCAACCATGACATCTGAGTTTTGTTGATTTTATGAATTAATTGAGATGGAATTAGGAGAATGGTCTTCATGGAAGTTGTAGTATATTTGATTATATTTCCATTGCTACTAATCTTGCTATTTTGGAATTGTGTGTTGGGAGATATGAATTGATTACTAATGGCTGGTTTTGAGCATTTTGGATGAAACCTAGTTTAAGTGTGATTTTGTGAGTTTACTGATTTGAGGCAATTTTAACATTTTATGTGGACTGAAGTGGTGTGAGTGAGCTTCTGAAAAGTTGTAGAGGAAGAGATTATATTGAAATTGATATTTGGTATGTAATTTTAGAAGTCAGAATTGGGAGATATGATTTTCAAAACTGATCCTACATTAGGTTATGAATGGCTGATGACAACAGAAACTTCCATAACAGTTTTCAAATTGTTAGAGATCGAATTGGATGTTGAGTGCTTCATGAAAATTGAAGTTTGAGATGTTATCTTTTCAGGGATATAAAGTTCTGAATTTATTGACTTGTATACTGGAAGTTATGCTTCTTGTAAGATTACTGCCCAAAGTGAAGGATTTCAGGGACAGTAACATTAGATGAATTAATTGACTTGGTTTGCAATAGAATTTTGATTTTGGGTTGTTCATAAAAGTTGTAGAGGACATTGTGAACTTGTTGACCATATTTTTGTGGTAATTTATTACTGAAGAATCAGTGAGTTATGACATTGTAAATGTACTGCCCTGTGTTGATGAAAATTTAGTAGGCAGAAGGTTTGATGGGTTATTTGATACCCTTAGGGTTGGATTTGATTTTTTTGGTCTTCTTGAGAATTGTAGAGCTTTTCATAAGCTTTCCAATGAGGTATAGTGGGTATTTTTCTGAATTGTGTGCTAAAAGTTAGAGTGGATGGAAATTAAGTTATAAATCTGGAAAAAAAATAGGCAAGCAGAAGGAGCCATCTCGCGAGGGCGATGTTTCGCCTCTGAGGCGAGATCCAAGAGGCAGGTCGCGAGGCGACGCCTCGCCTCATGACGAGTGAGGCGATTTAAGCCTCATGGCGGCGTCTCGCCCATGGTGAGCGCTTGATATATATATATATATATATATATATATATATATATATATATATATATATATATATATATATATATATATATATAATTATTTTATTTTGATTATTATTTGATATTAAATGGTACAATTGTTCTTTTGTCAATTTCTTTCCGTCCGACGTCCGATTGACTGATTCGGAGGCATCGGATTCGTTGAATATTTAATTTCATTTTTGAAAGCGGGAATTTTAGGCGGAATTTGACGTAGCCCTATTAGCGGAACTTGTAAACACTGTTTTATTTAATTGGGGACTATAGAGGTCCGAATTGCATGCCGTCGGCGCTATGGATTTCTAATTTTCATAGAATTTTATTATGGGAAATATTGGATTAGGTAGGGATTGCCATGAACATGCATTATACACATTTCTTGATTTCATGTGCATTGTTTAATTATTTACACCAATGGTAATGGTTATGCATTTAATTGGTTATAGAGGCTCCAGTGGACCATCGTTCCACAGATTTGGCAGAGACTTCCCGGCGTTAGCGTGGAAGTTATTAGGTGAGTAACCTAGTTGGTTATTCCAATCTATGTGTTTACTGTGATTGATTGCCCTACGGGGATTACGTGAATTATAATTGTGATTGATTACCCTACGGGGATTACGTGGATTACATGTGGTATTCTTGTTGTGAATTTACATGAGGTATCTGTTTAATTGGATTGAATATTGAATGTGAAATACCATGTTTCTTGTTGTGGAACATGTGCATTCATGCACAAATACATCCTGTTGTTAAAAGGAAAGTTGTGAGCGAGGCGCCCTTTGTCTTGAACCGAGCCTAGAGCTTGATATCTTGAGCAGAGCCTCGAGCTCGATGGGAGATAATTCTCCCAGACGCGTCTATCTTGATCAGCGATATCTTTCGGTCACAATCTTGAAATGAGCTGGAAAAAGAATCACATGTGCATTGCATCTTGGATTCTATATCTGCTTTTTAGCGGGTGTATATTCTTGTCTTGTATTGTAATTATTCGTGGATTTGTATTAATGTTGTGTTTTGTATAATTCTGCGTGTATCTTGTTTCATGCTTATATGATGCATGAATTGGGAGAACCATCGATGATGGTTTCTCATTGAGTTCATAAACTCACCCAAAATTGCAACTTATTTTTCGGGCCTAGCATGAGCAGATAGCTCCTCGGAATATGTAGAGTCGTATAATGGGGATTGGCGAGAGAAGCAATGGCTCAAAGGTCGGTCAGCTGGGCTTCCTTTTGGAGACCGATAGTTAGATCTGGTTATTATGCGATCTGATATGTTACTTAACGTCTGATATGTGAAACATGTGTAAATTAAAAAGTACTGACAGTTGTGAATTACTAAGTTTTGAATGAATGAAATGGAATCTAATTTGGTTTTAAAAAGTAGTCAGTTTCTTATTACTGTCTTATGATTGTGATGCCATGAGGAGTGTAGTGGTTGTTGTCGGTAGTGGTCTCTTGTCGTAGGATATGTATCGGAATGACTACAGGCGTTCGGTGGATACCTATGGTGAGGCGCTTCTGATTCAATTCTTGGCATTTATGCCAGCATGTGTTGAACGTGTATAGCTTGAAGAATATTTCGACAATCCCAACCAAGTATACTATGAAAAGGTGGACAAGGAAAGCAAAAAGTTAGGTGGTTTCACATATGGAGTCCACTGTCAATCATACTAATGATGATTCTTGCGAGCTGCCAACTATCTGGTATAAAGATTTGTGTACATTAAGCATGTGATTGGTCACAAGGGCCGCAGAGAGGAGAGACATTGCAGAGTGAGGAAATAAATAATAAAGAGAACCAAATAGCACAAGAGCATGAGTTAAGCCAACGCTCACGCTCAACTACTGAAAGAAATGTGTTGAATGAACCTGACGTCCATTTTGCGGACATGAATGACATACGAGGTCTGAAAATGAAGCCAAAGCCAACATCAAGTAAGAGATTCAGGAGTGGACTAGAAAAAATTTCAAAGAAGAGGAAGAATGCGAAGAAGTGCAAGGCTTTAACAAATGTGGGTGAATCAACCCCTATCACCCTTTCCACCACTCAGGTATAAGTAATGGTAATATTGGATTGAAATGACGTATACAAATTTAATAATTATTATGTTACCTTAATGTAGCGTAAACAGTTGTACGCAAGAATCTGCACATACTTCCCAACAAGCAAACAATTTCTGCAACAGCTGGGCTCCCATATTACAGCAACATGAGGTTGGAATTAGGTTAATGATAATGTTTGCTAGTGTTGGGCTATTTTGTTTTTAACTAAATTTGATTTGATTGCTTATGAGGAAAACCATGTTACAGATAGTTGGTATTTGTAAGGAGCATGTAACTTTGGGTTCCAGTCATGATGAGCAACTCCAACAATCTCAGGTTCAAGTTGTAATATTATCTTATTGGGTTCATGCATTTGAATCAATGTAATGTTGGCTTCACGAAAATTTGGATATCACAATCAGGAACTGCAGCGTATAAGTGTTGAAATGGATAAGTCAACAAGGTTATACAGTCAGCATCATCGTGTACCAACTCTGATGGTATAGTTTGCTTGAAGTATTATACGCATTGGTTTTAAATTTTGTATGTCTGTAATGTGTTATTAAACTCTGAATCATTTCTCATATTAAGGCAATGCTATAGCAAGAAGTCAACACAATGTTAGTATTGATATCCCACCTGCAATGCGTATGACTGAGTTACTTATGGTAATTATGTTGTATAATTGCATGTATAATTGCATTACTTGTGTTGATTTGTTTGAATTGTTAACAATGGATATTCGTTGAAAGGCGCAACAGACATTTGGAATTGCAAATTTAGAAGATATCAACAATTTAGGACTTCAAATGTCCATTGACAACTGTCATAGTTGCCTTCGTGCGAAAAATTTTTGTGTGTGTACAAGATGATTATGATAACATAGTAAGTACTAAGCACCATATACCTGTCTGGTGTTCACCATGTCATAATATTGGCTCGCTATGGTGTGGAGTGTCAATGGTCTGAATTAGTGCGTACTCGTTCAACCTGGATACAGGCAACTGTGGCCGCTGAGCAAGCTGCAAAGAGCATTGTAGATATGCAAATTGCTGGGGATTCTGAATCTTCAAAGGGTGAAAATGAGAGAGAGTAGTCTTTATGCTTATGAGGAAAGCGGAGATCAGGATGAGACGAAACGACAATCTGCTTTGCATAACTTGGAGCAAGCAAACCAGGGTTCTATCCTTGGGGAGGCAAGTTGAACTTTTTCTTTTTCTGAACTTTTCTGTGATAGAAGAAGCATTTCTGTCGGGAAATGTTTTGAGTATCTGGGTTGTAATTCCAAAACTTATGATTGCCATTGTGAACTTGCCTTATATATGACTCATTGTGTAGTCTATAGCAACGATGTTTTGAATTGTTACCAGGTGTTTTTGGTAAAATGTCAAATGTGAGCCATTGTGTTATGACGCCGTTTGCAATTCAATACGACCTTTCCCTGCAACTATACTCTTCACGCATTCTCCATTCTAGTTAATAGCATTCTTTTGTCTGTCATCAATTTATTCTCCCTCTCTGAATGTCACAATTATATTGCTGTTGTGATGCTGTTTGTTAATAAACTTTGTTACTAATCGAAGCTCCGCCTTCATTAGTTAACTTCTGTCAGCTGTTTCTTTATGATGAAATTGTTTGGTGCATTAACTACTCTTAACACTTCTATGTTCATATTCATAGGGTTTGAAGCCTCTTCATCACTGTGTGGACAATTTTGCTTCAGCAGCATGGCAAGCTTTAGGAAGTGCATTGAGAGGGGGTTCCAGTTTTGTTCAATAATAAGGTTAGACTTGGAGACCTTTTTATTACAAACAATATCCGTGTTCACAAAGTGTACCCTCTCAAAACAAGAGCATTGGTACACGTTAATTGTTAATCGTTCATGCCAATATCTAAGTTCCTTGAAGGACTTTGATGTTCATATTATACCATGAGTAGACTTAGCAGTAGTATCATGTGGAAGAAGAAGAGTTTTTGAAATGACGCTTTTTTTATTATTGTTGTTGTTTTGGTATATTAATGAATTGATGCTACCTGAATCACGTTTCTAACATGATGGATTCGTATTTGGAGGTTTTATTCAATTTCCCTTGTAGCTTTATTGCTGACTACGCGTCCTAGTTGTGTTTAAGTATATGTTTGTGTTTGAAATGTCGCACAAGAAGGAGACAAGGGGAAGCTATCGGTGTTACTTCAATATAGAAACATGTGACTTGAACTAAAACTCATTCACGTGACAACAAGACATAAGGACCATCTGCTGGAGCATATACACCCACGTGAACATTTAATCCTCATCAGAAGCAAAGCAAAAAGCAAATCAATACACGGTCAAAGGGGAAAAATGCAAAGCATGGGAGAGTCATTAAAACTGTCACGTGAAAGGCATATGCTGATGGTCTGATTCAGCAAGAAGCATCCGACACTCTCATTGTCCATCTTCATCAGATATAAACCAATTGAGAAGCAAAAGACATGGAAAACAACACACTAAAAAATCCAATCTTCAATAATCATTTTATTCACTACTTCACTGTGTTGTAAAGTTTGTGTTTAAAGAATAACATATCAGTAGCATTAAATCCCAACATCAGGCTTGTTCAAAGCAAAAACAAAACATTCACATAAGCAGTCACAAAGGCTAATACTCAACTTCTGTAATTTTAAAAATAAGACACGCATGATATGAATAAACTTGAGAGTTGATCTGACACTCATTTGTGCATGTCAGGTTTGAACAGTTAATAGGTCTGCTTGCCTAAAACACAAAAAGCAAGTCGTGAACAGCACGTAATGCTTCGGATGAACTCTCTGATGTTTCTCCAATCTGCACTGCTGCTTCAATTTCATTCACATTCCTTCAGCTTCTTCTCTTGTTGGTCTTTAAAGTCCAGAACTTGGTTCCTTGACTACATAGCCTTGCTCATCTAGCCAAATGCATATATTGAAGGTCTTCCAAGAATTCAGGAATCCCTACTGTGCAATTAAGATTCATTGGGAATAATAATAACAAAAAGCATTACCGTCAACATGTTGTTACATAATTCTGAAACAAAAGATTATCTGAGGCGCATTTACATAACAGATGGTGAAAGTAACATTAAAATTTGGTAATGAGATAAAAAGGCATTTTCAACAACGAAAGCATCGCTACATTACAACAAATTTATAGCAAGCATTCATAGAGTTGTTACGTAGTTTTCCTACAAATTTAAACCATATTTGACAAAAATAAAAGAGGATCAGAAGTTATAGAATTTTAAAGAAGCATAAGTGTCTTACTTCCACAATTCAGGAAGCGGATCCTGAAGCATTTGGTCTGACAGATGAAGATGGAGATGGCACGTCCAACCCTTGTAACAATAGAGGCCATTCAAGTAACATGTTAAAAGTGAATAAGAATGAGCAAACGTACAACTTTAGTTTGAAGATAAAAAGTTACAAGTAAAAGCATGTCTTGAAACAATTATAGTAGATCCTTTAAAATATCAGAAAGCTGAAGTCGATTTCGTCTTTTTGGCATATGCTATTAGTGGAGATAAAACCACTCATACATTCTAAGAATGACAGCTAACAAATACAGAGATGCAAACAAGTGGAAGAGCACTGGAAAGAGTATAACAGCAAACGCAAAAGGCAAGAATACAAGTAGAGAGTCTTAAGAATGAATAGTTAGAAGGTGTAAAAATGTCATACCTCCACAATTCAAGAACAGGACCCTGCTGCAGCGTCTGTGTCATCCATTTGTGGATTGCCTCCTCCAAATGAGGTTGGAGATGGCACATCCATTCCTTGCACATGCCATGCCTTTTCCCATTTCTTTTCCATGTATTCTAGCTCCCCCTCAATACCCACCATGCGCGCATTCAGATTTCCCATTTCCTTATTCATGCTATGCATCTGTTCCGTAATTGCACCCAATTACTCCTGTGTTCTGCTGTGGTTTTGACTCACTATAGTTTGGACCCCTAGGAGCAGTTGGCGTATCGTGGCCAAATTTGGTTGCGAATGTTGTTGGTGTGAATGTTGTTATGCGAACTGATGTTGTAGTTGTGGTTGTTGCCCCTCAGTCTCCAAACCATATTCAACACCGTGAACATTATGACCATATTCAACACAGTGACCTACAAAACTTGACTCTCCCGTAACCAACCTACGCTTTAATGCTGTACGGGTTGATGGATCTAAATGTACTGGTTATCCGTGTATAATCTACTTTTGAGTCGGTATGGTACATCGAAATAATGATAATTCAGCATCTCAAGATCACTAAGATCAAGCCTCAACCACTGATCTATTATAGTTTCTAAATAACCCATTCCTAGGCTGTTCCCCTGTCTCCCCACTAATTCGATCAACGTTCTAGATACATAAGTGAACATGTTCGGCTTATGTCCATTCTCGATGCACCATAACAGGAAAAGCTCCTTGGTCGAGCATTTTGTGCTTTATTTTTTTGCCAAAAACAGATCCACACATGAATTTATGCAGCAACTTCAATTCCGCTTGCACAATTTGTGCATTGGATGCAATGTGTGGATCATACGCATCCAAGTCTGTTAAATATTTCCAGTACGCAGTTACGCTAAAACCCTGATGCGCATCTTCAATATCGTTCTCGGCAAACCCACAAACGTGTCGTAACACCCTCTCATCTATATACCACAGCCGCCCTCGTAACCTAAACCACAATTTCTTCGGTCGCCGTGTGACTAACCTCAAAGATGTGAAAAACTCTAGTGTCAGGTCACGGGACACGGGGCAACTCTTTTGCACAAAATATTGCCAACCTCCTCGACTACATAAATTCATAAATCTGTCTTTCAACCTTATTTGATCAAGCAGCTCAAAATCAAAATACGTAGGAACCTCAATCGTCTTACTTTGGAGATCCCTGTACCTCTCTCCTTCTGCCTCGAAATAAATGGGAAAAGGGGCACCGTACATAGCTGCAATGTTTTCAGCATTGTCCCCTCTCACCTCCTCTTCGATGCTTTCCTGTGTCTGTCTAGCTCTTCGAGGGGTCTAGCTTTTCGAGGGGGCATTGTCACGGTAGAAGCTGAAAAGGTGAGCAATTAAGAACATGTAATTGTTACGGTTCACCCGATGATTCTGATAACAACCTAAAAATACTCAAATGTTTAATAACGAAAAACCTAAATTTCCCACTATGCAACTTTAAATGCATTCCAACATGCTAATCATTGAACACATACTTGTTAAATGCAACGACAACGACAAAGAAAGCAGGTTGTAAGAAAAATGCTACTTGTTCATCAATAAGCATGTTTTCTGTTGACTTCAATCCTCCTATACTTTCTAACATTTCACAAAGTTTTAAAAAAGCTTGCTTATTCATCCTAACCTTTGAAATACATGACTCATCATTTTCATGCACAATTCGCCTCACATAATCTTCATTTACATAAATATTATGAAAATATCTTCTAACCCTTGGCCTATAACTATGCAAACCCTTGGCCTATAACTATGACCATATTCAACACAGTGACCTACAAAACTTGACTCTCCCGTAACCAACCTACGCTTTAATGCTGTACGGGTTGATGGATCTCGAGTACTGGTTATCCGTGTATAATCTACTTTTGAGTCGGTATGGTACATCGAAATAATGATAATTCACATCTCAAGATCACTAAGATCAAGCCTCAACCACTGATCTATTATAGTTTCTAAATAACCCATTCCTAGGTCATTTCCCTGTCTCCCCACTAATTCGATCAACGTTACAGATACATAAGTGAACATGTTCGGCTTATGTCCATTCTCGATGCACCATAACAGGAAAAGCTCCTTGGTCGAGCATTTTGTGCTTTATTTTTTTGCCAAAAACAGATCCATACATGAATTTATGCAGCAACTTCGATTCCGCTTGCACAATTTGTGCATTGGATGCAATGTGGATCATACGCATCAATCATTAAATATTTTCGAGACGCGATTACGCTAAAACCCTGATGCGCATCTTCAATATCGTTCTCGGCAAACCCACAAACGTGTCGTAACACCCTCTCATCTATATACCACAGCCGCCCTCGTAACCTAAACCACAATTTCTTCGGTCGCCATGTGGCAAACCTCAAAGATGTGAAAAACTCTAGTGTCAGGTCACTGGACACGGGGCAACTCTTTTGCACAAAATATTGCCAACCTCCTCGACTACATAAATTCATAAATCTGTCTTTCAACCCTATTTGATCAAGCAGCTCAAAATCAAAATACGTAGGAACCTCAATCGTCTTACTTTGGAGATCCCTGTACCTCTCTCCTTCTGTCTCGAAATAAATGGGAAAAGGGGCACCGTACACAGCTGCAATGTTTTCAGCATTGTCCCCTCTCACCTCCTCTTCGATGCTTTCCTGTGTCTGTCTAGCTCTTCGAGGGGTCTAGCTTTTCGAGGGGGCATTGTCACGGTAGAAGCTGAAAAGGTGAGCAATTAAGAACATGTAATTGTTATGGTTCACCCGATGATTCTGATAACAACCTAAAAATACTCAAATGCTTAATAACGAAAAACCTAAATTTCCCACTATGCAACTTTAAATGCATTCCAACATGCTAATCATTGAACACATACTTGTTAAATGCAACGACAACGACAAAGAAAGCAGGTTGTAAGAAAATTGCTACTTGTTCATCAATAAGCATGTTTTCTGTTGACTTCAATCCTCCTATACTTTCTAACATTTCACAAAGTTTTAAAAAAGCTTGCTTATTCATCCTAACCTTTGAAATACATGACTCATCATTTTCATGCACAATTTGCCTCACATAATCTTCATTTACATAAATATTATGAAAATATCTTCTAACCCTTGGCCTATAACTATGCAAAGAAGCCCCCAATGCGAACAAAATGAATAGCGAACTAACAACATTACACAACTGCAACCATATAGTGAAGACAACCACAATCCTTTTTGTTCTTTCGCATTTCTACATTGACTCAAACTGAAACGAGCCAGCAGGTGCAAAAATACTAAAATTTAATGTATTTACATAAATTTGTTCAAACAATTGCTACTTGTTAAGACAACAATCATGAAATAATTCAATTTAGTTCAAGGCATACAGTAGAATAAGAGAACAACCATCATTTGGACTTCTTGATGTTTCTATATAGAATCCAATATTTTTTATTGTGGTTTGGTTGTGATTTACGTAGTGTATTAATTAAATCTTAAATCAATTACATGTAACAAAACTAAGCTCTAATAACAAAATGTGCTTAGGAATTGTAATCTGTCTTTAAGTGGGTTAGTTGAAAGATTAGAATTATAAGTTAAGTTTTGTCCAAGTTTTTAATACATAACAAGCAATTCCAAGTATCTTAAGGGCTGTTATTATTGAATGAATAAATATTATGAACTACATAATGTTAGATCCTAATAATAATAAATATACATATATTTGAAGTCTATCAAACAAATTCGACATTAGAAAGCAGCGTTGTTGTCCATCACTTCAAAATGAAAAACAACGATGGTCTAGGACATGAAATCTTTGAATAACATACGTAGGGAAACAGTGACTTAAAGCTTGTTCATGATATATAAAAGTCGACTCAAAACCATATTTTCTCTAACATAGACCATTTCACTATGGCTGAAGCCTAACATTTTCTGTATAATTTAAACACACACTATACATGCGTTAAAAGGGGGGGGAGGAGTTGGGCCATTTAATCGAACAATATACATGCATTAAAAGGGTGGGGCATTTCATCGAACAATATACAAGCATTCTTTCATTTTCCCATTGTTAGACATACAAAGTAAACAAATGACCTAATTCAGTACCACCAAACCACAATCATCTCCATACAATCGACTATTCATAATAAATCATATTTCATAAGACAGAAATTGAAACAACTTACCTTAAAAATCCACCCACGATTTTCCCTTCTAGTCTGTAATGGAAGAGTAAATCTTCCTCTTTGTTTTCCTTCTCGAAAAACACTTACAATCTCTCTTCTGAAGCCAACAAAACTGAATCCCTATGCCTTCTTCTTCTTCTTCTCTTCTTTCCCTCTCAACCGCAACTCACCTGTGTTTTTACTTTGAAAATTTCGTTCCCCTCTGTCAGAAGAAGACACAAATTTGTTTTTGTTTCCTTCTTTCTTTTAATCAAACGACAAAGACCAAATATAATTGGATATAATAAATTTAATAATCATATCCAATATAATAATACAAATTAATATAATTAATAAACTTAATAATCATAACTAATATAATAATAATAATAATAATAATAATAATAATAACAATAATTTCATAATAATTATAATATTAAGATTCTTAATAAAATTAATCTATTAAATCAATATATATTAATATTATTACAAATATAATAAAAATATAATAACTAAATAAAATATAAAATATTATATATTTACAAATAAATAAATATTTAATAATATTTTAAAAATATAATAATAATCTAATAAATAAATAACAAAATAATAATATTATATAATACAAAAATAAACATATAATAATGTTAGTACAAATATAATAAAATTTAAATCATTACAAATATATAATAATAATAATAATAATAATAATAATAATAATAATAATAATAATAATAATAATAATAATAATAATAATAATAATAATAATAATAATAATAATATTATTATTATTATTATTATTATTATTATTATTATTTTACACTTTCATAATTATTATCACAGGGATTATTGTTTTATTATTAACCATTATTATAGTTGTTTAATTATTATTATTAATTTAATTGTTTAACGTTTTGATATTTAATAATTTTCTCTGACTACTATTCTTATAATAATAATAATAATAATAATAATAATAATAATAATATTATTATTATTATTATATAAAATTATAAGCAATATATAATTAATCATAATAATATAATTAAAAATAATAAGAAGAAAATTACAATTATAACTAATATCATTATAATAATAGAAATTAATTTAATAAATAAATTAAATAAATGTTTGTTATTATTTATGACATGTTGTTAAAATGTTATGATATTATTATTATTAATATTATTATTATTATTATGAATAACAAATTTTAAGAAATAGTAATAATTAATTTCTATACTAAGATATAAAATAACAACAATAATAATATTAAAAATAACAAGTAAATGGTTGTTCTAAGCTAGGCGACACATTAAGCCCTAGCGAGTATACTATAAGAAATTAAGCCCTCGCGATTCTTGCCGAGATATTACATGCGCCTTTCTTTACACTGTAGATAGCAGGAGTACTAATAAATATAACAAAAAATATATATAGTAATAAGCATATAAACTACAACAGGAAAATAATAATAATATATAAAATTATAAGAATGATTATATTAATAAGAATACTAAATTTAATAATAATAAGAACAAAATTAATAATAATAAGCTATTCTATAACATATATTACAAATAAAGATATATGCATTGAATCATTATAAGGAATATATAATAATAATAATAATAATAATAATACTAATACTAATATTGATAAAAATTTAATTAAATAATTAATAAGATTTATTATAATAAGTATATAAACTAAAGTCAGAAAATAATAATAATAACAATTAAATTTTATAAGCAATATAAAATTAATCGAATAATAAAATTAATAATAAGAAGCGAAAATAAGAATTATAACAAATTTCATTATAATCATAGAAATTTAATTATTCTTATTAATTAAAATATTTTCAAATTTGATAAGGGATTATTGTTTTTATATAACCATTATTATGGTTGTTTAATTATTATTATTAATTTAATTGTTTAACGTTTTTTATATTTAATAATTTTCTCGACTACTATTCTTATAATAATAATAATAATATTATTATTATTATTATATTGAATATAAAATTATAAGCAATATATAATTAATCAAAATAATATAAATAAAAATAATAAGAAGAAAATTACAATTATAACTAATATCATTACAATAATAGAAATTAATTAAATAAATAAATTAAATAATCATTAAAAATATTATAATTATAATTATAATCCTACTGATAATCATAATAAATATGGGAAAAGGTTAATGAATTTATTAGCAAGGAATTTATTAATAATTATTATAAATGATATAATTACTCTACAAATTATTTAATAATAACAATAAACAATTTAATAATAATATTTAATACTTATTATAATCGTGGGAAAAATTTAATAAAAATATTAATAATAATAATCATAATAACAATAACAATAATAATAATAATAATAATAATAATAATAATAATAATAATAATAATAATAATAATAATAATAATAATAATAATAATAATAATAATAATAATAATAATCATTCACAAATAAGATTAAGAATAATAGTCATAATTACAGTGCGAGGCAACGCTCTCCTCGAACTCTGCAACGCTCTCCTCGCACTCTGCAGAGTGGGAGGCAAGCGTTGAGGAAACGCTCTCCTACGGTCAGCCTCGACTCAAGACTTGCAGTCTTGAGGCGTGCTGATTAGAATTCGTTTCTTCTTATAAGCAAGTTCATTTCAAATCAAGTTATGAATACTAATAGCTGTAAATGATAATAATAATATTTAATGCTAGAAATCTTGTGCAATAAAAATAAAAATAATATTTAACGGTGAATATATGAATAATACAAAAATTACACTTTATAATAAAAGGAATTTCATAATGTTATAAATAATAATTAACATTTTAATAATAATATTACATATGTTAATAAGAATTGGTATCTGAGGAAATGTGCCTACATCAATAATAATAATAATTCCAATGATAATATAACTAATAATTAAATTAATAATGTATTAGTATTATCTTTATTATTATTATTACTATTAAAATTAAAATTAAAATAATTATTATTATTCTTCGTAAATTTATTAATTATAATTATTTAATAATAACATTAACAATAATTATAATGCTAATAATAATAATAATAAACTTAATGAAATATCGAAAAGGAATTTAATAATAATAATAATGATAATAATTATAATAATGATAATGATAATATCAATATATAATATTAGTATTATAATATAAGAATGATTATAGTAATAAGAAAACTAAATTTAATAATAATAAGAACAATAATAATAAGGATAATAAGAATAATAATAATAATAACTTAAAATTAAATTTAAATTAATAACAACAACAACAATAATAATCATAATAATAATAAGATGTACATTAATAAGATAATGATAATTAGTATTATTACTATAGGACGGTGAATCTTGTTAATGCTTTTACATCAACAAGGATATTATTATAAAGGTACAAAATACGAAAATATCCGGATGAATATAAACCAAAATTTCAAAATTAACAATTGACAATATCTTAAATTTAGACTGTACAACAAATTTGAAGAAATCTTTCAAGAATGGTTTTCCAAAATATTATTATTATTACAAGTAGAAAAACCTTTTGGCAATCAATCGCAACAAAAGATTCTCTCTATTATTTTGTTATATATAAAACTTCAGAATAGTACAAGAATTTTAAGAGATAATGCACAAGCTTTACAAAATACACCTCATTATCTTAGTCAAACGACGAGCGAAGATAAATTTGAAATTATTGGAGAAGAAATCTATAAAGAATTTTTGGAAAAGATATTATATTTCATCAAGCAGATATATTAAAAGAAAAGCGATTAAAAGCATTAAGACATTTAAACAATTTAATGATATGTGATATAAATTACTTAGAAGCTTTTATTTGTGAATTTAAAAACATTACTATAAATTACCTAGTATTGAACAAGAAATGTATATTAACATTTTATACAAAATTACCATATCCTTTTAATCTCAAAGTTCAACAACAATTCTATGAGCGAATAGAAAATCATACAATAGCTCATAATTTAGGTGGAGCAATATTAGTAGCAAGAGACTTATTAGTTGATTATTGTATAGAAGCTCGAGTTAAAGCGAACATTAAAACATAAGAATTTAAAACTATGTTGCAATCAAAATCTTCGACGTCCTCAAACAATATGGATGTAATAAAACTTATTCAAATTATAAAAGAAAAGAAAATATTTAATCCAAAATATAAGAAACATTATTCACGAAAGTTTCGATGGAAAAAATATAAACCACAACGTTATCAACCAAAAACTTATCCCAAATATTTTCGTAGATATAAATTTAATCCCAAATCTAAAAACAGAAAACAATTTTGCCCTAAAAAGAAAAAAGATTGTAAATGTTGGATCTGTAAAGAAGAAGGTCATTATGCAAATGAATGTCCTAAAAAGAAAGAGAAATCATATAATAATAAAATACAAATTTTACATTCAGCTTTAGAACATCAATTAGAACCAATTGAATCAGACTATAATACAGACACATCTCTCTACATTTATGAATCTTTATCCAATGAATCAGATAACCAAAACTCTGAATCAAACTCCGAATTCCAATTCAACATTTATTCAAGTACTAATTGAAAACGAATACTAAAGTACATGCATATATAGATACAGAGCAACTATCATATAGCATCAAAACAATTAGATTTAAAATGGAAGAAATTACATAAACCATTACAAGTAAAAATAGCCGATGGAAGTTTTAATTCCATATGGTATGTAAGTTATTATAACACTATTATTATTGAAAACTACACTTTATAATCCCATCAATTTATCAAAAGAATCGGGATTACCGTTAATACTTGAAATAATTTTCTCAAATTATATAACCCATTTTGTCAATATTTACATTATATAACTGCGAACCCTTATATTAAGAATCACCGAAATCCGTTATTTTACGAATCCTATTTATCATACATCTTATTATCAACAATTAAAAATAGTCAATGAGAAACTTCATAAGTTACATTTTATCTCTTAAATAATACAACCATACAAATGAAGTTGATAAACTATTAGATCAAGTATGTAGTGAAAATCCATTAGATCCTACCAAAAATCATAATACGAAATTATTGAAATTAAACTAAAGGATCCTCTTGGAAGTCAATATCAAGAATAATATACCCTATACTCCCTTAGATGTAAAAGAATTTTACAAGAATGTAAAGAATTACTTGAAAAGGATTAATTACACCCAAGATTAGTAAACATTGCACTTTTGACTTTTTACGTCAATAATTCAAATTAAAAGAAGCGGGAAAACGAAGAATGGTTATAAATTACGAAGACTTAATGAAGCAACTATTGGAGATGCTTATAAATTACCCGAAAATGGTATCGAGCTAGTAATTACAAAATACCCCGAGAACGAAGTTAAATGCAAGACGAATCAATCGAACAAGTTGAAAAGAATATTCAAGTACAATTACATGAAATGGCGATCTCATACGAAATTACATCTTACTCCTCTCGAAAAGAAGAATATATTGGTCCGTATTTTCAAATGAACATAAGGATGAAGTAATTTTAGGTTATGAATCTGAACAAGATCAAGAACTTTTATGGATAATGACGAAAACCCGAAAGTAGTACTACTCAAGAATTAAAATTAAAAGAAAATTAGGAGATAAAAGAAAACAACATTTCAACCATCAAGTTATACTTGGAAAATGACAAAGATGATTTTTACATCAACAAGGATATTATTATAAAGGTACAAAATACGAAAATATCCAGATGAATATAAACCAAAATTTCAAAATTAACAATTGACAATATCTTAAATTTAGACTGTACAACAAATCTTTGAAGAAATCTTTCAAGAATGGTTTTCCAAAATATTATTATTATTACAAGTAGAAAACCTTTTGGCAATCAATCTGCAACAAAAGATTCTCTCTATTATTTTGTTATATATAAAACTTCAGAATAGTACAAGAATTTTAAGAGATAATGCACAAGCTTTACAAAATACACCTCATTATCTTAGTCAAACGACGAGCGAAGATAAATTTGAAATTATTGGAGAAGAAATCTATAAAAATTTTTGGAAAGATATTATATTTCATCAAGCAGATATATTAAAAGAAAATGCCAAATAATTGTAAAAGATTATCAATATTATTATAAAGGTACAAAAATACGAAAATATCCAGATGAATATAAACCAAAATTTCAAAATTAACAATTGACAATATCTTAAATTTAGATTTGACAACAAATGTGAAGAAATCTTTCAAGAATGGTTTTCCAAAATATTATTATTATTACAAGTAGAAAAACCTTTTGGCAATCAATGCAACAAAAGATTCTCTCTATTATTTTGTTATATATAAAACTTCGAGAATAGTACAAGAATTTTAAGAGATAATGCACAAGCTTTACAAAATACACCTCATTATCTTAGTCAAACGACAGACGAAGATAAATTTGAAATTATTGGAGAAGAAATCTATAAAGAATTTTTTGAAAAGATATTATATTTCATCAAGCGAGATATATTAAAAGAAAACGATTAAAAGCATTAAGACATTTAAACAATTTAATGATATGTGATATAAATTACTTAGAAGCTTTTATTTGTGAATTTAAAAACATTACTATAAATTACCTAGTATTGAACAAGAAATGTATATTAACATTTTATACAAAATTACCATATCCTTTTAATCTCAAAGTTCAACAACAATTCTATGAGCGAATAGAAAATCATACAATAGCTCATAATTTAGGTGGAGCAATATTAGTAGCAAGAGACTTATTAGTTGATTATTGTATAGAAGCTCAGTTAAAACGAACATTAAAACATAAGAATTTAAAACTATGTTGCAATCAAAATCTTGGCGTCCTCAAAGAATATGGATGTAATAAAACTTATTCAAATTATAAAAGAAAAGAAAATATTTAATCCAAAATATAAGAAACATTATTCACGAAAGTTTCGATGGAAAAATATAAACCACAACGTTATCAACCAAAAACTTATCCCAAATATTTTCGTAGATATAAATTTAATCCCAAATCTAAAAACAGAAAACAATTTTGCCCTAAAAAGAAAAAAGATTGTAAATGTTGGATCTGTAAAGAAGAAGGTCATTATGCAAATGAATGTCCTAAAAAGAAAGAGAAATCATATAATAATAAAATACAAATTTTACATTCAGCTTTAGAACATCAATTAGAACCAATTGAATCAGACTATAATACAGACACATCTCTCTACATTTATGAATCTTTATCCAATGAATCAGATAACCAAAACTCTGAATCAAACTCCGAATTCCAATTCAACATTTATTCAAGTACTAATTCAGAAAACGAATACTAAAGTACATGCATATATAGATACAGGAGCAACTATCTGTATAGCATCAAAACAATTAGATTTAAAATGGAAGAAATTACATAAACCATTACAAGTAAAAATAGCCGATGGAAGTTTTAATTCCATATGGTATGTAAGTTATTATAACACTATTATTATTGAAAAGCATTAACAGCATTCACCTGTCCACCCCAAAAACATTATCAATGGAATGTACTACCCTTTGGATTAAAACAAGCACCAAGTATTTATCAACGATTTATGGATAATAATCTTATAGGATTAGAAGAATATACTTTTGTGTATATAGATGATATTATTGTTTATTCAAATCAGGATAAATTAGATCATTTGAAAAAAGTTAAAATTGTCTTACAAAGATGTAAAGACAAAGGATTAATATTAAGCAAACGAAAAGCACAAATAGCACAACAAACAATTGAATATTTAGGTATTCAATTTAATCATCATGGTTATTTACAATTACAACCAAATATTTTACAGAAATTACAAGAATTTCCGGATCAACTCACAAATCGAAAACATGTTCAACAATTTTTAGGTTTATTAAACTATATTTCAGATCAAGGATTTTAAAAGAATTAGCTAAAGAAAGAACACTTTACGGAAAAAATGTAGCAAGCAATCTACAATGGCATTGGACTACTTCAGATACTACAAGAAGACAAAGATTAAAACTTCTTTGTAAAAATCTTCCAAAACTTTATAATTACCAACAAAATGATGAGTTATTAGTTCAATTAGATGCAAGCAATGATGTGCAGGCAGCTGTCTTTTAGCCAAACCCCTACTCGGAAGAAATACCAACTTTGCAAATATATAAATGGAACATTTAATTCTGCGGAATTAAATTATCCTATTCATGAAAAAGAGGCATTAGCCTGTCTCAAAACTTTGAGAAAATGGCGAATAGATCTACTCCCAATAAAATTTACAATTCATACAGATTCTCAATACTTATGTGGATTTACAAGATATCAACTTTCATCAAGTACCAATTATAATCAAGGACGACTGATCAGATGGCAATTAGAGCTAGGTCAGTATCAATTTAATATTCATTATATTAAATCGGCTAACAATTTTCTTGCAGATATATTAACAAGAGAATGGAAGCATTAATCGTTCAGCTCGAAAGTACAATTGAATTAAAGGAAGCAGAACTCACCGAATTACAACTTCAAAGTATGAATATTCAGGTAAAACAAGAACAAATTACTAGTGAACTTGAACAGCTAAAGCAGACACTCCTGGTTTTAAAACCAAAGGAGCAAAGTTCTAAAGCATCAACATCAGCATCCAGGATCAATCCTGTTGCTACTATAACTACTCAAATTCCAAAAGCATCTGTTCAGGTAATACAAGAAGCTATTCAGGTTGCACCCTCCAAGGTCCCTGAAATAATACAAGTATCAAAAGCACCAGTTTCACTTCCTGTGAAACCATATATAAGTACTTCATCATCAATAACTTCCTCATCAGTACCTCAAAAGGTGGCTGATAATCAAGAATCCAAGCACTATGTGATATATAATGGTCCTTTTGCTGGTCTTTATGATCAGTGGCATAAGGCAGCAATTCATATTACAGGCAAAAGCAGTGTCATCCATAAGAGTTTTTCTACTAAAGCAGAAGCTGAAAAATCTTTCCAAGAATTTCAGCATCCATCACTTCGACCACAATACAAGACAGTACTACAAACTCCAGTACCACCAATGTCCAAGTTAACTACATTAGGCAAAGCAATTGACATGGAACGAATTCATGCCGTTCCTGCTAAAGCACTTCATGAAGAATCAAAGGTCCTCACTTCTGACATGTTTATGGATTGTTTCCAAGCACTCAATCATTGGACTGAAGAAATGAAACAATTTCAATACTACCCACAAAATCGTGGCAAGTATGGTCCCAAAGCAGTCATCTTCCCTGGAGCAGAACCATTAACAACTTATTTATTATTTCAGAGTGGATTAGCTGACACCATTTATCTACAAGATATGAAGTTATTAGCGGACTTCCCATCCGGTTTAGTCCATGCTATCAAGCAATTCAAGGATCGTTTTGCACGTGAAAGAGAAATATATATTAAAGTCTACAGCAGCTATCCAATTTTTGAAGCATCAGATGAAGAAACAGCCAGTAGAGCAGCAATCATTACTTCAAGAATTGCCTTTCTTCAGATTGGCATAAGCAATATGCAGTATCCTCCCATAGATGAAGCACCTCATTACGAATTCAATTGGGATTTGGTAAACAAATTCAATTTGAATTGTTTTGAAGGAATTTATACTCAATGTCTCAAGATTCAAGCAGACTCAACAATCAAGATCAACTATCGTGGCCATAATGTCTTATTAACATCAATATGGAAGCATCCCATCCTAGCACATGAATTACCAGTCTTACAACGTTTTCAAGCACCGTTCAATGACTTATCAGAATGTTTTCACACTCTAAGCTTTGCTTGGCGTGAAGCACTTTGCAAGCAGTTACAAGAATATCCCACTCATAGATGTAAACACTGTCCATCCTCTCAAGCACAAGGCGAAAGTACAAGCAACCCGGACGACGAACTTATTATCATTGAAGAATAAAATATCAGATCAAGTACGAAGCACTACTATCACAATAATGTAATCTTTTTACTTTCGGCAGTCCTTTGACTGTCCACCTGTCTGTCTTTTTCTTTACTTTTTCTTTATGTCATGTAAGATGCCCCTTTAGCATCTTGCTTTTTTCTTTAAGTCTTTTCTTCTTTTAGGCTTTTTCTTTATGTTAAGTCTGTCTGTACTATGTTATTCCCTTTTACGATTATAAATAGACGCCTTGGGTATCCTTAATGGGTACAACAAGCTTTCCATACATTACTCTCTCTATCTTCTCTCTTCGCACTTAAGTCCGATTGCAGACGTTCAAGCGAGCTGGAAGAATAAAGTTAGAGTGATTATGGTTAACTTCTTGTCACCCTTCGATTAATTCAAGCATACAAATCATGCATATATTTTATCAAATCATACTTCTTATTGTTTTATTTATTATAGCTATCATTCATGCAATCTTCTATTATACAATCAGTATCATTTTAAAAATTATTAAATTTATTATCATTCTTTTTAAAATCTTTTCACGACTTACAAGATTTTGATTTTCAGAATGGCTTATTTTCACATCAAACGTATGTTGAAGCTACGAATCAAAGCACTAGATAATCAAGAAGCGAATCTGAAGAACTTAAGATTAAAACAATTGCAAGAAACAAGAAAGCAAATGATATTTACACCGATCCCGTTTAAGAATTCTCCAGATCACCCTCTTTATAATGAAGAACAAGAAATTCTTTCATTGCCAAGCAAATGATTGAAGAATCGTGATTTAATTCGCTTTTAGAATATTGTATTTTAGATTGCATTGCGTAAGCATAAATATTATGTATCCAAATTATCTCTTCTTATCATTTAAATAAAATGAATTATTTTGATCATCGTAGATCACTTATACAAAGAATTCGTTTTATAAAGAAATCGAAATGGAACAAAGAAAGTTTATTGACTTATATCATGAACATATAAAAATGGCAAAAGAAAATCAATGTTTTCAACTTTTAATAAATGCAAGAGTTTTATTAGATCAAACATTATATATTTATAATTCAGTTAAAATGATAGATATGAACTTGAACAAGAAATGGATTTACTTATTGACTAAAGCATTCCATCAATATGACATTTCATTTATCTTATTTTATTAATTATTGTTTACTGTCATTATTAATCAAATACATGTTTATGCTTTTACTTTATTTCAAGCACGACCTTTACTTTTCTTTATAATTGCAAGTCGATTATTTATTCCTCATGAAATAATTTGTCAATATTTTGAAATTAGCTGTCATCATCTAGATATTACTCTTAATTATTTATATAGAACTATATTAGGTCTCAATACTGGTTGGTTATCTCATACGACTCGATGATAGAGATATAATTTTGATTTCTCACCTCCATCGAGGAAGAATCGAAACCTTTGAATTATTAGAAGATGAAAATGAAATAGAAAGATTAACACAAATACAACAAGATATTTTCTTAGAACAAATTTCAAGAAATTTAGATCTTGAATTACAACAACAATTATCTTGCTTGGAATCACTATCACAATTATTTCCTTCCGATACAGAAATAGAAGATATAGAAATCACCAGTACTGATTATGACAACATAGATGAAGATATAAACTATGATTTAGACAATGTCGATTGTAGTAATTTCCCCGAAGATTTTTAAATGAACTGTCCCATCTGTTTAGATTTACAAGATAGAATTCATTACACACAACAAGCTATAAATCATTATAAAGATCATATACAATACAATGAAAATCGTATCGATAGTCTTATATTTCTAGGAATCAATCGTCTCGGCAGACGACCTTATGAAGAACATTTATCTGTAGTACAACGATTACATCAACAATATATAGAACAATTAACACAATTAGAACAAATTGAAACTGATCATCATTGTTATCATCCATATCATCCCAATACATTATGACTTCTCAAACTTCTACCATCCTCGATGTAGACAATTTAGAATTAACTGAATCCTTAGGAACTTTCCAAGTTTCTACCTTAATAACTCAAGATAAAAAGAATCAAATTGCTAAAGCTCAATTAGATTTAAAGAAAGGTCAAGACATTCACAAATCAACTATAAAACAAATCTTTAATAGACAAAATCTTATTTATTATGGAAAAATTATTCAAGAACAACCTATTCGAATTGATCAATGTCATGGAAATTTAAGAATTAGTTTAATTAATCCCGAACAAATTCATAGACAACTACAATTGTTACCAGAATCAAAACGAAAGAAAATTGGATATATTCAATTATCTACCATCCAAATATTATTAAAATCCACTTTTCAACAAGGAATTGATACTCCTATTAGAATGGCAATTCTAGATGAAAGAATGAACAATCTAAATGATCAAATTTTAGGAATGATGAATGGAAATTTACAATATGGAAAAATCAAATTTAACACTCGTTTAAAATTAGGAATTCCCTTAATCTCTTCTGAATTGGATAAAGCTATTACAATTGCATATAAATTCTATAGAACTAATTTAATGACTCCCGGACAATATCCCTTTTCATTAACTTATCAAATTAGTTATGCATTAACTAATTCACATCATAGTATTGATTTCAAACATACCGAACAAATCTATTTAGATCAATTGTTCCAAGAAGTTGCTAAAGTAGGAATAAAAATTCAACCAAAAATACAACCACTTCCAGCAATACAACAACCCTTTGAACCAGCAATTCCATTAATTGAAAGAAGACATTCCTTTTCAGAATCATCATCAAATAATACTCCTTTACTAAGATCTCTGTCATTAAGACATCAAAGACCTCTTTATATAGAACGACCATTAAGAATAACAGAACCTAATAACCAAACAAGACAGTTAGATGAAATTCAACAGCAATTATCTACACTATCAACTTATTTAGTGCAGAAATTATGACAACATTAACAAACCTTACGCAACATCTAGAATCAATAGTACAAACACAAGAAATAATAGAACAGAAAATTGAAGCTATTATACAAACCCAAATAGAAATAGTATCATTAATACAACAAATACAGCAAAAAATTCAAGAGACAAATGACCAAATAATTGTAAAAGACCCGCCCCCGAAAATGGTATCAAAGCTAGTAATTACAAAAATACCCCGAGAACGAAGTTAAATGCAATACAAAATCTTATTTATTATGGAAAAATTATTCAAGAACAACCTATTCGAATTGATCAATGTCATGGAAATTTAAGAATTAGTTTAATTAATCCCGAACAAATTCATAGACAACTACAATTGTTACCAGAATCAAAACGAAAGAAAATTGGATATATTCAATTATCTACCATCCAAATATTATTAAAATCCACTTTTCAACAAGGAATTGATACTCCTATTAGAATGGCAATTCTAGATGAAAGAATGAACAATCTAAATGATCAAATTTTAGGAATGATGAATGGAAATTTACAATATGGAAAAATCAAATTTAACACTCGTTTAAAATTAGGAATTCCCTTAATCTCTTCTGAATTGGATAAAGCTATTACAATTGCATATAAATTCTATAGAACTAATTTAATGACTCCCGGACAATATCCCTTTTCATTAACTTATCAAATTAGTTATGCATTAACTAATTCACATCATAGTATTGATTTCAAACATACCGAACAAATCTATTTAGATCAATTGTTCCAAGAAGTTGCTAAAGTAGGAATAAAATTCAACCAAAATACAACCACTTCCAAAGAATACAACAACCCTTTGAACCAAGAATTCCATTAATTGAAAGAAGACATTCCTTTTCGAATCATCATCAAATAATACTCCTTTACTAAGATCTCTGTCATTAAGACATCAAAGACCTCTTTATATAGAGCGACCATTAAGAATAATGAACCTAATAACCAAACAAGACAGTTAGATGAAATTCAACGAGAATTATCTACACTATCAACTTATTTAGTGCAGAAATTATGACAACATTAACAAACCTTACGCAACATCTAGAATCAATAGTACAAACACAAGAAATAATAGAGCGAGAAAATTGAAGCTATTATACAAACCCAAATAGAAATAGTATCATTAATACAACAAATACAGAAAAAAATTCAAGAGACAAATGACCAAATAATTGTAAAAGATCCGCCCGAAAATGGTATCAAAGCTAGTAATTACAAAAATACCCCGAGAACGAAGTTAAATGCAAGACGAATCAATCGAACAAGTTGAAAAGAATATTCAAGTACAATTACATGAAGTGGCGATCTCATCAGAAATTACATCTTACCCCTCTCGAAAAAGAAGAATATATTGGTCCCGTATTTTCAAATGAACATAAGGATGAAATAATTTTAGGTTATGAATCTGAACAAGATCAAGAACTTTTTATGGATAATGACGAAAAACCCGAAAGTAGTACTACTCAAGAATTAAAATTAAAAGAAAAATTAGGAGATAAAAGAAAAACAACATTTCAACCATCAAGTTATACTTGGAAAAATGACAAAGATGATTTTTTACATCAACAAGGATATTATTATAAAGGTACAAAATACGAAAATATCCAGATGAATATAAACCAAAATTTCAAAATTAACAATTGACAATATCTTAAATTTAGATTGTACAACAAATGCTGAAGAAATCTTTCAAGAATGGTTTTCCAAAATATTATTATTATTACAAGTAGAAAAACCTTTTGGCAATCAATCTGCAACAAAAGATTCTCTCTATTATTTTGTTATATATAAAACTTCAGGAATAGTACAAGAATTTTTAAGAGATAATGCACAAGCTTTACAAAATACACCTCATTATCTTAGTCAAACGACAGACGAAGATAAATTTGAAATTATTGGAGAAGAAATCTATAAAGAATTTTTTGGAAAAGATATTATATTTCATCAAGCAGATATATTAAAAGAAAAAAGATTGTAAATGTTGGATCTGTAAAGAAGAAGGTCATTATGCAAATGAATGTCCTAAAAAGAAAGAGAAATCATATAATAATAAAATACAAATTTTACATTCAGCTTTAGAACATCAATTAGAACCAATTGAATCAGACTATAATACAGACACATCTCTCTACATTTATGAATCTTTATCCAATGAATCAGATAACCAAAACTCTGAATCAAACTCAATTCCAATTCAACATTTATTCAAGTACTAATTGTAAAACGAATACTAAAGTACATGCATATATAGATACAGAGCAACTATCTCAGATAGCATCAAAACAATTAGATTTAAAATGGAAGAAATTACATAAACCATTACAAGTAAAATAGCCGATGGAAGTTTTAATTCCATATGGTATGTAAGTTATTATAACACTATTATTATTGAAAAGCATTAATAAAGATTCACCGTCCACCCCAAAAACATTATCAATGGAATGTACTACCCTTTGGATTAAAACAAGCACCAAGTATTTATCAACGATTTATGGATAATAATCTTATAGGATTAGAAGAATATACTTTTGTGTATATAGATGATATTATTGTTTATTCAAATCAGATAAATTAGATCATTTGAAAAGTTAAAATTGTCTTACAAAGATGTAAAGACAAAGGATTAATATTAAGCAAACGAAAAGCACAAATAGCACAACAAACAATTGAATATTTAGGTATTCAATTTAATCATCATGGTTATTTACAATTACAACTAAATATTTTACGAAATTACAAGAATTTCCGGATCAACTCACAAATCGAAAACATGTTCAACAATTTTAGGTTTATTAAACTATATTTCAGATCAAGGATTTCTAAAAGAATTAGCTAAAGAAAGAACACTTTTACAGAAAAAATGTAGCAGCAATCTACAATGGCATTGGACTACTTCAGATACTACAGCAGTACAAAGATTAAAACTTCTTTGTAAAAATCTTCCAAAACTTTATAATTACCAACAAAATGATGAGTTATTAGTTCAATTAGATGCAAGCAATGATGTCTCAAGCATTTGTCTTTTAGCCAAACCCCCTACTCAGAAGAAATACCAACTTTGCAAATATATAAATGGAACATTTAATTCTGCGGAATTAAATTATCCTATTCATGAAAAAGAGGCATTAGCCTGTCTCAAAACTTTGAGAAAATGGCGAATAGATCTACTCCCAATAAAATTTACAATTCATACAGATTCTCAATACTTATGTGGATTTACAAGATATCAACTTTCATCAAGTACCAATTATAATCAAGGACGACTGATCAGATGGCAATTAGAGCTAGGTCAGTATCAATTTAATATTCATTATATTAAATCGGCTAACAATTTTCTTGCAGATATATTAACAAGAGAATGGAAGCATTAATCGTTCAGCTCGAAAGTACAATTGAATTAAAGGAAGGTAACTCACCGAATTACAACTTCAAAGTATGAATATTCGTAAAACAAGAACAAATTACTAGTGAACTTGAGCAATTAAAGGCATACACTCCGGTTTTAAAACCAAAGGAGCAAAGTTCTAAAGATCAACATCAAAGATCCGGGATCAATCCTGTTGCTACTATAACTACTCAAATTCCAAAAGCATCTGCTCGTAATACAAGAAGCTATTCAGTTGCACCTTCCAAGGTCCCCGAAATAATACAAATATCAAAGCACCAGTTTCACTTCGTGAAACCATATATAAGTACTTCATCATCAATAACTTCCTCATCAAGACCTCAAAAGGTGGTCGATAATCAAGAATCCAAGCACTATGTGATATATAATGGTCCTTTCTTTGGTCTTTATGATCGGTGGCATAAGGCAACAATTCATATTACAGCAAAAGCAAAGGTCATCCATAAGAGTTTTTCTACTAAGCGTAAGCTGAAAAATCTTTCCAAGAATTTCAGCATCCATCACTTCGACCACAATACAAGACAAGATTACAAACCCAGTACCACCAATGTCCAAGTTAACTACATTAGGCAAAGCAATTGACATGGAACGAATTCATGCCGTTCTGCTAAAGCACTTCATGAAGAATCAAAGGTCCTCACTTCGACATGTTTATGGATTGTTTCCAAGCACTCAATCATTGGACTGAAGAAATGAAACAATTTCAATACTACCCACAAAATCGTGGCAAGTATGGTCCCAAAGCGGTCATCTTCCCGGAGCGTAACCATTAACAACTTATTTATTATTTGAGTGGATTAGCGGACACCATTTATCTACAAGATATGAAGTTATTAGCGGACTTCCCATCCGGTTTAGTCCATGCTATCAAGCAATTCAAGGATCGCTTTGCACGTGAAAGAGAAATATATATTAAAGTCTCTGCAGCCTATCCAATTTTTGAAGCATCGATGAAGAAGCGACCGATGAGAGCAAAGAATCATTACTTCAAGAATTGCCTTTCTTCAGATTGGCATAAGCAATATGCAGTATCCTCCCATAGATGAAGCACCTCATTACGAATTCAATTGGGATTTGGTAAACAAATTCAATTTGAATTGTTTTGAAGGAATTTATACTCAATGTCTCAAGATTCAAGCAGACTCAACAATCAAGATCAACTATCGTGGCCATAATGTCTTATTAACGTCAATATGGAAGCATCCCATCCTAGCACATGAATTACCAGTCTTACAACGTTTTCAAGCACCGTTCAATGACTTATCAGAATGTTTTCACACTCTAAGCTTTGCTTGGCGTGAAGCACTTTGCAAGCAGTTACAAGAATATCCCACTCATAGATGTAAACACTGTCCATCCTCTCAAGCACAAGGCGAAAGTACAAGCAACCCGGACGATTTAACTTATTATCATTGAAGAATAAAATATCGATCAAGTACGAAGCACTACTATCACAATAATGTAATCTTTTACTTTGGCGATCCTTTGATCGTCCACTGTCTGTCTTTTCTTTACTTTTCTTTATGTCATGTAAGATGCCCTTTAGCATCTTGCTTTTTCTTTAAGTCTTTTCTTCTTTTAGGCTTTTTCTTTATGTTAAGTCTGTCATACTATGTTATTCCTTTTACGATTATAAATAGACGCCTGGGTATCCTTAATGGGTACAACAAGCTTTCCATACATTACTCTCTATCTTCTCTCTTCGCACTTAAGTCCAGCAGACGTTCAAGCGAGCAGGGAAGAAAAAGTTAGAGTGATTATGGTTAACTTTCGTCACCCTTCGATTAATTCAAGCATACAAATCATGCATATATTTTATCAAATCATACTTCTTATTGTTTTATTTATTATAGCTATCATTCATGCAATCTTCGTTATACAATCAAGTATCATTTTAAAATTATTAAATTTATTATCATTCTTTTAAAATCTTTTCACGACTTACAAGATTTTGATTTTCGAATGGCTTATTTTCACATCAAACGATGTTGAAGCTACGAATCAAAGCACTAGATAATCAAGAAGAGAATCGAAGAACTTAAGATTAAAACAATTGCAAGAAACAAGAAAGCAAATGATATTTACATCGATCCCGTTTTAAGAATTCTCCAGATCACCCTCTTTATAATGAAGAACAAGAAATTCTTTCTCTTCGCCAAGCAAATGATTGAAGAATCAGCAGATTTAATTAAGCTTTTAGAATATTGTATTTTAGATTGCATTGCAGAACGCAAATATTATGTATCCAAATTATCTCTTCTTATCATTTAAATAAAATGAATTATTTTGATCATCGCCGATCACTTATACAAAGAATTCGTTTTATAAAGAAATCGAAATGGAACAAAGAAAGTTTATTGACTTATATCATGAACATATAAAATGGCAAAAGAAAATCAATGTTTTCAACTTTTAATAAATGCAAGAGTTTTATTAGATCAAACATTATATATTTATAATTGATTAAAATGATAGATATGAACTTGAACAAGAAATGGATTTACTTATTGACTAAAGCATTCCATCAATATGACATTTCATTTATCTTATTTTATTAATTATTGTTTACTGTCATTATTAATCAAATACATGTTTATGCTTTTACTTTATTTCAAGCACTGACCTTTACTTTTCTTTATAATTGCAAGTCGATTATTTATTCCTCATGAAATAATTTGTCAATATTTTGAAATTAGGCATCATCATCTAGATATTACTCTTAATTATTTATATAGAACTATATTAGGTCTCAATACTGTGTGTCGGTTATCTCATACGACTCGATGATAGAGATATAATTTTGATTTCTCACCTCCATCCGAGGAAGAATCGAAACCTTTGAATTATTAGAAGATGAAAATGAAATAGAAAGATTAACACAAATACAACAAGATATTTTCTTAGAACAAATTTCAAGAAATTTAGATATCTTGAATTACAACAACAATTATATTGCTCGTAATCACTATCACAATTATTTCCTTCCGATACGTAAATAGAAGATATAGAAATCACCAAGATCGATTATGACAACATAGATGAAGATATAAACTATGATTTAGACAATGTCGATTGTAGTAATTTCCAAGATTTTAAATGAATCTGTCCCATCTGCTTAGATTTACAAGATAGAATTCATTACACACAACAAGCTATAAATCATTATAAAGATCATATACAATACAATGAAAATCGATCGATAGTCTTATATTTCTAGGAATCAATCGTCTCGTGCATCGACCTTATGAAGAACATTTATCTCAGTAGTACAACGATTACATCAACAATATATAGAACAATTAACACAATTAGAACAAATTGAAACCGATCATCATTGTTATCATCCATATCATCCCAATACATTATGACTTCTCAAACTTCTACCATCCTCGATGTAGACAATTTAGAATTAATCAATCCTTAGGAACTTTCCAAGTTTCTACCTTAATAACTCAAGATAAAAGAATCAAATTGCTAAAGCTCAATTAGATTTAAAGAAAGGTCAAGACATTCACAAATCAACTATAAAACAAATCTTTAATAGACAAAATCTTATTTATTATGGAAAATTATTCAAGAACAACCTATTCGAATTGATCAATGTCATGGAAATTTAAGAATTAGTTTAATTAATCCCAACAAATTCATAGACAACTACAATTGTTACCAGAATCAAAACGAAAGAAAATTGGATATATTCAATTATCTACCATCCAAATATTATTAAAATCCACTTTTCAACAAGGAATTGATACTCCTATTAGAATGGCAATTCTAGATGAAAGAATGAACAATCTAAATGATCAAATTTTAGGAATGATGAATGGAAATTTACAATATGGAAAAATCAAATTTAACACTCGCTTAAAATTAGAATTCCTTAATCTCTTCGAATTGGATAAAGCTATTACAATTGCATATAAATTCTATAGAACTAATTTAATGACTCCGGACAATATCCCTTTTCATTAACTTATCAAATTAGTTATGCATTAACTAATTCACATCATAGTATTGATTTCAAACATACCGAACAAATCTATTTAGATCAATTGTTCCAAGAAGTTGCTAAAGTAGGAATAAAAATTCAACCAAAATACAACCACTTCCAAAGAATACAACAACCCTTTGAACCAAAGAATTCCATTAATTGAAAGAAGACATTCCTTTTCGTAATCATCATCAAATAATACTCCTTTACTAAGATCTCATCATTAAGACATCAAAGACCTCTTTATATAGAACGACCATTAAGAATAATGTAACCTAATAACCAAACAAGACAGATAGATGAAATTCAAAACAATTATCTACACTATCAACTTATTTAGTGCAGAAATTATGACAACATTAACAAACCTTACGCAACATCTAGAATCAATAGTACAAACACAAGAAATAATAGAATGTAAAATTGAAGCTATTATACAAACCCAAATAGAAATAGTATCATTAATACAACAAATACAACAAAAAATTCAAGAGACAAATGACCAAATAATTGTAAAAGACCCGCCCCCGAAAATGGTATCAGAGATAGTAATTACAAAAATACCCCGAGAACGAAGTTAAATGCAAGACGAATCAATCGAACAAGTTGAAAAGAATATTCAAGTACAATTACATGAAGTAATCGATCTCATACGAAATTACATCTTACTCCTCTAAAAAGAAGAATATATTGGTCCCGTATTTTCAAATGAACATAAGGATGAAATAATTTTAGGTTATGAATCAACAAGATCAAGAACTTTTTATGGATAATGACGAAAAACCCGAAAGTAGTACTACTCAAGAATTAAAATTAAAAGAAAAATTAGGAGATAAAAGAAAAACGATTAAAAGCATTAAGACATTTAAACAATTTAATGATATGTGATATAAATTACTTAGAAGCTTTTATTTGTGAATTTAAAAACATTACTATAAATTACCTAGGGTGAACAAGAAATGTATATTAACATTTTATACAAAATTACCATATCCTTTTAATCTCAAAGTTCAACAACAATTCTATGAACGAATAGAAAATCATACAATAGCTCATAATTTAGGTGGAGCAATATTAGTAGCAAGAGACTTATTAGTTGATTATTGTATAGAAGCTCAGTTAAAACGAACATTAAAACATAAGAATTTAAAACTATGTTGCAATCAAAATGCTGACGTCCCTCAGCAATATGGATGTAATAAAACTTATTCAAATTATAAAAAGAAAAAGAAAATATTTAATCCAAAATATAAGAAACATTATTCACGAAAGTTTCGATGGAAAAAATATAAACCACAACGTTATCAACCAAAAACTTATCCCAAAGGTATAAAAGATTTGATAACGCCCTACTGTCAACACGTGTTTTCAGTAGCAAAGTGGTATCAAAGCGTCCAGGTATGGGTCCGGCCGCCCCACGCCTCGAGTTCGAGTTAAGACATCCATCGCTCCGATCCAACAGATGAAAAATAACGCAGCAAGCGTGGTGGGTATAAAAGATTTGATAACGCCCTACTGTCAACACGTGTTTTCAGTAGCAAGCAATGATGTCTGGGCAGGCTGTCTTTTAGCCAAACCCCCTACTCGTAAGAAATACCAACTTTGCAAATATATAAATGGAACATTTAATTCGGAATTAAATTATCCTATTCATGAAAAGAGGCATTAGCTTGTCTCAAAACTTTGAGAAAATGGCTAATAGATCTACTCCCAATAAAATTTACAATTCATACTGATTCTCAATACTTATGTGGATTTACAAGATATCAACTTTCATCAAGTACCAATTATAATCAAGGACGATCGATCGATGGAAATTAGAGCTAGGTCAAGATCAATTTAATATTCATTATATTAAATCGCTAACAATTTTCTTGCAGATATATTAACAAGAGAATGGAAGCATTAATCGCTCATTTCGAAAAGTACAATTGAATTAAAGGAAGCGTAACTCACCGAATTACAACTTCAAAGTATGAATATTCAGTAAAACAAGAACAAATTACTAGTGAACTTGAAGCATTAAAGGATACACTCTCGGTTTTAAAACCAAAGGAGCAAAGTTCTAAAGCATCAACATCAAGATCCAGATCAATCCTGCTACTATAACTACTCAAATTCCAAAAGCATCATGCTCGTAATACAAGAAGCTATTCAGTTGCACCTTCCAAGGTCCCTGAAATAATACAAGTATCAAAAGCACCAGTTTCACTTCCTGTGAAACCATATATAAGTACTTCATCATCAATAACTTCCTCATCAGTACCTCAAAAGGTGGCTGATAATCAAGAATCCAAGCACTATGTGATATATAATGGTCCTTTTGCTGGTCTTTATGATCAGTGGCATAAGGCAGCAATTCATATTACAGGCAAAAGCAGTGTCATCCATAAGAGTTTTTCTACTAAAGCAGAAGCTGAAAAATCTTTCCAAGAATTTCAGCATCCATCACTTCGACCACAATACAAGACAGTACTACAAACTCCAGTACCACCAATGTCCAAGTTAACTACATTAGGCAAAGCAATTGACATGGAACGAATTCATGCCGTTCCTGCTAAAGCACTTCATGAAGAATCAAAGGTCCTCACTTCTGACATGTTTATGGATTGTTTCCAAGCACTCAATCATTGGACTGAAGAAATGAAACAATTTCAATACTACCCACAAAATCGTGGCAAGTATGGTCCCAAAGCAGTCATCTTCCCTGGAGCAGAACCATTAACAACTTATTTATTATTTCAGAGTGGATTAGCTGACACCATTTATCTACAAGATATGAAGTTATTAGCGGACTTCCCATCCGGTTTAGTCCATGCTATCAAGCAATTCAAGGATCGCTTTGCACGTGAAAGAGAAATATATATTAAAGTCTACAGCAGCTATCCAATTTTTGAAGCATCAGATGAAGAAACAGCCAGTAGAGCAGCAATCATTACTTCAAGAATTGCCTTTCTTCAGATTGGCATAAGCAATATGCAGTATCCTCCCATAGATGAAGCACCTCATTACGAATTCAATTGGGATTTGGTAAACAAATTCAATTTGAATTGTTTTGAAGGAATTTATACTCAATGTCTCAAGATTCAAGCAGACTCAACAATCAAGATCAACTATCGTGGCCATAATGTCTTATTAACGTCAATATGGAAGCATCCCATCCTAGCACATGAATTACCGCCTTACAACGCTTTCAAGCACCGTTCAATGACTTATCAGAATGTTTTCACACTCTAAGCTTTGCTTGGCGTGAAGCACTTTGCAAGCAGTTACAAGAATATCCCACTCACAGATGTAAACACTGTCCATCCTCTCAAGCACAAGGAGAAAGTACAAGCAACCCGGACGATTTAACTTATTATCATTGAAGAATAAAATATCGATCAAGTCTGAAGCACTACTATCACAATAATGTAATCTTTTTACTTTCGGCAGTCCTTTGACTGTCCACCTGTCTGTCTTTTTCTTTACTTTTTCTTTATGTCATGTAAGATGCCCCTTTAGCATCTTGCTTTTTTCTTTAAGTCTTTTCTTCTTTTAGGCTTTTTCTTTATGTTAAGTCTGTCTGTACTATGTTATTCCCTTTTGCGATTATAAATAGACGCCTTGGGTATCCTTAATGGGTACAACAAGCTTTCCATACATTACTCTCTCTATCTTCTCTCTTCGCACTTAAGTCCAGTGTGACGTTCAAGCGAGCCCGGAAGAACAGGTTAGAGTGATTATGGTTAACTTCTTGTCACCCTTCGATTAATTCAAGCATACAAATCATGCATATATTTTATCAAATCATACTTCTTATTGTTTTATTTATTATAGCTATCATTCATGCAATCTTCTGTTATACAATCAGTATCATTTTAAAAATTATTAAATTTATTATCATTCTTTTTAAAATCTTTTCACGACTTACAAGATTTTGATTTTCAGAATGGCTTATTTTCACATCAAACGTATGTTGAAGCTACGAATCAAAGCACTAGATAATCAGCAAGCAGAATACGAAGAACTTAAGATTAAAACAATTGCAAGAAACAAGAAAGCAAATGATATTTACATCGATCCCGCTTTAAGAATTCTCCGGATCACCCTCTTTATAATGAAGAACAAGAAATTCTTTCTCATCGCCAAGCAAATGATTGAAGAATCAGCAGATTTAATTCGCTTTTAGAATATTGTATTTTAGATTGCATTGCAGAAGCATAAATATTATGTATCCAAATTATCTCTTCTTATCATTTAAATAAAATGAATTATTTTGATCATCGCCGATCACTTATACAAAGAATTCGCTTTTATAAAGAAATCGAAATGGAACAAAGAAAGTTTATTGACTTATATCATGAACATATAAAATGGCAAAAGAAAATCAATGTTTTCAACTTTTAATAAATGCAAGAGTTTTATTAGATCAAACATTATATATTTATAATTCAGTTAAAAATGATAGATATGAACTTGAACAAGAAATGGATTTACTTATTGACTAAAGCATTCCATCAATATGACATTTCATTTATCTTATTTTATTAATTATTGTTTACCTGTCATTATTAATCAAATACATGTTTATGCTTTTACTTTATTTCAAGCACAGCCTTTACTTTTCTTTATAATTGCAAGTCGATTATTTATTCCTCATGAAATAATTTGTCAATATTTTGAAATTAGCTGTCATCATCTAGATATTACTCTTAATTATTTATATAGAACTATATTAGGTCTCAATACTCGTGTCGGTTATCTCATACGACTCGATGATAGAGATATAATTTTTGACTTCTCACCTCCATCTGAGGAAGAATCAGAAACCTTTGAATTATTAGAAGATGAAAATGAAATAGAAAGATTAACACAAATACAACAAGATATTTTCTTAGAACAAATTTCAAGAAATTTAGATACTGAATTACAACAACAATTATACTGCTCGTAATCACTATCACAATTATTTCCTTCCGATACGAAATAGAAGATATAGAAATCACCAAGATCGATTATGACAACATAGATGAAGATATAAACTATGATTTAGACAATGTCGATTGTAGTAATTTCCAAGATTTTAAATGAACTCGTCCCATCTGCTTAGATTTACAAGATAGAATTCATTACACACAACAAGCTATAAATCATTATAAAGATCATATACAATACAATGAAAATCGATCGATAGTCTTATATTTCTAGAATCAATCGTCTCGCAGACGACCTTATGAAGAACATTTATCTGTAGTACAACGATTACATCAACAATATATAGAACAATTAACACAATTAGAACAAATTGAAACTGATCATCATTGTTATCATCCATATCATCCCAATACATTATGACTTCTCAAACTTCTACCATCCTCGATGTAGACAATTTAGAATTAATCAATCCTTAGGAACTTTCCAAGTTTCTACCTTAATAACTCAAGATAAAAAGAATCAAATTGCTAAAGCTCAATTAGATTTAAAGAAAGGTCAAGACATTCACAAATCAACTATAAAACAAATCTTTAATAGACAAAATCTTATTTATTATGGAAAAATTATTCAAGAACAACCTATTCGAATTGATCAATGTCATGGAAATTTAAGAATTAGTTTAATTAATCCCGAACAAATTCATAGACAACTACAATTGTTACCAGAATCAAAACGAAAGAAAATTGGATATATTCAATTATCTACCATCCAAATATTATTAAAATCCACTTTTCAACAAGGAATTGATACTCCTATTAGAATGGCAATTCTAGATGAAAGAATGAACAATCTAAATGATCAAATTTTAGGAATGATGAATGGAAATTTACAATATGGAAAAATCAAATTTAACACTCGTTTAAAATTAGGAATTCCCTTAATCTCTTCTGAATTGGATAAAGCTATTACAATTGCATATAAATTCTATAGAACTAATTTAATGACTCCCGGACAATATCCCTTTTCATTAACTTATCAAATTAGTTATGCATTAACTAATTCACATCATAGTATTGATTTCAAACATACCGAACAAATCTATTTAGATCAATTGTTCCAAGAAGTTGCTAAAGTAGGAATAAAATTCAACCAAAATACAACCACTTCCAAAGAATACAACAACCCTTTGAACCAAAGAATTCCATTAATTGAAAGAAGACATTCCTTTTCGTAATCATCATCAAATAATACTCCTTTACTAAGATCTCATCATTAAGACATCAAAGACCTCTTTATATAGAACGACCATTAAGAATAATGAACCTAATAACCAAACAAGACAGTTAGATGAAATTCAACAAGAATTATCTACACTATCAACTTATTTAGTGCAGAAATTATGACAACATTAACAAACCTTACGCAACATCTAGAATCAATAGTACAAACACAAGAAATAATAGAATGAAAATTGAAGCTATTATACAAACCCAAATAGAAATAGTATCATTAATACAACAAATACAGCAAAAAATTCAAGAGACAAATGACCAAATAATTGTAAAAGACCCGCCCCCGAAAATGGTATCAAAGCCAGTAATTACAAAAATACCCCGAGAACGAAGTTAAATGCAAGACGAATCAATCGAACAAGTTGAAAAGAATATTCAAGTACAATTACATGAAGTAACTGATCTCATACAGAAATTACATCTTACTCCTCTCGAAAAAGAAGAATATATTGGTCCCGTATTTTCAAATGAACATAAGGATGAAGTAATTTTAGGTTATGAATCTGAACAAGATCAAGAACTTTTTATGGATAATGACGAAAACCCGAAAGTAGTACTACTCAAGAATTAAAATTAAAAGAAAATTAGAGATAAAAGAAAAACAACATTTCAACCATCAAGTTATACTTGGAAAATGACAAAGATGATTTTTACATCAACAAGGATATTATTATAAAGGTACAAAATACGAAAATATCCAGATGAATATAAACCAAAATTTCAAAATTAACAATTGACAATATCTTAAATTTAGACTGTACAACAAATGTCAAGAAATCTTTCAAGAATGGTTTTCCAAAATATTATTATTATTACAAGTAGAAAACCTTTGGCAATCAATCTGCAACAAAAGATTCTCTCTATTATTTTGTTATATATAAAACTTCGTGAATAGTACAAGAATTTTAAGAGATAATGCACAAGCTTTACAAAATACACCTCATTATCTTAGTCAAACGATGACATTTAAGATAAATTTGAAATTATTGGAGAAGAAATCTATAAAGAATTTTTGGAAAAGATATTATATTTCATCAAGCAGATATATTAAAGAAAAACGATTAAAAGCATTAAGACATTTAAACAATTTAATGATATGTGATATAAATTACTTAGAAGCTTTTATTTGTGAATTTAAAAACATTACTATAAATTACCTAGTATTCGAACAAGAAATGTATATTAACATTTTTATACAAAATTACCATATCCTTTTAATCTCAAAGTTCAACAACAATTCTATGAACGAATAGAAAATCATACAATAGCTCATAATTTAGGTGGAGCAATATTAGTAGCAAGAGACTTATTAGTTGATTATTGTATAGAAGCTCGCTTAAAACGAACATTAAAACATAAGAATTTAAAACTATGTTGCAATCAAAATGCCGACGTCCTCAAAGAATATGGATGTAATAAAACTTATTCAAATTATAAAAAGAAAAGAAAATATTTAATCCAAAATATAAGAAACATTATTCACGAAAGTTTCGATGGAAAAAATATAAACCACAACGTTATCAACCAAAAACTTATC
Source organism: Erythroxylum novogranatense (assembly GCA_029891385.1). Classification (NCBI taxonomy): domain Eukaryota; kingdom Viridiplantae; phylum Streptophyta; class Magnoliopsida; order Malpighiales; family Erythroxylaceae; genus Erythroxylum; species Erythroxylum novogranatense. The sequence goes on along the minus strand of CM057225.1, from coordinate 71,460,303 downwards.
CCAAATATTTTCGTAGATATAAATTTAATCCCAAATCTAAAAACAGAAAACAATTTTGCCCTAAAAAGAAAAAAGATTGTAAATGTTGGATCTGTAAAGAAGAAGGTCATTATGCAAATGAATGTCCTAAAAAGAAAGAGAAATCATATAATAATAAAATACAAATTTTACATTCAGCTTTAGAACATCAATTAGAACCAATTGAATCAGACTATAATACAGACACATCTCTCTACATTTATGAATCTTTATCCAATGAATCAGATAACCAAAACTCTGAATCAAACTCCGAATTCCAATTCAACATTTATTCAAGTACTAATTCAGAAAACGAATACTAAAGTACATGCATATATAGATACAGGAGCAACTATCTGTATAGCATCAAAACAATTAGATTTAAAATGGAAGAAATTACATAAACCATTACAAGTAAAAATAGCCGATGGAAGTTTTAATTCCATATGGTATGTAAGTTATTATAACACTATTATTATTGAAAAGCATTAACAGCATTCACCTGTCCACCCCAAAAACATTATCAATGGAATGTACTACCCTTTGGATTAAAACAAGCACCAAGTATTTATCAACGATTTATGGATAATAATCTTATAGGATTAGAAGAATATACTTTTTGTATATAGATGATATTATTGTTTATTCAAATCGGGATAAATTAGATCATTTGAAAAGTTAAAATTGTCTTACAAAGATGTAAAGACAAAGGATTAATATTAAGCAAACGAAAAGCACAAATAGCACAACAAACAATTGAATATTTAGGTATTCAATTTAATCATCATGGTTATTTACAATTACAACCAAATATTTTACAGAAATTACAAGAATTTCCGGATCAACTCACAAATCGAAAACATGTTCAACAATTTTTAGGTTTATTAAACTATATTTCAGATCAAGGATTTTTAAAAGAATTAGCTAAAGAAAGAACACTTTTACAGAAAAAATGTAGCAGCAATCTACAATGGCATTGGACTACTTCAGATACTACAGCAGTACAAAGATTAAAACTTCTTTGTAAAAATCTTCCAAAACTTTATAATTACCAACAAAATGATGAGTTATTAGTTCAATTAGATGCAAGCAATGATGTCTCAAGCAGCTGTCTTTTAGCCAAACCCCCTACTCAGAAGAAATACCAACTTTGCAAATATATAAATGGAACATTTAATTCTGCGGAATTAAATTATCCTATTCATGAAAAAGAGGCATTAGCCTGTCTCCAAGAAATAATAGAACAGAAAATTGAAGCTATTATACAAACCCAAATAGAAATAGTATCATTAATACAACAAATACAGCAAAAAATTCAAGAGACAAATGACCAAATAATTGTAAAAGACCCGCCCCCGAAAATGGTATCAGAGCTAGTAATTACAAAAATACCCCGAGAACGAAGTTAAATGCAAGACGAATCAATCGAACAAGTTGAAAAGAATATTCAAGTACAATTACATGAAGTAACTGATCTCATACAGAAATTACATCTTACTCCTCTCGAAAAAGAAGAATATATTGGTCCCGTATTTTCAAATGAACATAAGGATGAAATAATTTTAGGTTATGAATCTGAACAAGATCAAGAACTTTTTATGGATAATGACGAAAAACCCGAAAGTAGTACTACTCAAGAATTAAAATTAAAAGAAAAATTAGGAGATAAAAGAAAAACAACATTTCAACCATCAAGTTATACTTGGAAAAATGACAAAGATGATTTTTTACATCAACAAGGATATTATTATAAAGGTACAAAATACGAAAATATCCAGATGAATATAAACCAAAATTTCAAAATTAACAATTGACAATATCTTAAATTTAGACTGTATAACAAATGTCAAGAAATCTTTCAAGAATGGTTTTCCAAAATATTATTATTATTACAAGTAGAAAAACCTTTTGGCAATCAATCTGCAACAAAAGATTCTCTCTATTATTTTGTTATATATAAAACTTCAGGAATAGTACAAGAATTTTTAAGAGATAATGCACAAGCTTTACAAAATACACCTCATTATCTTAGTCAAACGATGCATTTAAGATAAATTTGAAATTATTGGAGAAGAAATCTATAAAGAATTTTTGGAAAAGATATTATATTTCATCAAGCAGATATATTAAAAGAAAAACGATTAAAAGCATTAAGACATTTAAACAATTTAATGATATGTGATATAAATTACTTAGAAGCTTTTATTTGTGAATTTAAAAAACATTACTATAAATTACCTAGGGTCGAACAAGAAATGTATATTAACATTTTTATACAAAAATTACCATATCCTTTTAATCTCAAAGTTCAACAACAATTCTATGAACGAATAGAAAATCATACAATAGCTCATAATTTAGGTGGAGCAATATTAGTAGCAAGAGACTTATTAGTTGATTATTGTATAGAAGCTCAGTTAAAACGAACATTAAAACATAAGAATTTAAAACTATGTTGCAATCAAAATGCTGACGTCCCTCAGCAATATGGATGTAATAAAACTTATTCAAATTATAAAAAGGAAAAGAAAATATTTAATCCAAAATATAAGAAACATTATTCACGAAAGTTTCGATGGAAAAATATAAACCACAACGTTATCAACCAAAACTTATCCCAAATATTTTCGTAGATAAAATTTAATCCCAAATCTAAAAACAGAAAACAATTTTGCCCTAAAAAGAAAAAAGATTGTAAATGTTGGATCTGCAAAGAAGAAGGTCATTATGCAAATGAATGTCCTAAAAAGAAAGAGAAATCATATAATAATAAAATACAAATTTTACATTCACTTTAGAACATCAATTAGAACCAATTGAATCGGACTATAATACGTATACACATCTCTCTACATTTATGAATCTTTATCCAATGAATCGATAACCAAAACTCTGAATCAAACTCCGAATTCCAATTCAACATTTATTCAAGTACTAATTCAGAAAACGAATACTAAAGTACATGCATATATAGATACAGAGCAACTATCTTGGATAGCATCAAAACAATTAGATTTAAAATGGAAGAAATTACATAAACCATTACAAGTAAAAATAGCCGATGGAAGTTTTAATTCCATATGGTATGTAAGTTATTATAACACTATTATTATTGAAAACTACACTTTTATAATCCCATCAATTTATCAAAAAGAATCAGGATTACCGTTAATACTTGGAAATAATTTTCTCAAATTATATAACCCATTTTGTCAATATTTACATTATATAACTTTGCGAACCCCTTATATTAAGAATCACCAGAAATCCGTTATTTTACGAATCCCTATTTATCATACATCTTATTATCAACAATTAAAAATAGTCAATGAGAAACTTCATAAGTTACATTTTTATCTCTTAAATAATACAACCATACAAACCAAGTTGATAAACTATTAGATCAAGTATGTAGTGAAAATCCATTAGATCCTACCAAAATCATAATACGAAATTATTGAAATTAAACTAAAGGATCCTCTTCAGGAAGTCAATATCAAGAATAATATACCCTATACTCCCTTAGATGTAAAAGAATTTACACAAGAATGTAAAGAATTACTTGAAAAAGGATTAATTACACCCAGTACTAGTAAACATTCTGCACCAGCTTTTTACGTCAATAATTCAAATTAAAAGAAACGGGAAAACGAAGAATGGTTATAAATTACAGAAGACTTAATGAAGCAACTATTGGAGATGCTTATAAATTACCCAAAAGATTATATTATTAATAAACTAAAAGGTCATATTTGGTTCACCACATTAGATGCAAAATCGGGATATTGGCAATTACGATTACATGATAATACAAAAGCATTAATAAAGATTCACCGTCCACCCCAAAACATTATCAATGGAATGTACTACCTTTGGATTAAAACAAGCACCAAGTATTTATCAACGATTTATGGATAATAATCTTATAGGATTAGAAGAATATACTTTTGTGTATATAGATGATATTATTGTTTATTCAAATCGGATAAATTAGATCATTTGAAAAGTTAAAATTGTCTTACAAAGATGTAAAGACAAAGGATTAATATTAAGCAAACGAAAAGCACAAATAGCACAACAAACAATTGAATATTTAGGTATTCAATTTAATCATCATGGTTATTTACAATTACAACCAAATATTTTACGAAATTACAAGAATTTCCGGATCAACTCACAAATCGAAAACATGTTCAACAATTTTAGGTTTATTAAACTATATTTCAGATCAAGGATTTTAAAAGAATTAGCTAAAGAAAGAACACTTTACGTAAAAATGTAGCAAGAATCTACAATGGCATTGGACTACTTCAGATACTACAATGAAGACAAAGATTAAAACTTCTTTGTAAAAATCTTCCAAAACTTTATAATTACCAACAAAATGATGAGTTATTAGTTCAATTAGATGCAAGCAATGATGTCCAGGCAGCTGTCTTTTAGCCAAACCCCTACTCGTAAGAAATACCAACTTTGCAAATATATAAATGGAACATTTAATTCATGGAATTAAATTATCCTATTCATGAAAAAGAGGCATTAGCTGTCTCAAAACTTTGAGAAAATGGCTAATAGATCTACTCCCAATAAAATTTACAATTCATACAGATTCTCAATACTTATGTGGATTTACAAGATATCAGCTTTCATCAAGTACCAATTATAATCAAGGACGACTGATCAGATGGAAATTAGAGCTAGGTCAGTATCAATTTAATATTCATTATATTAAATCGCTAACAATTTTCTTGCAGATATATTAACAAGAGAATGGAAGCATTAATCGCTCATTTCGAAAGTACAATTGAATTAAAGGAAGCGTAACTCACGAATTACAACTTCAAAGTATGAATATTCGGTAAAACAAGAACAAATTACTAGTGAACTTGAATATTAAAGCATACACTCTCGGTTTTAAAACCAAAGGAGCAAAGTTCTAAAGCATCAACATCAAGCATCCGTGATCAATCCTTGCTACTATAACTACTCAAATTCCAAAAGCATCTGTTCGGTGTAATACAAGAAGCTATTCAGTTGCACCTTCCAAGGTCCCTGAAATAATACAAGTATCAAAGCACCGTTTCACTTCTGTGAAACCATATATAAGTACTTCATCATCAATAACTTCCTCATCATACCTCAAAAGGTGGGCGATAATCAAGAATCCAAGCACTATGTGATATATAATGGTCCTTTCTTTGGTCTTTATGATCGTGGCATAAGGCAAACAATTCATATTACAGCAAAAGCAAAGGTCATCCATAAGAGTTTTTCTACTAAAGCAGAAGCTGAAAAATCTTTCCAAGAATTTCAGCATCCATCACTTCGACCACAATACAAGACAGTACTACAAACTCCAGTACCACCAATGTCCAAGTTAACTACATTAGGCAAAGCAATTGACATGGAACAATTCATGCCGTTCTCGCTAAAGCACTTCATGAAGAATCAAAGGTCCTCACTTCGACATGTTTATGGATTGTTTCAAGCACTCAATCATTGGATGAAGAAATGAAACAATTTCAATACTACCCACAGAATCGTGGCAAGTATGGTCCCAAAGCGTCATCTTCCCTAGAGCAGAACCATTAACAACTTATTTATTATTTCAGAGTGGATTAGCTGACACCATTTATCTACAAGATATGAAGTTATTAGCGGACTTCCCATCCGGTTTAGTCCATGCTATCAAGCAATTCAAGGATCGTTTTGCACGTGAAAGAGAAATATATATTAAAGTCTACAAGCAGCCTATCCAATTTTGAAGCATCGATGAAGAAAGCACCAAGAGAAGCAAAGAATCATTACTTCAAGAATTGCCTTTCTTGATTGGCATAAGCAATATGCGAGATCCTCCCATAGATGAAGCACCTCATTACTTAATTCAATTGGGATTTGGTAAACAAATTCAATTTGAATTGTTTTGAAGGAATTTATACTCAATGTCTCAAGATTCAAGCAGACTCAACAATCAAGATCAACTATCGTGGCCATAATGTCTTATTAACGTCAATATGGAAGCATCCCATCCTAGCACATGAATTACCGCCTTACAACGCTTTCAAGCACCGTTCAATGACTTATCAGAATGTTTTCACACTCTAAGCTTTGCTTGGCGTGAAGCACTTTGCAAGCAGTTACAAGAATATCCCACTCATAGATGTAAACACTGTCCATCCTCTCAAGCACAAGGCGAAAGTACAAGCAACCCGGACGACGAACTTATTATCATTGAAGAATAAAATATCAGATCAAGTACGAAGCACTACTATCACAATAATGTAATCTTTTTACTTTCGGCAGTCCTTTGACTGTCCACCTGTCTGTCTTTTTCTTTACTTTTTCTTTATGTCATGTAAGATGCCCCTTTAGCATCTTGCTTTTTTCTTTAAGTCTTTTCTTCTTTTAGGCTTTTTCTTTATGTTAAGTCTGTCTGTACTATGTTATTCCCTTTTACGATTATAAATAGACGCCTTGGGTATCCTTAATGGGTACAACAAGCTTTCCATACATTACTCTCTATCTTCTCTTCGCACTTAAGTCCAGCAGACGCTCAAGCGAGCAGGGAAGAACAGGTTAGAGTGATTATGGTTAACTTCTTGTCACCCTTCGATTAATTCAAGCATACAAATCATGCATATATTTTATCAAATCATACTTCTTATTGTTTTATTTATTATAGCTATCATTCATGCAATCTTCTGTTATACAATCAGTATCATTTTAAAAATTATTAAATTTATTATCATTCTTTTAAAATCTTTTCACGACTTACAAGATTTTGATTTTCGAATGGCTTATTTTCACATCAAACGATGTTGAAGCTACGAATCAAAGCACTAGATAATCAAGAAGGTAATACGAAGAACTTAAGATTAAAACAATTGCAAGAAACAAGAAAGCAAATGATATTTACACTGATCCCCGTTTTAAGAATTCTCCAGATCACCCTCTTTATAATGAAGAACAAGAAATTCTTTCTACTGCCAAGCAAATGATTGAAGAATCAGCAGATTTAATTCGCTTTTTAGAATATTGTATTTTAGATTGCATTGCAGAACGCAAATATTATGTATCCAAATTATCTCTTCTTATCATTTAAATAAAATGAATTATTTTGATCATCGCCGATCACTTATACAAAGAATTCGTTTTTATAAAGAAATCGAAATGGAACAAAGAAAGTTTATTGACTTATATCATGAACATATAAAAATGGCAAAAGAAAATCAATGTTTTCAACTTTTAATAAATGCAAGAGTTTTATTAGATCAAACATTATATATTTATAATTCAGTTAAAAATGATAGATATGAACTTGAACAAGAAATGGATTTACTTATTGACTAAAGCATTCCATCAATATGACATTTCATTTATCTTATTTTATTAATTATTGTTTACTGTCATTATTAATCAAATACATGTTTATGCTTTTACTTTATTTCAAGCATGACCTTTACTTTTCTTTATAATTGCAAGTCGATTATTTATTCCTCATGAAATAATTTGTCAATATTTTGAAATTAGTGTCATCATCTAGATATTACTCTTAATTATTTATATAGAACTATATTAGGTCTCAATACTCGTGTCGGTTATCTCATACGACTCGATGATAGAGATATAATTTTGATTTCTCACCTCCATCGAGGAAGAATCGAAACCTTTGAATTATTAGAAGATGAAAATGAAATAGAAAGATTAACACAAATACAACAAGATATTTTCTTAGAACAAATTTCAAGAAATTTAGATCTTGAATTACAACAACAATTATCTTGCTCGTAATCACTATCACAATTATTTCCTTCCGATACGAAATAGAAGATATAGAAATCACCAAGATTGATTATGACAACATAGATGAAGATATAAACTATGATTTAGACAATGTCGATTGTAGTAATTTCAAGATTTTTAAATGAATCTGTCCCATCTGCTTAGATTTACAAGATAGAATTCATTACACACAACAAGCTATAAATCATTATAAAGATCATATACAATACAATGAAAATCGATCGATAGTCTTATATTTCTAGGAATCAATCGTCTCAAGAGACGACCTTATGAAGAACATTTATCGTAGTACAACGATTACATCAACAATATATAGAACAATTAACACAATTAGAACAAATTGAAACCGATCATCATTGTTATCATCCATATCATCCCAATACATTATGACTTCTCAAACTTCTACCATCCTCGATGTAGACAATTTAGAATTAATCAATCTTAGGAACTTTCCAAGTTTCTACCTTAATAACTCAAGATAAAAGAATCAAATTGCTAAAGCTCAATTAGATTTAAAGAAAGGTCAAGACATTCACAAATCAACTATAAAACAAATCTTTAATAGACAAAATCTTATTTATTATGGAAAAATTATTCAAGAACAACCTATTCGAATTGATCAATGTCATGGAAATTTAAGAATTAGTTTAATTAATCCCGAACAAATTCATAGACAACTACAATTGTTACGTAATCAAAACGAAAGAAAATTGATATATTCAATTATCTACCATCCAAATATTATTAAAATCCACTTTTCAACAAGGAATTGATACTCCTATTAGAATGGCAATTCTAGATGAAAGAATGAACAATCTAAATGATCAAATTTTAGGAATGATGAATGGAAATTTACAATATGGAAAATCAAATTTAACACTCGCTTAAAATTAGGAATTCCTTAATCTCTTCTCGAATTGGATAAAGCTATTACAATTGCATATAAATTCTATAGAACTAATTTAATGACTCCCGGACAATATCCCTTTTCATTAACTTATCAAATTAGTTATGCATTAACTAATTCACATCATAGTATTGATTTCAAACATACCGAACAAATCTATTTAGATCAATTGTTCCAAGAAGTTGCTAAAGTAGGAATAAAAATTCAACCAAAAATACAACCACTTCCAAAGAATACAACAACCCTTTGAACCAAAGAATTCCATTAATTGAAAGAAGACATTCCTTTCGTAATCATCATCAAATAATACTCCTTTACTAAGATCTCTCATTAAGACATCAAAGACCTCTTTATATAGAATCGACCATTAAGAATAATGAACCTAATAACCAAACAAGACAGTTAGATGAAATTCAACAAGAATTATCTACACTATCAACTTATTTAGTGCGAAATTATGACAACATTAACAAACCTTACGCAACATCTAGAATCAATAGTACAAACACAAGAAATAATAGTAATGTAAAATTGAAGCTATTATACAAACCCAAATAGAAATAGTATCATTAATACAACAAATACAAAGAAAAAATTCAAGAGACAAATGACCAAATAATTGTAAAAGACCCACCGATTCTTATTATTATTATTATTATTATTATTATTATTATTATTATTATTATTATTATTATTATTATTATTATTATTATATAATATAATAATAATAATAATAATAATAATAATAATAATAATAATAATAATAATAATAATAATAATAATAATAATAATAATAATAATAATAATAATAATAATAATAATAATAATAATAATAATAATAATAATAATAATAATGTAATGAAATTAATAATCATCAATTTTATTCAATTCTAATAATGATACTAATAACATTAGTTCACAAGATTATCTAAATCTCAATTGTTGTTATAACAATTAAATATACATTACATGACATGTTCCTCCCACTCTGAAGAGTGCGAGGAACAACCTCTCGCTCAGCAGAGTGCGAGGATGTTCTCAAGATTTCGATGTCGCACTCAGCAGAAAGATAATCGAATTTAATTTTTTATTTATTTTTGATATTAATTTTGATTTTCAAGTTTGATAAATTCAACAACTTTTCTTATTTTATTTGTCTTTCCTCCGTTTGTTATTATTTATTTATATTAATAATATGTTATGAATAATAATAAACCATTTTAATAATAATAATAATAATAATAATAATAATAATAATAATAACATTATAATAATATTTATGATTATGAAAAGATTAAGATAATAATATAAATTAATATAATGATTTTATTTAATTATCATATGGAACATAATAATAATAATAATAATAATAATAATAATAATAATAATAAAATAATAAAAATAATAAAAATAATACTAATAATAATAATAATAATAATATTTATAATAATAATAATAATAATAATAATAATAATAATAATAATAATAATAATAATAATAATAATAATAATAATAATAATAATAATAATAATAATAATAATAATCATAAGCATAAGATAATAATAATAATAACATAATAATAATAACAAGATAATAATAATAATAACAGTAATAATAATAAAGATAAAAATAAAAATAAAAATAAGAACAATAATAATAATAATACAAATACTTTGACATAATAATAACAAATTTGAATAAATAGTAATAATTAATTTGAATGCTAATAAATAGAAATAACAATACTAATAAAATTAAAAAATTGAAAAAAAATGATTTGAAGAATGGATGTTCTCGCTAGGGCGACTTGCCCTAGCGAGCATGCGTAAATGGTTGTTCTCACTAGGGCGACGCGTCGCCCTGGCGAGCATGCGTAAATGGTTGTTCTCGCTAGAGCGACGCGTCGCCCTAGCGAGCATGCTCGAATGGCTTTGTCATGGGCGACATGTCGCCTCATGATCATCGCCACACTACCACACTTATATATTATTATTATTTTCCGATTTAGTTTATATACTTATTACTATAAATTTTTTATTATAAGAATCATTATATTAATAAGAATACTAAATTTAATAATAATAACAACAAAATTAATAATAATAAGCAATTCTATAACATATATTACAAATAAAGATATATGCATTTAATCATTATAAGGAATTTTATAATAATAATAACAATAATAATACTAATACTAATACTAATATTGATAAAAATTTAATTAAATAATTAATAAGATTTTTAATAATAAGTATACAAACTAAAGTCTAAAAATAATAATAATAACAATTAAATTTTATAAGCAATATAAAATTAATCAAAATAACAAAATTAATTATAATAAGAAGATAATATTAATTCAAACAAATTTCATTATAATCATAGAAATTAAATTAATTAATTTGTTTAATAATCATAAAGAATAATAATAATAATAATGATTATAATAATAAGATAATAATAATAAGATAATAATAATAATAAGATAATAATAATGAAAATATGAATTATAACAAATTTCATTACAATAATAGAAATTAAATTAATTACTAAATTTTATAATCATAAAGAATATTATAATAGTAATAATAAAACAATAATAAGATAATACTAATAATTATTATAAGATCATAATAATAATAATAATAATAATAATAATAATAATAATAATATGAATTATAACAAATTTCATTATAATAATTGAAATTAAATTAATTACTAAATTTTATAATCATAAAGAATATTATAATATTAATTGTTTTATTAATAATCAGATAATACTAATAATTATTATAAGATAATAATAATAACAATAATTATAATAATAATTATAATAATAATGATTATAGTAATAATAATAATAATAATAATAATAATAATAATAATTATAATAATAAGATAATAATAATAAGATAATAAGAATAATAATAATGATTATAATGATAATTATAATAATTAGTGAAAATTAATTAAATTACACAACGAAATAATAATTATAATAATTAATTAAATTATTATTATCGCTGTGTAATTTAGTTAATTTTACACTAATTATTTTATCATTATTATTATTATTATTATTATCTTATAATAATAATTATTATTATTTGATTATTATTATTATTATTACAATCTTATTATTATTATCTTATTATAATTATTAATATTATTATTGTTATTATTATCATTATTTTATTATTAAACAGACTATATTATTAAAATTTGATAATAATAATAATAATAATAATAATAATAATAATAATAATAATAATAATAATAATAATAATAATAATAATAATAATAATTTATCAGGATAATTATGAACTTCTATTATTTTTATAATAATAATCATAATAAATTTCACAAATACTCTACAATAAAATTAATAAAACAATTTACGTGTTTATCATAACCTATTATTATTGTTATTATAACATTATAACAATAGAAGTTGTCTATTGTACAACTCTGCATATGTATATAAATAAAAATAATATGGCTTTGATGTGATGTAGCCGGCTGCCAAGCGGCTTGTCCAACTTTTCCCTTCTTTTCTTCTGTCCGCAAAGGAAGCACGTGGTTTTAAAATAAGAAGCAAAACCGGCATCGTTTTTTTGCTGGACAGAGTTGGACATGATTAAGTTGGACAGAAGATCTGCTCTCGAATATGAGATCTAATTTTGAGTTGGTGGTTTGAGTTGAGATTCTATGTGTAATATCTATGAGAGAGTCCCCCGTATCAGATCGTGAATATTTAGCAACAAAAATGGAGATATTAAAGGGACATTCGAATGGAAGATGGTTCTGTGATTCATCATGCAATGAGTACATCGGGCATGATTTATCAACTTGCAAGTAAGACATTCTATCAGTGGTGGTTGGGTTGTTATATATTGCCAACCACAAAATAAAAGAAATTATTGGAGTTAACAAAGGTCAGACCAACTTACCTTAACTACTCCAGGGTGAACATTCGGGTGGCTTCTAAAAAGGATCTTAGAATCCTTTCAATCAATTTGATGATGCTTTGAGATAAGAAAATATGGGAACTCTAATAAACATACAAAGAGTTGACGACTGATTTTATAAGCTACAACTTACCTGCATAAGAGATGGATTTATTCACCCAAGATTTTACTCACTTCTGAATCTTTTTTTAAGAGAGGACTGCATTCAAAACTATTGAGCCTCTTTGTCAACATTGGGAGATCAAGATAAAGTAGTGGGGGAGACTTAAGTTGCATGCTTGTAGCTTCAGTTATAAGAGGTTCCATGGAGTAAGCACTTTTGGATAGGAGAAAGTGACTCTTGTGTAGGTTGAATTGTAGACCTGAGAATTGCCTAAAAGTTTCAAAAGGTTGCATGTAAGAGTGGATTGAATCCAAGTTACCCTTGTAAAAGAGAAGAAGATCATTTGCGAAGTAGAGGTTAGTTAGGTCAATTTTTAAAATTTTTGTGTGGAGTTTGAATCTAGGATTACAGAGGTCCTCGTGCTTGATTACATAACTTCATATGTTTCAGGACAATAAAAACCTTTTTGGTACTCCCAAAAAAAAATGATAAGACTATCTCATTTTATCTCTAAAATTACAACGAAGAGTCAGGAATTTTGTAATGCAGTAAAATTGGATTTGAAAAAAAGAAAAAACAGAGAGTTATTAATTATTAGATTGTTTTCTAACAACTTATGTCAAGGCCCCTAATTTTATAATACTCTCTTTTCGAAAAAAATCATATAAAACTGAATTCATTAAGACATCTATGTTCAATAAAAAAACTCATATAAAACTGACTATGGGTGATTGTGTGGTAGCTTAAATCATATTCATCTCATTATGCAAAAACATATGTTATTAGGGATGTGAAAGAAGCTTGACATAAATAAAAAGGAATTATAATGTTGAACAGAGAGCGCAGCTACTTTCGGCAAAGGATATTAATGGCTGTAGCCAAAGTCTCCTGCATGTTTGGAGAATTTAGCAAAACACTCACTTCTGAAAGTATCAAAATGGGTAAGAAATGAATCCCAATTGAGAGAAAGACACACGTAGCAATAAGTAAATTAGTGTATTTACATCTATTTCCTAACCTTATTTTGTTATCCAAAAACCTTTTTCTAATCCATTCGTAACTAATTTGTTGACATACTTATATTTCTAAACATTGAGAAAATGATCGAACACTTTTTCATTTTGCTGGTACACTACAATAAAAAGAACCTTTGGCTATAAATAAAATCGTAGCTAAAGGTTCCAAAATTGTTGTTAATAGTCATTAGTGACAATTTATTAGTCTCACAAAAAATGCTGCTAAATCTTAGTAGCTAAAAACTATAGGCGCCATTTTCACCAATCATCGCTATGTTTTATTTTTGTAGCAAAAAACTATTAGCGATGTTTTGATAAATCATCGCCAATACAATTTAGCTACGCTTAGTTTTCGTAGGTAAAAAGTACTAGCTATGTTTCCAATACAATTTAGCTATGTTTTTTAAAATGTAGTCAAATTTTTAATCTACATTTCAACGAAATATTATACCATGTTGAAGTATAATTATTTGTTACATTTTAATCCATATTATTATATATAATATTTAGATTTTTGTTGTCAATTTATTATACAAAAATAATTGATAATTTGAAGCATTGTATACAAAAATAAAATATCATTAAACTTGTTTGTCTTCAAGATTTTAATTACAACTTCAACAATAGTTATATACAAATAATAAATACAAAGATTAGTTTACAAAATATAATACAAATCGTTAAGCCTATTGCATCTTCTTCAAATCTGTAATATGAAAAAAATATTAAATTTAAACTGTAATATACCACTCTTATAGGGCATATGCCCGAACATATTGACGATTATTTGAGAACATACTCTACAAGGATGGCACGTTAAGACGATCACATTACCACATTTTAAGGCATCACATATAAAAAACATTTCAAACATTCATTTTGAATAATTTAATTCACAATCATATTAAATGACAAATGTCATTACACTTTAGAGTTCGCATATACATTTGACAATAGGTGAGAAATGCTATTCTTGATGCATAATTAATAGAGACATCTGTAGGTATAAATGATCCCAACCACTAACTCATGTCCAATTGTAGTAGCTATTCTCCAATTAGTTTAACTATATCTCCTCTGAACTTGAAAATTAACATTGCAATTTTGATGAGTTTGTGAACTCAATGAGTGAACTATCATCAATATATTCACTTAAGTCAAATACACAGAGACAAGTCATATCCTAATTCAACAAGTATTACGTATCATCTAGTATTGAATATCACATCACATTTCATCATACCTTATTAAGTACATCAAGATTATCATACTCTCATAAGTATATCAGGTAAGCTAATATTTCATATCACAACACATCCTCCTTTACTTTTCAACTGTATTTCAAACAATTCAATAATTCATTTCAATTCATTCATATGATACATATAAGGATGTATATGCAAATGCACATGTGACTCCATTTTATTTTTGTTTTGTTGTGATCGAGTGCCTATTTACTATCTGATATCTGTTGTGGATATCGAGCAATTTTATTTACTTATACACTTTCAGATCATTCAAACTTTATAGCTTGTAAACTACCATTTTGCAATTAGGTTTATACCTTACATAAGCTTGATTATTCACCAATCATATACGTTCATATAATTATCCAATTTTCACTCATAATTACTATATGTTCTCTAATGTTCATTCATTTATATCTACTACACATTACTCATATCCTTTAAATCATATTTGCATTCATAAGAACATTTTAATTCCTTTAATAACTTATAATTTCTAGATTTCAATACGTTGGTATCAACACAATCCATTCCTTAAGTTATGACATCAATTACCAACCTAAACTTATCAAACCCTTAACCAATGAATCAAGCAACAATTTAGGTTTATTTCAAGCCACAATCAAGTCCAAATACACCAATGTAAAGTGACTTATCCTTATATGATTCAAAAATTACACAAAACAGAAGTTTTTCATTTCAAAGCATTGCCCATGATCGTGGGAAGGAGCTCATGCGACTGTCCATGATTGTGGGATGAGTGAACCAAATGTGCACTATCCATTTTCCTTCAAATTTCCCAGATTCTAATACCTTTATAATAGTCCATTAATTATACCTCAATTATACCTTAATTATGTGCCAATTCCTCATCAATTTTAGCTCCAATTCTAACTCAAAATCATTCATTTGGCAGCTTATTAACTATTGTCTTTCATGTATGCAAAAATAAAATAAAATAGAAACTATTATTCATGCATCATTTTTTGGCACTTATTTCACTCTAATATCACCATCAATCCATCTCTAATTAGTCATCATCAAGTTCTATCACATGCCACAAAATACTTACTTTTTTAGCTTAAATTCCACCTCAATGATCAAGCTAACCTAACCCTCCATGCATGCAAGATCATCCAAGTACAAGATGGGAGTATAATGATTTCAACAAAGGAAAAGAGATGATATTTATCTTTTAGCTTAATCTTATATAGATCTTGAAGCTACTATAAAACGAAGTAAAGCAGAATTTCAAAGCTGTGAGGGTTATATGTGTATTTTTGTAATATGAGGGAGGAAGAAGAATGAATTACAACAGAAACATCTAAGGAAAGACTCTGCCGTATATGTGTGTCATTAGATGAGTTAAGATAAGTGTGTCCTTCTTTAAAGAAGCTTGTTCTATAAGGAAGCAGGCTATATGTCTTCTCCTTAAATGGTACACAAGTCCTTCTGTTTGGTTACCAATCTTCACTTAAATGTATTGCCATTTGTCACTCAACCTCTAAGCCATTTGTCACTTAATTTTTCATGCCAAATGTCATTCATTTTGTAGGCTTGGTCATCCTAGTTTTCCATGTAGCAACTTGTCTTGCCACTTCACATTTTTCCTAGACTAAATGTGTCAATTGAGTGAAATTTGCCTAAATCACAATTCACGTGTGTATGCTATTATCATGCATATGACTGAAATCATCAAATCATGTCGTAAATGTACCAAATTCATTATATATGATGCAACTCATGAGACTCAATAATCTAACACTTTAATGGCTTAACAATTCAAGAGATAGGGTATTACAATAACAAAAACAAGAGTTAAAAGAAAAAAGTATCAGAGATGTAATTAATTCGACAAAAAATATTAAAATTTAATTATAGTAGACACAAGCTTAAGCTAAAGAAAAATTACGATTCCTTAGAGATTTTCTTCATTGCTTTGGGGTCCCCTATACAAGGGATATAAAAGAAAAGGAATAATATAAAAATAAGTTTGCAATAGAGAAGGAGACTATAGCTTTGATCCTACAAAGTATCAAAAAGACTCTTTATATTAGATATGAGTTAATCAATTTTAAGGAATTTTAGTTGCTAGCCAATTATCATTTGTATTTTTTATTATTCTAGTAGGAAGATATCCAATCTTCTTACTAATGTTAGGGATCTTCTCACTAGACTATTTGTAATTCTTATTATTGTTCTATAATATCATTTCTTTAATTTTCCCAAAAAATTATGAGTTAAAATTAATATTCTTCACTTGTTTCTTCATTTCCATCACAATTTGGGCTAAGTAATCTTTTAAATATCATGATTTGGTTATTTAGCTTGAGTTTCTTCTCCTCTGATTACTTATACCTATAATGCAGCCTTAAGCTTATTGTTTTCCTCTTGAAGGTGTTCAATGACTGTTTTATATGTTGAGGTTGGAACTTTTGGCTAGAATCATAGCCAAGGCCTTTCACTTAGCCAAAACAAGCACTAAGTATTGTTTCACAAATTTCTTTTATGATACATTCACTCATCATAATCAAGAGAGCCCAAATCATGAACATTAATTGCATTAGTATGATAAATGTTACCAATGTTACAATAAGGTAATAGAACGAACACTTTCACAGTACATTCAATCGTCACAATCAACATACATTCAATCATTAACATTTATTGCATTATTAAGATAAGTATTACTAACATTACAATAAGATAATAGAAAGAGAACTTTTATGATAAATTCAATCCTCATAATTAAGATACATTTAATCATCAAAATCAAGATCTTCAAAATCAACATTAATTGTCTTATGATTCGACTGTTCATCATTATAATAATTGGCCAATTGTCATATAATTCATCTTGAACATAGTCTCCATCCCTTTTTATGACAAGATTGCCTTGTACTTTGGTTGCTTATAATATATTAGGATCAACATCTCTCATAGAATGATGATATATCTTCATCTTCAATTTCAAATGCTACATTATTTAGCTACAATTTAATCTCTTGATATACTTCATCACCATCTTCACCCATTGGATAAAATTCCTTTTCATAGAAATTGAAAAGATTTTATTGTTGAAACTTCTATACAACTTTCCAATTATTTCCCAATACAGTGTCATTAAGAGATAATAATTGTTTTACTTAACTTACAAGCATAAGTAGTTCATTTTCATACAATATGTTAACATTGATGCTAGTAATATTGACATTCACTTTTATGTTAATCCCTTTGTCACTATCATTAAACCATTTGCAGTTAAATAGAACAACCTTTTTATCCTTAATGTAATATAACTCAATTATTTTTTTCAGTATGCATGAACTTGGGTTATCTGGGTGAGATTAGAAGCAAAGGTTGCTAAAACTTGGAAAATCTATTAATAGTAATCAAACTTATGTGAGGACCAATAAGCAAATAACCAAATTGTAACTATAATTGATATAATAACTTTCAACAAACACAGATTCCTGGAATTTGCAACATGAAAATCTTCCTTTTACACTTTAACACTTGGAAAACAAAAAGGCAAACAGGAAGAGACAATAAACTACATAAATGCAAATCTTGGAAATAATTAGAAAAACTGAAATAGTAGCGTGTGCACTTGAATAACAATTAAGCTTGAAACAATCTTCCAAGAACAATCAATCTTCCCAGAATAAGGCTGCACATGAAACAGTAAGCTAAGAAAAGTAAAAGTAACATTTTCAAATAAACATGAACAAGAAGATAACAGGATGAGCCAAGAATAAAAGAAAAAATAAAAAATAACCTAGAAAATGTAAAACTCAAAATACAAGCTCAAAGAGTTTAGAAGACTAAAGTCTTTAAGTAGATTTAAAAGTGTTTGTCAACCGTAGCAACCAAGCATCTGAATCGATAACACGCATGTCCTACCATATATATAAATCCATATCATATTTGTTACCATTTCCCTACATATTTGGCACCTCTTTATGTCCTAACATTCGTATCAAAAGAAAAAGAAAGTAGCTTATAGTACTAAAGGAAACCACCATTTCATTAATATATAAGGAAGATCTTAGTCATCTAAATTGGCATATATAGATGGACTAGATAGAGTAATTATCATCCTTGAAACGAAAGGTTAGCTACATAATGGATAAAACTTATATTGTTCATGCAAAATATATATATTCCATATCCTATGTTTAAAGTTAAAAAGTCTTAAAGGTTCAATGATTAGATAATATGCAACAAAAAATACATTTGAATAATTAATTTTAAATTAAAGCATCCCAATACATGTAAATAAAAGTACAAAAGACATGAATTTACAATATGAAATATCCAACACAAAGACATCTTTACTCATCAACTGCTTGCCATTTTATGGGATGAAAGAAAGGAATAGACTTGATGTTGGAATGGTGGAGATATTGAACTTGTGTTTAGATAATGCCGCTCTTATTTATGCTACTATAGCACCGAAAAGTTTCAAGTGGTTAATAGCCATATTTTCAAAATTGGACACTATTGAGCTTCTTAAAACCTTTAACTTTAGAACTCTCGCGATGCACTGTAGCTCCAAATTATGTCATATTTTATGATACCATCATACTAGACATCAGGTAAAGGAATTATAATCCATAATTTTTACTAGGGATAATTGACATTCCTATTTGCTGGGTCATTTTTAGGATGAGAGAAGTTAATTAAACATTCAAAAATCATCTTTATAAATTTAACTAAGAATTCAAAAGGTTACTCCTCTTTATATATTTTCTCATTGCTTTATAGTTGTATAGGTCAATGGTATAAAGTCTTGTAGGTATTCTAAATACTTAAATTTCCTTGAACATTCCCCTAAGGATAATTAATAACAACAAGAAACAAGATTAGGTTATGTAGCATAGCAATATGTAACCCAAAAAAGAAGAGGAGGTTGTTTATACATTCTTGATTAGTGCTCTAGGAAAGTAGTTATAGATGATACAATTGCTTGAGGACTAGATTTTGATGCAATAAGAGGAACCAGGGCCGGCCCTGGGCATGGGCAGCATGGGCACCTGCCCAGGGCCCCACTCTATTAAGGGCCCACCCATTCTAACCTTCCAATGTTAGATGAATAACATTTTACAAAGTATGAAACAATTTTGGTGAAGATCACGATAACAACTATGCAATCTTTTTATCTTCCAAATTAATCTTTCCATATTTCAAAATAACATTAACTCTCTTTTAATTAATAAAGAGCATTAATTTGCCAATTAATAGTTGTAAAGAAGGAATGAAATAATTTTAGGTGGAGTTCATTTTGATAATTCTACGTAATCTTTTTAGATTCTAATGTTAACTTTTTAACTTCTTATACTTATAAATTTATTTGAAGCATCTTACACTCAATTTTTAAAATGTCCATCAACATATGAATATAAGAATTTTTTATGTTCATCAACATATGAATATAAGATACTCCATTCAAAATTTGCAGTGAAGAATTTTCATGGTTTTGATTTCGAGTTTTAAGTAATAATTTAAAGATAAGTTTCAAAATTTTTATGTATTTATAGCTTACTAAATATTTGAGTATATTATAATTAATTTGTAATTTGTCATTCACTTGAATACTATATTAGCATTTTAAATCGAACATTAATATTAAATAATATTGTGTTCATTTGTTTTTCTTTTTTATTTTTAGATTACTTATTATTTATAAAATATATATAATTAAACATTAATAAATAATTTAATTTTTGTAATTGTAATTTTCATTATACTTTGATACAATTATCTTAATAATTGTTAGAATTGTGTTTTGTAGAGGTTCAAATAAGTTTAGTAATAATATAACTAAAGTCAAATTCGAGGATTTGATAAGTTAATGTATGAATAATTTACTTTGCCCAGGGCCTATAAAACGTTAGGAACGGCCCTGAGAGGGACACTTATGAATAGGTAGAACAAATATCGTTTATATGGAAATCACAAAAATATAAGAGGAGGAACACCAACACAAAAGTAAGTAGCGAAAAAATGAACATAGATGATCGAAAACTATGAAGTGTGAAGATAAAGATGTCATTAGGGCAGCTGAAATATTGCTTTCAGGTTATCAGTCTAAAACAAATGACATTGTTTAAGGGGAAAACGAAGTCATTTTTATTATTTTTGGATTCTTCTTTTTCCCTACAAAAATATTTTCGTAGCTAAAAATTTTTGCTTATGAAATTTATTCCGCAGTCTCAAAACATAGTTAATAACTATGAGATTTGGATCAAATTCGAGTTTTAGCTATTAAAAACATTTCATATCTTAAAACTTTTTGCTAAAAATGTTATTAAAAATTATTAGCTACAAATATATATCAAAAGTAGCATATTCTGATCATCATAGCTAATAGTTAAAAAATCGCAAAATTTTTATTTTTAAAGATACTGCTTCAAAATTGGGGCGTGTATTCCTCGTAAAGAAATGTTTAAAGGCGTTTGTGGAAGGATATTACAGAAAAATTTAGGGCGATATGTTAGTAAATTGTGGAAGAAAAAAGAATCCGTGTACAAGCAAATTTGGACAATTGGCAACCAAGTTGATTTAATGTAATTAATTTTGTCACCAATACCAACCAAGTCAGGGTTGCAATCTTTTGGAATAGAAATAATCATTCTCAATCAAAATAGTCCGCATGCGAAGAGTGAAACTTGGATCTTTCACTTTGCGAAAAGTAACAAAAGTGTTTTAGTGTGTATGATGAGCACGATTTCAAGGCATCATAGAGACTTATTTGTGTTTCTTTATTCAAACTAGTCAAAATTAATTAGTAGACACAAAAGGAAAATGACAATGATAAGAGATAAGTAGGCTACTGAGTGCCTCGTATTAGCTTTGATATCGTATCCCCATCAACTTTGAAGGCCTTTGAGAGTATGTCCGGACTGATCCCTGTTCCGAAGAGGGTTTTAGGAAGAGAAATTGTTCCAGCACTTGCGCTTCCAAACATTGCAACAGCATAAGAAGGATAATCACTTTTGGTATTTATCTGGTAATGAACAAGCCCTTTAGGGAAGATGAACAAGTCAGAACTCTGAAGAGTTTGCTTATAGAGCTTATTAGATGAGTCAATAAACCCTACTTCCAATTCTCCATGTAACACCATTAGCAGTTCAGATGCTCTTTGATGAATATGAGGAGGATTGATTCCTGAAGGGGGATATATGATCATAGAAGCCGATATTCCTTGTCCTTCCAGGGCTGGGAATTCCTTGACTGACGCTTTAGCTATTAAAGCTGTTGTTTTCCCAGTTACATTAGCTTTTCGGAGCAGCCTGAAGCCTGTGTACGTTAAGTATTGCCTTGTTATGTTGTTCGGGTCAATACTCGGAGGAACCAAGATATCCTTAAGAATATCTGGATCTCCTGCGCGAACGAGAACTGCATGGACAATGGCTGCTACAATCAAGGTTGAGACAATGAACCTGGCAACCTTTTCCATTTTGTGGATTAAGTGGTTAATTATATGAACTTTAACTTGAAGATTCATGATTTGGTCCTAGCTATTTATAGACAGGGATACCAAAAAATTGCACCAGCTACAAGTTTGTTGCTTCGATAATTATCGAAGAGCTAATTCCGTGACTAGTGTCCTTCAAGAAGATTGCAAATTTAACATTTCGAAACACTACACATGAGATATATAAGATTGATTCTTGTTTTTGTTTCCATCTAATCAACTATTAGGGCTTGATGAGTTAACAATTCAAATGACATCGGTTTTCTGTTTATCAACTCAATACTCAACCTAACGCTTCTACAGCCCAAAACCATGTTAATGAGATTTACATTATTATACTCGTTGTTTGTCATAGTTGTAGACAGTTTAGAGTAAATACTGCTAATTCTTGTTGTTTAAAGACCGTTTATATATGCAGGAACAAACCCCCCCCCCCTTTTTTTTTTTCCTAAAGAGGCAGGACCAAAGTTGATGCGGGAAGATTGATGTGCATAATTTCATGGTTTTGTAATATTCCTTTCTTTTGATGAAACATTTTCTTCCAAAATTATTCAAAATAGGAGGATGACAAAAGAAACTAGTGACATGAACTTCTCAGACACTGAAAAAAGCAATGAGTGATGCGAGTCGAGCTCCGAACCCTAACTTCTGAGATTTCGAAAGAGCACCCACTCCCATCTATGGCTTCTTCTTTCTCTCCTGTCTACACTCAAACCCCTCTCTCCCCCTTACCAACCCTAATTCCTGCTTCCATATCCCAGAAATCGGAAATCCCAAATCGCAACCAAATTTATAATCAAAATACCGATCCAAACACCATCGTTCCTCACCCGACAACAAATCAAAAATTGAACTCTTCCCTTAACCCTATTTAAACCCCATCCACCAACACCAATCAGGGCTCCGACTCTGCGCTCTCTTCCCAACCCCTAGCTCCTAAAAAATCTAAGACTATCAAGTCCTAGAAGGCAGTTGTCTCAGAAGGTATAGAGGCATCCACAGAAGACAATGCATTAACCGAGATCAAGGAGGAGCAAATCTATGTCAATCCTCCTTCGGAGTTAGTTCAAAAGGGTGTTGCAAAGTTTAGATTAGCTCTAATAGTTTTTTTATTCGAAAAAGGCCAGCTTACCTAGTGGTCCAGCAAGCTCTGGCTAAGTCTTGGGTTGAGGTTGGGCTAAAGGAGACGTTGATAATTAGCTCGAACATTTTCTTATTTAAGTTTGATTCTAAGCAAGGTTTGAAGTCAGTGTTAGAAAAGGGACCTTGGCATATCCAAGGAAAGCCCTTATTTCTGAGAAAGTGGAGTCTTAATGGAGGAGAACAGGAAGTGGTAAAGTATGCTCCAATGTGGGCTAGGTTCTACAACATTCCAGTTGAATACTGGAATACTGAAGGTTTGGGTAGGATAGCAAATGCGATGGGATGTCCACTCTTAATGGATTCTCAGACAGCAAGGATGTCTAGGATAGTCTATGCTCATATGTGTGTGGAACTAGATCTACAAAGGAAATGGCCCTTTGCCTTCCAATTGGCCATGTACAGTGAGGAGGGGTAAATTCTTTTTAAGGAAATCAGGTTTGAATACGAATGGAGGCCAGACCAGCAAGAGAATAAAAAAGAATGTGCTCCAATAGGGAGAGTCTTGGAGACTGGTCTCCTAAAAGAGTTGGAAAAGAGCAAGGAGATGCTACCAAACACTTCTACTCAACTACACCTGACTCCTGAGCTTTTTGAGATAATAAATCAAAGTTAGGAGGACATTCGAGTACCAGAGAGTTCATCCGAGCCATGTAAGGAGCAAGGCCCTCCACAGCAAGGACATATTCCTAAGATGACAAAGCAAGTAGGTATAGATGCAATCTCAGTAGGGAGTCCTTCTACCCTGAACCAAAATCAACAAATACAAGAAGAACTTAGTGGAGACATTGAGATCTCAACACTTCTGTAGTAAATCAGGTAGACATATCTTCCATTCCAATTTCTGAATTGGTTCCAAATAGTTTTGGTACTAAGCAAGGGGCAGAGGGGGCATTAATAGCGAGGACAAATAGAAAAACTAGAAGGAAACAGAAGTAGGTTGGTTGCTGGTTTTTGGTTTTTGGATTATGAACTTGGTTTTTTGGAATGTAAGGGGTCTAATCAAACCCAGAAAACAACTAGTTGTTCATGCTTGGCTAAAAAGAGTTTCAGTTTCTTTTTTTTGTTTAATTGAATCTAGGATTAGATCTCCCTCCTATTTGAATAATGTTTGCACTTCTTTGTTTCCTAGATGGAATTATTACAGTAATATAGATCGATCTTCCAATGCTAGGATTATGCTTGCCTAGAATACTAATCACCTTTTGTGCTCAATCATAAGTGCTTATGAACAATTTATTCATGTGGAATTGTCTCTTAGGTCTTGTTCTGAATCATTACTTGTTACTTCTGTCTATGGGGAAAATAACCTCAACCATAGGAAGCTTCTTTGGTCTGGTCTGTCCAACATTACCCCTTCGATAGGTCAATTCCCTTAGGTTACTACAGGGGATTTTAACACTATATCATTTCCTTATGAGGCTGATCCTTCTAGTTCCCCTGCCATGAGTGGGATGAGTGATTTTTGACAATTTGTAGGCAATAATGGTTTATTTGATCTAAACTCCAGTGGTCCAAGTTTTACTTGGAACAATAAACAAAGTGGAGATTCCTTCATTGCTAGGAAGTTAGATAGAACCCTCATAAACTCAACATGGAGTCTTAGGTTTCCTAGTTCTTATTGGGTCATTCAAAATCCACACATCTCAGACCACTCTCTTTTAGTATTTAGGTCTACTGTTCATCAGCAGAAGAGAAATTCATTCTCAGTCCAGTTTTTTGCAAACTGTAATGGATGCATGGTCCTCTTAAGTTCGGGGAACTCCTATGTATTGTGTAGTGTCAAAGCTTAAGATAGTAAAAAAAGCTCTTAAAATCATGAATTCTAGTCAGTTAAGGGATGTGAACACCAGAGTAGAGAGATGCCAAGTTATTCTTAATCAACATTAAGGATCAAATGAGGCTTTTACCTAGATCCTCTAATATGATTGCTCAGGAATCAATGGCTATTAGTGAGTTATTTAGAGCATTAGAGGATCAGGAATCCTTCTATAGACAGACTTCTAGGATCAAATGTCTCCAAAAAAGGGATAGAAACACTAAATTCTTCTATAATTCACTCCTTGCCAACAGAAACAGAAATTCCATACATTCCCTAGAAATGGCAAATGGGAAAATGATAGTAGGTCTCATAGAAATTCAAAATCAGTTCCTCGAATACATTTAAGGTACTATAAGGACTCAAAAGGCTCTTTACTCTTCCAAAGAGTTTGTGAGAAATCTTTTTCCTAACCTTTTGTCTGAAAACCTTTCTGGTTCTCTTGTTGCTAAAGTTTCAGCTCGAAAGATTAGAGCAGTTTTCAAGTCTCTAAATCCTAATAAGGCCCTGGCCCAGATGGGTTTAATGAGTTCTTCTTCAAACAAACCTGGCCTATAATCGGGGAAGAGGTCATTAGAGCCCTTCAAAAAAAATTTCCATCATGGAAAACTCCTCAAAGAGCTCAACTTCACATTCATCTCACTCATCCCCAAAAAGGCTCACCCTTCCACAGTTTTAGACTATAGATTTATTTCTTATTGCAACATGCTCTGTAAGGTGATAGCTAAAATCTTAGCCAATCGGCTCAGAGAAATCCTTCCTCTCATTGTAAGCCCCAATCAAAGTGCTTTCACTAAGAACTGGTTGAATAGGGGGTAATATCCTATTGGCCTAAGAGATCTTCAGGAACTATCACCTTTCTAATAATCAGAAGAGGTGTGCTTTTAAAATGGACCTTTAAAAAATCTATGACTCAATTCAATGGGATTTCTTTCATAATGCTCTAGAAGCAGTAGGCCTTCCTTTGAAGTTCCTAGACTGGGTCAAAGAATGCATAACCACTCCCTCCTATTCAGTCTTAATCAACGAAACCCCCTCTAGATTCTTTAAAGGTAAGTTGGGCTTAAGACAGGGAGATCCCTTATCACCTTTCCTCTTTATAATCTGTATGGAAGTTTTCTACAGAAATTTGAAAGCTTATACGGAGAACAACTCTTCATTCAAATACCATTGGAGATGCCAATGCCTTAAACTCAAACATCTTCTATTTGTTGATGATCTTTTGATGTTTTATCATGCAGATTTGTTAGCTGCTCAGACCTTGCTTGGTTCCTTGTGTACTTTCTCTATGTTTTCGGGCATGGATATGAATACTTCCAAGAGTTAGTTTTTTTAATCCCCAGATGTGAACTATCTGAATCATCGAATGAAACTTGTTTCTGGACTCCAGCAAGGTGCTCTTCCCATACGGCATTTAGGGGTACCCTTCATAACAAGTCAGTTATCTAGGAGGGATTGCCTCCCCTTTTGGACAAAATAAATAAGAGGATCAACAGATGGACTCACAAAAGTATATCTTATGCTGGTAGAATCCAATTGGTTATTTCAGTCCTTTCTTCTTTCCAAGCATACTGGTTTACCCATTTCATACTTCCTTCTTCTATTCTTAAGGAGATAGAGACTAAGCTTTGGAATTTTTTGTTGAGACCCGATTTCGAAACCGGATCCCAACCCGAAAAATGGAAAATGAAACGAAAGTAAAGTGGCGGAATGAATCATACAGATCGCAAAACCCAAAGTGGGCCAAACATAAGCGAAACACAAAGCGAATAAATCCGAAGTGGAGACATAAGGCAAAAGACAAAGAGCGAAAGTATCGAAAGCGAATAAATCACATCGTATCAAATGACGAAAGTATCGAATCGAAAACCCAGATAAAAAGGAAGCGAAATGTAAAGACGAATCACAAATTGAAACGGAACCAAAATAAAGCACAAAGCGAAAGCAAATCGGAATCGAATACGAAATTAAAGGCTCGGATTTACAAAAAGCAAACACATCAAAGGCGGAAACAAAAACTGAATCCGACATTCGAACACAATTATCTAAGAAAAGCGTCGCGTTGGAAACCTTAGACTAAGACATTTCACCTAATGTCCGAAACCGGTATAATTTTTTTTTCTTTTCTTTCTTTTCTTTCTTTTCCATTTATTTCATCTTTCAAAGTGATACACTTTTTCAATTTGGAATTTATCAATTTCATAACCTCAATCAAAACTCAATTCATAATAGTCGTCTTAAACAATCAAACATATCTTATTCTTATACTTCTTTTTCCATAAAAAAATAATTACACATGTCTATATATCACCATAACAAAAATCGGGTAGCATAACGGCTGTATTTTACAAAACCCAAAAACCTGCAAATAGTTTAAAACTCACTTCTATAAATCGGCTCAATCAAACCACACAATTCCTCGGACCTCCTGTCCGAAATCCAAACTCAATCCTAATCACATTATCCATATCCAATTCACATTCATTTCTCAATTCAATATACAAATCACATTCATACATCATATGTAATTCCCATTCATCTTAACTCAATATACAAATTCCCAATTCAATCCAAACACAACCCAAACAAATTCATATACAATCACAATTCATATTCCATGATCATACGCAAATGTATAACTCAATTCCATACATCAATTCATAATTCATATACATAATATATATCATACTCAATTATACACAATTTCGTACTCATACATCCCGAAATAAAAGCTTGGAATACATTAATGGCAATTCAAGCCATATCCAAAGACAATACCAAAAATCCAACTTTACACAAAATACTTGCTATGCAAAAACGAACAAAAGTCTTGACACTCTTTCATCCGATCTCCTGCTCGAATACCTGGAGATGGGAATGAAAGGGGGGTGAGTTAATAGCTCGTGGATAACATGTTTATAAATTGAATAATAAGCAAAAGCCATTTCTCAAAACTTTTTCCATTTTATAAAGGATTTCACAGTAGAAATTTCATCAAATGTTTATTTCATAAACTTTTTAACTTTTCAAAACATTTATACACAATTTCCAAAACTGTCACAGTTGAAAACCTTGCTTTCTTATTTCTCGAAAATCTCAAATTTTCTTTTCACAAATCATGAACAATTTCAAAGACATGAATGCGTCACATTACAAACAAAATCAAAAACACATAACTCATCATAATGGTTTGGTTCGGTCCAAAACGAAACGTATTGCACATTCCTACATAGCGGTCCTGTGCAGCCGTGAACGAAACGTACTACATTTTCCCGCATAGCGGTCCAGTGTAGCCGTGAACTTATGGGAGTCTAAAATCGGAGCTCCAATGTCACTAGCGGGCAGGCGGGCGAAGCCTTTTAAAAAGAGACAGTGCACTGACTCAAACTTATGGGACCTAACCAAACCCACATAACACATAAACCATACTTGAAAAATTTGGATTGCCCGAAGGCACATTTCGAAAACTTGATTTTTCATATTGTGTCATACTAGACACATTGACCTTCACAAATGCACATACTTTCATATAACAATTTTCCATACACATGTCATATATCAAACCACAATTCATAAATCAATTTCATAACAATTCAAAATCATATTCAATTCACAACAATTCATAAACAAAGTAGGCAATACTTTTGATAAATTATCAAAATCGTTCATAAATAAATAAATGAACCAATGTATCACTTTTCATAAGTAACAAATCCTTCAAGCATAATGAATTCAAAAATTATTCCCATTTTATCAAATCATTCAAAACCCTTGAAAGTAACAATTGAATCATTTTATTAAAAAGTCCGAAACAATTGTAGAAATTTTCCAATCATTCCAAAATCAATGAATTTGATCATTCGAAAATCATAATTTTCAAACATTAACATAAACAATAATTTATAAAAATTTGCTTCTTGATTTTTCAAAATCACAATGGTAGCTTATAATTCAAGATATAAACACATTACCCATCTCATTTTCATGTTAGAATTTTGTCCCAAACTTCAACTCTCCAAAGCCTTTCCTTAATTTTCCCTAATTCAATAACATAAATCCTAATTAATAACCATTTAAAATTGAATAATTTAAACCATGCTATCTCCAAAATTGAGCTTAGAAATCACTAACCCATACAATATCCAAGCTATCTAAACCAAAAACTCATTAAAATTTCAAAACTAAAAAATCGTTTCTTACCTTCTTCTCCACCAAAATCGAAATTTCTTTGTTCCTTAGGAAGCTTTTATGCTTTTCCACCTTTTTCCTTAGACAAAGCATCAAAACCCTCTAAAAAATGGTAGGAAAATCGAACCCTAGCATCCTTCTTTCTTCTTTCTTTTTCTTCTCCACCGAGGGCACATCTCTTCTCCTTTCTTTCTCTTCTTCTTTTGTTTCTTTCCTTCTAATTTCGTGGGTTGCACCTCTTAAACGACAGCCACCCTTGACATGTTTTAATGGAGGTAAAAAGACTCTTAAGCCCCTCTTGATAAACCTAAAACTTTAACTCTTTAAGTGATCTTCTAAAATTGCCCCTGAACTTTATTTCAATTCATACTTACTTTAGGACATTTTTCTCACCATCAAATTGAAGGAATTTGCAATAACTTCCTTCTAGAGAAATGTTCCTAATTGTCTTAATTTCATAACACCACCAAATTCATTTAATTTGGTGCACCATGTCAAAAGTTATACTCTAAACATTTCGGACTATCATTATGCTAACACATTTTCCTGTGATTTACTTCCATCCAAAAATTGACATTTTTAAATACTAAATTGAAATTCTAATCCTTCATAACATTTGTATCTCTATTTCTCTAGTTTAATCCAAATCAAGAATCACCTCATTTGGATGACTAGAACAAAAGTTATGGTAAAAATACTTTCAGATTTTTCTAATCCAAGACTGCACACTAAACCCAACATCCATTCAGAAATTGAAAGTCTTAGGGGCTAAATTGAAATTCAATTCCTTCATATGAATTGTAGTCCCATATCTGAATTTCATTTTGCCTCAAGAATCAATTCAATCGGATCTCCATAGATCACGAATTTCTTAAAAGACTGAACCACGTTCAGAAAATTTTCCAACTCACTTAGATTAAATCAATGACCCTTAATTTAATCTCAAAATTTCATAAATTTCCCATGATAATGTGTATAATTGTCTTAGGAATCCAATGCTTCAAAAATCAAGTCAATCGGATGTCGGACGGAAAAGTTAGAAGCAAAAGAGTGAAATATGTTCAGAAAATTACCTTTCTTAAACAAATAGGGAAAGTCGCGATCGTGCGCGTGCACGACGTCGACATTCAGGTGGTCCAGCAGAGTCGCGATCGTGCGCGTGCACGATCGCGACATTCCAGTGATCTGCAGAGTGGCAATCGTGAGCATGCACGACCGCGACATTCAGGTGGACTTGTGACTCTTTCTTCTTAACCGACATCTCAACTTTTAAACCCCATATCTTTTGACTCAGAACTTCAAATTTTATAAATTTGGTATCAATAGAAATATGAAAGAAAGATCTACAAATTCCATGTAGAACTCAAAAACCAATTTCATCTCTAAAGGGGTCAAAATCCCACTCAAAGTGTCTGTCCATATAATGTCTCCCTAAACAATAACTCAACTTCCATAAATCATAACTTCCTATTCCATGGTCTAAAAATTCTATACTTTATATCCATGGAAAGATAAAAACATAATATAAAACTTTCATGAAGAACTTAAAAGTAATTTCAACCTCTAGCTAAGTTAATTTTTCAATCAAAGTTTCTGCCAGGAATTTGTCATCCTAAACAACATCCAAACTTCTAAATTTCACATCTTCCAATTCTCACATCCACAATTAACATATGATACCTCATTGAAAAGCTAGGAAAATCTTCTATGACTTTCACGAAGACCACTTAACTCAATTCAAAATATATCAATCCAGAATTCGCCTCAAAACACAACATACACAATCCTATACTTAAGAGCATTTTCAAAGACAAAGTAAAATAACCTTAACTTCGAAAAATCATAACTTTCAATTCCGATATCGAAAAATATCATAATTTATGGCGACAAAACAATTTTTATGAAGAACATTTTATCAAATTCTACCTAAATCATTCCAGAAAAATTTACAAAGTTTCAGCCCAAAAGTCAACTCTTCATCTCCAAAAAGTCAAACTTTCATAATTCAACAAATTCACAGTTTCACTCTTTATTTCTTGATTTTTCACTTCTATTTCAATCAACTCATTCATTTTAACTTTCATAGCCCATACAAATCTACTCAAGTATCAAAGTCATCAAAACCAATCTATTCTTTTCTCATTAATTTTCTTAAAGCACAAATACATCTATAACACACAATACATATACAAACACACTCATTTACTTTCATTTATTATTTCTAAATTCTACTTAAAGATTGGGGTCCAACATTTTTTGTGGGCAGGGAAGGTTGATTCGAAATCTTATGTTAAGGTTAAGTGGACTGACATTAGTAGACCGAAAAAGGAGGGAGGTTTCGGAGTGAAACATTTGACTACTTGAAACCATTTTTTGTTAGGGAAATGAATCTGGAACCTATTTAAAGATAAGGAGGCCCTGTGGGTAAAGTGGGTGCATACCATCATCCTGAGAAGGAAAAGCTTGTAGAGTGCCCAACCTACCTATAATAGTTCTTGGAGTTGGAGAAAAATTTTATAAGGGACAAAATGTGGAACCAATTCAAATTTAGGATTGGCAATGGTATATCTACTCTTTTATAGCAAGACCCCTGGCATCTGAGAGGAATCCTGCAGAACTTTTCTTCACCAAGAGAGATCAATGGCTCAGAGCTTCCAATGACAATAAGAGTCTGTGAAGTAATAAACCATGATGAGTGGAGATGGCATGAGGCATCCATCGAGTTCAGTAGAAACCTAGAAACACCTCTGTACCAACCCAATAGTACCCAACCTGGTTGTCTGGAGTGGTTAGCTAGTCCCTCAAGA
Organism: Erythroxylum novogranatense; assembly: GCA_029891385.1. Lineage (NCBI taxonomy): Eukaryota > Viridiplantae > Streptophyta > Magnoliopsida > Malpighiales > Erythroxylaceae > Erythroxylum > Erythroxylum novogranatense. The sequence continues at coordinate 71,427,804 of CM057225.1, read as the reverse complement.
CAGTATACTAATTATTCAACCTATAAATTCTTGAGACCTCCTTTACAGGAAGTACCTTGGCACAAGCTAGTATGGTCTAAAGGGAGTAGACCTAGGCGCTCCTTTATCCTCTGGCTTGCTTTCCTTCAAAAGTTACAAACATGAGACAAACTTTCCTACCTCCAAACTCCTAACCACTTCTCCTTTTGTTTATTGGCAAATGAAACCATTGACTACTTGTTTTTTGCCTATACATTCTCTAGATCAGTTTGGGACCGATGCCTCTCACACTTTCATTTACATTACCTTAATCAACCAAACCTTCCTTCTATTCTCACCTGGTTTAATATTGCTTCCAATACAAGAACTTTAGACATTAATAATTTGTCAATCCTTCTATCTACTATTGTTTACCATATTTGGGCTGAAAGGAATATTAGAACTTTCAAAGATGCAGCCAAGGTTGTTGGGAGTGTACAAGTTATGGACCTTCAAATCTTAAACACTGAGAGGAGGTAATTCAAAAAGTGTTTACTTCATTAACATTTTTTTTCTGCAGGTTTGATAGCTCAAGAATATCATTTGTCAAACATCATGTGCGTCTCCATCAGAATAGTAGAGAGTAGGTTAGTTGGAGGTCCAACTTTCCTTCATACTTCACAGCAATAGAGAGGACATGTTTAGGACAGATCTTGGTTACAATTAGAACATATGGAATTGAAACGAATTGGTCTTATTCGGACCAGTCTAGATGAATGCAAGGAATAAGTTAATTCAATAGATGGAAACTAGTACCTATGGAGGTATTCTAGGATTCTACAAGAGACATCATCAATCATTTCTTCTTGTTTCCTCAAGACAGGCAGAAGGAAAAGGAGTAATCTAATCTTGGCAATGCAAGTTGAAATGAAGCTTTTTTTTCTTCTTATGCTTGTGTTGCCCTAGATTGGCTTGTAGTATTGGACCCCGAATCTTTTTGGTAAGCTAGGATTATTAAATAAGGATTTTTGAATGATTATTCATGAGTAAAGAAGTTAAGAATTCTTGAAATTGAAATGAAATAGAAGATATGGTATAAATACGAGATGGATTAATGTGGAACTAATTGACATGTTAATATGCTTAAGGTAAGGTGTCATGAAATTAGGTGGCATGATTTAATGGGATTCAATGATTGTAATTTTGTGGACTAAATTAGCATGTTAAGAAAATTTGATTAACATGTTGATTAGACTAAGACTATATGACATGGATTAAGTGTATTAAGGTATTATGCAAGTTATGAATGTATTAAGGGTTAAATGGGCCTTGGACTCAAGTTGGGCTTAAGTGGTGATAAAAAAAAAGAAGAGGATTAAATGAGAGTAATGAGTTAGGTGGCATGAATTAATACAATTAAATGTGTTAGTTGAATTTAAGAATTTAGAGTTTAATTGGGCCTAAGAGAATGATGAGCCTAAATCAAATGAAAAGAAGAAGAAATGGTTTGGACTTAAGTGATTTAGTAGGATGAGAAGAAAGAAGGAAGAATAAATTAGGCTTTGGGTCCAAATGAAATGAATAAAGAAGAGAGGATATAAATGAAATGGGCTTAAGTTGTAGTAGGAAAATAAGAAGGAAGGAATTAAATGAAGTGGACTTGGGCTTGAGTAGTATGAGTTAAATGAAGAAGGAAGGAAGAAGGGAGAGAAGAGAGAGGTTTCGTGAATCGAGAAAGAAGGAGGAGAAAAAGAGTTCTTGCTAGGGCTCCAAGATCCAAGAGATTTAAGAAGATTTTGAAGAAGGTTCAAGAGATAAAAAGGTGTAGGAGGAGTCAAGCTACAATCTAAGCCAAGGAACCTCTTATTTGAGCAAGGATTTGAGGTAAGTCATGAAGTTTTGTTAGAGCTTTTATTTGGGTTATGGTTGAGAAAGCCTAGAAAATGAATGGGTATTGTGATTCCAAGATCAATTTCATGATTTGTGTCCTTAGGATTTGTTGCATTTTGGATGTCTTTTGATTTGGGGATTGTGTTGATTTTGAGGAAAATGATGAGAGGCAAGAGGAATGGAAAGCAAGGGAAGGTCATTGGAGCAAGGTTTTCAAGCAAGGAATCATAAGGTAGGTTTTATGTTTATAGTTAAATAATGGGCCATCGAAATATTTTTCAAAAAATTTAAGAATATAAAAATGCTTTCAAACTCATTGTTTTTGAATGCCTTGAGAAATTTCTATAATTGATGTATAATGGTGTGAATGATTTGAAAATGTTATGTGAATTGGATGATTGATGATTTGATATGTGAATGTGGATGTTATGTGATTTTGCTTGAGGAATGATGATGCATTGCATATGAAATGCTTTATGTTCATGAAATGATTTATGAAAATTTTGCATGATTTATGCAAAACAAGATTTCCAAGATTTTTGCCTTTGGGCAATCAAGTTTCAAGACATGATTATATGTTATGTGGGTTAGGTTAAGTCCACCCAAGAAACGTCTCGTGCACGATGACCATGAAGAAGCCTTCGCTCGGCTGCCCGATTGTGGCATAGGATGATCCAAGATACGGACTCCTAAAGATTTGCCCATATAAGATCATTAAATGAGATTATATGGTTGCCAAGAATTGTGGACTTGCCAAACCATTATGATGTGTTAGGTGATATGTGTTATATGATGTGAATTGTGACAAGTTGAATTGCATTCATGATTTCATGAACATTTTTTTTTAAAAATGAATGATTTGTTGTAGCGCCCCCTCACCGTAGGGGTACATATCGGGATACCCGAAGGTCGCTCCGACACGCATCCCACAATAAGGGTGCACTACCAGAACATTATCCAATAATATCCACGTGGCATCGCAATAAGTAAAATCATAAAATATCACAATAGCAGAAATCAGTAAATTTGAATCCCAAAATAATGATCATCTGGTACAGTCATCCAATGTCAGAATAGACAAGTCTATCAGTCTCCTAACAAAACCAAAAAGAAAACTGATACAAACATCTATCCTAAGTCATCCTCAAAAGCTAACCCAGCTGACCGACCTGTGTGCCATCGCGTCCCTTGCCAGCAGCTCGCACGGCAGGAAGGAATATCTTCGGAGCTAGGAGTCTACTCTATCAGTCCTGAAAAATAGGTTGCAATTTTGGGTGAGTTTGCGAACTCAGTGAGAAACCATCATCGATGGTTCACTCAAATCATGCATTACGCAAATTGCGTATAGCACGACGCAGTAATATCAATTAATAGTATTATATACGAGGTATAAGATTCTATAACGATTTACAACAAGAGATGATCGATGGCAATAATACAAGAGTGTAGAACAGCTTTACGAGATCGCATCACAATATACAAGAAATCATGACATTACGCTCAAGAATCATCGCACAATTTAGCGATTCAATCACCATGTATATAATGCATATGAGACTCTTTCCAGCTTATTCAAGATTGTGCCCAAGTGCTCGATCGGTGTTCATGGGGGACGCGTTAGGATTTCTCCCTGGGCTAAGCCCGCCAAGACGATGTTCGAGCTCGAGGTTCTTTTCGATGATAATAGCAACTTGGGACACGCCCATTATCCGATCATGCATTTATGCGCAAAGGCAATTTTCAGAATTCAAGATTCAAAGGATTCAGTCAATTTACGATATGGCTATAAAGCCCAAGATATCGCCTTCAAAGATCACGCAGTTGATCGATTCGATTCTGATGAGAGCATACAATTCAATCCAATAAATTTCAGAATCATGAAATAGTCTAGTCCAATTCAAGAGTAGCATGCAATTCGATCCTAATCACGTCAGTAATCATACAGTTCACCTTTACAAGTAATTCATACAGAGCATATAAACAATCAGGAATTTGAGAAACCAACTAGGTTACTCACCTGTAACTTCCGAGCTACTGCCTGGAAGTCCTAGCAATATCCGTGGAACGACGGTCCAACGGTGCCTCTATAACAGTAAAATATAAACCATTACTAAATGCCCAATTAAACAGTTCAATAATGCATATGTCTCAGTGAAATGATGTACGATGCATGTTCACGATTTTCTGGTGCTAAATCCCAATTTCGGTACATTAAGCCCAATTCTATCTCTTTGTTCAATTGATCGACAATTATTTGATCCATTCCTAAAATCCAGTCAATTTACCTCCATTTGAATATCCTATAGCAAGTCCCTATTTATTGGGTCGAAACTTCTATTGCAAATTCCAATTAAAACTCCAATAGTCTCAATTTGACATTTAGGTCATACTATGCACCATAATCGACCCAATTCCTTATAATTCAATTCCATTTATATCAATTTGAACTACTATAATTATCCTCAATTGTAGACCTCTTTCCCTAGTTCATAACAAATCTAGAATCGCCTCAATCGGAGGTCTACACCAAAAGTTATGCCCAATAAACCAATTTTAATCCAATGGAACAGTCCCTCTCGCCGCGACATCGCGCCTCTCGCCGCGGCATCGCGCCTCTCGCCGCGGGGCAGAAAAGCTCGCCGCGCGTAACGACGCGGCCTCGGCACGTCATGAGGCGAGGCAGCACGCCAAGGCGTCATGATTAAATGACGCCGCCGTGGCGTTCCATGCACGCCGCACACGAACGAAATATATATTCGTCACCGTCTCGGGCAGCGAGGTCGTGGCGTCGGCGTCCGCCGCCTTCTCCGATTCGATTCTCTCTAAAACCCCCATTAATACACTTCAGCTACTCAAATCAACTCTAATAAATACCATAAACGCAGAGAAACCATAAATAACAACATTAATACCATAAAACTTACCAAAACACGATCAATCCACAAATCTACCGTAACCCTAAAATCCTCCAAACCAATCGATCAACCAATAGAAAGCTTCTAACCTTCATCAATGACAATAAACAAGTTAGCCTAGCATACTAGGAAGAAACCATGAGAAGAAATCGAAAGATCTCTCACCAAGGAAGAAAATCGAATCACCGTCGAGGGGAGGAGGAACTCGATATGCCTTAGTCAAATCCCCAATTTCATTCAACCCTAATATTTATAGACCTAAGTCTCCATATCACCCAAATTTCAGTCTCTAAATTTCAATGACTCAACACATTTATTTCTTATCAAGAAAATCCTAATTTTTCCATCACCATTGACAGTTCTTTCAAGATTATACATCAATCATCGATCGCCTAAATATTTCCTATCAAGGCGATTTCTAAATTTCGAAATTTCCTATAATCTACTATCAAATACCACCATCAGAATCAATATTAAATCAATCATTTGAACCCAAAACTCAAATTTCTCAATTAATCATATTCCAATCGATTCGATCAGTACCACAATTTGATCACCACAAACCAATACTTCTACCAATTTCAATTCACAATTAAATATCGAAAATCATGAATGCATGTACTTATGAATATATGCATATGCAGTAAACCAGTTCCTCTATAATTAGAGGCCAAGAGTATACTCAACAAGAATACAAGAAACCGATCATCGGTCCGATATTACCATTTTACCCTTGCTGACAGTAATGGGATGTTACAATTCACACCTCCTTATAAAAAATTTTGTCCTCGAAATTTCATATACAGTGAATCAAGAGGACAGGAGAATTTATCCGCTCTTTTCTATCCTGATTCTCACTCATATCTTTATAATTTTTCGCAATCCATACATTCAGTACCAGAAACACATTTATCGTATCTTACCACTGTTTCTTAATTCAGTCCATAGAACCACTTTACCAATCTATTTTTCACGACGGTCACAAAGAGGCTATCTAATAACAAATTTAGTTCCTTATCGATTCGACTCATTGACATGAACTGGGATCGTTCAATCCCTTTTCCAGATTCAATTCACATATCATCATTAACTCAAGTCAATCATAGTCTTTGCCTATGTTCAGGCAATTTCCACGGACTCTAAGGACATCAGTCTCACATTTGTCTCAACAGTCACATCTATAATTATCCCCCCACTTAACTGTTCGATTTCACACTCTCAATCCTTTTATTACTCTTTCGGTACATTGTTGTTGGAACACAACGTTTCGATGGATCTTAGAGATTTCTCTAACAATCTCCTTTGGCGGCAAAATACACACTTCACAAGATAGTCATAAATATCATTTTCTCAAAAATTGACTTCCATTTAAACTTCTCAATACGGTTTGCAATTTTCTGAATCGCCAATTTGTTTTGCCAGTCCTTTTTATACACAATTAATTTGGAATTCCTATAACTCATACTACTTTCTTTTTTCCCTATACCAATTTGACATTTATCATTTAACAATAACACATTATGACACATGTTCCTTTACTCAAATTTTCCTTTTTAGTTCAGTAAACCTATTACACAGTCGAATTCCTTACGTCAACACAATGCACATTTCCTCAGTAACAGAGTCTACCTCTCACACTTGAGTTCCACTAGAATCAGGTCTCCTAATAACGACTTTTATTCACTTCCCGATAACGACTTTTATTCACTTCAATTTATTTCCATTTTATCCTTTTGTTGCTAAATTCTTCAGTTATCATTATCCGATCAAATCCGGTATCCACTACGACCTCAGGGCACTATGTGCACAATCAATCAGTCCATGCACAAAATCACTTCTATCTTCCTATACAGAGGTGTACTCACCTCTAACCCTAACTGTAACCTTTCTCTATCCACATGCAGTCTACATGCTGAATGCGATGCAATGCAGTACAATGAAAAGAATAAGTGGATCCAAGATCCAACAATGCATATGCTTCAAACCAGAAATTAGAAGCATACCCGCGACAGCATCCGGGGAATCCTGGGTCTCCTGTCGAGTCATGGCATAGACCACGGCCCGAGATCTTGTCTGTCTGCGCCAGTCTTTTGACCTCAATGCTGATCCCTCTGTTTGACCTCGGCCTCGGCCTCTCCATCCGAATCCACTTCCACGACTCTGCTGTGCCGGGGTATTGCTACCAGATCTTCCAGTCATGGCAGACTGGGCTCCCACAGTCTCGGGGCAATTTCTCACTAGGTGGTCCATCGAACCACACCTCAAGCAGGCTCCAGATAACCACCGACACTCTCCACTGTGCCTCTTTCCACAATGCTCACATAGAGGAATAGACTGCCCTGAACCTCTAACACCGCCTCTGTCACTACCAGTCCGTGCAAAGCTATCTCTCTGCCCATGAACTATCTATCTAGCCCCTCCTGCGGACCTGAAGGGCCTACTCTGACGCTTGCTGTATTCCCTGTCAGCATTTTCCTGGCTATCACTAGATCTCTTATGACGGGTCCCCGACCAGCCTCATCATCTGTTGTCTCAAAGAATGCTTTCTATCTTTACCACTGCAGCCCTCACCAATGAAATTGCCCATGTCGAGACTGCCAAGAGGGTACGGATCTCAGATTGAGTTCGCCCTCAAAACGCCGACACTTGTCACCTCGAAGCCACCAGGAAGAAGCGAACTAACAACTCGTTGAACCAGACTCATAGTCGGCCACGGTCAATCGCCTGTCTCACTCTAGAACTCTTGTAACTTCATGTCCAGATAAATCTTGGGCATGAAATTGTCTTTGAACGCCTCGTAAAGTCATCCATGTTAGTGTGCGAAGTCCGGTAGTGCTTGCGGGACAGTCTTCCACCATCGATATGCGAACCACGTAATGTAGAAACCACATAGTCGAAACGCTCATCCGATTCACAGTCCATCTGATCGAGGACTCTCTCAGTCCTCTCTAGCCATCCCTCAGCCTCCGCAGGGTCGGTGCTACTATAAAAGTCAACCACCCCTTGTTTTCGCAGTAGATCATATCTCCGTTCCCGTCTCGCAGGAACTCGAGGAGGCAACTCCTCTGAATGAGGCATCGGAGACTCCCTACTAGCTCCTACCGATTCCAGGTCAGCTGGTAACTCAACTCGATCTCCCAGTACGAATGACCTAAAACAGACAAGAAATTTCGATCAGTTCCACTATCCTTTCTGAAATTCCAGCTTAAATTTCACTAATCCCAAAAGATGCCAAACCATGCTTTGATACTACTAAATGTATCGCCCCCTCACCGTAGGGGTGCATATCGGGATACCCGAAGGTCGCTCCGACATGCATCCCACAATAAGGGTGCACTACAAGAACATTGTCCAATAATATCCACATGGCATCGCAATAAGTAAAATCATAAAATATCACAATAAAGTAAATCAAGAATTTGAATCCCAAAATAATGATCATCCGGTACAATCATCCAATGTCGAGAATAGACAAGTCTATCGCCTCCTAACAAAACCAAAAGGAAACCGACACAAGCATCTATCCTAAGTCATCCTCAAAGCTAACCCGGTGACCGACCATGTGCCATCGCGTCCCTTGCCGGCTTCGCGCGGCAGAAGGAATATCTTTGAGCTAGGAGTCTACTCTATCGGTCCGAAAAATAGGTTGCAATTTTGGGTGAGTTTGTGAACTCGGTGAGAAACCATCATCGATGGTTCACTCAAATCATGCATTACGCAAATTGCATGCATAAAGACGACAAAGAATATCAATTAATAGTATTATATACAGTGTACATTATTCTATAACAGTTTACAACGATGAAGAGATGATTAGTGGCAATAATACTGAAGGCGTAACGATTTACGATGATCGCATCACAATATCAATAAATCATGGCATCACGATTCAAGAATCATCGCACAATTTAGCAGCTCAATCAGTCATGTATATAATGCATATGAGACTCTTTCCGATTATTCAAGATTGTGCCCAAATGCTCACCGGTGTTCGATGGGGGCGCGCGTCGAGATTTCTCCCTCGGGCTAAGCTCTACAAGATAAAGGTTCGAGCTCGAGGCTCTTTTTCAAATGATAATAGCAACTTGGGACACGCCCATTATCCGATCATGCATTTATGCGCAAATGCAATGTTCAAGAATTCAAGATTGATGATTCATCAATTTACAAGATATGGCTATAAAGCCCAAGATATCGTTCAAGATCACGCGTTGATCCATTCGATTCTGATGAGAGCATACAATTCAATCCAATAAATTTCAGTAATCATGAAATAGTCTAGTCCAATTCAGTAGTAGCATGCAATTCGATCCTAATCACGTCAGTAATCATACAGTTCAAATTTACAAGTAATTCATACAGAGCATATAAACAATCAGGAATTTGAGAAACCAACTAGGTTACTCACCAGAATCTCCGAGCCTCGCCTGAAGTCCCAAAGAATATCCGTGGAACAACGGTCCAACGGTGCCTCTATAACAGTAAAATATAAACCATTACTAAATGCCCAATTAAACAGTTCAATAATGCATATGTCTCAGTGAAATGATGTACGATGCATGTTCACGATTTTCCGGTGCTAAATCCCAATTTCGGTACATTAAGCCCAATTCTATCTCTTTGTTCAATTGATAGACAATTATTTGATCCATTCCTAAAATCCAGTCAATTTACCTCCATTTGAATACCCTATAGCAAGTCCCTATTTATCGGGTCGAAACTTCTATTGCAAATTCCAATTAAAACTCCAATAGTCTCAATTTGACATTTAGGTCATACTATGCACCATAATCGACCCAATTCCTTATAATTCAATTCCATTTATATCAATTTGAACTCCTATAATTATCCTCAATTGTAGACCTCTTTCTCTAGTTCATAACAAATCTAGAATCGCCTCAATCGGAGGTCTACACCAAAAGTTATGCCCAATAAACCAATTTTAATCTAATGGAACAGTCCCTCTCTTGGCCTTGCAGAAAGTTCGTCATTGCAAGTAACGACGCGATCTCGACACGTCATGAGGCGAGCAGCATGTCATGGCGTCATTATTAATGACGCGCCAAGGCGTCCATGCACGCCTTCGCATGTAATGAATATATATTCACATGCTTTGGCGCTGCAAGCAGCGTCATGGCGTGTGGCGTCCGCCGTCTTCTCCAATTCGATTCCTCTCTCTAAAACCCCCCATTAATACACTTCAGCTACTCAAATGAACTCTAATAAATACCATAAACGCAGTAGAAACCATAAATAACAACATTAATACCATAAAACTTACCAAAACACAGATCAATCCACAAATCTACCGTAACCCTAAAATCCTCCAAACCAATCGATCAACCAATCGCAAAGCTTCTAACCTTCATCAATGACAGTAAACAAGTTAGCCTAGCATACTAGGAAGAAACCATGAGAAGAAATCGAAAGATCTCTCACCGAAGGAAGAAAATCGAATCACCGTCGAGGGGGAGGAGGAACTCGCATATGCCTTAGTCAAATCCCCCAATTTCATTCAACCCTAATATTTATAGACCTAAGTCTCCATATCAGTCCAAATTTCAGTCTCTAAATTTCAATGACTCAACACATTTATTTCTTATCGGTAAAATCCTAATTTTCCATCACCATTGGACAGTTCTTTCAAGATCTATCTGAATAATCATCAATCGCCTAAATATTTCCTATTAAGGCGATTTCTCCCGAATTTCCCAGAAATTTCCTATAATCTACTATCAAATACCAGTCACTCGTAACCAATATTAAATCAATCATTTGAACCCAAAAACTCAAATTTCTCAATTAATCATATTCCAATCGATTCGGCCCGATTCACAATTTGATCACCACAAACCAGTCACTTGATCAATTTCAATTCACAATTAAATACCGAAAAATCATGAATGCATGTACCTATGAATATATGCATATGCAGTAAACCAGTTCCTCTATAATTAGAGGCCAGTAGCATACTCAGTCAGTAAATATAGTAAAACCGATTAGTCAGTCTCGATATTACCATTTTACCCTTGCTGACAGTAATGGGATGTTACAATTCACCCCTCCTTATAAAAAATTTCGTCCTCGAAATTTCATATACAGTGAATCAAGAGGATAGGAGAATTTATCCGCTCTTTTCTATCCTGATTCTCACTCATATCTTTATAATTTTTCGCAATCCATACATTCAGTACCAGAAACACATTTATCGTATCTTACCACTGTTTCTTAATTCAGTCCATAGAACCACTTTACCAATCTATTTTTCACGACGGTCACAAAGAGGCTATCTAATAACAAATTTAGTTCCTTATCGATTCGACTCATTGACATGACCGGGATCGTTCATCCCTTTCCGATTCAATTCACTTATCATCATTAACTCAAGTCAATCATAGTCTTTGCCTATGTTCAGGCAATTTCCATGGACTCTAAGGACATCAGTCTCACATTTGTCTCAACAGTCACATCTATAATTATCCCCTCACTTAACTGTTCGATTTCACACTCTCAATCCTTTTATTACTCTTTTGGTACATTCTTGTTGGAACACAACGTTTCGATGGATCTTAGAGATTTCTCTAACAGTCTCCTTTGGCGGCAAAATACACACTTCACAAGATAGTCATACATATCATTTTCTCAAAAATTGACTTCCATTTAAACTTCTCAATACGGTTTGCAATTTTCTGAATCGCCAATTTGTTTTGCCAGTCCTTTTTATACACAATTAATTTGGAATTCCTATAACTCATACTACTTTCTTTTTGCCCTATACCAATTTGACAATTATCATTTAATAATAACACATTATGACACATGTTCCTTTACTCAAATTTTCCTTTTCAGTTCAGTAAACCTATTACACAGTCGAATTCCTTACGTCAACACAATGCACATTTCCTCAGTAACAGAGTCTACCTCTCACACTTGAGTTCCACTAGAATCAGGTCTCCCAATAACGACTTTTATTCACTTCCCGATAACGACTTTTATTCACTTCAATTTATTTCCAGTTTATCCTTTTGTTGCTAAATTCTTGATTATCATCATCCCATCAAATCCGGTATCCACTACGACCTCGGGCACTATGTGCACAATCAATCGACCCATGCACAAAATCACTCTATCTTCCTATACAGAGGTGTACTCACCTCTAACCCTAATCGTAACCTTTCTCTATCCACATGCGGTCTACATCTGAATGCGATGCAATGCAAGACAATGAAAGAATAAGTGGATCCAAGATCCAACAATGCATATGCTTCAAACCGAAATTAGAAGCATACCCGCCGACAAAGATCCGGGAATCTGGGTCTCCGTCGAGTCATGGCATAGACCACGGCACGAGAGGCTGTCATGCGCCGTCAGTCTTTGACCTCAATCCGATCCTCTGTTTGACCTCGGCCTCGGCCTCTCCATCCGAATCCACTTCCACGGCTCTCTGCTTGTCGGGTATTGCTACCGATCTTCCGGTCATGGCGCATCGGGCCCCACGATCTCGGGGCAATTTCTCACTAGGTGGTCCATCGAACCACACCTCAAGCAGGCTCCAGATAACCACCGGCACTCTCCACTGTGCCTCTTGCCACAATGCTCACATAGAGGAATAGACTGCCCTGAACCTCTAACACCGCCTCTGTCACTACCAGTCCGTGCAAAGCTATCTCTCTGCCCATGAACTATCTGTCTAGCCCCTCCTGCGGACCTGAAGGGCCTACTCTGACGCTTGCTGTATTCCCTGTCAGCATTTCCCTGGCTATCACTAGATCTCTTATGACGGGTCCCCTGACCAGTCTCAGTCATACGCTGTCTCAGCAGCTGCTCTATCCTTACTGCTGCAGCCCTCAGCTCAATGAAATTGCCCATGTCAGACCTGGCCAAGAGGGTACGGATCTCCAGATTGAGTCCGCCCTCAAAACGCCGACACTTGTCAGCCTCAGAAGCCACCAGTGAAGAAGCGTAAACTAACAACTCGTTGAACCGCACCTCATAGTCGGCCACGGTCAACTGCCCCTGTCTCAGCTCTAGGAACTCTTGTAACTTCATGTCCAGATAAATCTTGGGCATGAAATTGTCTTTGAACGCCTCGTAAAGTCGGTCCATGTCGACAGTGCGGTGCGTGGTAGTGCTGCCGGGACGATCTTCCACCACTGATATGCAGAACCCTATAACAGAGAAACCACGTAGTCGAAACGCTCATCCGATTCACAGTCCATCTGATCGAGGACTCTCTCAGTCCTCTCTAGCCATCCCTCAGCCTCCGCAGGGTCGGTGCTACCATAAAAGTCAACCGCCCCTTGTTTTCGCAGTAGATCATATCTCCGTTCCCGTCTCGCAGGAACTCGAGGAGGCAACTCCTCTGAATGAGGCATCGGAGACTCCCTACTAGCTCCTACCGATTTCAGGTCAGCTAGTAACTCAACTCGATCTCCCAGTACGGATGACCTAAAACAGACAAGAAATTTCGATCAGTTCCACTATCCTTTTTGAAATTCCAGCTTAAATTTCACTAATCCCAAAAGATGCCAAACCATGCTTTGATACCACTAAATGTAGCGCCCCCTCACCGTAGGGGTACATATCGGGATATCCGAAGGTCGCTCCGACACGCATCCCACAATAAGGGTGCACTACAAGAACATTATTCAATAATATCCACATGGCATCGCAATAAGTAAAATCATAAAATATCACAATAGTAGAAATCAGTAAATTTGAATCCCAAAATAATGATCATCTGGTACAGTCATCCAATGTCAGAATAGACAAGTCTATCAGTCTCCTAACAAAACTAAAAAGGAAACTGATACAAGCATCTATCCTAAGTCATCCTTAAAAGCTAACCCAGTTGACCGACCTGTGTGCCATCGCGTCCTTGCCTTGCGGCTTCGCACGGCAGAAGGAATATCTTGAGCTAGAGTCTACTCTATCGGTCTGAAAAATAGGTTGCAATTTTGGGTGAGTTTGCGAACTCGATGAGAAACCATCATCGATGGTTCACTCAAATCATGCATTACATAAATTAAATGCTGACGACGACGCATAATATCAATTAATAGTATTATATACGATTATACAAGATTCTATAACGATTTACAACGATGAAGATGTATTAGTGGCAATAATGATGAGCGTAGAAACGATTTCTGATGTCGCATCACAATATACTGAAGAAATCATGGCATCACACGATTCGATAATCATCGCACAATTTAGCGGTTTAATCGGTCATGTATATAATGCATATGAGACTCTTTCCATTATTGATATTGTGCCCAAGTGCTCGATCGATGTTGATGGGGACGCGCGTGATTTCTCCCTCGGGCTAAGCGGTCGAAGCGATGTTCGAGCTCGAGGCTCTTTTTCAGTGATAATAGCAACTTGGGACACGTCCATTATTTGATCATGCATTTATAAATGCAAATGCAATATTGATAATTGGTATTGATGATTCATCAATTTACGATATATGGCTATAAAGCCCAAGATATCGAGTTCCGGTATCACGCAAATTGATCCGATTCGATTCTGATGAGAGCATACAATTCAATCCAATAAATTTCAGTAATCATGAAATAGTCTAGTCCAATTCAGTAGTAGCATGCAATTCGATCCTAATCACGTCAGTAATCATACAGTTCACCTTTACAAGTAATTCATACAGAGCATATAAACAATCAGGAATTTGAGAAACCAACTAGGTTACTCACCTGTAACTTCCGAGCTACTGCCTGGAAGTCCCAACAATATCCGTGGAACGACGGTCCAACGGTGCCTCTATAACAGTAAAATATAAACCATTACTAAATGCCCAATTAAACAGTTCAATAATGCATATGTCTCAGTGAAATGATGTACGATGCATGTTCACGATTTTCCGGTGCTAAATCCCAATTTCGGTACATTAAGCCCAATTCTATCTCTTTGTTCAATTGATCGACAATTATTTGATCCATTCCTAAAATCCAGTCAATTTACCTCCATTTGAATACCCTATAGCAAGTCCTTATTTATCGGGTCGAAACTTCTATTGCAAATTCCAATTAAAACTCCAATAGTCTCAATTTGACATTTAGGTCATACTATGCACCATAATCGACCCAATTCCTTATAATTCAATTCCATTTATATCAATTTGAACTCCTATAATTATCCTCAATTGTAGACCTCTTTCCCTAGTTCATAACAAATCTGGAATCGCCTCAATCGGAGGTCTACACCAAAAGTTATGCCCAATAAACCAATTTTAATCTAATGGAACAGTCCCTCTCGCCACGGCATCGCGCCTCTCGCCTCGGCGCAGAAAAGCTCGCTCGCCGCGGCGTGAGCATCGCTCGTCGCGGCGAACGACGCGTCCTGGCACGCCACGGCGTCATGATTAAATGACGCTCGCCGCGGCGTCCCATGCACGCTCGCCGCGACAAATGATTATATATTCGTCGCCGTCTGGCGCGCGCGTAGGTCGCGGCGTGCGGCGTCCGCCGTCTTCTCCGATTCGATTCCTCTCTCTAAAACCCCCCATTAATACACTTCAGCTACTCAAATCAACTCTAATAAATACCATAAAAGCAGTAGAAACCATAAATAACAACATTAATACCATAAAACTTACCAAAACACAGATCAATCCACAAATCTACCGTAACCCTAAAATCCTCCAAACCAATCGATCAACCAATAGCAAAGCTTCTAACCTTCATCAATGACAGTAAACAAGTTAGCCTAGCATACTAGGAAGAAACCATGAGAAGAAATCGAAAGATCTCTTACCGAAGGAAGAAAATTGAATCACCGTCGAGGGGAGGAGGAACTTCGATATGCCTTAGTCAAATCCCCAATTTCATTCAACCCTAATATTTATAGACCTAAGTCTCCATATCGGTCAAATTCCGGTCTCTAAATTTCAATGACTCAACACATTTATTTCTTATCAAGAAAATCCTAATTTTTCCATCACCATTGGAAAGTTCTTTCGATTATATCTGATCAATCGATCGATCGCCCAAATATTTCCGGTCAGGCGATTTCTCCTAATTTCGAAATTTCCTATAATCTACTATCAAATACCGGTCACTCGTAATCAATATTAAATCAATCATTTGAACCCAAAACTCAAATTTCTCAATTAATCATATTCCGATCGATTCGATCGGTTCACAATTTGATCGGTTCAAACCAGTACTTGGTCAATTTCAATTCACAATTAAATACCAAAAATCATGAATGCATGTACCTATGAATATATGCATATCACGATAAACCAGTTCCTCTATAATTAGAGGCCGATAGCATACTCGATCCAGAATCTGATAAAACCGATCAAGTCGGTCCGATATTACCATTTTACCCTGCCGACAAAGTAATGGGATGTTACATTTGTGATTTCAAGAAAATGACAAGAGCTCTTGGTTTATGATTTGATGAGCTTTTGAAAAATGAATGATTTATGATTTTAAGAAAATGACAAGAGTTTTGAAGAAAACAATGTTTTATGATCTAAAGGAAATTTATATGGAAATGGAATTCTAAAACTGTTTTGTTCATTATTTGGTTATAAGCATAGAACCTTCAGGCTCCCCAAGCTCACCCCTTTATTTTCCCAAATTTTCGGTTTTAGCAAGAATCCAAGTGGAAGGGGATCAAGGCATCTTGTGCTTGTTTTATTGTGTAATTGAAGTTTGGTTATGTAAATGAATAGTTATAATTCATATGAGCAAATTGAATAAGGTAAATGAGATATTGTTATTGGTCTTGGAATTTGGCTAGGAAATGCCAATGAAATTATAAAACTCTTACGTATGATGATTAATGTAATTGGGCTTAAAATGCCTACTAAAGCATTGAATGAAGTATGACATGATTTGATGAAGATGGAATGAATGAGTTATGATTCAAAAGTGAATTTTAAACTCTAATGTATAACACTTGATTGTATGACCTTTGATCTTTTGAGATGATGCATGAGATGGTATGAATATCACATGGGTAGGTAAATGTTATGAGGTTGGGATTGATGGTCATGCATGTGTAATGAAGGTGAGAATGAGGCTTGTGTGAGGTTGATTGTGCAAATTCTTGTGGATGTGTTAAATTGGTTAGACAATAGAAGTTGGAAGTAGAGAATTACGATGGTTGAAAGTTAGCATGATGCATAAGTCTTGCTTATGATGATAGCTTGGATGGTTACCTATGAATTTAAGGTTTGATGGACAATTCAATCAAAAATTGATATAATGATAAAATAAGTTTGATGTTTGGAGTTGTTATGAAGTATTTTAGTATTAGAGTAAGTGAATCTTGCAAAATTACAAGTAAATTTGGTGTAAGGAATAAGTTAGAAAGCATTGGTGAAATGTTGTTGTTGTTATGGCAGAAAGTTACACGACTGTGTGAATTTTCACACGAGTATGTAACTTTAGGTGAGGAAGATGGTAGTGGCGAAAGTTACACAGCCTGTGTTAATTTCAGTGCAGAGAGGCGGCGATAAGAGTGGGTTACACACTGTGTGAATTTTCACACGCATCGTATAAATCCGTGGTGCGAGGAGACGCGATGGCGAGAAAGTTACTGACTGTGTGAATTTTCACATGATCGTGTGATTTTCACACGGTCCATGTAACCTGATAATGATAGAATTTCTAATTTTGATCTTCACGAAAGTTGTATCCCTGGATGTCTGTTTTCTAACCGTCTAAGAACAAAGTCATTCCGACATCTATAGTGAAAGTTATGGCTTTTGCGTCAAAAGATATTCAATTTGATTTTGGGTATGAGCATAGTCTATTCTTTTGGGGCGTAAATCACTCATACGACCTCCAATTGAGGTGAGGTTTGAACCATTGGATTCATAAGACATATATCTTTCTCTCCATAAAATTTGGTATCATTTGGAGTTAAATTGAGAAAGTTTACATCAAAGTAAGTTAAAGGCCGGTTAAGAGAGTATGTTTCCTGTATGAACTCTTTTAGGTTGTTGGAGTGTATCTTGAGTTATAGAACTCCGATTGGAGCGGTTCTTGTCTAAAATTAAACAAGAGTCATAAGGCTATGAATTACAAGAGAATTCCAAATGAAATTTAAGAGTTTAAGTTTTTCAAATTCGGTGAACGCGTAGTGGAAATAAGTTCAAGTATGATGATTAGGTACATGGGCACACTCGGAACTTTGGTAAGTAAATTTTGGGGCGTTTTGAGTATGAGAATGAATTCATGATGTCTTTAAGGGTTCAAGGATTAAGAATGAAAAAAAATTTATAACCCTTGATGTCATACGCTCAGGTTTCACGATTTTGAGCAAGAGAGTTGGGTTAGAGAGCGGGTCCGATATTTGTGGTAACAAAGCAAGAGCAAAAGTGGGAAGTTATATGCAGTTGGGTCTCGGATCCAACAGTGGGGTCGATCTCTGGTCGGGTCCCGACATTTGTGATATCAGGCGCCAAAATTGAGATCTTGTATGGTAGCATATGTAAAAGTCACATGTAAGAGCAAATTGTTAAGAGTTTGGGCCAATCGAATTAGTGAATAAATTGAAGTTGTGGATTAGTGGAAATGAGAAATAGTACATGGTCAAACATGACCGGTAATGAGTCAATGCATCATTGATGAAATCGAATATGGTATCAATGACATACTATGGTGCTTATCCTTGAATGTGGGAAATATGTGAATTATGAGCATGGATTGTTTGAGGAAAAGTAGGGGGACAAGGATTAAGGGGTTCAAGTAGAACTTCATGAAAGTCGAAATTCTTATGGTTTTAAGAAGATGAAACTGGAACCCCAGTGGGTGCATGCTTATAATAAATTCAATAAGCCAAGTTTGTTTTCATTAAATCAAGCAAGAAAATTTCATAATTTAAATTGCATCATAATCGTTGCATCGGTTGTGCATTGAGTGCATTATGAAATGTTGCATGTTTAATATATCGATTATGTGAATGATTGATGAAATGACTTTAAAAGGGTTTTCTTTTAAGAATACAAGTTTATGAAATTATGCTTTTAGACATGATTTGCGCAAGAATATCATATTGTGAAAAGCAAGTTTACAAGAAAGTGCCATTACGAGCACCAAGATTACAAGTTTTTGAAATCTATGTGCTGTATGAAATATGTGATGATTTTATTTCCACAAGTTTAAGTCAATGGCAAATATATATACATACATATATATATATGTAAGATGTGAAGTGAAGGATAATGGGACAATGAGATGATTGATAGTAATGTTTGTATAAGTTCAAGAAGGTCAAATTGGTTGTTGTTGGGAGTATTTGTATGGAAATCTATAATTATGCACAAATGAGTGTATTAAGCACATAAGTAGAGTATGTGTGAAGATGATAGAGGAAGAAACCTATGATTTAGTGAATATTATTAGTCATAGTTTCCCATAGTTTAAAGCCTAAGTGATAAAGTAGACATAGATTAAGGGTTGTTGATGATGTTATAATAAGGAATAAATTCTAAGATCAAGAGAAGGATATTGTCTAGGATTAATGAAGATCAAAGTATCAATCATGTAAGAGATTGATTTATGAATTGATGAAGATAAGTTTGTGGATAAAATATGATGATGATGATAGGAGATTGATTAAGATTACAGGAATAGTATAGATGATTGCAGAAAAAAAAATCCTCTTTTGAAGAGGGATTTCATTAAGTTAGAATAAGCAGATCAAATGGTTCATGTTAAGAGTAATCAATGAAAGAACTAATCATAAAAGAATATGTGATGATTTGAAAGTGAGTACACTCACTATAGAGACCTTGATTGTTAACATGAGGAATATGTAAGTCTATGTTATATATTACGTGAAAGTATGTTTGGGAGATATTGGTATGACTTGATGAATATATTAAAATCACCTAATTAAGTTTGCAAATAAGCTGCAAATTGTGGAGAAAAAAATCATTAGGAAGAAAGTCAATAAGAGGAATCGAAAGGAAAGTGAGTCAATATACCTCATTGAGGAATTAGTTAAGTAAGGAATCACAAGGGCTAATCGAGAGATACATGAAAATTGATAATGATTGCTTAAGTTAACAAATGCCCAATAGCACTATGGAATTGGAGACTATTTGATGATGTATGAAAGGTATTCAGAAAGATGCTCAAAAAAATTTTTTTTTTTTTAGGAGAATGGTTTGAATACAGGAAGAGAAATGTGTAAAGCCCTAGGAGTGAATTTTGATACATGACCTAGAACTGCAACATTGATGATTGTTTTGAAAGTTTGGAGACAACATATATGCAGGAACATGTATGAGCATGCAAATACAGATCGTAAAAGTACAAGGCAATTCTTGAATTGGGAGAATTAAATATGAAACTCTGGAGATTGAGATATGTATCAAAGACTATGATTGCACCGATAAGAGATTCCAAGTGAGGCTAAGTGTTGCATCCGATACATTAAGCATGAATTCGATATTATGATGTCGAACTAGAGCAACAAAAGCATAGCGGGTGGGACATAGTTTATCCCAAATTAAGGATAAAAGATTGTGAATCTTATTAAGAAATTGATACGGATCGAATTTCAAGTTCAAATAGGAAGAATGATACCAGTGAATGAAATAGGAAATATATGAAATCAATAAAGATGATTAAGTAAAAAGGTTGCTAGCAAAGTAAAAATGGTAACATGAGGTATGCATCCTAGTAGGATTACATCGAAAGATCTCTTAGTGATCAAGAATGTCAAATAAGCAAGTGAATGCAGGAATTGATGGTCTTAATTATCAAGAATATGCTTAAAGCATATAGTTGAAGCTCATAAGGTTATGAGATCCAAGTATAGCTTTAGTTCATTGTAAGTACAAGATCATAGTTCTAGTGAATTCAATCAAATGCGGTATGAAGAATTAGATGATAGAAAGATTCATCTTTTTAGCATTATGATGATAAGTAAGGTCTACAAGTTATAGAAGGCTAGAATTGAAAAGGTTATGGACAGGTTAAATGAATGAGTGATAAGAATCAAGTGAAGTAAGAAAGATGAATTAGAAGAATCCCGAATAGGCATGGAAATGGTGTGTTAGCTCACGATTACTTACCATTATTATGATGTGAACATCAAGCATAAGGCGAGTTACCCCGGTGATGCTCTCGAGTTACATGCTTTTACTCTCACGAGTACATGATTATGAGTACATGTTTAAGAGTGCCACCATGTCAAGGTGCACTCAAGATCAAATAAGCGAGGTCGGGATGGTGAGCTATCTGAATAAATCATGCAAGAATAAGTTGAATCCATAAATTAAGGATTTAAACCCTTGCCACTAGATCGATAAGATAGGAATTTCGAGGGGCGAAAATTTTTTAAGAGGGGAGAATTATTGGACCCTAATCTTTTTAGTAGCTAGGATTATTAAATAAGGATTTTGAATGATTATTCATGAGTAAAGAAGTTAAGAATTCTTGAAATTGAAATGAAATAGAAGATATGGTATAAATCTGAGATGGATTAATGTGGAACTAATTGACATGTTAATATGCTTAAGGTAAGGTGTCATGAAATTAGGTGGCATGATTTAATGGGATTCAATGATTGTAATTTTGTGGACTAAATTAGCATGTTAAGAAAATTTGATTAACATGTTGATTAGACTAAGACTATATGACATGGATTAAGTGTATTAAGGTATTATGCAGGTTATGAATGTATTAAGGGTTAAATGGGCCTTGGACTCAAGTTGGGCTTAAGTGGTGATAAAAAAAAAGAAGAGGATTAAATGAGAGTAATGAGTTAGGTGGCATGAATTAATACAATTAAATGTGTTAGTTAAATTTAAGAGTTTAGAGTTTAATTGGGCCTAAGAGAATGATGGGCCTAAATCAAATGAAAAGAAGAAGAAATGGTTTGGACTTAAGTGATTTAGTAGGATGAGAAGAAAGAAGGAAGATTCAAGAAGCAATACTACTGCTTCTTAAATCTTGCTTCTTGAATCTTTAAAGAAACGGTTAATCAGTTGAGTTCTGTAACTAACTCGAACTTACTCTTGCGTCTACTTTTCTTTCTTTGTCTGCTTTTGAATTCTGCGTCTGCTTTTGAATTCTGCGTCTACTTTTTACTTCTCCGTCTGTTTTTTATTTCAGCGTCTATTTTTTTACTTCTTTTTTTCTGTTTTTCACTTCTCCGTCTTCTTTTCAACTTCTTTGTTATTCATCCTGCGTCTGCTTTTTCTTTTCTCCGTATATCTGTTTTCATTATGCGTCTGCTTTTACTTCTTCTTTGTTATTCATCAAAATCATATATAGGTAAAGTCATTTTGACTCAACAATCTCCCCCTTTTTGATGATAACAAATCATATACATAAAAAGAAAAAAAACTTATCTTAAAAACATATCTTCATGTGTGTTCTTCTGACTTCTTCATTAGTCTTCCTCTTCCTCCCCCTATCTTTTTCATAGACTCCTTCAATCACACCCTTTGAGACTCTTTGATTGCTGCCTTCCATTCTCTTCTCCCCCTATCTGTTATAATCAAAAGTGATCAATGACGATGACTCTTCATCAGTTCTGTCACCATCTACTTCATTTCATTCATCATCTCCTTTAGCTCTTTGACTTTTCTGCGTAAGTGTCTGATTTCAGCTTGGGAGTCAAACGGTGAGGAGAGTTGATCATCATCTGCTGAGGGTTCTATGAACGCAATTGTAGTAGTATATGCGTCTGAGGATGGAATGTAATCTTCAACAATCTCAAAAGTTGGTGGATGAACGGATAGATTAGGCTCCGGAAGATCTAAATCATAAGGAGCAGGTAGCATGAGCAACTGTCTTCCTTGCAGGGGTATGGCTTCAACTTGAATAGACAGTGTATTAGATAGTGGCCTAATCGCATTCTTTATGCGCCTGAGGATTCAATAAGCGTCCCATGTCGGTCTTCCCCAATGGACAGTATTCATTCTTATCGTAAAACTACCCGGCTCAAAGTCGTTTTCTCCTTTTAAGTGCATGCTTCATCAATTAAATAGCACTTCATCTTCAATCGATCTGCGGATAGTGTAAGTGCAAAGTCGACTTGTACATGGGGTAAATCGACTTACGTATTCGATCTTAGATAAGTCGACTTGTACATGGGGTAAGTCGACTTATGCAAGGGACGATCTTGTTTATATTGTGCCCTAAAGGCAATCCCTTTAGCGCGTTTTGTTCAAAGTCGTGTGCGAGACTTTATGAATAAATAAAGAAAGGCATACTTCATTAATTTGATGTTTATGAACATTGTTTATGAATTGATTGGATCTTTAATCGAGTAATGAAGTCCATGATATATGACATAGCATGAAGGAAATTATGATGTGCTCATACTCACGAGATTCCTATCATGTGCAATTATGTCGGTATCTAAATGCTCCTAGTCATAGGATTAATGAGGCTGGACATCATTAATCCGGATAGACTAACACATGTCATATTCCTTGATTGGATCAGCGGTGGATCTCGAAGCGTAAATATGAGATATTTAGAATTGACATGTGGATGCTTACTAGTGGTAGTAAGTTCATTGGATGACTGCCATGAGATCATCGCATGGATATCTTCTTCTAGTGTCGGTGATAATCTCATCATAGCAATGGTGCAAGTATCCTTAGACTTGAGGTACTCGAGGATATCTTGAATCTTGATCACGTGCTTTGACTCCATTCCTTGTTGCCTTCGGAGGTAACTCGTAGGTGGTGCTTGGGTGCGACTTGAGGTATTGAAGATAATTGAGTAGCCAATAAAGGATTCACCACTACGGATTAGCGGAAGAGATACCCATGGCCTCTTGTCGGGATCATTACTAAGGTGGCAGCATATATGTCATGAAGAGTGTCTTCATTGACATATAGAGTAATAAGTCCGGGGCGAAGCTGTTATCACTCAATTTGGACTTGGTCTAGTGAGAGTTGACACTTTGACCATACTCATAACCAAGTGGGGTATAGGATGGTGAAAGGACGAATTGCACGAGAATTGTCATGGAAGGGTTAGTGATCGGTTCGTAATGAATACATCAAACCGATTACTTTCCGGTCAATTGGAGGTCGTGATGTGTTGCTAGATACCGCTCATGACTTGCTTAGATTAAGTGTTAATCTAAGTGGCCAACATAACCGGAGCCTAAAGGGTCACACGCATAAAGTGATTGAGAGAATCAGTAAAATAGTAATTGACGAGTTCCAATTATGGAAACATTAGGATTAAATAGATCCGATGAGATCGGGATATGTCGATCTCATCGCGACATCGATATTGCTAAGAAAAGGTCTCGGGCGTTTTGATGCGGGGCCCGGTAGGCGATGTAGGACCGACCCAGTTTGATTGGACCTCTTTAGCAATTATATATATATATATATTAATTAATTAAGATTAATTAATTATATATATATATGTGTACGTTGGAAAGAGGAAGGAGAGGATAAGAGCTTTGACTTTTCAAAGCTTGATTTCTTTATTCATTAATGAATGAATGGCCATTAAGCCATACACTTGGCTTCATCTTAGGCTAGTATTTTAAGTGTTAAAATACATATATAAGATGGCTTAGTGGAAGGAAAAAGCGATGGTTACGGCGTGGGTGAGAAGATGAAAGCTTAATGGTTAAGTTTGCATTGAAAAGGTGATTTTCAAGTCTTCTTCCTAAGGCAACCATCGACTCTCTTCCTCTCCAAGTTCTTTTCAACGTTTTCTCAAGCTCTCCAGGACAGAGGTAGGCTCTAGTAGGCTTTAATCTGTTCTAGCTATTCCCGGGTCAAAGGGGTTTGACTCGGTTAGGTTTTCTGATCTCTGCGTGGATCACCTTTAGAGATAGTCTCTTTTGGCTATTTAGGTTGATGTCTTCATACCGACACCTGGATCCTAGGTTTCGGGAAAGTCCCGGGAACAAAATTTTTGTTTTCCGCTGCCAGTACATGTGATGTACCTTCCGGGATTTTCCTACAGTGGTATCAGAGCGTCTGGTGTCCCGTATGAAGCTAAAACCTAAGCGAGATCAGAAACCCTAATGGAATTTTCTGTTGATGCATGCTTGCTATCCAATTTTCGAATTTATATTGTGATATGTTTTTCGAAAATTTTCTTCCCAGGAATTTTCATAACATGTTAGAGAATATGTCTATGAAATTTGAGAATTTATCGATTTGATTTGATATAGTTTTGCTAATTTAATTCCCTAAGTTTCGGATGCTGTTTTGTGAAACGATTCTGGAACAGGCAGTAGTATAAATTCGATAATAAATTCTAGAAAAATGGTTTTTCGGCTTTTCCTTCACCTACATGTCTCTAAGATGTTGGTGAATGTATATGAGCATGGAAATTGGATTTCAAGGTGATTGGATATTTCTTTTCGATTTTATTCTATGCTGTTGGGAATTGCTGTGCTGATGAACACAGATTTTGAATCGGTTTTGTTATTTATGTTGACTGAGTTTTTGATGGCTAAAATCCTGAAAAACTTCAGGTAGCATGTTCTGAACATGTACTAACCTATGCAATTTTCTCAGAATTTATTGAAATTGTTTCATTGATCATTTCGAGCAATGTACAGAACTGGACAGTTTTGTGAAAAATTGTTGGGACTGTTTTGCTTGGCTTGATTGAGTGTGATTTTTCAGTTCCAATGCCTTGCACCATTTTAATGTGATTAAAAATGTGTTATCTTGATGTATTATGCTTGCCAAACTGAATTGCTTGAAATTGGTTTTCCAAGAATTTTCGGATGCCGAATAGGTCACATTAGCGTCTCGTTAGTGTATTTTATTATCTTCTTTGTTTTGGCCGTCATAATTTTTGTGACTTGTGCCGGAGTAATTTGATAACGTATGGACTAGCTAGAGATGCTTAGGGTGATAATTTGGTGTTCCTAAATTGTTTGGATATCTTTGAGTTTTGACTCGGTTTCAAACTTTTCTTATATGGTTTGACCATATATGGCAATCATGGTACAATGAAGTGTTCATTGATACATCATATTATGAGATATTACCTTAGGTATGTTGGTATTGTGAATTGGGATTACATGGATTGAGGAATTAGCCGATTAGAAAGTATAGCAATTCTTCCTGGATAAGTCGACTTGTATTGTACATACGTCGACTTGTTCTAGGTATTGCCATAAGGCGACTTGTATCGTATAAGTCGACTTGTGTATGGGCAGGGGCATAAGCCGACTTGCATTCTGATGTAAGTCGACTTGTGGCATGCTCAGGTTGGATGATGGATGATTAAAAGGATTGCTTCAATGTGATTGATGAAACCTAAATCATTCCATATAGTCCTGGCGACTATAATCCTTCAGCTTGGAGTCTGAAGTTTCGAAATCCCTCCTCGGAATATGAAAACTAACGCCTTCCATTAATATGGTAAGAACCAGAGTTCTTATAGGGCTGGGTTGTTGGGCAAACTCAA
This sequence comes from Erythroxylum novogranatense, assembly GCA_029891385.1. Lineage (NCBI taxonomy): Eukaryota > Viridiplantae > Streptophyta > Magnoliopsida > Malpighiales > Erythroxylaceae > Erythroxylum > Erythroxylum novogranatense. The sequence goes on along the minus strand of CM057225.1, from coordinate 71,401,640 downwards.
GCTCACTCTATACGGATATATTCGAACCATGAAAATAAGATTTTACGATTAATGGGTTGGTTTTCCTTTGGGCGTTGGTTTGTTGAGCAAACTCGAGGTCGGCGTGGACGAGGCGAAATTGGGTAGCATACATCGGATGTATGCGCATCAAAGAGTTGATAACCCAATGAAGTGCACACATCAACAAGTTGATAGCACTGATCGATAGTTGTGTCTAAGATGTAATTGGTATATCTGATACCTCCCGAGACATAAGGTGACTTGTTGGGCAAACCCAAGGTCATTCTCAATGTCGGTTATCGATGATGCAATTGGTATGATTGATACCTACCGATTGACCTAAGTTGTGACTTGTTGGGCAAACCCAAGGTCACTCTTAGCAATGTCGGATATCGACCCACTAGGACTTTATGTCACTTTGTTTCTCTGGATTCGTAAAGAGGGTTATGGATTCTAGGAAACTAGTGGGAGCCATATGCATGTCATGCAAGTCCTTGTGATCATGCAGGCATTTCTATTCTAACATTACTTATCTATCGCTTAGGTTGATTGAAGATATCTTTCGATGTGAATTTTCGCTCTCTATTTTGGACCGAATTTTCTTGATCGGTGAGGAATCGAAATTGTTCTCGGATCGAGGCTGGATCGTCTAGATGTTCCACTTCCGGATGCACTGTTGTCGATGCTTGATGAGGATCGAAAGCATATTGTAAGCATCTAAGGGCGGTGATATGGATACTTGCATTATGCTTGTCTTGATGTCACGGAGGCTGCGAAAAGACGAGTCTATGGATGCTCACACTATAGTATTTCATCTTAGGGGTGATGAGTAAGCTTCGATGCGAAAGGTTCGAGACCTCGAGACTTCTCTTCACCAAAAGGTGGCTCGGGGACATCTGCTGTCCGGGATACCACGAAGATGAATGGCTATATAGAGATTGGCTGTCTTAGGATTTGTAATGGATTATGAGTTAAGTATAGACTTGATTACGGTTGGATTATCGGCGGTTTTCACGGTTCGTGTTAAACTATCGGATGAACCAAATATCCTGACAATTCTGGTGATCAATCTGCTTTCGAAACGGTGAAACGAGCTATCAAGAAGGATAGCAAGCAAGTGCTAGTGGTGGATGCTTCTTCTTACGGTCCAAAGAAGAAAGGGCGAAACCAAATGGAAGTGCCATCGAGGAAAACCAAAGTAAGCGCCCCAAAGGTTTTGCTTTCATTGTGGCAAGACCGGCCACCGGAGGCTTAAGCGTAAAGTCTATCTAGAGTTCTTGAAGCGTAAGAAGGCATCGGATGCCTCTACTCCTTCAAATATGTTTGTCATTGAGGTTAATACTATTTCGAACAAAACATATGGGTATTTGATACGGTTGTGGCTCATACATATGAAATGATATCACGGGGCCTCGGGGACGATGAGATGACTCATAAAGGAGAACTAGACCTTCGTGTAGGTGTCTGACAAGAGTTGCTACATTAGCCGAGACACAACATGTCTTGTCACTCCTAGTGAGCTTATATTCAAATTGGATGATTGTCATTTTGTACCGTTTTAAACAAAGAACATATTGTATGTTTTATGTTTAATTAGAGCTGATTTCTATTTGACTTTTAGAAGCAATGGTTGTTTTATTAGTTGAATGGAATGCTCTATGGTACTGGTACATTATGCAATAGAATTGACATATTAGATATGTCATATCCGATTATAAATGTCAATGGCGAAAGACATAATCGAGATAATTTAAAATCAACTTACTTATGACATTGTCGAACTTGGCCATATAAATGAGACACACATCGCTAAGCTCCATAAGAGTGGATGTTTAGGGTCATTTGATTATGAATCATATGACACATGCGAATCTTGTTTATTAGGCAAGATGACTAAGTTATCCTTTAAAGGAAAGGGTGAGCAGTGAATGGAATATTAGACCTAATACATTCGGATGTATGTGGTCGATGTCCATCCATGCCACAAGTGGTTGTTTTACTTCATTACTTTTATCCGTGATTATTCACGATATGGGTACTATGTCGATGAGATACAAATCAAGCATTTGAAAAGTTCAAATAATTGTAAATGAAGTAGAAAACTAACTTGGTAAAAGTATGAATACATTACGATCGATCGTGGTGGAAAATGCTTAGACCAGCAGTTTTGGATTATCTCGAGATAATCGAATTTTATCTCGATACACTCCACCTTGCACGCCGCAAGACAATGATGTGGCTGAAAGGAGATATCGAACCTTGTTAGACATGGTGCGATTAATGATAGGTTTTGCTACGAGTTTTTTGGGGTATGCGCTCGAGGCGATTGTTTACTTGTTAAGCGAGTTCCATTAAAGGCGATTGATGTTACTCCATATGAGATGTGGATTAGCGAAAGCCTATCTTTCTCAATTGAAAGTTTGGGGTTGTCTCGCTTATGTGAAGCGGACACGGTCAGATTAACGATGCAAAATCGACAAGTGTTTGTTCGTAGGATATCGTGGGATATCAATTCTACCTTCTTTGAGGAACAAAAGTTGTTTGTTTTAAAGCATCTGTTTTCTTAGAAAGAGTTTCTTTTACAAGAGGACGGTGGGAGCAAAGTTGAACTTGAGGAAGTTCAAGATGCTTGAACAAACGCAGATCAATCGCTGAACTCTGGCTGTAACTCATATAGATGAGGTATGATTCAACCTTCTATTACACAAGAATTTCGTAGGTCATGTAGGATACGCTCTGTTCTGAGAGATATGGATTTCTTGTGAGGAACAGAATAGCGTATTGCTCATACGAGATGATGAGTTTACTACCTATGAAGAGGTTACGAAAAGTTGAGTCTGAAAAATGGCTTTGTGCCATGAAATCGAATGGATTCCATGTATGAAAACCAAGTTTGGACTTTGGTTTTTGCACCAAGGAATAAAGCCCATAGGGTGCACATGGGTTTCAAGAAGAAACCGACATGGATGGTAATGTGATTACTTATAAAGCAAGGCTTGTGGCCAAAGGATTTAAATCGAGACAAGGAGTTGACTATGGCGAGGCCTTGACCAGTAACAATGCTTAAATCCATTCGGATACTCTAGCCATTGCCGCTCATTATGATTATGAGATATGGCAAATGGATGTGAAGACGACTTTCTGAATGGAAATCTTCAGAGGATGTGTATATGACACAACGGAGGACTTCACCTCTATAATGGCGAAATGGTATGCAAGCTTCGAATTCCATGTATGGATTGAAGCAAGCATCCAGGAGTTGGAATATCCGTTTTGATGAGGTACTCAAAGAGTTTGGTTTCTCACAAAATTCGGATGTACATTGTGTGTATAAGAAGGTTCATGGAACTGCAATCGTATTCCTTGTGTTATAAGTAGATGACATATTAATACTAGGAAAGCGATGTCTCTATCTACAATCGTTAAGATTTAGTTGTCGAAACCTTTTGCGATGAAAGACCTTGGTAAAGCAACTTATATCCTTGGGATAAAGATTTATAGAGATAGATCAAAGAAGTTGCTTGGTCTTTCACAATCAACATACATAGGTAAGATGCTAAAGAGGTTTAGCATGGAACAATGCTATGTACGAGACCCGATGTATTATATGCTCTAAGTGTTACGAGTAGATACTAATCGGATCCTGGTGAGGGTCACTGGGTGGCTGTCAAGAATATCCTCAAGTACTTGCGAAGCACTAAGGATGTTTTCTTGACACGTGGAGATGAAAATCTCAGTGGAGCGGCATACAAATGCCGGTTTAATCGATAAGGATGATTTTGAATCACGATCGGGTTATATACATTCACACTGAGCGGCACTGGTGGTCGGTTTGAAAGAGTTCAATCGAGAGACAAGCTGCTGATTCAACAACCGAGGCAGAGTACATTGCCGCGTGAGATGCGCAGAGAAGTAGTTTGGATCAATCCTAGCTGTGATGAGCCCATAGGATTGTATTGTGATACAATGGGGCTAGTGCGCAGGGAAAGGAACCAATGTCTCATTGTAGGAAAATCCCGGGGTAGGCATCACATTCCCACGGTGCGGAATTTAAAATTTTGAGTCCCGGGACATTCCCGAAAGCCAGGATCCATGTGTATGTACAAACAATCAAACCATAACGACCAAAGGAGACCGTCTCTAACGGTATCCACGCAGAGGTCGGAAAACCTAACCGGGACAAACTCTTTTGACCCGGGAATAGCTAGACTAAAGAAAAGAGTGCTAGCTCTTACCTTAGCCTTGGAGAGCAAGTGAGATGATCTTGGTGGAGCCTTGGAAGTAGAAGCAATCTTGAGAGGATGAGAGGAAGAAGATGAAAACAAGATTTTCAAAGCTTAACTTTTAAGCTTTGGTTCTTCCTTCTAAAACCCGACCAAGCCTCCTTCAATCCTTCTTCTATGTATATTTAACACTTAAGACACATATAAAAGCTTGGTGGAAGGCTATCCACGTAGATGGCATAAAAAGTGCCTTAAAATGCTAAATCATCATTAAGTTTGACTTTTCAAACTTATTAACTTCTCCATTCTTATGGCTTCCACGAAAATCAACATATATTTATATAATTAATTAATTATTTACTTAATTAATTAATATATATAATTGCTGAAGTGGTCGAGTCAAGCTGGGTTGGTCCTACTAAACTATCAGCCCCCCGGCCAAAAATCATAGGAAGCGGTTTCAGCAATGTCGATGTCGCGATCTCATGGGACATATCCCAATCTCATCGGGATCCATTTAATCCTATTGCTCTCGGATATCGGATCTCGTCGAAACTATTTCTGAGTTCTCCGAGTCACTCTTATCGTGTGACCCATTAGGTTCCGGTTATGTTGTACTTAGATTAACACTTAATCTGAGCAAGTCATGAAGCGATATCTAGCAACACATTATGACCCCAATTGACGAGAAAGTAATTGGTTTGACTAATGAAACCATATCACGAACCCTTCCATAGACAATTCTGTGCAATTAGTCCTTTCACCATCTATACCCCACTTGGTTTGAGTATGGGCAATGTGTCAACTCTTACTAGGCGATCGGATCAAATCTAGTCGAAGTGTATTCGGTTCTCGTCTAGGACTCATTACTTTATATGTCCATGAAGACCATCTTCATGACATATGTATCTTCGGCGCAGAGACTTCAGTAATGATCGATAAGAGGCCATGGGTATCTCTTCTACTATCACGAAGTGGTGAATCCTCTATTGGCTACTCGATTACCTTGAATACCTCAGTATGTACTAATCACCACCTATGGCGACCTACGAAGGCAACAAGGAATGGAGTCAAAATGCAGAATCGATGCCCAGATATCCTTGAGTACCTCGAGTCTAAGGATACTTGCACCATTGCTATGATGAGATTATCAACGACATTTATATAAGACATCCATGTGATGATCTCATAGCAGGTCATCAATGTACTTACTACCACTAGTAAGCATCCACGTATCAAATCGAAATATCTCAATATTTACAGTTTTACGAGATCCTTTGCTTGATCCAATCGAGGAGTTTGACATGTCTAGTCTATCCGGATTAACGATGTCGATCTCATTAATCCTATGACTAGGGATAATTTGAATCTTGACATAATTGCACGTGATAGGAATCTCGATAGTATGATCACATCATAATTTCCTTCATGCTATGTCATGTATCAGGGACTTCATTAATTTGATTAAAGATCATTATCAATTCATAATAAAATGAATATCAAATAAATGAAATATGCCTTGCTTTATTTATTCATAAAGTCTGTACATGACTATGAACAAAATGCGCTAAAGGGGATTGCCTTTAGGGCACTACTCTAACACTCATCACTGATCCAGACTCGTACTCTGCCGATTCCATTTGATTCGGGAAATCATCGGTTGAGATGATGTCCTTATAGAGAGAATTCCCACAGAGCAAAGTGTTGCTGATCCGATGACAAAGCCATTGTCACACGAGAATTGTGATTCTTATGTACTCGCTTTTGGTATTAGATACTAAGGCGATTGGCTTTAGGTCAAGTGAGAGATTTGTAAGTGCAAGTCGACTTGTACATGGGGTAAGTTGACTTACACGTATTCAGTACCGATAAGTCGACTTGTACATGGGGTAAGTCGACTTATGCAAGGACGGTATTGTTTATATTGTGCCCTTAAGGCAATCCCCTTTAGCGCGTTTTGTTCAAAGTCGTGTGCAGACTTTATGAATAACTAAAGAAAGGCATACTTCATTAATTTGATGTTTATGAACATTGTTTATGAATTGATTGGATCTTTAATCGAAGTAATGAAGTCCATGATATATGACATAGCATGAAGGAAATTATGATGTGCTCATACTCCTGAGATTCCTATCATGTGCAATTATGTCAGTATCTAAATGCTCCCTAGTCATAGGATTAATGAGACTGGACATCATTAATCCGGATAGATAGCACATGTCATATTCCTGATTGGATCAGCGGTGGATCTCGTAAGCTGTAAATATGAGATATTTAGAATTGACATGTGGATGCTTACTAGTGGTAGTAAGTTCATTGGATGACCGCCATGAGATCATCGCATGGATATCTTCTTCTAGTGTCGTGATAATCTCATCATAGCAATGGTGCAAGTATCCTTAGACTTGAGGTACTCAAGGATATCTTGATACCGATCCTGCTTTGACTCCATTCCTTGTTGCCTCCGAGGTAACTCATGTGGTGGTGCTTGGGTACGGCGACGAGGTATTCAAGATAATTGAGTAGCCAATAAAGGATTCACCACTACGGATTAGCGTAAGAGATACCCGTGGCCTCTGTCGAGATCATTACTAAAACAAGACATATATGTCATGAAGAGTGTCTTCATTGAAATATAGAGTAATGAGTCCGGGACGAGAAGCTGATATCACTGGGCTGGACTTGGTCTAGTGAGAGTTGACACTTTGACCATACTCATAACCAAGTGGGGTATAGGATGGTAAAAGGACTAATTGCACAAGAATTGTCTCATGGAAGGGTTCGTGATCCGTTCGTAATGAATACATCAAACCGATTACTTTCCGGTCGATTCGGGGTCATGATGTGTTCTAGATACCGCTCATGACTTGCTTAGATTAAGTGTTAATCTAAGTGGCCAACATAACCGGAGCCTAAAGTGGTCACACGATAAGAGTGATTCAGAGAATCTGGAAAATAGTAATTAGACAGAGTTCCAATTATGGAGAGCATTAGGATTAAATGGATCCCGATGAGATCGGGATATGTCCTGATGAGATCGCAACATCGATATTGCTAAGAAAGGTCTCCTGGGCGTTTTACATGCAGGGGCCGGTGGCGGTAGGACCGACCCAGTTTGGTGGACCTCTTTAGCAATTATATATATATATATATATTAATTAATTAAAATTAATTAATTATATATATATATGTGTGTACGTTGGAAAGATGAAGGAGAGGATAAGAGCTTTGACTTTTCAAAGCTTGATTTCTTTATTCATTAATGAATGAATGGCCATTAAGCCATACACTTGGCTTCATCTTAGGCTAGTATTTTAAGTGTTAAAATACATATATAAGATGGCTTAGTGGAGAGGAAAAACGATGGTTACGGCGTGGGTGAGAAGATGAAAGCTTAATGGTTAAGTTTGCATTGAAAAGGTGATTTTCAAGTCTTCTTCCTAAAGGCAACCATCGACCCTCTTCCTCTCCAAGTTCTTTTCAACGTTTTCTCAAGCTCTCCGGACGGAGGTAGGCTCTAGCAGGCTTTAATCTGTTCTAGCTATTCCGGTCAAAGGGTTTGACTCGGTTAGGTTTTCGATCTCTGCGTGGATCACCTTTAGAGATAGTCTCTTTTGGCTATTTAGGTTGATGTCTTCATACCGACACTGGATCCTGGGTTTCGGAAAGTCCGAAAATAAAATTTTGTTTTCCACGCTTAGGTACATGTGATGTACCTCCGGGATTTTCCTAGACGGATCATTCTTGATTCCTTGGGGATGTAACTTCATCTTCCCCTTATTCACATCTAAAGGATATCTAGGCTGAATGTCCGGTACAACTTTTATCACCGTCTTCTCTGTAATTGGATAAATAGTATATGGTTGATTGAACATTTTTGAAGGGCATGGCTTTGTAACAGCATCCCTCAAAGCATCATAAAAATTCTTTTCATCTTCACTCAGTAGATGCCATGTCTCGCTATTTATTGAGATAGGTTGTAAGACTGCCTTCACCTTCCTCCTTGGTTGATCACAGATGGCAATTGAAGTACTCCTCTTGGTCACAAATTCAACCAGTCTGATCTCCAACTTGTCTTTTTTCAAAAATTCAGAATAGTTGTATATAACCAGACTAGGTTCATCATATTTTTCCTGTGGTATCTGTACCAAGCTTAAATCTGTTGTTGCCTCTTGTTGAAAATCGATAGGAGTAAACTGAACTAGGCTAGACTCAATTTGCTTTTCCTTTTGAGCAGCATCAATAATATCCTTCTTTGACTAATTACCTTAGTCTTCTCCACTGCCTCAGTCAGTCTCGTAGTTTTCTGAACTTGAGATTTCTGCTTCTCAGACTATGACTTCCTCTTCTTCTCAGTCTCCTTAGCCTGTTTGGCTGAGTCTTCTTGTAAGATTGAGACTAGAGATCTCGTTGCCTTTGGTGCGTGAGATTCAGAAACTTCTACCTGATTCTGCTCTCTGGCTCTCTTCTCTTCCTGTTGTCTCAGAGTACGAATCCTAGGAGATCTCCTCGCCTTCTTAGAATTTTCACCCAAAAGATTCTCCCTTTTTCTTTTCAACGCACCTTCGTCTGTCCTCCGAACTAGGCTAACTTCTCTTGGAGAAATCGCCTATTTTATCAAAGGTCTTCCAGATAATTTTCTTCTTTCTTCTATGGGCATTCTCATACTTTCTTGAGATTTAGAACTTATAGCGGGAGACTTCTTCAGTAAACGCTCCCCCTCAGTTATAGCTTTCTTCGTAGAATCTGCTTCTTCTTTTACCACCATCTTCAAGCCCATTCTCGTTATTGTATCTGAGTTAATAGAACTCTTGATAGATATCATCCTTCTGATTCCTCTGTGAAGAAGGACTCCACATTCCCTAAAAATCCTCATAAGTAGCATGCTGTAAGGATAACTATTAGTATCCTTCATCCCCTTAACCATATAATGAAAAATTAGAAATGGTAAATCTATGGGACGACTATTTAGCAAGTAGAATAGGCATTGCTCATCCAAGGTAGTCACTGAATTCCTTGACCTTGCTCTAGGTAAGATGCAGTTGAACAGAATCGCATGAAGAACCCTAGCCTTCGGGACCAGACTCGAGGTCTTCCTCTCCGATGGGTCATTAACTCCATACAGCTGTTTACTGACATCTTCTTTCTTTATACTAACCTTTGTCATCCATTTGGCTTTGCTTGACAAGGTTTCTCCAACCAATGAACATTCAGTCACCTTCTCTACTATCTCCTTTGTCACAACAATAGATATCTTATCTACTGTGGAGACATGTACTCGGCTTGATCCACCTTCTTACCAAATTCATCTTTCGATAAAAGGTTCGAAGGATGCATCGGAGTCGCCATAGGCTTTACATTATTCATATCAAATTTACACAACAATTCTTTCAGATATTTTTATTAATAGATAAAGATTTTTTCTTCGGTTTTCTTAACTTGCAACCCAAGAAAGAACTTTAACTCACCCATCATACTCATCTCAAACTCGTTTTTTATCAGACTCTCAAAACTCATACATAACTTCTTTGAGGTAGCACCAAATATAATATCATCAACATAAACTTGTACTAAAATAAACTCATTCTCAAAATCCTTTTTAAAAAGCGTCTTATTAACTTGACCTCTACTAAACCCACTCTCTAAGAGAAAAGTACTTAGGCGATCATACCAGGCTTTAGGAGCTTGCTTCAGGCCGTATACAGCTTTATGAAGTCTATAGACATGATCTGGATTCCTAACATCCTCAAAGCCAGGAGGTTGCTTAACATACACCTCTTCGTCTATAAAACCATTCACAAAAGCACTCTTCACATCCATCTGAAAAAGTTTTATATCATGACAAACAGCATATGCCAGCAATATCCTAATAGCATCAAGTCTTGCTACTGGAGCATATGTCTCATTGTAGTCTATTCCTTCTGTAGGAAAATCCCGGTGTGAGCATCACATGCCCACGGTGCGGAAAACAATTTTTTTATTATTCCGGGACCTTCCCAAAAGCCAGGATCCATGTGTCTATACAACAAACTCAAACCATAACGGTCAAAGGAGACCGTCTCTAACGGTATCTACGAAGAGATTGGAGAACCTAACCGGGACAAACCCTTTGACCCGGGAATAGCTAGAACAAATTAAAGAGTGCTAGCTCTTACCTTTATCCTTAGAGAGCTTGAATCAACGATGAAGAGAAAATGAAACCTTGGAGAAGAGCTTGAAGGATGATGATGATGGAAAGCTTGAAAGATGAAAACCCTTTTCTTCTTTCTTGCAAAACCCACGAAGAACACCCTATGAACTTAGGTTTAAAACTTGTTTTTAAACCTCTTTAACATCATCAACGACCATCCTCATCTTTCATCTTCATTATTTTGTCTTTAGTCATTAAATGCATTAATGACTAAGCAAAAGAGAAGCTTCCATTCTCTTTCAACGTGTACACATATATTAATTAATTAATTAATTAATTAATTCTTTAATTAATTAATTAATTATATATATATAAATAAATCTGAAGTGGTCCATCACTTTGGGGTTGGTCCTACCGCCTCTCAGGGTCCCATATGGGAAAACCCACGAAAACATTTTTAGCAATATCGATGTCGCGATCTCATCGGGACATATCTCGATCTCATCGGGATCCATTTAATCCTTTTGCTCTCCATATATTGGAACTCTGTCCAAAACTATTTTACAATTCTCCGAGACACTCTTATCGTGTGACCCATTAGGTTCCGGTTATGTTGGCCACTTAGATTAACACTTAATCCAAGCAAGTCATGGCGGTATCTAGCAACACATCATGACCCCCAATTGACGGAAAGTAATTGGTTTGATGAATGAACATGTATTCATCATGAACCATATCACGAACCTTTCCATGACAATTACTGTGCAATTCGTCCTTTCACCATGCTATACCCCACTTGGTTATGAGTATGGGCAATGTGTCAACTCTTACTAGATCGACTACGTCAAATCTAGTCCAAGTGATTTCAGTTCTCGTCCGGGACTCATTACTTTATATATCAATGAAGACATTCTTCATGACATATATACTCTACCAGAGACTTCCAAGTAATGACCCCGACAAGAGGCCATGGGTATCATCTTACGCTATCACGTAGTGGTGAATCCTCTATTGGCTACTCAATTACCTTGAATACCTCAAGTGCACCCAATCACCACCCTATGAGCGACCTCGTAAGACAACAAGGAATGGAGTCAAAGCACAGAATCAGTATCCAAGATATCCTTGAACACCTCAAGTCTAAGGATACTTGCACCATTGTTATGATGAGATTATCACTGACATTAGAATAGGACATCCATGTGATGATCTCATAGCAGGTCATCCAATGTACTTACTACCTTTAGTAAGCATCCACATCTCAACCCTAAATATCTCATATTTACAGTTTCTGAGATCCACTGCTTGACCAAATCAAGGAGCTTGAGATGTGCTAGTCTTTCTGGATTACAAATGTCTAGTCTCAGTAATCCTATGACTAGGGATAATTTAGATACTGACATAATTGCACATGATAGGAATCTCAGTAGTATGATCACATCACAATTTCCTTCATGCTATGTCATATATCATGGACTTCATTAATTTGCTTATTGATCAATATCAATTCATAAATAATGAACATCAAATTAATGAAATATGCATTTCTTTATTTATTCAAAAAGACTGTACATAACTTTGTACAAAATGCGCTAAAGGCGATTGCCTTCAGGGCACTACTCTAACACCTTCTTGCTGATTATAGCCTTGTGCTACTAATCTAGCTTTATTCCAACTCACTCTACCTGATTCGTCTAACTTATTCTTAAAATCTCATCTGGTTCCTATAATGGATTTCTTCGAGGGTTTTGGAACTAAGGACCAAACATTATTCTAGTGGTGATTCAGCTCCTCTTGCATGGCTAAAACCCAAGCTTCGTCCTGAAGAGCTTCCTCAATCTTCTTAGGTTCTATTTTAGAGATGAAAGCCACATTAGCTTCTCTTCTGAATTTGGACCTTGTCCTAACTCCTTCTGTGGTCTCCCCGATAATTAGCTCTTCTGGATGAGAACTCCTATATTTTCAATCTCTTTTTAATCCAATAGTTTTTGGAATATCCTCAGCCTTGTCTACTTGAGTTCCTGATGATGGAGTTTCTGTTGTATCATCTAAGTTCTTTGAAGGACCTTCACTCTCCATGTCATCTTCCTTATGGGGTTGGGAACGATCATCAAACTTGACATGGATGGTTTCCTCAACTGTCTTTGAGATAAGGTTATATACCTGAAATGCCTTAGATGATGATGAGTAGCCCAGAAAAAATCCTAAATAGGTATTTGAATCGAGCTTATCCAACAACTCCTTTGTATTGAGAATAGAGCACTTGCAACCAAATAGATGCAAGTAAGATATGTTCGGTCTCCTTCCATTCCATAACTCATAAAGAGTCTTCTTCAACAGAGGTCGTAACAGTATTATATTCTGAATATAGCACGTTGTATTCACAGCTTCTGCCCAGAAGTACTTAGGAAGATTCATCTCACACAGCATAGTCCTTGCCATCTCTTTAATCGTCCTGTTATTCCTTTCAATAACTCTATTCTTGTAGCACCCCACTCCCGACGAGACCCGAACCCGATATCCATGGTGATATCCGAGCCCGTGACCCGCGAGGGTGGCGTACTAGAAAATTCATTACCTTATTAAAAAAAATCGTATGACATTTTCTTTTCTTTCAAAACATTAGAGTCATAAAACAATCATTGACTTGGCCTGATTATAACAAAACATTTTCAAATATAAAACCATTTCAGTGATAAAACAATTTCAATCATTATAAGCACTCATTAGTGCTCAGTCACTCTATACAATTACATATAAACAATTGGGCCTACTAAATACCAAAACAATACACTAATGCAGATACGGATGACACTGATCCCGACCCGAATACTCTGTCTTGCTAGCAGTAGACGTACTCCCGTGTGTCCAACGGGGTGCTCTCCATTTTCTGAAAAATAGATGCAATGTTGGGTGAGTTTGCGAACTCAGTGAGAAACCATCATCGATGGTTCACCCAACTCATGCATTTCCACAAAATCACACAATATTGTACATATATCATAAACAAGAAATCACAGGCAGTCAATTTCACATTTTATAAGGCAATAAGCCTTTCACACAATTCACATAAAGCATTCATTTATGCAGTATGCATGTGACTCTTTTATTTTCTTTCGTTGTTGTGACCGTGCTTTGAGCTCATATATCGTTGAGCCATTGGCTCGAAACATTGGGCTTGAAGCCCGAAGCGTTAGGCATAGCCACGATCATCGAGCCGAGGCTCGAATATATTAGACACGAGGCCACGTGCGTTGAGTTTAAAGCTCTGAAATCGGTGGCTACACGGTCACAACCGCCATTATCGATCATTTACTATGCATGAATGCACATGTCATTTTCAATTTCCAATTATCGCATTTCTATTTCCAATTCCAATTACTATTTAGATCATTTTCCAATGTCCTCGGACTTTTAGTCAGATTTCATTCCATGCATTTACCTTTCATTTCACTAACACATTTACAATCCAATTTACTCATGCATTCTCACGCACTTATTCTCATTTGCACTTCAATATCACAATCCAATATTTGAACACCCGTGGTCCAAATCAATCAAATCAATCAATCACATATATCCATCCTTGCTTCCTCATGGCAATCAATGCATATAATTAATAAACACATAAGGTTGAGAAACCAACTAGGTTACTCACCTATTACTTCCGAGCTAATGCCGGAAGACTCGCCACGCGTCGGTGGAACGACGCGCTCAATTGAGCCTCTATAAGAAGCAGAGAATAAAACAATCACTAATGATCCAATCCGAATCAGTTAATGATGCACATGTAGGTGTATAATGCATGTTCATGAATTCCTGGCCCTATTCCATTTTTTTACCATAAAAATCCGTCTAAAAGTTAGAAAGCTAATGGCGCTGACGGAGCGCAATTTGGATCTCTATAGGCCCCCAATTAAATAAAACAGTGATTAAACAAACCTTTACCTGGACCCACGTCAATTTTCCGTCCAAAAATTTCCAATCTATCAGAAAATGAAATTAAATATTCCATGAATCCGATGCCACAAGAATCAGGTCAATCGGACGTCGGACGGAAAAGTTATTCACGGAAGAAATTCAAAATCCAAATAAAACAATTAAGATATATATCCTTATTTCCTTCTCTTTTTCCTATTGTCAAACCGAAAGTCAAACACCTATAACTCCTTACACAATTCAGAACATTACAAACCATATCTCGTTGGAAAGATCATGAAAACTCTACAAGTCTCAAGAAGACCATAAAATCAATTTCACCACTAGGGTGTCAAAAATCCCTTCAAAGCTACTACCTACTCAAATCCCCTTAAAACAGAACAGTACATTGCAAATTCCATAACTCTCTGATTCTTCAGCCAAAAATTACCACATAAATATGCTCATTAAGTTCACAATGTTATCTACAACTTTCATTAATAACCTAAAATTAAATTCCATTGCTAACCAAGTCAATTAATTCACTCAATGTTGCTGTCCCTGAAATCATTCAATTTAAGCAGTAAACTTATAACAAGCATAACTCCCAGTACACAAATCAGAAAAATCAGAACTTTATATCCCTGAAAAGATAAATCCTCAAACTTCAATTCTTCCTGAAATAACCAAACTCCAATTCAGCCTCTAACAGTTTCAAATCTGTTATGCAAGTTTCTGACCTAATCAGCACTTAACATCACAATGTAGTTTCAGATTTTGAAATTCCATATCTCCCACATCTGATTGCCAAAAAGTATAAGCCATATATCATTTTCAAGATCAATGTGTCATATAGAACTCTTCAGTACCTTTCAAACTCCAATTCAATTCACAAAAATTACTAAAATTGCTTCCAAGCCAAATGCTCACAAATCAGACACAACAGCTAGATTTCATCACAATGCTCAAAACCAGTCAATAGAAAACAGTTCATATCTCTCAATATACAATTCGAAAAATTGCAAAATCAGTGGCATTGGAAAGCTAATAATACAGGCTTCAACTTTCATGAAGACCATTTTCACTAATTCCTTCTACATAAATCTAGAAAAATCACCAAAGTTTCAGATCATTCAACCCGGGTACTGTTTACACAGCCCCTATCCATGATTTTCCAAGCCAAAATTCAACCTCTTAGAGTTACAATTAGATAACACCTATTTCACACAAATTTGAAGCCAACAACCCAAAATTTCAGTGGGTACAAACATTGCCTCAATTGCATAACCACACAATGAGTTATGCTCAAATCAGTATGGTAGGTCAAACTCACAATTTCAGTTTTACTTCCCAACTTCACTTCCTATCATGCCAATTCAATTCCTACTACCATAAGCATCTCAATTGAACACAAATTCAGCCCCTATATCATTCATACATTTACTAGGAAATACCATCTCAAGTTGGCAGCACTTACCTCTTAAATTCCATGCAAGATTAGTCATCAAGATTCAATCAAAATCAAGCTCAAAACAATCTAAACCATGTTTATTCACTAACCCTCATTCATGTCTTACACAAGCATAACTTTATCCAACAATTCAAACTATAATTATGCATCATACATCATCTTTAATGAACAATCACTTCCAATCCATGCAAATCACTATGAATTCATCAACTACATAATCAAAGCATAACTCAAACTTAACTTAATCACTTACCAATTCAAGCTTCCACTCTTTCCCACTCTCCAATCACTTCACTTTCTTGCTTCACTTCTAAAGCCCATATATGGCTATCACCTTGGATAGAGACTTAAGCTCATATGCAAGTAAAGAGGACTCTTAAAGTTGGAGGAAATAAGAACACTTTGAGGAGAGAATCAAAATTCAATGGAGAGGAAATCCAAGAGCAAGTTTAGGATGAAGGAAGCTTTTAAGCCTTCAAAGTCATTTTTCTTAACTTGAAATGGAAGAGTCGTGGAAAATGGGTGAAGCATTTAATGAATGAAAGATGAGTCACCTAATAAGAGAAAAGACAAAAACAAGAAAAGGACAAAACATGTAATAGGATTTCTTAAGAAACCACAATGAAAATTGACCCAATCAATTCAATGGCCCTCATTTCAATTCCAAAATAATATACCCAATATTGTAGTGCCATTGGATAGAAATTTTCGCTCTAGAAAATCAACCGATTAAGCCACTTGGCGATTTTTCGATCAGAAAATTTTAGAATTTCCCGAATCATTTTTTAAATTACCTAAATTGCCCAAAATTATAAAACATATGATAGTCCACTCCCATAATTGTTCAAACACGAAAACCACATTTTCACAACAAAAACACATTTAGGCCATTTACTGGCGATTTCAGCGGTCAAAGGGAATTTTCTAGGAAAATCGAACAATTTCTAAAATTCCTTAAAATAGAAAACAATTTATGGCGACTCGAATCATTTTTTTCAAACCCATTAACCACGTAAATCACAATAAGATTGCCTTAAGCACAAAAACTCGGAATATCATGTATGCATGTACAGTAGTTTCATGTGCACAAATGTGACTGTGTATCAGTCCTATTATGCATGAACAGTACTAATTAATCCCTCTCAATCCCTTCCTATGACAAATTTCCTATTTTACCCTTCCAGTAGAGGGTGGGATATTACAATTCTGTTGTAGGGTCCTAGGAGAAGAGAAATTGTGAAAAATTCCATTCTCCTCATAGAATAATCTAAACTTCTCATTCTCAAACTCTCCACCATGATCACTCCTGATACTGGTTATAGATAATTCTTTTTCAATTTGCAACTTTCTGGAAAGGGTCCTAAAACACTTAAAAAGACTCATCTTTGTGTGACAAAAATAGTATCCAACAAAACCTAGTAAAGTCATCAATAATAACAAGTCCATATTTCTTTCCGCCAAGACTTATTGTCCTAGTTGGACCAAATAAATCCATATGTAACAACTCTAAAGGTCTAGAAGATGTTACCAAATTTTTAGAAGAAAACGATGTTTTAACTTATTTTCCTTTCAAACAACTTTCACAGAAAAAATACTTTGTCAAAACTCATTTTTGGTAAACCTCTTGTCAAATCATATTTTGCCAACTTTGAAATGTGTTTAAAAGAGACATGACCTAGCTTTTTATGCCAGATTAGTCTTTCTTCTTCAGAAGATAAAAAACATGAAACATTTTGATCTTGAAACTCTTCTAAATCAATTTTATAAAGATTATTTCTTCTCTTGGCAGAAAAGAATATAGACTCATCTTTGTTTCTGACTTTACAAAGATTTTGATTGAACGTGACTAAGAAACCAGAATCACACAATTGACTGACGCTAATCAAATTGTGTTTCAGACCATCAACAAGCAGTACATTATCTATGCATGCAAAGGAATTTTTACTTATTTTACCGATTCCAATTATCTTGCCTATTTGGTTGTCTCGAAAGTCACCGATCCTCCTTCTTATCTTGAAGATCTAGGAACATAGACCTTCTTCCCATCATATGTCATGAGCAACCATCGCCTAAATACCAAGCGGTGCTTATGCATCTTCCAAGGAAGGATATCTACAGGAGAAAATATTTTACTTTTTGGTACCCATATTTTCTTGGGTCCTTTTTGGTTAGTAATATGCACATAATGAGTCTTTTGATGCCTTTTACTAGATTGTTGATGAATACGTGTTTGATAATACCTTTTATTTTGAGAAAAAGGCTTTTTATCATAATGAGACTTATTACTCGTAAACCCTAATCTGGTTTTATCACTCGGATGTCTACATTTTCCTAGCATCTCATTCATTTTCTTTGTACTCTCAGTTAAGGTAGCTAAATCAGATGAGAGACTCTTAATTCTAAGCTTCAACTGATTGATCTCATCATATTTATCTACAACTTTCTTTTTCTCGTCTATTTGTTTTTTTAAGCAGATATTTTCTCTCTATTTCTTCTGTATGTTTAAGGTTTTCTATATACTTCTTCTTTAACAGTTTGTACTGTTTCAGAATAGCATGAGAATCCTCTAATAGTTCTGAATAAGCATCATGTAAGTTATCATATTCAGAAGTTACCTCCTCATCACTTTCTTCCTTGGCTACTAGGAAAATATTCGCATGTTCAGATGTCTCGAAACTTGTATCTGACTCTGATGAATCTAGATCTTCCCAAGTTGTCATCATGCTTTTCTTGCCTTCTCTACTCTTCATTGGTTTCTTCTTTAGAGTAGGACATTCGAACTTGTAATGTCCAGGTTGATTACACTCGTAGCATATGATAGATTTCTTTTCTACTTTACCATCATCTTTGCAATTCTTCTTGAAGAGCTGACTTCCTTTGGACTTCTTCTTCCACATCCGTCTTATCTTCTGGGAAATGAAAGATAATTCGTCATCTTCATCACTTGACTCTTGTTCTGATTCACTTGAGTCATCATTCTTTGATTCTTCAATCTTTAATGCTTTCGATGACTTTCTCGTTCTTTGAGTCTTGTGATTCTTCTGTCCGACCTTCAATGCTATTGACATGTCCCATTTGGGCTTGTCTTCAGCATCGAGCTCTACTTCATGAATCTTCAGTGATCCAAGCAACTCGTCAAGCTTTAGCACACTCAAATCCTTAGCTTCCTGCACCGCGGTAAGTTTTGGTCTCCACCTCTTCGGAAGACTTCTTAAAATCTTTCGTATGTGATCTTGGTTATTTTACATTCTTCCAAGGGCTTTCAATCCATTGACGATTGTTTGAAATCTTCTAAACATTTGATCAATAGATTCTTCTTCTTTCATCTTGAAAAGCTCGTACTGGTGCACAAGAATGCTTATCTTGGATTCTTTGACTTGGTTTATGCCTTCATGAGCGATAGACAATGTGTCCCATATCTCCTTCGCAGTGTCGCATCTGTGGACTTTGCCATACTCACTCCTGCTTAGGGCACACGTCAAAAAAAATTTCGCCTTCGAGTTCAACTGAATTCTCGCCTTTTGGTCAGCCGTCCATCTGGTCCGTGGAATAAAATTTCCATCTTCATCTACTGGTGTATATGGTCCATTCTCTATCACATCCCAAAGGTCGACATGAGTAGATTCTATGAACAGTCGCATTCTATCTTTCCAGTAATGATAGTCTTCTCCGTTGAATGCTGGAGGTCTAGTGACTGAGGCACCCTCTGCAATGTATATATGTGATTCTGCCATTATCTTTGATCTACACTTTACTACAATGATCCTTGGATACCAGGCTCTGATACCAATTGAAGTGAATCACACGTTATTACAATGCTTATAATATGATATATGAATACACGAGAAGGGGGGTTGAATTGTGTATTCTCCTTTTTTTTAAAAAAATCTTTCAAAAAAGAACGTTTTGCTAAAAACAAGTTCTCTTCACAGAAACTTCGGTAAATTCGAATTAATCAAAACTTTGAAAAACTTGTTTTGAAATCTAAATAATAACAAAACTTTGAACTTAAAGAAATATAAAGTAGAGAGAAGTCGACACAACAATTTTATACTGGTTCACCCCAAACCGTGAGCTACGTCCAGTCCTCAGAAGTCTTTCTGAGATTTCACTTTCTCTTCAACGTTTACAATTATTCTTTCTGAGCCTCTTTAGGTCTCTACACTCAGTATTCTTTTACACTTAGCCTATGCAGGCTATCTGTACTACTTTCTTACAAAAGTTTTTGAACTCTGTTACAGTAACACTAGCTCTTAGCTAATTCGCACAATAATCTCACAAAAAAGCCTTTTCATTCGCGTACACGTAAGTCAACTAACTTTACAATCTTTGAATTTGACTCATATTTATAGCCTTCGTCTGCAACTGCTTCTTGATTCTTGCTTCTTGAATCTTGAAAGAAACGGTTAATCAGTTGAGTTCTGTAACTAACTCGAACTGACTCTTGCGTCTACTTTTCTTTCTTTGTCTGCTTTTGAATTCTGCGTCTGCTTTTGATTTCTGCGTCTGCTTTTTACTTCTCCGTCTGTTTTTTATTTCAGCATTTGCTTTTTTACTTCTATTTCTGTTTTTCACTTCTCTGTCTGCTTTTCAACTTCTTTGTTATTCATCCTGTGTCTACTTTTTCTTTTCTCTGTCTGTCTGTTTTTCATTATGTGTCTGCTTTTTCTTCTTCTTTATTATTCATCAAAATCATATATATGTAAAGTTATTTTGACTCAACATAAGTTACATATATAGTTAAGCATAAGTTTAAATCCGAACACAGCTCAAAATTCGAAATTTAAAAAATATGTAATTTGAGCTAGTTTTAAATTTTGATCAATTCGGTCGAGCCTGTTGACTTCAGACCAGCAAGACTTCTTACCCAAGCCTAATTGGTAATATAACCTTCCTCTCCTGTTTCGGCATTTCTACGTTTTCTTCTTGAAATGAATAAAAATTTCATTGAAAAAGCATATACATGAAAGGAGTACGTCAATGACAATGATCATTCTAGAGACGATGCTCCCCAATGCAACAGAGCCATCATTATGCAACGCAAAGCGGCCCATAAGCAACCCCCGACCTAAGGGGACCAGAAAACACCTTTCAGGTTCGTTCACCCCTAAGATGGCACTTACTGCCTTACATAACAAGCCCGGAAATAAGTGGCAATTAACAATAACACCACAAATGGACACGTGTTGGAAAGCCTATCATTGAAAGCGCTTCTACTTTATTTGTTTCTTCATACGTGAGTTTCTTTTTAATTCTTCTTTCTGTTTTCACTTTTTAAGTTTCTAATTTCTAAGTTTTAATTGTTTTAATTTTTCTTAATATGAATTATTAGTTAAAGATATATACTAGTTAATTATTTAATATTTGGTCGGGTCGGCTATATTTGGGCCCGAGCCCAATCACGAAGGCCGATCGGTCAGTCCCATACTCATCGTTTAACCCGGGCTTGATTCACACATTCATGGCCCATTAGCAGAAGGAAATTCCCATGCAAACACGTATTTGTCTAAACCTAGCTGCAAAATCGTATATAAAGTATAATTCTCCCATAATTCAGGTATGCGATAATAACCTAGTTTTTTCTCTGCATTCTACGATCTCACCTTGACCAGAAACTTACTTGAGCGTCGGAGGGGCTAATCGGGACCTCACCCCCGACTTGCCTTCCTTTGTTTTGCAGGTGTTTTCTACGTGAAGTTCATCACAGAAAGTTACCAATCAATGGATCCAAACGGCAGCGTTCCGTTCGGCCAGAATCTGGCTGAATCAAGTGGCGCCCACCGTGGGGACCGACTTCCGGGCACCACGTCCAGAACCACGCAGATCAGTCAGGCGACGGCAACTAATCCTGATGTAGCCGCAGTCGCAGCTCTAGCGTTGCAACGCCTGGTTTCGCAGCTACTCGCAACACGGCCGCCTGCACCACACGTCTCACGCACTGAATCCTCACATCCGAATGATCAGCAGCGGCCTCAAACCTTGGAGCAAGAGGAACAGAGTGCAGCTTCGGAGGATAATGCTGCGTTCAATCGCATCAAACCCCAAAGACCGATCGAAGCGGATCCTCCTCCGATCAGGCACACTACCTTGACTCAGCGATCGAGGAAGCCGCTGACCTGTTGATCCGCCAAATCTTGCAATCTCAACCACCGCAACAACCACCGCAGCAGCCTCCGTCAGCACGGCCAGCCGCCCGACAAATCAGCGTGATAAACGATCATCGCCCATCTGAAGCCCTAGAAAAAATCGCGGATGATTGGATTCACGCAGCTATGAGTTACCGACAGGATCGCCCAATGGCGCAGTACAATTCTCCTTTCACTTCGGAAATACTGGATAGTCTCCCGGCACCCGGCATAAAAATACCAACCCCCGAGAAGTACAATGGGAAGACCGACCCCCTGGACTATCTGCAGCACTTTCAGTCCATGATGAGCCTACATTGCGTCCCGGACGCTATCCAATGCAAGGCTTTCTGCACGGCCTTTCAGGAGGGAGCTCGGCGATGGTTCAACAACTTACCCCCGAGCTGTATCGCATGCTTCGAAGACTTCAGGCTGCTCTTCCTGAACCAGTTCGCCACTAGTAAACGGCCGCAAAAGACCGCTCTGGAAGTGATGCAACTTACCTAAGGAAGGAAGCGAGCTATGGAATTTATTACTTGGTTCAATAACGAGGCAATCGAGGTGCCCGACCACCTTTCGTCCATCTGGCCGCACTCATGAATAATACGAGGATGAGGAGTTCAAGAAGTCGTTAGCCCTCGATCAGCCTCGCTTGCTCAGAAATAAGAAACCGGGCGGATAGGTATATTCACTTGAAGAAGTGCTGAAAACACGAGACGCGTCGGACGAAAGATCGCTCATAAGCGATAGGCGGGCAACCCGCATAAGCGGTAAAAGAGCGGTCGAATCGAGAAGGCCTACCGATCGGCTGGGGATATCGCCAAAGTTCACCCCGCTAAGCAGGTCATATCTTTGAAATCATGGCGGCCGTTAGAACGGACGGAAAACTATCCGAGAGAGCGAAAAAATGAAGACCCTTACAAGGATAGGAACCCCAACTTGTATTGCCGCTTCTACGAGAGGTTGGTCACGATCTGAAAAATTGCTGGCGGTTGAAAAAGAGATCGAGCTCCTCATTCAAAAGGGAGGTTAGGCGATTCGTGAAACACGAGCGAAACACCGATCGCAGGATGGCGGTCGAGACAACGGCGGTCACCCGAGTGAGTAACGCGGGAATGATGGGGGTGGCGAGTACTAATCTGAGATGGCCGACGAGAAAGCAGAGGCGGTCAAGGAAAAAGCGATGGAAATGCGAACAGAAGATGACCGAAGCCGTGGGGTCATTAACACGATATTCGGTGGAAATGCAGCGGGGGGATCCACCGTTAAAGGCAGGAAAAGATACGCCAAACAAGTCGGCGAAGACATGCCCATCAAAAAACTGAAGGAGAACGAAGGAATGATCTCTTTTGTTGAGTCGGACCTAAATGGAGTAAATTGCCCTCACGACGATGCCCTCGTCGTAAATCTCAATATGGACGGTTACGAGGTGAAGCGGGTGATGATTGACACGGGTAGCTCGGTCGACCTGGCCAGACTATGAAGCCTTGGCGGATGAAGGTACCAAGAACGACTACTACCTTCGACGGCCCCATCAAAGGAATAGCAAGGCGTCAAGCATACCCGTTCGCCCGGGTCTATCTGAAAGTGAAGTTTGGGTAGAAGCCATGCCAGATAGAAAGGGACGTGGAGTTCACGGTCGTAAAGTTCGAGGGGCGTACAATGCAATAATTAGGCGAGCTACTCAAAATGCTCTCGGTCGGTCATCTCCACATACTACGAGTTATGAAGTTCTGACGCCCATGGAATTGGTGTCGTGGGGTCGCCAGAAATCGCCAGAGAATGTTACTGGCGAAACCAAAACCCTAGAAGGGCGGTAGTCTTGACGAGCTCTCTTGGCGTAAGAGCCGAGCGAAGAGGCGGACGGGATGAATCCAGTGGAAGAAATGCAGCGGGTTGTCTTGGATGAAGTGACCCTCAATTCACAAATCTAGGTTAGAGCTACTGAGAAGAACCTAGCTAAAGAAATCACCGGCGCTTGGTGGAAAACAAATCGGTTTTCGCTGGGTACCGCAAAGCGACATGCCCGCATTTCTCGATCGATTGCATGTCACTCCCTCGGCATTCGGCATGGCGCAAGCCGATCGACGAAGAAGCGATAGCGCGAGAAAGAGCGCCAAGGGTGATCGAGAAAGAAATCGGAAGTTGCTTGAGCGGGGTTCATACGAGAGGTCAAAAACCCGAGTGGCTCGCTAACGTGGTCTTAGTGAAAAGAAAACGGAAATGGAGGATGTGCATAGATTTCACCGACCGAACAAAGCGTGTCAAAGGATGACTTCCCATTGCCTAAGATCGACCAATTAGTAGACTCCACCTCGGGGCATGGTGCTCGGCTTCTGGGCGCCTTCTCGGGCTATCATCGATCCGGATGAGTCTAGAAGGCGAAGAAAAGACCGCCTTCATAACAGACCAAGGCACACATCGCTATCGGGTAATGCCCCCGGCTTAAAGAAGCGAGGCGACCTACCAACTGACTCATCATGGAGGTCTTTAAAAAGCAGATCGGTCGGTCGGTTGAAGCATCGTAGATGATATGGTGGTCAAAAGTAAGGCGGTTGCGGGCATGTGGAAGATCTCAAGGAAGTCTTCCAGGATCTGAATAAATTTCAGATGAAGCTAAACTGAAAAATGTGTGTTGGGGTGGCATCCGGAAAATTCCTGGGGTTTATGATCACTCAGTGGGGAATCGAGGCTAATCCAGAAAAGATTGAGGCCATCATACGGATGCCTTCGCCACAATGTTTGAAGGATGTTGAGATATTGACCGGTCGGATAGTCTCATTGGCGGTGTTCATTTCAGTTGGGGATAAGTGCCTCCCATTTTCAAAATCTTGAGGAAAGCGAATGTGACTCAATTAGATGGCGAGACAGTGTGAACAAGCTTTCCAAAGACTTGAAGCAAGACTTGTCTAGCCGCCTATCCTACAAAGCCCGGTGAGCGGAGAGAACACGGTGTTATACTTGGCGATTCTTGAGGGTCGATCGGTAGCGGTACTAATTGGTCGGAGGAATGAACAACACCTATCTACTATGTTAGCAAAGTGTTAACGGACGGAAACACGATACGCCTATAGAAGCTGGCTCTCTCCTTGATAACAAACAACTCGGAAGCTAAGGCCTTACTTCCAAAGTCACACCATCGAGGTATGGACCGACCAGCCCCTCAGGCAGTGCTTTTAAAAGCCCGAAACCTCAGGTCGGCTAATTAAGTGGGCGAGAGGCTGGGTGAATTTGACATACAATACAAGCCCGCATAACTATTAAAGCACGATCTTGGCGGACTTCATCGCGGAGATGAGCCAACCAAGCTCGAAGGACGAGCAATTCCCCGTCTGGAGCCTGTTTGTCGATGGGTCGTGCAATGCCGAGGGATGCGGAGCAGGAGTCGTACTGATCAGCCCGCATATGGAAGAAAAGGTAGAATCGCCCTCGACTAGAATTCAAAGCCCAATAACGAGGCGAGAATATGTGGCCTTGATAGCGGCCTCCGGCTCGCCAAGGAGATGGAAGTGAAGCACCTAAAGGTATCTGATGATAGCCGGTGGTAGTCGGCCAAGTTTGCAAGGCAAGACGAGGCCAAGGGGAACAACATGATCAAATACCTGGAGTTAGTCAAGTAGGAGCTGAGCAATTTCGGACAATATTCAATCAACAGAATAGAACGAGCTCAGAATGCCAAGGTGGATGCGCTCTCCAAAATGGCTTCTGACCGTGATGCCATAAACAATATTCTGGTCGAACGACTAGATCGGCCTAGCATTCAGAAGGCCGAGGAAGTTCTTAATGTAAATACCGATCGACCGGACGGATGTAACCGATCATGCGGTACCTTTTGGAAGGAAGACAACGGAAGGCGATCAATGACCAAGAAGTTAAGGATAAAGGCGGTAGAATACACGGTTGTCAATGGCGCCTATATAAGTGGTCTTCTGTTGGCCGCTCCTTCGATGCTTGAATGAAGAAGAAGCCGAAGCGTGCAATGGTGAAGTCCACGAAGGATGTCGAGAAATCACGTGGGAGGCGAGAATCTTTGGCTCACGGTTGATCGACAAGGCTACTCTTGGCCGACAATGAGAAGAGGCATCAAGAGAAGGTCGACCGATCTGAAGCTGCCGGAGAAACAACAACTGTCTCACCACCGGCCGAGAGGATGAAAATTGTAAGTCACCCTATCCCTTTCGCCTAATGGGGAATGGATATCTGGGGCCTTTCCTCTCGGTCCGGACAAAAGAAATTTTGATAGTGGCGATAGAATATTTCACTAAGTGGGTGGAAGCGAATCGTCGCCACAATCACCGAGGGAAGGTTGAAAGCTTTGTAAAGAAAAATATACTTTGTCGCCGGGATGCCCATGATATTGGTTCTGAGATAATGGTCGGCGGTTTGACAACGACAAGTTCGAGACTTCGTGACCGGCGAAGATCAAGCTACTGGCGAGTTGATAGCCCATCCATAAACAACGATCTTCGAAAACACCAATAAAAGATAATGAGCATACGAAGAAGCGCTGGATGGTAGAAAGACACAGGTGGAAGTAGGCGAAGTTTTGTGGGCATATAAATTACACGAGCGGAGCCCTTGTGGGAAACTCCATTCGGGATGACCTTCAAGCGAAGCACCGGTTCGAAAGAGAAGCGGCATTACCAATCGAGGGTGTCGGGCTACGAAGAAGAGCGGAATGATGAAGCCCGCAGAGCAGAGCTCGTTCTTCTTAGCGAGGACAGAGAAAGGGCAGCCGCTCGCTCAAAAGCCATCAAGCAAAAGGCGACTAAGTTCTATAACAGAAGGGTCAGGCCGAGCGATGTAAAGGTAGGTGGGTACGTCCTACGAAAAGCCGAGGCGGCTGGAAAGCATCCAGGAAAGTCGGGCATGGTTCTTACATCCTTAGCGATGAGAAAGGGAAGATTCTACCGAGGCCTTGGAACTCACAGAATCTGAAGGCTTTCTACCAATAGATAAGTTTTATCTTAGTTAATCTTTCCTTATTATCATTTTTGTATACTGGGTACCTTTTTCCTGTCCCTGCCAGACAGGTTTTTTAATGGCCCACTCCCTCGTTATCATTAATAAAGGGGTTACAAATTTCTTGGCAATTAAGAGTTAGATTGCACGAGGCCAAAAGTAGAAAGTCCAATCAATCATTGCCCGACATTCTCCATAGATCGACTACGGTCGATCGGGTCGCTGAGACAAGATCCTCGGGACCCTCGCCATTGCTCGGTATGCCATCGCCCGGCATTCTCCATAGATCGACTACGATCGGTCGGGTCGCCAGGACAAGATCCCTGGGTCCCTCGCCATCGCCATTGCTCGACATTCTGCATAGACCGACTACGGTCGGTCAGGTCGCCAGGACAAGATCCCTGAGTCCCTCGCCATCGCCATTGCTCGGCATTCTGCATAGACCGACTACGGTCGGTCGGGTCGCCAGGACAAGATCCCTGGGTCCCTCGCCATCGCCATTGCTCGGCATTCTACATAGACCGACTACGGTCGGTCGGGTCACCAGGACGAGATCCCTGGGTCCCTCGCCATCGCCATTGCTCGACATTCTACGCCGACGACTACGGTCGGTCGGTCGCCGGGGCGAGATCCAGGGTCCTCGCCATCGCCATTGCTCGGTATCTCCATAGATCATTGCATTCGACCCGATTCGGCCGATCGACTACGAGCAACTTCAAAACTCAAACATATATCTAAGGTAAAGAGCATAAATACGGGAAAAGACAACAAATGAAGCAAACGTAAAGTCCATTGATTTTAATTAGCCCTAGTCACAAGCCCGACCGGTGAGCACTACAATCGGGGAGAAGGGGACTATGAGCGGCGAAGGAGAAGAAGGAGAACACCGGGAAACCTCGGGAGCAGGCGGAAAAGACGAGGTAGAAAGCAGGAACGAGGAACACAAGGAGAAACATCTTCATAAAGCCCTTCCTCCACGGAGATCGTCCACAACGGGGTAGCGGGACGGGGAAGCGATAGAAGGAACATCATGAGGAGCTCTTCCTCTTGGATGAGATCTAGCCTCCCATCCAAACATCGTTGGTTCCCCTCCACTTTCTTTGTGATCCCCTCAAAGAAAGCCCGAAGCTTCAGGAATAAGCGGTGCGGCATAGTCTTCAAAAGAGGGCATGCCACCCCTCAGAGTATAGAGCTCGTGGCCCTCTTCAAAATCGAAGGGCCACCGGCAAAGCGAGCTCTAAACTCTCTTCGTACAAGAACCGCCTCTTCCATCGCTTAATGGCCTCGATCCGCTGCTCCCGCACGGAGCACCGCACCTCTCGCAAGGTTCTCTCCGCTCTGTCTCTCTCCGTCACAGCGGAATGGCAGTCCTGGCGGCACCTTCTGTTGATCTCCCTCTCCGCCCTCACCGTTTTCCTCCACTCCTCGTTCTCTTTCTCCCTCTTCCCCTCTACCTCGGCCAGTCGAGCCGTCAAAGCTCCCACCTCCCTCTCCTGGGCCGACTTCTCCTCCTCAAGAGATGCGTTTTTAGCCTGAAGGAGGTCCCTCCCCTCCTTCACCTCTGCTAGCTCGCCCTTCAAACCCTTCATCTGATCATGGAGATCCTGAACCTCCTGGTCCAGAGTCTCCAAGCGCTGCAGCACGGCAAAAGACATTGTCGCAGCCCGCATACCAATATGCACGAGCTGGGAACCCAACTCCAGGTTCCCCTTCTTCTCCATAAACCCCTAAATCGGGGAGTAACCCTCTCAGCAAGGTAGCGGGACACCTCGAGGTCCCCGAGCGTTACGTCCTTGCCCAACTTAATGGCAGGCTCTCACTGCCCAAGGCTCACGGCCTGTGCCTTCTCTTTCCCTTTTACATTTACTCACCCGGCTTCAGCTGGCTGGCGGGGTGGAAGGTCGACAATCGAACCAACCTCTTCCTTTTAAGAGGAGGGCCCGTCCTCCTCCTCCTCTACCTTGGAACAATTGTTAATGGCTCAAGCGCCACAGGGAAGATCTTGGCGGGGAGCACCCATTGGCAGCATGAAAGAAGACCAACCCCATGGACAAAACGAGGCCCTCACTGGTCTCCGCCTCACTCCCCTTCTTCCCAGAGGCCTGCTTCCTCGATGTGGAAGTTTGGGTAGGCATCCTCACCATGGCTGCACAATGTTAAATTGAGCTAGAAAACAAAATTGATATAAGTTCAAAATTAATACAATCACGAGGAGTCAGCCGGACGGGCGGTTTCCTCCTCAACCCATTAATCGTGGAGGGGATCGACGAGGAGCGAATCGCCGAGGCCCCCCAGGATACCCCCGAATGAGCTTGGCAAAATCATATCTGTCGAGCTCCTTGATCTGACGGACCACCTCCCTCCTCCTCTGCCGAGGGACAAGGTCGACGAATCGTTCCTTCGCTCGGCCAAAGGATACCTCCACGATTGGCACTCGGAGGAAGATCCGGGGACTTCACGAAAAAATACTTCGTCCGCGGGAAGAAATTTTGAGGTGTCTGGCCGGCGATACCGAGCATCCGATATTGAAGAAAGGGGATTCCAGCCCTAAGCTCGGTTGTGGCTCATCTCGTGAAATGGCGAACGCCGCAGTAGGGCGGTGGCGGATGGCGAGCGATGTAGCGGCCAACCCATTTATGAACCTCCAACTGATTGGAGGAATCGACTCGCAATAACCCGAACAGGCGCACACCTCGTCCTGATCGGGCGTCACGGGAGCCTCAGAGCCCATCGAGAAAAAGCTCCGGAGGCGGCGAAGTATCCACTAAAGTTGTTGTGGATCCGCTTTCGTGCTTCAAGGCCAATCGGGCCCCCCAAGTCGTTGGGATATTATACTTGATGCACAATCTGTTCAACTCCCCAACAGTCATCGACGATGCAGTCTTAGGCGGCAACTCCACAACTAAGTCGTCCTTCCTCTCTCTCATCGACACTTCCTCCATACCTCCGACCATGCTCCTAAAACTACCCGTGGACATGATTATCAAGAAAAAAGCACTAAAAGAATGGAGAGGGAGTGAAGAACAAAAGAACGTACCTATTTAGAAAGAAGAAGGAGGTAAATCGGACGGCGAAATAAAATAAGTTTCGGAGAACCGCGAATGATTTGAGAGCAAGTGAAAGCAAAATGCGAATTACAGTACGAAAGCAAAAGGTAAAAACCGTCACAGCTCGTCATCTATGAGTATTTATAGGGGAAGGCGGTAGGAACCCTGAAAGTGACCAAATCGGACTTCACGGCGTGGCGAAAATCCGGCGATCTCGGACACGCGACGAGATTTGAGGAGAATCGAGGATATTCAAGATCGAAGCGACACGACCGGATCGAAAGGGCGTCGGACGGCTAGGTAGCGTTACAAAGGCGATCGCTTCAGATTACGAAGGTCGTCGGACGACGCGCCGTCTACAATAAATGCCTCACACGCTCACCAATGATAACCAACCGATCTGTCTCCGCACAAGCTATCACGCAATGAGTGCCAAAGACCGATCAGTTGGGGCCATCAGTCGACCTATTCGAGCGAACAATTATACCCGGATGTGTCGGTATCAAAGCAATTACACCCAACCGGTCAACATCCGAGTAGTCATGCGCAGCAATTGGCATCCGATCTGTTGAATCATCCGACCATTTGGCGCCTGAGCTGTCCCATGAATGAGCTCTGAGGCCAATGACCGACCGATCGACCACGTGACGAGCTATCACGCTTACGAGCTATGAAGCCACAAGTGAGCAACGTCCCAACATACTCCCTCGACCCTTCTCTTCGCTCAGACTCAAGGAGTAGGGGGACTTATGGTCGGGTCGGCTATATTTGGGCCCTAGCCCAATCACGGCGATCGATCGGTCACCCCATACTCATCGTTTAACCGAGCTTGATTCACACATTCATGGCCCATTAGCGAAGAAAATTCCCGTGCAAACACGTATTTTCCTAAACCTAGCTGCAAAATCGTATATAAGGTATAATTCTCCCATAATTCAGGTATGCGATAATAACCTAGTTTTTTCTCTGCATTCTACGATCTCACCTTGACGAAACTTACTTGGCGTCGGAGGGCTAATCGGGACCTCACCCCGACGTGCCTTCCTTTGTTTTGCAGGTGTTTTCTCGTGAAGTTCATCACGAAAGTTGCCAATCAATGGATCCAAGCAATGCGTTAAGTTCGCCGAATCCTATTTGAACCAATATTAATTACAAATCATTGTAATGGTTAATAATTTTAATTACTCAAAATTTTATAAATTTATTTTTATGATAATTTAACATTTAAAATAAAAATATTGATAAGTAAAAATATTTTCAAAAAATGCTTATTTAGTAAATATATTGTAATTTTAAAATTTCTTAGAATACGTTAATTTCAATTTTAACAATTCTTATTTATGAAATAAAACTATTAAATTATCAAATGTTTCATTCTAAATAATGAAATTCTTCTTAATAATTAATAAATGTTAATGAATAAATATTAGTTTAAAATTTTCTACATATTTATTTGTAAAGCAATATAATTGAATTTATTATTGTTTATTGATAAATATTGATAATAGATTAAAAATTATTATTTAATTAATTGATAAATTCAATTTATCTCTAATTTTTACGTAATATTTAATTACGATAAGGGTTTAGTTACATTGATGCTAACAACTAAACAAGTTTTTAAAATTAAAATGGATTGAATTAATTAATAAGAGAAATAATACAACATAACCAAAACATTAGGGGATATAACTTTTACTCTCCTTACACTGAGAAGTAAGGAAAAAGCTACAGAGAAATGAAAGAGAGAAGATCAAACCCATATATTTTCAGATGTTAAAAGATGATAATAGTAGTAGCTATACATTGTTGATGAAGATGCTTGACAACCAATAGCTCGCCGATGTTCCAAATAATAGTTGAGCCTTGGTTTGCAAATCTCCTGAGATTACGTTCTTGCCATAGCAACGAAACAAGTTTTTTTTTGAATAAAAAAGCATTACCTTTGACACTTTCCTTGCCTTTTCCTTTCCTGATTCTTAAATGTTGCTATTGTTTTAGCCTAAGCTTTGTCTTTGTTGGCTTTTTCGCTCTTTATTCCTTCAGTCACTCTCTCTTCTTTCTCTTAGTATTTGGTTTCTTGCATCCTGCTTAATTATAGGGCATTTTTAATCCTTCTCGTAATTGGACTTCCCCACATGTCCAATTATTAACATTTTGAGAATGGGTTTTTAAAAGCTCTTTATATTATCCCTTATGTTTTGCCTTTTTTTATCTTAAGGTTAGCATAATGTCTGGTCTTAGTTAGGAAACCCTAGGTTCTTTAACCTTTCCAACCCTTCCTTCTTGCACTTTCTCTATCCCTCATCTACACATTACCTTTATACCTCCTTTAACCTTTCTTATCTCATAGGTAAAAGGATCCTCTAAGTAAGCTGATGATAGTCTAACTTTATCTCTTGCTCCCTTTTCTGTTAACCCTACCTAAATTCGAAATAAATGGAAGGATAGAGCTACTTTTCTTTACATTATTGCCCTCCTTCCAATTCAAAGGGATGCATTATAGTGTCTTTTGCTTTTGATATCTTAAAAGAAGGAGCTAAGAGTTAGACTTCAA
The DNA here is from genome assembly GCA_029891385.1 of Erythroxylum novogranatense. Lineage (NCBI taxonomy): Eukaryota > Viridiplantae > Streptophyta > Magnoliopsida > Malpighiales > Erythroxylaceae > Erythroxylum > Erythroxylum novogranatense. The sequence continues at coordinate 71,369,207 of CM057225.1, read as the reverse complement.
CTCTAGTTAGATTCTTTCTTAGAAAGCACCCCTCATTCCATGTAATCTATAGCTAGGCTATTAAGCACTAGAATGGTAAATGATTAAAAAAAATGTTAATTTTAAAAGATAATCTTAACTTGTTTATATTCTCAACAAATATAGGTACTAAAGAGATTCTATTTGTAATATCAAGGCCAATAGGGGAAATTGAGCAATCAAAATATGCCTAGCAAAGGCCTACGACTCATTACATTGGACTTTCATCATAAACACACTCAAACCAACTAGTGATCCCCTGAGGTTTATAAAGTAGATTGAGGAATGTGTTACTGCCTACACAATTGCAATTTTGGTGAATGGTGAGCTCACCGAGTTAATAAAAGCTAAATGAGGGATCAGGCAAAGGGATCCTATATTTCGTTACCTATTTGTACTAGGCATGAATGTGTTATCATTCATTATAGAGAAAAATAGTAGAAATTTTCCCAAATTTTTTACCATCACCAAAGATGCAAAGGTATTAAACTAACACATCTTGCTTTTGCAGATGATATTCTTTTATTTTACAAAGCAAACAAACAATATATACACATCCTCCTACAAGAAATGTAATAATTAAAGGAAGTCTCTAGACTAAGAAGGAACCTACATAAGATTTGTTTCTACTTATTAGTGGGTGCTAGAAGACAAGTAGCTACAAAAGCTATTAAAATGGGCATAAAGCAAGGTTCCCTATCATCAAAATACCTAGGAGTTCCAATTTCACAAAAGATGATCAATGTTGTAGATCGTAAACACTATTGGATAACTTCCACAAAAGGATTAATCACTGGTGTAACAAGTTCCTCAATTAGGAGGGAAGATTACAACTTATTCAAACAATATTGAACTACTAGATCAGTCATATAGCACTTCTAAGGAGCATTCTAAAGGAAATTTATAAGAAGTTGAGGGATTTTATATGGAAGGGACCAAGCTCTAGTAACAGGAAAGTTAAAGCCAACTAGAATTTGATATGTTAGCCTTTGTTTCAAGGAGGTTTGCGAATATATCTAGCTAGACTAATTAACAAGATCACCCTAGCTAAAATGTTATGGTGGCTTTGCTATCAAAAAGAAGAACTCTGGGTAAAGTGGGTGCATAATTTCCACACAAAGATAACAACATTTGGAGCTTAGAAATTAAGCAGAACATGTCGTAAAACCTAGACATATTATGAACAAGGATGTGGATGCAAGACCTGATCATTAATGGAGTTGGGAATGGGAATTTTACGTTCTTTTGGTCTAACAACTGACACCTAAAAGGATCACTGCATAAGGTAGAAGAAATACAATACCTCAATCTAATGGTTCAACCAAATATCAAAGTATGCAAATTCATCAAAAACAACATATGGGAGTGGCTTTTTGCAAAAGTAGAAGAGTGGAAGTCATGATGAGCAATATACCAACTTTTCATGAAGAAAAGAGCGATGTAAGACTATAGATTGTAGATAGTTATAAGAATTTTAGTTCAAAAGCTTATAGAAACTAGTTACAAGAAGATCATACCAAAAGGGTGAATTGGAAAAAACTAATCTAGGATTTTGACATTCTCTTTGCTCATGCTTTAATTCTTTGGCCAAGAATCTCTAGAAAACTTACAACAAAAGACAAAATGAAGTTCCATATGGATTCCTATATATATGAACTCTGTAATTCTCAACTAGAATTTATAGACCACTTATTGCTAAATTATAGATACACATAGAAAATATAGAGCAGAATACAATCAGTACTTGATGTTAGCTTATCAGTATAGAGATAGGAAGACCTGATAGAAAGGGTAGCAACTCAAAGAATGGCAAAAGGAGCATACTACAAAGCATTAAAGATCAATATAGTTACAGTGGAGTACTACATATGGAAGGAAAGAAACAGAGGAGTATTAAGAAAGGAAACTAGAGAAACATAACAACTATACGAAAAGATTGTTTTACATTACAGGTTTACATTGGTAGCTAGAGGTGTTGTAGTGAATCTCTCCCCTAATATGAGAAGATGGTAACTTGACTAAAAAGAATTTTTCATATTGTAACAAGGATGGCAGTTGACTAGAAATCATAATTTTAGCTTGCAACAAGGATTGAGTTTCTCCAATATTTATTTTAGCACTTTTGTAACCTTTTATGGTTGTAATTTACCCAAAGTCAATATAATTCCATTATCTTTTAAGAAAAATATATAAACCAAGTTTAAACTCTCTTGATAATAATGATTTTGATGATAATGATGATGGTTTATCATATAAAGAATTTATTAATGCCTAAAAGTGTTGAGTTGAGAAAGTTATAAAGAGGTATAAAACTATTAGGTATATGTATGAATGAGAAAGAGAAATTAAAACATAATTTGCATGACATGATAGAATATAAGATTATAGTTGTTACTAATAATAATGAACACGATTTATTGTGTAAGAATGAGACATTAAAAAAGGAGAAAAATATTCTTAAAGAGTCATTGTATAATTTAACTTCAGGGAGTGATAAATGAATAGCTAGTTTAGAGCCTAAAAGAGATTTAATGATAGGAATGGCCATGGGTACACTAATAGAAGTGTATCTTCTAATTCCAAGACCAATTTTGTGAAGAGAAAGCATATATATATATATAATGATATATAATGATAAACCATTGCCCAAGTCATCATATGAGCATATAATAATCATCTTTTAAGTCTAAACCTAAAAATAACTATGTGTATTTATATATAGTTCACATTCTAAACCTAAAGGGCTTAGCATTTCAGAAAAGATAGGGATAATTTTCATGAAATGTCATGGAATATTTTTCTAATTTTTATGAAGCTCTTTATTGCAAAAAAAAAAGCATAACATAAGTTAACAATTATCATAGGTAACAATATTTTAGCAATTGAAACATGTTAACAACTCATTGGCCATATTTACACCAAAAGAGCATGTTATATGCTAAACCTCTTGTTAGGTCTTATTATAATTAAAAAAACTTCTTCATGTCCATTATATATCCAAATTAAATCTAAAAATTACCAGCATATCTAAAGAAAAAATGCATATATGTCACATTCTTATAGACCACATATATAATTAATATATTTTCAAATTATTTTATATAAGATGAAAATTTTATGGTCATCATCACACCCAGTCTGAAATCTCTCACTGAAGCGGGGTCTGGGGAGGTCTAATAGTACGTAGCCTTACTCCTATATAGTAGAGAGGTTGTTTTCGGTAGATCCACATGTAGGTGTGACATGCTAAATAATGATGCAAGACACAGAAGAAATAAGTAAATAAGTAAAAACTAGCACGCCGAATAATTAAGCACATATAATTCCAATAAAAGACGAAGACATACCTGATATGTAGCCCGATCTGTCAGTACCTCACATCTTGAAAAAGATTGCTCATTTCATTGCTAGATGCACTAGGGCTCTTCACTGAGCGGCCCTGAGGATATGACTATCCTACTATTTAGGCATCCATTGCAAGAATCTTTCCCCAGCATTCGGTTGAACTTCCTATGTGATACGTGTGTCGTTTAGCCTTATCCTATCACGTCAGGCTTTCCTACTTCTAGCAATTGCCTCAATGAGGGCCAACTCTGACATATCTTTCTTGATCACTTCTCTCCAGGTCTTGTAAGGCCTTCCCCTTCTCCTATTGTAGCCACTCAAGTCTATTATCTCACCGCGTCGTATCGAAACATCAAAGAGCATCCTACGTACATGTCTAAACCACCTAAGCCTTGTCTCTCTTAACTTGTCTGCAATACTTACCACTTGTAGTCTCTCTCTCACTACCCAATTTTGTACCCTATCTCTTATGGTAATGCCAGACATCCACCTAAGCATACACATTTCTACTATCACCAACTGTCTCGTGTGTCTACGTTTAATCGACCAACATTCTGCCCATATAGTAAGGTGGGCCGAATCGCCATTTTATAGAACCTCCCTTTGAGTTTTATAGGGACCTTTTATCACATAAAATACCTAATGCAAGCCACCATTTGATCCACCGAGATCTAATATGATGTAATATACTATCGATATTTCCATCTCTCTTAATGATGGATCTGAGGTATTTGAAATCTGATTTCTGTAGTATAACGTTTGTGTCAATTGCTACCTTCGCCTGTTATACCATCTGTCTACCTAAGAAATTACATTCTAAATACTCCATTTTGGACCTGCTCATTTTAAAACCTTTCGACTCCAGTGCTTCTCTCCAACGTTCTAACTTGACATTGACTCCCTTCTTGGTCTCATCCATCAGGACAATATCTTCAGCAAATAACATACATGAAGGTACCTCCCTTTGAATACATTTGGTAAGTTCATCTAACACTAAAGTGAACAAAAGAGGACTTAGAGCTGAGCCTTGGTGTAGGTCAACACCAATAGAGAATACTTCCATATCTCTTCCTACCGTCCTGATGCTAGTTAGTGCTCCTTCATACATATCCCTAATCACTCTAATATACGTCGTAGGAATGCCCTTTGCCTCCAAACACGACCATATGAGTTCTCTAGGAACCCTATCATACGCCTTCTCCAAATCTACAAAAACTATATGTAAATCTCGTTGTTATTCCCTGTAGCATTCCATTAATCGCCGAAGCAGATGAATTGCCTCTGTCGTAGACCTACCAAACATAAACCCGAATTGGTTGTTCGATATCAAAGCGACTCTCCGGATTCTCTTTTCAATTACCTTCTCCCACATCTTTATGGTATGACTCAGTAGTTTGATGCCTTGATAGTTTTGGCATTGTTGTATGTCTCTTTTGGCCTTGTACAAGGGGATTAACCAACTCAATCTCCACTCATCCGACATCTTGACTGACTCGAGGATCACATTAAAGAGCTGAGCTAACCACTCAATACCTACAGCACCTACTTGCTTCCATACCTCTATAGGAATGTCATTCGCTCCTGCTACCCTTCCGCTCCTTATCCCCATCAAAACTTTTGTAATTTCTCCCCTCGTGATTTTCCCCCATGAGTACCCATTAAGACATAGTCCCAACTTGGGGGGTTCCCCTAATGCTAAGTTGACCAAATTATCTTCGTTATATAGGCCATGAAAGTATTTGAAATAATACTTATAAAACAAACCAAAAAATATATAGGTTAAAGATTTAATAATTAACCCCTAGGGACCCAAGTGGTACCTATAATATATTAATTTTTTCTCCTTATAGCACAATATTAAGTAACATCAAATGAATACAAACAATTGGTACAACCTCTATTAATATCAAATTAGGATCAATAATATTATCTCCAAAAAATAGACTTTAAAAGAAATTTCATGATAAGTGATTAATTAATCATTTATTTATTCTCTAATGCTTAGTAATTAATGTTTATTGAGTGTCTAAGATAAGTATTTTGGTTCATATTTTGGTTTAGGTACAAGTTGGAAGAAAAATAACCAAAATAAGCTAGATTTGCATCTTTGTACGATTTTACCGATGTTTGGTCTTATTTATCTTCGTAGATCAAAAGGAGATGAGTTAGGGTGAAATGAGGACAAAGAATGGAAGAAGTCATTTTGGAGCCACACACATATATGAAGAAGTATACGCTTATGTATGATTAAATTCATTAAATTGTTAATTAATGTATATAAAACATATAATTTACTTATTATTTTTTGTATATAAAAGGTATTAAATATAAGATTTAATAAATAATTAAATAATTAAATCATCATCGTCATACCCCAAAATCCTGCAGTGAAGTGGGATATGGGGGTTTGATAGTACGTAGCCTTACTTCTACATAGTGAAGAGGATGTTTCCGATAGATCCACATGCAGATATGACAGGATAATAGTGATGCAGGTTAAAAGAGTAAAATAAGTAAAAATTGGCAGTATATATATATATAACTGATCATGACCATAATCTGCTATTACTTTACACCCCTGCAAAGACCAGTTTTTCTCATTGCTAGTTGCGCTATGAGTCTTCATTGAGTGGCCCTGAGAATATGATAATCCTACGGTTTTATACGTCCGGGAATCTTTCTCCCTACACCTGAAAAAAACCCATAAAGGCATAAAGGAAATTGGGTTGGACTTCTTATGCAGTAAGGATAAGGTGTGAGGGCTTTAAGATGTGTCGGTTACCCTTATCCTATCACGCTAGTCTTTCTTAATTCTAGCCACTACCTCAGTGAGGGCAAACTCTGACATATCTTTCTTGATCACCTCCCTTCAATTCTTATAAGGCCTCCCTTTTCTTCTCTTGTAGCCTATAAGGTTTATTTTCTCACAGGATCGTACCGGAGCATCAAAGGGCATCCTACTCATATGCCCAAACCACCTAAGCTTTTTCTCTCTCAACTTGTCAACGATACTAGCCACCCAAAGACTGTCTATCACTACTTTATTCCGTACCCTATCTCTTTTGGTAATGTCACACATCCACATAAGCATACACATTTCTTCTACCAACAACTATTGTGTATGTCTACGTTTAGTAAGCTAGCACTCTACACCATATAACATGGTTGGCCGAATCACCATTCTATAGAACTTCCCTTTGAGATTTAAAGGGACCTTTTTATCATATAAAAAACCTTATGCACTCCTCCATTTGACCCACCCAGATCTAATACGATGTATTATATCATTATTGATACGACCATCTCTCTGAATAATGGATCTGAGGTATTTAAAACTCGATTTATGTGGTATGATGTCAGTACCAATTGCTACTGTCGCCTCTTATACCATCTGACTACCCGAAAAATTGCATTCTAAATATTCAGTCTTGGACCTGCTCATTTTAAAACCTTTCGATTCTAACGCTTCTCTCCAACATTTTAATTTAGCATTGACCCCCTCCTTGGTCTCATCTACCAGGACAATATTGTCTGCAAATAACATGCACCAAGGTACCTCTCCTTGAATATGTTTGATAAGTTCATCTAACACTAATGTGAACAAAAAAGGGCTTAAAATTGAGCCTTGCTGTAGTCCAACACCAATTGAAAATGCTTCCATGTTGCCTCCTATCATCCTTACGCTAGTCAATGCTCCTTCATACATATTCCTAATCACTTTGATATAATTCCTAGGAATGCCCTTTGCCTCCAAACACCTCCATATGAATTCTCTAGGAAACCTGTCATACGCCTTCTCCACATCCATAAAAACTATATGCAAATCCCGTTTTTGTTCCCTGTAGCATTCTATCAGTCTCCGAAGTAGATGTATTGCTTCTATCGTAGACCTGCCAGGCATAAATTCGAATTGGTTGTCTGATATCAAAATAACTCTCTGGATTCTCTTTTCAATTACCTTCTCCCACAGCTTTATGGTATGATTTAATAATTTGATGCCTCGATAGTTGTGACATTGTTGGATGTCTCCTTTGGCCTTGTATAAGGGGAATTACCTACTTAATCTCCATTCATTTGGCATCTTGGCTGACTCGAGGATCACATTAAAGAGCTGAACTAACCATTCAATACCTACAACTTCTAGTTGCTTCCATACCTCTATAGGCATCTCATCTGGCCCTATGGCTCGTTTGCTTCCCATCCCCCTTAAAATCTTTGTAATTTCTCCCCTTAAGATCCTCCCCTATGAGTACCCGTTTAGAAATTGTCCCGATACGGGGGGTTCCCCTAACTCTATATTGACCAATATGTCTCCGTTATAACGGCCATAAAAGTATCTATGCCACCTCAGTTTGATGGCTTGGGCCTTTGTGAGTACCTGTTCTGCTTCGTCCCGAATACAACAGACTAAGGAGGCGTTTGGTTTGAGAGTTTGAGAATGAAGGAATGGAATAATTGTAAAAAAAAGTGTTTGCTTTGAGGTTTTCAATTCCAAGGGAATAGATTTATTCCATTAATTTTGGAAATCTACTAAACCCTACAAATGGGGTGGGTATCAAGTTTTCATTCCAATCTAGTGGTTACTATTTATACCCCTCCCTCACATAAGCAATTTTTTTATTTTTAATTATATTACTCATCACTCATCATCATCATCATCATCATCATCATCATCATCATCATCATCATCATCATCATCATCATCATCATCATCATCATCATCATCATCATCATTATTATTATTATTATTATTATTATTATTATTATTATTATTATTATTATTATTATTATTATTATTATTATTAATTATTAATTATTATTATTATTATTATTATTATTATTATTATTTATAAATTTTAAACTTCTTAATAATAATAATAATAATATTATTATTATTATTAGTTATTATTCTTATTATTATTATTTATTATTATAAATTTTAAACTTATTATTATTATTATTATCTGAAATTAATTATTTTATTATTATTATTATTAATGTTATTATATGAAATTAATTATATTATTATTATTATTATTATTTATTATAAATTTTAAACTTAATAATAATAATATTATTATTATTATTAATTATTGTTCTTCTTATTATTATTTATTATTATAAATTTTAAACTTCTTAACAATAATAATAATAATAATAATAATATTATTATTATTATTAATTATTGTTCTTATTATTATTATTTATTATTATAACTTTTAAACTTATTATCATCATCATCATCATCATCATCATCATCATCATCATGATGATGATGATGATGATGATGATGATGATGATGATGATGATGATTATTATTATACTAAATTAATTATCTTATTATTATTATTTTATTTTATTTTTATTATTAATGTTATTATATGAAATTAATTATCTTATTATTATTATTAATTTTATTATACGAATTTAATTATCTTATTTTTTTTGGTAATAATAATAATAAATATGATATTAAAAATGATATTATATTATCTTTCATTCCCATTAATGCAACAAACCAAACAACATTATTGGTATTAATACAGAAACCCAAGTTACAAACCAAACATCATTTTTTATTTTTCATACCCATTCTCATTCCCTTATACTATTATACCCATATCCATACCCAACCCCGTGCTCAAACCAAACGCCCCCTAAGTTGAAATCCTCCGTCTCACGTGCCCTATCTAATGCTAACTTGAAAATTCTTTGTGCTCCTTTGATCGTATAAAAATCCTTGTACATATTCTCGTAAGCTTCTCCTTTAGCCACTGATATAGTCTTCTTTGCCTTCTGTTTTGCTAGTTTATACCTTACTCTATTAGTTACCTGCTCCACCTCTATTGCACTTGTCAACAAATCTTTAAAAGCTCTCTTCTTCACCTTTACTGTCCCCTCGACCTCGTCTGACCACCACTAGGATTCCAATCGCCCCCTATTTTTTAGATACCTCTAGGAGTTTTGTGGCAGTCTCTCTCACTATGGGGGCTACTCTCTACTACATCCAGTTCGCATTCCCACTCACAGCTCATATTGCATTATACCTAACCTAAGTCCTAAAATGTTCCACCATGTCCCCTTTTAGTCTCCATTTAACATCCCATCACCGATGGGAAGGGTAAATTGGTAATTTGGAATGAGTTATGTAACACCCCACACCCGCAGGATCCGAACCTGACATCCACAGTGATATTCGGGTCCGTGCCCCGCGAGAATGGCGTGCTAACCACTCGTTCAGAAAATCGGTACATTACTTTCTATAACAATTGCGCGGAATTTTATACTCAATTTTGGGTACTCATTCAACCACGTCCAATAGGATACACTCATTTTCAAAAGCCAATTAGGTCAATTTTACAAATACAAAATAAACACTTTAGTACAAAAGTAAAGGCGTGCAATGCGGATACCGAATCGATCCCGACTTGACCTTCACTTGAATCCCAAGCAACATACTCCCGTTTTGCTAACGGGGTACTCTTCGGTTCCTGAAAAATAATTGCAATGTTGGGTGAGTTTGCGAACTCAGTGAGAAACCATCATCGATGGTTCACTCAAATCATGCATTACGCAAATTGCGTACAGCACGACACAGTAATATCAATTTACAGTATTATATAACGATTGTACGATGATACATAATAGTTTGCAACGATATCTGATATCGGCGGCAATAATCTGATGGCGTATAACAGTTTACATAACGAGGTACGATGAGTCTATATCAATATCTGATGTCGATAACAATATTTGATAGCATAGAGCGCTTTCTGATATCACATCACAATTCTGAGAAATTATGGCATCACACGATTCGATGTCGTCGCCACAATTTGGCGATTCGATCGAGCATGTATATGATGCATATGAGACTCTTTCCGATTATTTAGTGTTGTGCCCAAGTGCTCAGTCAGTGTTCAGTGGGGGACGCGCGTCAGGGATTTCTCCCCTCGGGCTAAGCCCGGACAGTACAGTGTTCGAGCTCTAGGCTCTTTTCAGTGAAATTAGCAACTTGGGTCACAGTCCTTTATCTGATCATGCATTTATGCATGCAATGCGATGTTCGAGAATTCAGATATTGATAGCTCAAGATATGGCTATAAAAGCCCAGTAGTGTATCTCTCAGTAACTTACAAGAATTAGATTCATATTGATGATTGATAATTTACGATGTATGGCTATAAAGCTCAATGTAACAAGATGTCGATAATTGATAATCCAATCCAATACAGTAAACACATACAATTCAACCTTACCCCTTTTCAGTAGTCATGCAGTCATACAGTGCAATTCACATTGTTCAGTTTTATATAGTAAGAACATGCAACTCAGTCATTTACATTTCAGTAATAATACAGTGCAATCCAATCACATATAATTCAGTAATCATGTACTTCACGTTATCAAGTAATTTACAGTGAACATTTAGACACTCAAGAATTTGAGAAACCAACTAGGTTACTCACCTGTTACTTCTGAGCTATTGCCTGGAAGTCCCAGCAATGTCCGTGGAACGATGATCCAACAGTGCCTCTATAATAAGATGCAGATCGGTCCATTACTAATCGCTCAATTACAATTAAGCGGTGCGATAATGCATATGTCTCATTAAAATGATGTACAATGCGTGTTCACGATTTAGGCTCTAAATCCCAATTTTGGTATCTCATAGGCTAAATTCTAACTCGTCATTCAATCGGATCAATCTGATTTGATTCAATCCTAAATTCAGTCAATTTTCCTCAATTTGTATTCCTATAGCAATTCCTATTCATTGAGTCATAACATCCATTGAAATTCTCAATTAAAACTTGATAGTCTCAATTTGACACTTAGGTCACACATGAAACATAATTGATCCAATTCTCTATCATTCAATTCCAATTAAATCAATTCGAGCTCCTATAATTATTCTCAATGGTAGACCTCATCCCTAGTTCATAACAAACTGAATCACCTCAATCGAGGTCTACACCAAAAGTTATGTCCAATAAACCAAACTATGTACCAATGAAACAGTCCATTCGTCGCGACCTTGCGGCCTACGCTGCGACGCACGCAGACGTTCGCCGCGACGTACGCTCCACTCGGCTCACCGCGACGCAAGCCAAAGGCTCGTCGCGACGCGTTAACTTTTACCTTTCGTCGCGGCGAATAAATAAATAATTTTATTCGTTATGACGATGCGTACTGGTTAAATCTTCTCGCGCGACCTTAGTCATTTCTCTCTAAAACTCCCATTAAAACACTTCAACTACTCAAATCAACCCTAATAAATGTCATAAATGCAGTAGAAACCATCAATAACAACATTAAAACCATTAAAACTTACCAATCGACGATCAATCCACAAAATCCCTCAAAAATCACCGTAAACCCTAAAACCTTCAAACCTCCACGATCAACACTCTCAAGCTCCTCAATCCTTCATTAAACACAAATAAGCGATTAACCTTACACAAGGAAGAGATCCAGTAAGGAAACAATCGCAAACTCATACCAAGGGGAGAGATCGAGACTCACCGTGGAGGGAGAGAAGAAGAAACTCGTATGCCTTAGCCAATTTCTCCCAAATTTCATTCAACCCTAATATTTATAGAACTAAGTCTCCATATCAGTCCATTTCAGTCTCTAAATTTCAATAGTTCAACGATTATATTCTCAAAATCACAAATCAGTTCTTCCCATGCCATTTGTCGATCGGTTTGGAAAGGAATCGAATCTATCAGTCTCTAAGTCATTTTCCCGATCCGAACCCATAACTCTAAAAATTCCAGTAAAATTCCTATAAAACCGCTAAATCATATCACACATGATTCTATACTCCAATTTCCATTTTCAACTTCCATAATTCAATTTTCTCAGTACTATGCAGTCAGTCGGTCTGTCACTCAAATATTTCCGGTCCGGGCATTTTCTCCCGAACTTCCAGAAAACCTCCTATAAACTACTATCAGTTACCAATCACTCATAAACAATTCTAAATCAGTAATTTGAACTCAATTACTCTACTTTCTCATTTAACTCTCGATCCAGTCAGTCCAGTCAGTTCCAGTTTGCAATTCAATACCGGAAAATCATGAATGCATGTACCTATGAATAAATGCGTATGCAGTAACCTGTTCCTCTATACTTAGAGGCCAGTAGCATGCTCAGTCAGTGAATGCAATGCAACCTATCAGTCTGTCCCAATTTACCAGAATACCCTTGCTAACAGTAACGAGATGTTACAATTCTCCCCTCCTAATAAAAATTTCGTCCTCGAAATTTCATACACAGTAGATCAGGAAGATAGGGGTATTGATCCAATCCTTTCTATTTTGATTCTCACTCATTTCCTTATATGCCCAGATTCTGTCGAGTAACAGAAATCGATACAATTAATTACTCTTTTTCCATTCTCAATTTTCTCCACTGCCTTAACTGTTTCCTTATAATAACTCGCAATTCTTTACATTCGGTACCAATAACACATTTATCAGATCTTAATAATGTTTCTTAATCCAGTCCATAAAACACTTTGCAAATCAAAATCATCTTTTAGGTTTAAACCACCTTACCAGTTTATTTACACTACGATGACATAGAGGCCATTTTAATAACAATTTAGTTTCACCCATTTACCTTTATCTCCATTTATGCATTCGCCAAGGCTATACACTTGAAACATTTCATTTATTACTTATCAGATTACATCTCTTTTAGTGTTAGAACACTAATCTCATAAGATTCTCATTATCTCGATAATAATCAGTTTGACTCGTGGTCATTAACTTGGATCACTCAACCCTTATTACAGATTCATTTTACTTATCATCATTAACTCAAATCAATCATGGCCTTCGACTATGTTTAGGCCCCGATCACTCTAATATAGGGGTTGTGACTTCTTTTCGCTATTCGACTCCTTATGCACTATTCGAATGGTATCACCAAATAACGATCGTTAATTACACAATCTATCTTAACTGTACCTCAATCTCATATCTCAACGAACTCCAAGAATGTCAGTTTCACATTGCCTCAGCAGTCATGTCTGTTAGTTATCCTTACGAATAACCATTCGATTTCACACTCTAACTTTCTATTACTCTTCCCGTGCACTCTTACTGGAACACAACACTTCGATGATTCCTAGAGATTTCTCTAACAGTCTCTTTGGCGGGTATAACACATACTTCCCAATACAATCATAAATATCTTTTTTTTTCAAAAGTTAGATCCCTTTTTAATTTCCCCAATTCGGTCTTGCCAGTCCTTTTTGTACACACCGATTGAATTCCAATAACTAATAATAATACGCTCCTTTTACCTCTTTGATAGATCGACAATCACACTTTCGGTATTGCACCAGTCCAATAGCCTTAACGTCCAAATTATGATCTTCTACCCCTTGTATATTCTATTCAATACGAGACATTACATCACTAGCTCAATTTTGAAATCTTCAAACGCATAATCCTTTTCAATTACATCCATTCACCAATATCCCAATCGCTATCAATTCGCATATTCATTCTATATCTGAAATGTTCCTCTCGAATAAGATCTCCAAGCTTTCGAACAATATCCGACACGATAAATTCCAGTCATCAATCATGTCTGATCCATGAGATTATACTTGTCCTATACATAAAATTACTTTACACTATTTCAACAGATCGCATCATAACCTTTACTGGGACACTTCGATCAGTATTGCGAAATCTCCAAATCACTACTCGAATTGAAAATTCCTCTTTTTCTTTCATCAGTCAAATAATTCATACGTTTTTCCTCAATATTTTTTTTCAAAGAGATCAGCCTGAAAATCTTTAACAATTTCTGGACGTATCCAGTGAACAGCTAGTTCTAAAGAACTCCAGCTCTTGAATAAACACATCCCTTGCAATTTCGCCTTATCTCAATACCTCTATCAATCCATAACTATAATTTCACATATACATATCCTACATTCAAGGATATGCCCCGATGTAACACGGGTATCGCAATCCATAATATATCCACCAATACCGATACACTTATCCTTCTTTTATCAGATCAAACTATACACTTTCTGTTATTCCATGCTATCCACAGTTTCCATCTATCACATTCTAACATATCATCCTTTCCTTGCCATTTCTAACCCCTTAATCGATTGGGACATACTCATGTGACTCAACTAGGGATCGATTACTACAAATGCGCTATGCGACTTTAATGCATGCGACTCAGTACAAATTTCAGAACGCCCATGTACCATCGTACTTCTGGGCTCTGATACCACAAATGTAACACCCCACACCCGCAGGATCCGAACCCGACATCCACAGTGATATCCGGGTCCGTGCCTCGCGAGAATGGCATGCTAACCACTCGTTCAGAAAATCGGTACATTACTTTCTATAATAATTGCGCGGAATTTTATACTCAATTTTGGGTACTCATTCAACCACGTCCAATAGGATACACTCATTTTCAAAAGCCACTTAGGTCAATTTTACAAATACAAAATAAACACTTTAGTACAAAAGTAAAAGCGTGCAATAACGAACCGATCGACTTGACCTTCACTTGAATCCATGAACATACTCCGTTTTGCTAACGGGTACTCTTGATTCTGAAAAATAATTGCAATGTTGGGTGAGTTTGCGAACTCAGTGAGAAACCATCATCGATGGTTCACTCAAATCATGCATTACGCAAATTGCGTACATCACGATACAATAATATCAATTTACAGTATTATATAACAGTATACAGTAGTCTATAATAGTTTGCAACGATGATCTGATGTCGATGTAATAATACTGATGGCGTATAACGATTTACATAACGATGTATAGTAGTCTATATCGATTATCGATGATCGATAACAATATTTGATAGCATAGAGCAGTTTACGATATCACATCACAATTCTGATGAAATTATGGCATCACACGCTCATTCGAATCGTCACACAATTTGGCGATTCGATCGAGCATGTATATGATGCATATGAGACTCTTTCCGATTATTTAGTGTTGTGCCCAAGTGCTCGATCGGTGTTGATGGGGACGCTTGCGCGTGAGTTTCTCCCTCGGGCTAAGCCGGACGATGCGATGTTTGAGCTCTAGGCTCTTTTTAGTGAAATTAGCAACTTGGGTCACAGTCCTTTATCTGATCATGCATTTATGCATGCAATGCAGTGTTCAGTAAATTTAGTATTCAGTAGCTCAGTATATGGCTATAAAAGCCCAAGAGTGTATCTCTCGGTAACTTACAAGAATTCAAGATTGATGATTGATAATTTACGGTGTATGGCTATAAAGCCCGATGTAACGATGTCGATAATTGATAATCCAATCAATACAATAAACACATACAATTCAATCGCCCTTTTCAAGAGTCATGCGGTCATCGATTGCAATTCACATTGTTCAGTTCTATACAGTAAGAACATGCAACTCAGTCATTTACATTTCAGTAATAATACAGTGCAATCCAATCACATATAATTCAGTAATCATGTACTTCACGTTATCAAGTAATTTCTGGTGAACATTTAGACACTCGAGAATTTGAGAAACCAACTAGGTTACTCACTTTGTTACTTAGAGCTATTGCACGGAAGTCCCAAAGAATGTCCGTGGAGCGACGATCCAGCGGTGCCTCTATAACAAAGATCTGATCTGGTCCATTAATAATCGCTCAATTACAATTAAGCAGTGCAATAATGCATATGTCTCATTAAAATGATGTACAATGCGTGTTCACGATTTAGGCTCTAAATCCCAATTTTGGTATCTCATAGGCTAAATTCTAACTCGTCATTCAATCGGATCAATCTGATTTGATTCAATCCTAAATTCAGTCAATTTTCCTCAATTTGTATTCCTATAGCAATTCCTATTCATTGAGTCATAACATCCATTGAAATTCTCAATTAAAACTTGATAGTCTCAATTTGACACTTAGGTCACACATGAAACATAATTGATCCAATTCTCTATCATTCAATTCCAATTAAATCAATTCGAGCTCCTATAATTATTCTCAATGGTAGACCTCATCCCTAGTTCATAACAACTGGAATCACCTCGATCGCAGTCTACACCAAAAGTTATGTCCGATAAACCAAACTATGTACCAATGAAACAGTCCATTAAATGCGACCTTGCGGCACTCTGAAGCGACGCACGCAGACGACGCTCCACTCGGCTCGCCATGACGAAGCCAAAGGCTCGTCATGACGTGTAACTTTTTGCTCGTCGCGGCGAATAAATAAATAATTTTATTAAATCATGACGTCTGACCCTAAGTTAAATCTTCTCCGCGACCTTCATCATTTTCTCTCTAAAACTCCCATTAAAACACTTCAACTACTCAAATCAATCCTAATAAATGTCATAAATGCAGTAGAAACCATCAATAACAACATTAAAACCATTAAAACTTACCAATCGACGATCAATCCACAAAATCCCTCAAAAATCACCGTAAACCCTAAAACCTTCAAACCTCCACGATCAACACTCTCAAGCTCCTCAATCCTTCATTAAACACAAATAACCGATTAACCTTACACAAGGAAGAGATCGAAGAAGGAAACAATCGCAAACTCATACCAAGGGGAGAGATCGAGACTCACCGTGGAGGGAGAGAAGAAGAAACTAGTATGCCTTAGCCAATTTCTCCCAAATTTCATTCAACCCTAATATTTATAGAACTAAGTCTCCATATCAGTCTAGATTTCAGTCTCTAAATTTCAATAGTTCAATGATTATATTCTCAAAATCACAAATCAGTTCTTCCCATGCCATTTGTCGATCGGCTTTTGGAACCTAATCGAATCTATCGGTCTAAGTCATTTTCCGATCCGAACCCATAACTCTAAAAATTCAAATAAAATTCCTATAAAATCGCTAAATCATATCACACATGATTCTATACTCCAATTTCCATTTTCAACTTCCATAATTCAATTTTCTCAAGATTATGCGATCGATCGATTACATCACTCAAATATTTCGGTCGGGCATTTTCTCCCTAACTTCGAGAAAACCTCCTATAAACTACTATCGATTACCAATCACTCATAAACAATTCTAAATCAGTAATTTGAACTCAATTACTCTACTTTCTCATTTAACTCTCGATCCGGTCAGTCCGATCGGTTCGGTTTGCAATTCAAATAGGAAAATCATGAATGCATGTACCTATGAATAAATGCGATGCGATAACTTTGTTCCTCTATACTTAGAGGCCAGTAGCATGCTCAGTCAGTGAATGCAATGCAACCTATCAGTCTGTCCCAATTTATGAGAATACCCTTGCTAACAGTAACGAGATGTTACAAGTTACGAGTGTGTAAACGTATCTTGGCATGGTCATGCCTAATATGGCCTCCATATATGCATAAATTGAAATGTCTGCACATGCATTCATGACATTTTCCCGACATATGTGTTTATTGTGAAAAATGTGTTATTTGTGTTTAAAAAATTAATCGGACTAGATTTATGTGTGTTTCCCATTTTTAGGGACTTTTGGGAATTCTTTTGGAATTTTTCGGGTTACTTGTCCGGACCGAAAAATTTTCAACTAGCTGACTGAGTGGGTTTCCTGTATCGAAAATTTCTGCCTATGGCATTGAAAATTTAGATACATGATTTTAGAATTTATTACCTTGAGCCGTTTGAATTTGACGGGAAATTGGAGTAGAATTTGGAACCGAGTTGGAAAGAAACTTGTAGAGTGTTTAAAAAGGGACAAGTGGCAAGTGACAAGTGTCACTTGCCTACTTGTGAATTTAATTTGGTTTGTTTATATATTGGGAGAGTCTTCTACGACACTCCTTTCTTCTAAGGGTTTGGTGTTTTAAAGGAGAGTTTTTCTCCACCTTCGTAGCCTCCTTCATCTCCTCTTCTTCATTGATTTTTCTTCTTCTTGTTAACCTCCACCCACACAAAAGCTCTTATATTCCCCTTCATGTGTTCACAAAAACAAATCCCAACCTAAATCTCTACCCTTTGCAAGTGATGATGATTGTGTATGTGGTGAAGGGAAGAGAATTTGTAGGGTTGGAAGAATTGAAACTCAAATAGAGACACATTTGGGACGTCAATTCACAGACATTGCCGAGACTTCCAGGCTGTAGCTTCGGAAGCAAAGGTGAGTAACCTAGATGGTTTCTCGATTATTGATTGTTTATAATTTTGCACTTATAACACTGTGGAGAATAATGGTGGGACTGTTGCATTTGTTTATGCCAATATTCCAGACCAAAGGTGTCCGATGTATGTGGGAGATTATGACATAGGATTGCTTTATTTGTGATTGTGATTGTGATTGGAATGTGATGTTTGTGAACCAATTGTGTGAATATGTTAATTTGGGATTATAAATCGTGATTGTGATTATACTATGAATCATTGTGAAATGATTGTTTGGTTGTGATAATTTGGATCCGATTGTGATATAATATTGTTTAATTGTGACACATGCATTCCATGCATGAATGCATAATCAGTTAATGAGAGTTGTGACCGGAGCAGCCACCGAGAGCTACAAGCTCAATGTTTATATTGGGCCTCGAGCCCCACAGTGATCCAGAGCCTTTGGCTCAACGATTAATGTGCCCATATTGGGATAGTTCAGAGCCTCAGGCTCACCGATTAATGCGCCCATATTGGGACAATTTAGGCGCTCGATCACAACACCGTAATAAATTGGAAAGGGTCACATGTGCATTACATATGCATTGGATTGCATTTCTTTGAATGAATGAAAGGCTAACTGCTTTGTGATTCTGTGTATTTCTGAATGTGAATTGGGAAACAACTGTCTTGTGTTTGAATGTTTTACAAATTCAATTGGGTATAGATGTTTAAGCAAATGGAATGTGGCACATTGTCTATGTTCAAGTGCAACTGTGCAATGTGCTTAATTATGCAACAATGTGAAAATATGTGATATGTGAATTATTGTGTTGCATGAATTGAGTGAACCATCGATGATGGTTTCTCACTGAGTTTGAAAAACTCACCCAAAATTTGCAATTATTTTTGGGACTCGAGAAAATATCCCGTTAAACCAGGCGTATGACATCTGTTGGTTATTGAAGTAGAGAAGAGATCGGGATCAGTTCGCGTCTGCATTATTGTATTTTTATTTTCTGAATTTTTGTATTACTGATGAAGTCAGTTTGTAAAGTTAACATACTGAAATAAATTGTGTTTATGAAAAGGGCCTCGAGGCCAGTGAATTGTTTATGTAAATTGTTTTCTGCATAAATTATCATGTGTGTGTGTATGTGCTAAAGAAAAAAAAATTATACTGAGTTTTGATTGAGTGATGTAGCAAGCCACCCTCGCGGGGCACGGACTCGGATATCACCATCGATGTCAGGTTCGGGTCTTGTGGGAGTGGGGTGTTACACTCCACCATCTGATTTTGGAACATCACTAGGTAAATCGTTGTGCCCTCCATTCCTTAATTAGTAGATCTAAAACTAATAATTTATGTTGGGTTGATAGGCATATGGTAGAAAGTACTTTGCAATCCTTGCACCATGATCTGACTCTTGTCCTAACAAGGAGATAATCAATTTATGTCTTGGTTGTGCTACTCTGAAACGTCACCAAGTGTGCTTCGTGTTTCTTAAAAAAGGAATTTACTATTACTAACTCATATGCTATAGCCATGTCCAATAAATTAACCCCACTATTATTTCTAGTGTCGTATTTGAAGCCCCTATGAGTTCCTATATATCAATATAAATCTGCCCCTATATGCCTATTAAAATCCCCTCATAGGATGATCTGTTCAGTATAAGAGATTTGTTGAAGCACCCTATCCAACACCTCCCAGAACGTACATTTTTGTTGTCTGTCTGCGCCAGCTTGAGGCATATACGCACATACTACATTGAGAACCACACTGCTTAAGACAATTTTTGCCACCATTATCCTATCATTGACCCTTGTGATCCCCACTACTCTATTCATTAGTCCCTTGTCCACTAATATACCTATCCTATTCTGCTTTTGCGTACTACCCGAGTACCATAGTTTGAACCCCCTATCTCCTTCGCTTTAACTTCTGCCTACTTAGTCTCCTGAATGCATACTATTTGTATCATATACTTGTCTAAAATTTCTATCAATTCCAATGACTTTCTCGTGAGGGTCCCCACTTTCCAAGAGCTTATCCTTATTAAATCATCTCCGTCTTTATTCCTACAATTTGCACATACTGACCCGCTTGCATTGAATCCATTCGCTTGATCTGAAGGCATCCCTTTTAACCTGTGCCTCTAACGTTTCTTATAAGTACCATCTTAAGAAATCCTTAAAAGTTGAAACTAATAAACCCCACCACAGAATTAATATAGTAAGAATGTTATATAAAAATTATAATAATTAATAAAGAAAATACTAATAATAATAATAATGATGTTGATAAATAATAATAATAATAATAATAATAATAATAATAATAATAATAATAATAATAATAATAATAATAATAATAATAATAATAATAAACAAGGTGTGATAATACAGTAAAAGGTTATTTAAAGAATGCAGAATAAAAAAACCGTCAGGTTAGTAACGGGTCTCACAACAAATTTCTTAGCAGACTTATCAGGATGCTCGAGACAGATTTGTTAGCAAACGTGTGTGATGTGCCAAAGGGTTTACGTTTATTGGTTGCATTGCAAGTAACCACCCATCATCATCTCCAACAACACATAATGGAAAGACTTGCACCATTTATTTACAAACTTGATTCTTAAAATGCTAAAATGAGCTCTTAAGCGACAACAAAAAACATCTCTTTACACACACATTTCATGCAAACCCATTCAAACCTTTCTTCTTAAGCAAAATATAAAGCATTTAATCAAATTTCACCTGCACCCCTCCACCGTTGTCTTGAAACACAAAAAAATATTAACGGAGATAATTTAGTGAAATAATAGAAAAACTAAAATGTATAAATTAGGGTTGGAGTCAGTTTAAAGGTCTTAACAACCCAAAGTGGCACCTTATGCTCCATCACCATCGATAGCTATGGAATTTATCTCACACAGAGAGAGAAAGAGAGATAAATTCATATAACACAGCCAAAACTGAAGCCAACCCACACTCCAAAAAAAGGAAAATTGCAAGAACAAGCCCTTACAAATGACATTAAACAGGCAAACAGAAGCTAGTTTAGACAGAAAAGCATTGAACAGACAAACTGATAATATCTTCGTAGCTCTGAACGTCGACTTTCGCAACACGTAAGGTATAAAACTCGAAAAGGTGATCTTTGGATGATCATTAGGACTAGCTCATGAGTGTACTAAATTGCCTAGATAGAGAAACTTACACTATTTTTTTCAACTAACACACTTGCCAGTTATACTCTCTCTCTCTCTATCTTTGTTGTTACACACTCATTTTTATATTGCTCATTGTTGTTATTAGAAAATAATATTGCAAATATTAATCCTATCTTATAATAGCAAATCCACATTCATCATCTTATCTTATGGGTAGTTAAATACATAATAAAAAATAGTGTGTAAATTTATAAGAGAATACTCATTACTCTACATAATGTAAAATTGTAAGTATTTAAATTATTTTTACGATGTGTATAATCATAAAGAAAATTCATTTTTGCAATGCGTGTTATCATAAAGAAAGATGTAAGATAGAGTCTATCTAGAATATAGATATGCTTATAATTGAATATTGAATTTTATAGTTATGTAACGATATTATATACAAAATTGCATTTTGAATGTGAATTTATTATTTTAATTTTGACACATGCCTTCATTTATTTTTTTAGATAAATGGAGGGGAGTTCAAGTACTTCTGATAATTCAACTATTTTAGAAAGATTTGATGATCTAACTTAGGCACATGCTAGATTGGTTCTTAAAATGAAGAACTATGCAATTTGTGTGTATTGTAATAAGCATTTGAAATATGGGAAAATCAATAAATTAAAGAAGCATTTAGTTGGGATCAAAGGCGAACTAGAACCTTTTAAAAAATAATTCATGACGTGAAATGACAAATAAACACTTTACTTGAAAATAACCAACATGAAAAAGATAAAAGATAAAGGCTAAACTATGAAATTGGTAGTAGAAGTTTTTTTTCCCATGGTCAGGATAATATTAGGGATGTTGAAGTTAGTGGTATTCCTATCTAATAAGATGGGAATGTTACATGACAATAGCTAGATAGTAGTATGATTCATGTGTATCATTTAGTGATGCCTAATATTATTATTTGTAACCTATAGTGGATGTTATTGCCTTTTATGGTGTAAGATATAAGGCTCCTTTAATTGATGACTATAGAGGGAAACTTTTGAGCAGCTCTATTTATGAACTAAAGAATTATTTGGATGAAAAAAAATGAGTTAGGTAATTTATGGATTTTCAATCATGAGTGATGGTTGGACAAATAGAAGACATTAACCCATTATCAATTTTTGATTTTATTATGCTAAAGGGGTAATATTTTTGAAGTCTATTAGTGCATATAGCCTTGCTATAAATTTTGATAATCCATTTTAGATAGTTGATGAAGTTGTGAATAAAGTTAGGCCAAAAAAATTATTCAATCAATTACTGGTAATGATTCTGCATATAAAGCAACTAAGAAAAGATTGCAAAGCAGATATAATTATTTTTGTTAGACTCCTTATGCAACACATTGATTTGACCTAATGTTCGAAAATATAGGAGATGTTAGATATTTTTCTGTCATTGATGAGACTATGTAAAAAGTAAAGAAAGCGAACAAGTTTATTTATAATCATACATGGGCCATAAATTTAATGGGGAAGGTTTTCAACAATGGTAGGAATTTTTGTCGTTTTGATATAATGAAGGAGGAGTTGAGGCAAATATTTACAAATGATAAGTGAGTTACATCATAGTATGCCAGGTCTAACACTAGAGTTAAGGTTTCTATAATTATACTTGAAGTCATGAATTTTGGTCCTAGCGTCAATTTGTAATCCAATTTTATGATTCTTTAGTGAGAGTATCTCGTCTAGCTGATAGTGATGGGAAGACAACTGTAAGTTATTTTTATGATGTCATAAAAAGGGCAAGGAAGCAACCAAAGCTAATTTGACAAATATACCTTCTTTGTACACACCTTATCTTGTAGTCATCAATGAGCGATGGGAAAGATAACTTTACTCTCCATTATAGCTAGGCATTTTTTAATCCTAGTGTTTATTTTCGACCAAATTTTACAAAAAAAAGTTGAATTTCATAGACTAATGCTATTAACTATTACAAGTTACAACAATTGCTTCCCATGAGATGATGTAAGCTCTTCTAAGCTCACAAATGGAGGTTTATAAGGATGTTTATAATATTTTTGGGATGCTCATTGCTGTTTGTCAAAGAGAAATTTTTAATCTATATATATTTCTTTTTTACCTTTGTTACTTGAAATCATTATTTTATTTTGTCTATAATATTACTTTTGTTGTCTTATAGTTGCTTGATGAGACCAATAAAGACTAGTGTGCAAATCAAATTCTGAGTCAATATGTGAGTGTAACAAGGTGTGAAAAGAATTTGAGCACATTTAAATTCATCCATTCCAAGAAAAGGAATATATTGGAACACAAAAGATTAAATGACTTGATCTTTGTTCGATATAACTTAAAGCTTCGAGAAAGGTATGTTGTTATTATTGTTAAGTTGAATATAATTTCTTGTAATTTCTTAATAAATTTTTTATTTATTTACTAAGACCTTTAATAGAACAAGTGGTCTTGTATATCCAATTTACCTTAACCATATCGATATTTTGGTAAATTTAGTTTATGCTGTAGCGCCCCCTTACCGTAGAGTATACACCGGGACGCCCGTAGGTCATACCGATACATACCCTACGATGAGGGTGCACTACGATACGATCACTTTTATACACCTCATGGCATCAATACAATAAAACAGTAAGATCACATTCACTAAATTTTAAAACCAAAGAGTACTTCTCATTTCATTTCTTAGAAACCACAAGTGCATAATTATGTCATAATACAACTGTACAGATCCAAAAGAAACAGTAACAACTCCTAATTAGGTCATCCCTAAAATATCCCAGCTGACCGACCTGTGGGCTATGCTCCTCTCGTTGGCACTCACACAGCAGGAAAAGTCTCACTGACTGGAGCTAGGAGTCACACTAACGTTGTCCTAAAAAATAGTTGCAATTTTGAGTGAGTTTGTGAACTCAATGAGTAACCATGATCGATGGTTCACTCAATTCATGCATTACGCAAAATTGCGTACAAAACAACACAATACCATATTCAGAATCACAGTCATAAATTTACCGTTAACTAATTGCAAACTCACAACACAATCACATACTGAATGCATAATGATTTCCATTTCATTTTAGTGTTGTGACTGGGCGTCAGTATTATTCCATTTCTGGGCACATCACACATCACACAGAGATCGCGTTTTCAGAGGTAGGAGAGCCCTCTAGGTATGCATTATTGCCCACGCGCACTAGGGATAGGAGAGCCCTCTGGGTATGCACTATTCCCTTATCACAATAGTTGAGCTTATAGCTCCGATCAGATCAGAAAGTGCTCAAGTCACAACTGTCAATTACTGATTTCTATTCATGCCTAGCATGCGTTAACAATTCACAAAAACCTAACTCATGCGAAACACTTAATCATATGCACAGATAGTTCACACAAAGCATTTAACACACCAGAGATTGAGGAACCAACTAGGTTACTCACCTCTAAACTTCCGAGCTACTGTCGGGAAGTCTCCGCTGCGTCAGAGGATCGACGCTCCACTTGAGCCTCTATAAAAATCAGAAAACCCGAATATCACTAATTTTACCAATTTCAATAATCAAGGATGCAAATATATCGAATGATTTACGCACGATGCATGTTATGACATTTCCGACCTCAAACCCGAATTATCTCAATTCCACTTTCTCACTCAATCCATAGCAATTTCTAATACCATAAGTCAATTGACTAAGTTCTAAATCCTCCAAAATCAAATTCCAATACATAAGAATTATCTTCAAACTAGAATCAAATTCACTGTTCAATTGCCATCCGATTTCGAGAACCACCGAATTAAATTTCCGAAATTCCTTTCTCCTAAATTAAAATTCGTAGTCTTTAAATCAAGATCAAGTAATCACTCCCCAATGAAATAATAATATAACCTCAAAATCATTTAAAACCCAAAAATTCTCCTTCGCAAAACATACGTCCTCGCCGCGGCGTGAGATTGCTCACTGCGGCGAGACGTCTCTCTTCACATCGCGGCGCACGTTGTCTTCTCATACGCGGCGTGATCCTTTGCGCTCGTCGCGGCGTGCGCCTTCGCTCGTTGCGACGTGCGAGGATCATCCGCTCGCCGCGGCGTTCCCTGCACGCGTCGCGGTGTGCGAACGCTGATTTGCTCGCCGCGGCGTGTTCATCTGCGTCGCGTGCAACCCAATTCACGCCGAAACCGAAATTCCCAGATTTTCTGATATAAAATCATCCCAATCCATACGAAACACTCCAAAACAACATTCTACACTTAACACAACTCATTCCTAACCGTAAATCCACCAAATAACTATTATTCCACAAATACCCAAATCAAACTCACATAATTCCTTAAAACCTAAATCATCTGAAAACTTAAAACTTTCTAAACAATTTAATACTCAAATCCATGCTCAAATTAACCTATGTAAAACATAAAGAAACAAGAACTTACTTGATTTAAGCTTTAAACCTTTGAGAAACACCAAGAAACTTCAAATCCTCAAACCTAAGCACATCCACGGTTTTCTCTCAATCCAACCCCAAACTCCATTTTCTTTCAACTCCAAGCTAAAGGATGAATGTAGATGAAGAAGGAAGCAATTTGTAAGAAAGAAAATCAAGAAGCAAGTCAAAGGAAGATCCACGATGATGGAAGGAGGAAGAAGAACGAAATTTCTTTCAAAGGGAAGCAAGCATCGTGGACCATTATTCAAAGGAGAAGGGTTTAAATATTAGTGGATTAAGGCTTGTTTGGCAAATGCAATTGCCACAAGTCCAATCCGAAAGAAGAACCAAATTTCTTTCAAAGGGAAGCAAGCATCGTGGACCATTATTCAAGGGAGAAGGGTTTAAATATTAGTGGATTAAGGCTTGTTTGGCAAATGCAATTGCCACAAGTCCAATCAGAACAACCTCGATCCAATTTCTAATTCTAATTTCTCTCGAATTCCAATGGTTCAGACCCTAATTCCTCAAATCATAATTCAAATTACCTCATATCGATTGTCAATCAAATTCGGAACCGGAATCACAATGAATCAGTCACTACGCCATTTTTTCGATCCGGACCCGTTACTCTAAAAATTCCAGAAAATTTCCTATAAATCCTCAAAATTAGAAAACTTATGATCGTATACTCCAATTTCATAATTCAATTTCCTTATTTCAATTCGATACTCCAATGCACTAATCAAAGCACAATGAACTTTAAAATAACAAACTCTCCAATTTTCACAATCAAGTCGGAACTCTGTCATACATGCATGTACCTACAGATGCTTATGCAATTACGAACATTTATCAATAATGTAGAGGCTATGAATGCTTATGCAAAATACGCATGAGATGAACTGTACCCATCCCATCGGTAACGGGATGTACAATTCTCCCCTCCTAACAAAAATTTCCCCCCTAAATTTTCTTACCTGACTGATTGAACAAGTGAGGATACTGCCTCCTCATGTGCTCCTCAGTCTCCCAAGTTGCCTCCTCTGATGAGTGGTTCTTCCAAAGGACTTTCACCAATGGAATCACCTTGCTCCTCAACTGCTTGACCCGTGATCCAATAATCTGCACCGGCTCCTCAATATAACTCAGATCACTAGCTATCTCAATATCCTAAGCTGAAATCACATGAGTCGGGTCTGATCGATATCTCCGGAGCATACTCACATGAAACACATCGTGCAATTGGGACATCTCACTCGGTAAAGCTAATCTGTAGGCCAACGGTCCAATCCTCTCAGTAATATCATATGGACCGATATACCGAGGACTCAACTTGCCCTTACGACCAAATCTGATGACTCCTTTCCACGGAGACACTCTGAGGAACACTCTATCACCTACAACATACTCTATCTCTCTCCGATACTGATCCACATAGCTTTTCTGTCTGTCCTGAGCCGCCTTAATGCGACTCCGAATCAGCTGTACCTTATCCACTGTATCCTGGATCAGCTCGGGACCCTCTAACATCCTCATACCCTTTTCATCCCAATAAAGAGGGGATCTACACTATCGTCCATATAACGCCTCATACGGTGCCATACCAATGCTACTCTGGTATTGATTATTATAAGAAAACTCTACCAGAGGCAAATACTGATCCCAAGCACCTCGGAACTCCAATACACAGGCTCTCAACATATCCTCAACAGTCTGAATAGTCCTCTCACTTTACCCATCTGTCTGAGGATGAAACGGTGTGATGAAGTTTAAACTCAAACCCATAGCCGACTGCAAACTCCTCTAGAACCTCGAAGTAAATCTGGGATCCCTATCTGACACTGTCGATACTGGGACTCCATGCAGTCGAACTATCTCTGCCACATACTTCTGGGCAAACTGATCGAGAGTATTGCTCTCCCTCACTAGCAAGAAGTGAGCCGATTTAGTCAACCGATCCACTATGACCCAGATAGCATCAAACTGTCTCGGCATCCTAGGCAACCCCATAATGAAATCCATCGTAATGCGTTCCCATTTCCACTCCGGAATGGGCAACGAATGCAATCTCCCCACTGGGGCCTGGTGCTCAGCCTTAACCTACTGGCACGTCAGACACCGAGAAACAAACTCCGCCACCTGCCTCTTCATACCTGGCCACCAGAAATGCAACTTGAGCGTACGATACATCTTGGTGACACCAGGATGCATGGCATAAGCAGCCAAATGAGCCTCCTCCAAAATCTCACGCCTCAGATCCTCCACGTCTGAAACACATAACCTCTGGCCCATCCAAAGAGTACCATCTCTCAACTCAAACTCAGAAAGCCATCCAGATCTGACTCTATCAATGAATCACACCAATACTGGATCCTGATCCTGCACTCTCCTAATCCGATCATGCAATACCGGTCTGAGCCTCAAAGTCGCAATCAGAGCTCCATCCTGACCCAAATCCATCTGCACATTAAGAGCTCTCAACTGAACCAAGCACGGTAACCTCAAAACCTGAATCTGAGCTGCACTACCATGAGATCTCCTACTCAATGCATCAGCCACCACATTGGCCTTCGTTGGGTGATACTCGATAGTGCAGTCGTAATCCTTAAGCAACTCTAACTATCTCCTCTGCCTCAGATTCAGCTCTCGCTGACTCAACAAATACCTCAAGTTCTTATGATCGGTGAAGATCTGGAACGTCTCCCCATACAAGTAATGTCTCTAGATCTTCAAAGCAAACACTACTGCAGCTAACTCCAAGTCATGCACAGGGTAATTAATCTCATGGGATCTCAACTGTCTCGAAGCATACTCTATGACTCTCCCATGCTGCATCAACACATAGCCTAAACCCTGTTGTGAAGCATCACTAAACACCTCAAAACCTCCAGCTCCAGATGGCAAGGCTAACACCGGCGCCTTAGTCAACCGATGTATCAGCTCCTCGAAACTCCTCTGACACTCCTCTGTCCATCTGAAGACCACACTCTTCCTCAGAAGTTTTGTCAAAGGGACTGAGATCACAAAAAACCCCTCGACAAACCTCCGGTAATATCCTGCTAGACCGAGGAAACTCCTCAACTCTAACACATTCCTTGGAATCTCCCAACTCCTCACTGCCTAAATCTTGTGAGGATCCACCCGGATACCCTCACCAGACACGATTTGGCCTAGGAACACCACCTCATCCAGCCAAAATTCACACTTAGTGAATTTGGCATACAGCTGTCTATCCCTCATAATCTGTAACACAATCCTCAGATGCTCCGCATGCTCCTGTCTAGTCCTCGAGTACACCAAAATATCATCGATAAACACAATAACAAACTGATCCAGGTAGGGCTGAAAGACTCTATTCATCAAAGCCATAAAGGCTGCCAGGGCATTAGTCAACCCGAACGGCATCACTAAGAACTCGAAATGTCCATACCTGCTCCTGAAAGCGCTCTTAGGCACATCGGCCTCTGCGATCCTCAACTGATAGTATCCGGATCTCAAATCCAACTTGGTAAACACCTGAGCTCCCTGCAACTGATCAAAGAGATCATCGATCCTAGGCAGTGGGTACTTATTCTTAACTGTAACCCAATTCAGCTGCCTATAATCTATGCACAACCTCAAAGTCCCGTCCTTCTTCTTCACAAACAGCACTGGAGCTCCCCACGACGAAACATTGGGCCTAATGAACCCCTTATCCAACAACTCCTGCAACTGAGCCTTAAGCTCCCTCAGTTCTACCGGTGCCATCCTATACGGAGGTATCGATATAGGAGCGGTACCTGGAACGAGGTCAATCTCAAACTCTGTCTCCCGATCTGGCGACAAACCCGATAACTCCTCGAGAAACACATTTGGAAATTCCTTGATCACGGGAACATCCTGCAAACTCTGCTGCACTCTGGAATCCACTACATGCGCCAAATAGGCCTCATAACCACCTCGCATCAACCTCAGAGCATTCATAAACGAAATCATCCTGGCTGGCACTGCCTGACTAACACCTCGAAATACAGCCCTCGGCTGACCAGGAGACTCCAATACGACCTCCTTGGTATAACAATCCATAATAGCCCTATGGGCAGTGAGCCAGTCCATCCCCAGAATCAAATCAATCTCTCGAAGGGGCAACACTATCAGGTCTGCACTCAACTCCGACTGATCAATCATGATCGGACACCCCTTGCAGACCTCTCCCAAAACTGTAGTACTACCTAAAGGTGTACTCACCTCTAGCCCACACTGCAACATCTCCCTATCCACATGCAATCTACATGCCACATGCGGTGCAATAAAAGAATGCGTGGACCTTGGATCTATCAATGCATAAACCTCAATGCCAGAGATCAGAAGCAAACCTGCAACCACATCTGGAGAATCCTGGGCCTCCTGCCTCATCATGGCGTAGACCCTGGCCTGAGACTGTGGCCGACTGCCATGACTCTCGGATCCCAAAAAGGAATCTCCAGCTCTACCTCGGGCTCTACCTCAGCCCCTGAATCCAAGTCCACCACAGCGGCTCTGCTGCACTGTCGTGTTACTACCGGCTCTCCCACTCGAAGCAGACTGAGCTCCCAAAATTTCTGGATAGTGCCGAATCTGATGCTCCATCGAGCCACACCTAAGACAAGCTCCAGTAAACCTCCAGCACTCTCCACTATGCCTCCTCTCACAAAACTCACACAACGGAGGAAGCTGGCCAGAACCTCTACCACTGCCACTACTACTGCCAAACTGTCCAAATCTCCTTCTCTGAATAGAACCAGACTGCCTGGGTCCTCCTGAAAATCTGAACACCTCAAGGCGTCGCTAAAGCTCCTACAGAGGCCTCTGGTATCACTAGATCTCTTGCTCCTAGATCCCTGACTAATCTCAACCCGACTCTGTCTCAAGAGCTGCTCAATCCTCACTGCAGCTGTTCTCAGCTCCATAAAGGTGCCCATATCAGACCGAGCTAACCTGGTATGAATCTCCAGATTCAGCCCTCCCTCAAATCTCCGGCACCTATCAGCCTCAGAGGCAATCATAACAGAAGCATATGCCGACAACTCATTGAACCTGACCTCATAATCGGCCACTGCCATAGACCCCTGTCTCAAATCTAAGAACTCTTGCATCTTCATCTCCATATAGACCTTGGGTGTATAGTTATCCCGAAAAGCTCTAAGAAAATCTGCCCAAGTCAAAACACAAGTGCAGGTGGAACTACGGGACGAGTCTTCCACCTGCGATAAAATTTGGACCACAAGCAACGTGACAACATAATCAAAACGCTCATCGGGGTCACAGTCCAACTGATCTAGGACTCTCTCAGTCCTTTCCAACCATCCTCGACCTTCGCAGAGTGCATGCCGCCATAAAATTCACGGCTCCACCTTACGCAGACGATCATACCTCCGCTCCCGTCTCATGGGAACTATAGGAGGCTGCTCCTCAAACAAAGGCAGAGAAGACTCCCTACTCGCTCCAACTGATCCTTGGTCAGCTGAGTGATCTACCTGATTACCAAAGACGGATGACCTATAACGAAACCACAAACTTGATCAATTACTGCTTTTCTTATAAGGATTCAAGCCTAAGATACTCTATGCCCAAAAGATGTCAAACCATGCTCTGATACCACTAATGTAGCACCCCCTTACCGTAGAGTATACACCGGGACGCCCGTAGATCATACCGATACATACGCTATGATGAGGGTGCACTACGATACGATCACTTTTATACACCTCATGGCATCAATACAATAAAACAGTAAGATCACATTCACTAAATTTTAAAACCAAAGAGTACTTCTCATTTCATTTCTTAGAAACCACAAGTGCATAATTCATCATAATACTGTTATGCAGATCCAAAAAAGCGATAACAACTCTAACTAGGTCATCCCAAAATATCGGTGACCGACACATGGGCCATGCTCCTCTCGCTGGCACTCACACAGCAGGAAAAGTCTCACTGACTGGAGCTAGGAGTCACACTAACGTTGTCCTGAAAAATAGTTGCAATTTTGGGTGAGTTTGCGAACTCAATGAGTAACCATGATCGATGGTTCACTCAATTCATGCATTACGCAAAATTGCGTACAAAACAACACAATGCCATATTCAGAGTCACAGTCATAAATTTACCGTTAACTAATTGAAAACTCACAGCACAATCACATACTGAATGCATAATGATTTCTATTTCATTTTAGTGTTGTGACTGGGCGTTAGTATTATCCCATTTCTGGGCACATCACACATCACACAGAAATCTCGTTTTCGTTGGTGGGAGAGCCCTCTGGGTATGCACTACTGCCCACACGCACTAGAGATAGAAGAGCCCTCTGGGTATGCACTATTCCCTTATCACAATAGTTGAGCTTATAGCTCCGATCAGATTAGAAAGTGCTCCAGTCACAACTGTCAATTACTGATTTCTATTCATGCCTAGCATGCATTCACAATTCACAAAAACCTAACTCATGCAAAATAGTTAATCATATGCACAGATAGTTCACACAAAGCATTTAACACACCAGAGATTGAGGAACCAACTAGGTTACTCACCTCTAAACTTCCGAGCTACTGCTGGGAAGTCTTCGCTGCTCCAGAGGATCTATGCTCCACTTGAGCCTCTATAAAAATCAGAATATCCGAATATCACTAATTTTACCAATTTCAATAATCAAGGATGCAAATATATCGAATGATTTACGTACGATGCATGTTATGACATTTCCGACCTCAAACCCGAATTATCTCAATTCCACTTTCTCACTCAATCCATAGCAATTTCTAATACCATAAGTCAATTGACTAAGTTCTAAATCCTCCAAAGTCAAATTCCAATAAATAAGAATTATCTTCAAACCAGAATCAAATTCACTGTTCAATTGCCATCCGATTTTTAGAACCACCGAAATAAATTTCCAAAATTCCTTTCTCCTAAATTAAAATTCGTAGTCTTTAAATCAAGATCAAGTAATCACTCCCCAATCAAATAATAATATAACCTCAAAATCATTTAAAACCCAAAAATTCTCCTTCAGAAAACAGACGTCCTCGCCGCGGCGTGAGATCATTCGCTGCGGCGAGACGTCTCTCTTCACGCCGCGGCGCACGTTGTCTTCTCATACACGGCGTGATCCTTTACGCTCGCCCTTGGCGTTCCACAGACTTGTCGTCGCGCGTCTGAACGCTGATTTGCTTTCATTGCGGCGTGTTCATCTGCGTCACGGCGTGCGACCCAGATTCACGCCGAAACCCGAAATTCCCATTTTACGATATAAAACCATCGATCCATCTGAAACACTCCAAAACAACATTCTACACTTAACACAACTCATTCCTAACCGTAAATCCACCAAATAACTATTATTCCACAAATACCCAAATCAAACTCACATAATTCCTTAAAACCTAAATCATCCGAAAACTTAAAACTTTCTAAACAATTTAATACTCAAATCCATGCTCAAATTAACCTATGTAAAACATAAAGAAACAATAACTTACTTGATTTAAGCTTTAAACCTTTGAGAAACACCAAGAAACTTCAAATCCTCAAACCTAAGCACATCCACAGTTTTCTCTCAATCCAACCCCAAACTCCATTTTCTTTCAACTCCAAGCTAAAGGATGAATGTAGATGAAGAAGAAAGCAATTTGTAAGAAAGAAAATCAAGAAGCAAGTCAAAGGAAGATCCACGATGATGGAAGGAGGAAGAAGAACCAAATTTCTTTCAAAGGGAAGCAAGCATCGTGGACCATTATTCAAAGGAGAAGGGTTTAAATATTAGTGGATTAAGGCTTGTTTGGCAAATGCAATTGCCACAAGTCCAATCCGAACAACCTCGATCCAATTTCTAATTCTAATTTCTCCCGAATTCCAATGGTTCAGACCCGAATTCCTCAAATCATAATTCAAATTACCTCATATCGATTGTCAATCAAATTTGGAACCGGAATCACAATGAATCAGTCACTACGCCATTTTTCCAGTCCGGACCTGTTACTCTAAAAATTCCAGAAAATTTTTTATAAATCCAAAAAATTAAAAAACTTATGATCGTATACTCCAATTTCATAATTCAATTTCCTAATTTCAATTCGATACTCCAATGCACTAATCAAAGCACAATGAACCTTAAAATAACAAACTCTCCAATTTTCACAATCAAGTCAGAACTCTATCATACATGCATGTACCTACAGATGCTTATGCAATTACGAACATTTATCAATAATGTAGAGGCTATGAATGCTTATGCAAAATACGCATGAGATGAACTGTACCCATCCCATCGATGACGGGATGTTACATATGAGGAATCAAATTTGATAGACGAGAATGACATGAAAGAAAATCTTGGATGAGAAAATATTAGCATGTCATTTGGTACAATGAATTTGAATGATAGTGATGATCAGACTCTTCTTAATAATAAATATTTTTTTTTCAAATAAGAATTATGGTCAATGCGATTTGAGCAAATATTCGATTAAAGAAAGTTCCAGGTTTTTATTTATCTCATTCTTTTAATTCTACTTATATTTAATGTATATGTTAAATTCTATCGTGCAATATAATTATAACTTTAAATGTTTTTATTTAAGGCTTTAGTTTTAGATGGTAGTTTTCTCCATACAATTCTTGTTGTAAATTGTAATATGTAGAGAGTTATGGATATTTATTACTCTTTTTATTTGATATTTTAATGTAATAATATTTATTATATGATGAAATTGTAATATTTAAAATACTTTATATTGTTCTTAATTTTATATTTGTATAATTTTTTATATTAATTGTGGTTATTATTTATATATCAAATATGTAAAATATAACTTTAATATAGATTAATAGAATGTTATTAATATAATTTTGAAGACATGATTGATGTAAATTAAAAACTATTTTATAAATTTAAAAATTACTTAAATTATTATCATTTTTGAAGACATAATTGATGTAAATTAAAGACTATTTTATAAATTTTAAAATTACTTAAAATAATAACTAGGGTTAACAAATAATAATGGGGTTGGTTTGTTACGTTCATAACATTGCACTAAAGGCTACAACTGTGGTTGGTTGGCCTAGATTATAATATAAAACTAGCAGGTTAACCCTGCACAATTGCGCAGTAAAAATGCCCACTAAATTTATACACAGGAGAAATTTGAACGTCATAGTTAAATAAAAAAATATCAAAATGTAATGAAATAAGCATTGATTGGGAGAAGAAATAAGATGAAATGACTTTCTTTAAGATACGTTTAAAGTAGTTAACATGTCAACTACTTACATCTGCAGTATAAATATACCTTAATCTATAAGTTTTTTAATTTGTCTCTCATAAAATTTCCTTGTCTTGAAGTTAATTTCTTTGAGATGGTTGGTCATCTTTATCATTCGACTAGTTTCATACATCTGGATGTAGAGAGGTTCATGTGAGCTATTATGTGCCCTTTTATTTCGTGCATGGTATCCCATAAGTAATTCATCTAGCTGATTTTGAAGATCATATGTCTCCTTTATGGCACTTTTCAAATATCTTTTACGCTCAAAATAGCTGGAATTCATATCTGCCATAAAGATAATCAAATTAGTCTATAAATTTCATAATTATTTAACAATTTTATTGAGAAGCAAGAATAAGATGAAGGTTGGAGTGGAAGAATGCAACAGAGAATAAGGAGGGAACCTATAAAAAATGGTGTGTAAAGATAAACAAACGGTTTTGTTGACATTATAAATTGAAAAGATTGGGATAAAAAAAGTAATGGACAAAAGAATTGGTTACTCACCTGAACGGTTGTTCTTTGTTTGTTGAAATAGAAGAGGTAACCTTGACTGTTTTTATTTTTCTGGAATGGAGAATGCTATGTATTTAGATTAAACAAGAAGAAGGCAAAATAAGACGGTAGTAATTGTTTGATTGAAGTTAGAGGAGAAAGGTTATAAAGTTTAAATATAGAGGTGTTAGGGGACTGTCTGGCAGCTGAGATTTGAAGAGTTGCTTGGTATTAAATGAGGGGCGGCACTCAAAGATGATAAAGCGAAGTAGAAATGATTTTCCTAGAGATGCGTAAAAAATAGGTGACATGTGTAGAGAGGAGGAAGACATCTGAATAAAAAAAATTTGTGATCATTGAAACGTCAATCTCTATTCTGATCCTCTTCTTCTCTAATTCTCCTCATGTTTGGTTACTTCTGCAATACGTTATTGGCAGTGTTTGACATTATTATAGCAGGTAGAAGATTATACCTATCAATTGAAACGTCAATCTACGTTACAGAAGAAATATGTGATGGAATCAGCAATGATTTACGGAAGACTTGTGGATTTTGAGTCGTTGAGGAAAGACAACATGGACATTGAACCAGAGATAGTCGCCTTACTTTTAATATAGTGCACAGATTAAAATAACATGAAGCGATAAGTAAGACGAACTGGAAACTGAGATGAATGACATTATTATAGCAACTAGAACATTATTCGATACAAAAAAACAAATCACAATGTCTGGTTCATACATTTTGGGGGTTAGTGTATGTTTCCTTGCGACAAATAAAAACTTTTGACGGTCTCCAGAAATATATCACCTATCAATTGAAAAGTCAAATTGTATTATGGTCCTCTTCTACTCTAATTTTCCTTATGTTTGCTTACTTCTACAATGCGTAATTGGCAGTATTTGACATTATTATAGCAGTTAGAAGATTATTCGATACAAGAAAAACACATCTGGATGTTGTGTGAGCACAGGAGTGTTATCAACCCGTGAAATAAAATTATGTATATATATATAGAGAGAGAGAGAGATAAAAAAATCATTGTTACGTAAATATATAAATATATGTAATGACATTTCCAAGTTACAAATTAGTTTATGAAAAGAACCAAAGTTGGATTTATTTACACGTAATCATAAAACCAATGGATAAATGAAGTGAATCACACGTTAATACACTTACTTATAAAACGATATAAAATGCACGAGAAGGGGGGTTGAATTTTGTATTCCCCTTTTTGAAAAATCTTTCAAAACTATTTGGTAGAAATAAAAACTTTATAGAACTTTCGATAGATTCTGATTAATCAAAACTTTGAAAAATTTGTTTACGAATTAAGTATTGAAAAAAATTGAATCTAAAATATAGAGATATAGAGTGAGAGTGGTTGACACAGAGATTTATCCTGGTTCACCCCAAACCGTGGGCTACGTCCAGTCCTCAGAGTTACTTATGAGATTTCACTATCTCTTCAACTTTACAAGTATTCTTTACGAGCCTCTTCAGGTCTCTACAACCAGTATTCTTTCACACTTAACCTCTGCAGGCTATCTGTACTACTTTTTCTAAGAAAAGTATTTGAACACTTTGTTACAGTAAGATAGCTCTCATCTAATTTGCACAATAAGCTCTTTACGATCACGTAGATGTAATTCAACTAATTTTTCAATCTTTCTTCTAACTTTGCAATCTTCGACTTCGATTTTTATTTATAGCCTTCGCCTTCAACTGCTTCTTGATTCTTGTTTCTTGAATCTTTAAAGAAACGGTTATTCAGTTTGAGTCCTGTAACTAACTCGAACTAACTCCTTCGTCTTCTTTTTGAATTCCACATCTTTTTTTCTTCGTCTGTGTTTCTGCGTCTGCGTCTGCTTTGCTTTGCGTCTTCATCTGCTTTACTATTTGCATCTGCGTCTTCTTTGCTTTGCTTAGCTTCTGTGTCTGCTTTATGACTTCGTCTGTTTGTGACTTCGTCTTTCTGACTTCGTCTTTATGACTTCGTCTGTCTGTGACTTCGTCTGTCTTATTTTTCTTTTTATTGATTCTCTTTTTTTTATATACATCAAAATCATATCTAAGTAAAGTCATTTAGACTTAACAATCTCCCCCTTTTTTATGATAACAAATTATATACAAAAGAAAATAAAAATACAATGTTAAAAAAAACTTATCTTCAACTTCTTCTTTGACTTCTTCCTTTCTTCGTCTACTTCAGTCACACCTTCTTTTTCTGATCATCCTCTTCTCTTCTGCTCTTCGTTCATTCTCTTCTTTTCTTCTCTTCTCCCCCTATTTGTTATAATAAAAAATGTTTAACGATGATGGCTCTTTAGCAGTTCTGTCATCAGCTTCTTCAGATCATTCATTGTCTCCTTGATCTCATTGACTTCTCCCTGTAATCTTCTGAGTTCATCTGGTGAGTCAATCGATGAGGAGGGTTGATCAACATTTGCTGAGGGAGGAGTGAACGGTATTGATGTAGTATAAGCATCAGAGGTCGGAATGTATTCATCATTGATCTGAATTATTGGTGGACGAATAAACGTATCAACTTCAAGAAGATCTAAGTCAAATGGAACAGGCAGCATCAACAACTGTCTTTCTTGCAGGAGTAATCCTTATACTTGAATAGACATTATATTAGACAGAGGTCTAATACGCAGAATTGTCTGAACAAGGAACTCAATAAACGTCCCTGTTATTACACTTCCTCCCACTAGACAGTCTTCTCGCTTGTCAGTATAACTGCAGCTCGCTTGATCTTTATTCTGTGTAGAAACACATGCTTCATCTATTTTACGCACTTCTTCAGCTATTTGATATGCGGACAGATCATCAAAATCTTCTTCTAGGAAATAGCTTTGACTTCCCCTTAGTCAAATCCAACGGATATCTTGGCTGGATATCTGGTGCAACCTTTATTTCGGTCTTCTCTATAATCAGAAAAATAGTCCACGGCTTACAGGGAATTTTTGTAGGGTATGGCTTGGTAGCAGCATCCCTCAAGGCATCGTAGAAATTCTTTTCATCTTTTTTCAGTAAGTCCCATGTGTTACTATTTATCGACATAGGTAAATACCACGACCATTATCTTCTTCCTTTGGTTGTTGCAGATTGCAATAGCAGTTCTCCTTCTGGTAACAACTTCAACCATTATGATCTTCAGCTTATGTTTTCTCAAAAAATGATGATAGTTGTATACCATCAGACAAGGTTCATCATCATCCGAGTCTGATTCTGCTGTTGCTTCTGATTGTACTTCAATAGGATCTTCCTGAACCTGGATTTGCTCCATTGGTTCCTCCTGTTGAGCAATGGGGGTTTCCTGAACTGTGATCTGCTCAGTTTCTTTTTTTGTCTGAGCAACTTTAAAGTTTTCTTTCTTTCGACTAACTTCCCCAGTAGTTGAGATATTTTTCTTCCGACTAACCTTCTTAGTCTTTTCTTCTGCTTCAGTCAGTCTTGAAGATTTGTGCCCTTGAGATTTTTCTCTCTCAGATTCTGATTTTCTCTTCTTCTGAATCTCTTTGGCTTTTCTGGCTGTATCCTCTTCCAGAATAGAGACTAAAGATCTTGTTGCTTTATGTACTCGAGATTGAGACGATTGTTCTTGACTCTGTTCTCTGGCAATCTTTTCTTCTTGTTGCCTTAGAGTCCGAATCCTTGGTGATCTCTTCGCCTTCTTTAGAACTTCACTTAGAAGACTTTCTCCTTGTCTTTTTGGCGCATCACGTGCTGTCTTCCGAGGTTGACTTACTTCGATATTAGGACTCGCCTGTTTTATCAACGATCTACCTAATATTCTTCTTATTTCATCCGCAGGCGATCTCGTACTGTGTTGAGTTCGAGAATTTGAAGCGGGAGTCTTCTTCGAAATACGCTCCCCCTCAGTTCTTGTTTTCCTCGAAGAGTCTGCTTCTCCTCTAATCACTGTACTGAGACCCATTCACCGTATTATAATCGAATCAATCTTACTTTTTACTAGGACAATCCTTCTATTTCCTTTATGTATAGGGAATGCGGATTCCTTAAAAATCCTTGTTAGGAACATACCATAAGGATAGCTATTTGTATCCTTCATCCCCTTAATCATGTAGTGAAAGATTAAGAAGGGTAAATCAATGGGGTTGCGATTCAACAGGTAGAATAGACATTGTTCATCCAGAGTAGTCACAAAATGTCTTGAACCTGCTCTGGGTAAAATGCAATTAAACATAATTGCATGAAGAACCCTAGCCTTCGGAATCAAACTAGAGGTCTTCCTCTCCCATGGGTCATTTGCTCCATATAATTATCTTCTGACATCTTCTTCTTTCATACCAACTTGGGACATCCAACCGGCCTTGGTAGACAGAGTCTCACCAACCGATGGACAATCAGTCACCTTCCTTATTAACTCTTTAGTTACGACACCAGATATACCATCTAATGAAGATATGATAGTGTTGTCTACAAGTTGAGCGTTCTTCCAGAAATCGAATACCTCATTGGTATACACTGATTCTCGTACCTGGAAGAAATTTCTCCAACCAACTCTTACAATCTCCAGTTCTACGTCCATACTATCATTCCTCAATGACTCAAAATCTACATGCTTTCCGAAAATCATAGCTGCCTCCATTATCTCATAATGAAAACTGTTTCTGGAAAGCTCTTCGTCTGGGGTAGGATAATTGGGAGAAATTTTGAAAGCAAGATGAACCGTTTAGAGATGAAAGTAACCGCAATGATTTCAACTTCAGACTACTTGAAAGGTCTAGTCTGGTGTGTTCTAGAGTCATTAAGATCCTCGAGATTATTAGTTTTTTCCCTCCAAAACTTCCTTGACAGAGAAGTTACCACCTGTAACTTACTGTATCTGACGCCGTTAGTTTAGACGTTACTTTAGCCTGACTGTCCGCTTAATATAACCATGTTAAGGTTGCGTCTGATCTTCTGGAACCGTTCTTCACTTAGTGGTTTGGTGAAGATGTCTACCCACTGATGCTCTGTTTTGATGAACTTTAGACGCACCACCTTCCTCTGAATATAGTCTCTCAGGAAGTGATGTCTAACTTCGATGTGCTTCACTCTAGAATGCTGAATCGGATTCTTTGACAGATTAATTGCGCTGGTGTTGTTGCAGTAGATTGGAATCTCCTCTTCTCGAACTGAGTAGTCTTCAAGTTGATATTTGATCCATAACGTCTGTGAACAGCAACTTTCGGCAGACATATATTCTGCTTCGACGGTTGATAGAGCCATTCAGCTTTGTCTCTTGCTTGACTAGGAAACTAGGTTTGCACCAAGAAAGTGACATCCTCCACTTGTGCTCTTTCTTTCGATTCTATCTCCAGCATAGTCCGCATCGCAATATCCCATTAACCTGAAATCTTTACCTTTCTCAAACATTAAGCAAAGATCAGTAGTACCTGCGAGATATCTCATAATTCTTTTAACAGCAATAAATGAGACTCTCTAGGATCGGCTGAAATCTTGCACACAAGCATACTTGAACAAAATATCAGGTCTACTTGCATGTAAGATCTGAGAAAGAACCAATCATCCCTCTATACAGGGTTTGATCCACCTTCTTACCAAGTTCATCTTTAGACAAGAGGTTTGAAGGGTGCATCGGGGTCGCTATAGGCTTTACATTATTCATATCAAATTTGGACAACAGTTCTTTCACATACTTTTGTTGATGAATGAAAATTTTCTCTTCGGTTTGCTTAACTTGCAACTCAAGAAAGAACTTTAATTCACCCATCATGCTCATTTCAAACTCTTTCTTCATTAGACTCTCAAATTTCATGCATAACTTGTTTGAAGTAGCATCAAAAATGATATCATCAACGTAAATCTGAACTAAAATAAATTCATTCTGAAAATTTTTCCTAAAGAGCGTCTTATCGACTTGACCTCTACTGAAACCATTTTCTAAAAGAAAAGTACTCAGACGATCATACCAAGCTCTAGGAGCTTGTTTCAGGCCGTATAAGGCTTTATGAAGTCTATAGACATGGTCTGGATTCTTAACATCCTCGAAACCAGGTGGTTGCTTAACATACACCTCTTCGTCTATAAAACCATTCAGAAAGCCACTCTTCACATCCATCTGAAATAGCTTTATATTATGACAAACTGCATATGCAGTGAATATCCTAATGGCTTCAAGTCTAGCTCTTTGGGCATCGTCTCATTATAGTCTATTCCTTCTTGCGATTATAGCCTTGTGCTACTAATCTAGCCTTATTTCGACTCACTCTTCCTGATTCGTCTAACTTATTCTTAAAGACCCATCTAGTTCCTATAATGGATTTCTTAGGGGGTTTCGGAACTAAGGACCAGACATTGTTCCTAGTAAATTGATTCAGCTCCTCTTACATGGCTAACACCCAAGCTTTGTCTTGAAGAGCTTCCTTAACCTTCTTAGGCTCTATTTCAGAAATGAATGCCACATTAGATTCTCTTCTGAATCTGAACCTTGTCCTAACTCCTTCTGAGGTCTCTCCGATAATCAACTCTTCTGGATGAGAACTTTTATATTTCCAGCCTCTTTTCATTCCGATAGTTTCTGGAATATATTCAACTTTGTCTACATGAGTTCCTGATGATGGAGTTTCTGTTCTATCATCTAAGTTCTTTGAAGGGCCTTCACTCTCCATGTCATCTTCCTTATGGGGTTAGGAACAAATATCAAACTTGACATGGATGGTCTCCTCAACTGTCTTTGAAGTAAGGTTGTACACCTGAAATGCCTTAGACGATGATGAGTAGCCTAGAAAGATTCCTGGATAGAATCCTCAAACTTGAATCGTCATGTTCTTCCTTTCAACAACTCCATTCTGTTGAGGAGTCCTAGGAGCAGAGAAATTGTGGAAAATTCCATTCTCTTCACAAAATAATCTAAACTTCTCATTCTCAAATTCTCCACCATGGTCACTCCTGATACTGGCTATAGACATTCCTTTTTCATTCTGTAACTTTCTGGATAAGGTCCTAAAGCACTTAAAAGATTCATCTTTGTGTGATAAAAACAATATCCAACAAAATCGAGTAAAGTCATCAACAATGACAAGTCCATATTTCTTTCTGCCAAGACTTATTGTCCTTGTTGGACTAAATAAATCCATATATAACAACTCTAAAGGTCTAGATGATGTTACAAAACTTTTAAAAGAAAAAGACATTTTAACTTGTTTTCCTTTCAAACAGTTTTCATAGAAAAACTCCTTATCAAAACTTATTTTTGGTAATCCTCTCACCAAATCATGTTTTGCCAATTTTGAAATATGTTTAAAAGAGACATGACCTAGCTTTTTATGCCAGATTAGTCTTTCTTCTTCGGAAGATATAAAACATGAAATATTTTGACTTTGAAAATCTTCTAAATCAATTTTGTAGAGATTGTTTCTTCTCTTGGCAGAGAAAAGTATAGACCCATCTTTGTTTCTGACTTCGCAAAGATTTTGATTGAATGTGACTGTGAAACCATAATCACACAATTGACTAACTTTAATCAAGTTATGCTTCAGACCATCAACAAGCAGTACATTATTTATGCATGCAAAGGAATCTTTACTTATTTTACCGATTCCAATAATCTTGCCCTGTTGGTTGTCTCCGAAAGTTACTGATCTTCCCTTCTTATACTGAAGGTCTAGGAATATAGACCTTCTTCCCGTCATATGTCGCGAGCATCCACTGTCTAAATACCAATGGTGCTTGCTGTATTTTCCAAGGAAGGATATCTGCAGGAGAAACTATCTTATTTTTTAGTACCCATAATTTTTTGGGTCCATTATGGTTAGTAGTATGCATATAATGAGTTTTTTTATGCATATAACTAGAACGCTGATTAAAATGAGATCTATTATAGTTTCTCTTTTGAAAGAAAGGTTTTTTATGAGACTGAATCTTGTTACTAGTAAACCCTAATCCAGTTTTATCACTCGGATGTCTACATTTTCCAAGTATCTCATTCATTTTCTTAGTGCTCTCTGTGAAAGTAGCTAGATCAGTTGATAAGTTCTTAATTCTTAGTTTAAGCTGATTAATCTCTTCTGATCTGTCTACAACTTTATTCTTTTCTTCTAATTGCTTTTTTAGACAGATATTTTCACTCTCTATTTGTTCCGTATGTCTAATATTTTATGCATGCTTTTTTTTAACAGTTTGTACTGTTTCAGAATAGTATGAAAATCTTCTAATAATTCTGAGTAGGCATTATGCAAATTATCGTAGTCAGATTTTACCTCCTCATCACTATCTTCCTCGGCCATCAGGCA
The DNA here is from genome assembly GCA_029891385.1 of Erythroxylum novogranatense. NCBI lineage: Eukaryota > Viridiplantae > Streptophyta > Magnoliopsida > Malpighiales > Erythroxylaceae > Erythroxylum > Erythroxylum novogranatense. Next base: position 71,325,039 of record CM057225.1, on the reverse strand, counting down.
GATGTTTGCATGTTCAGATGATTTGGAACCTGTATCTGATTCTGATGAATCTAGGTCCTCCCATGTTGCCATCATGCTTTTCTTGCCTTCTATACTCTTCTTTGGTTTCTTCTTCAGAGTCGAACATTCGGACTTGTAGTGTCCAGGCTGATTGCACTCGTAGCAAATGACAGATGACTTTTCTGATTTGGCTTCATCTTTGCCATTCTTCTTGAAGGTCTGATTCCCTTTGGACTTTTTCTTCCACATGCGTCTTATCTTTCTAGAAATGAAAGATAATTCGTCATCTTCATCACTTGAATCTGATTTTGATTGGCTGGAGTCGTCATCCTTTGATTCTTCAATCTTCAAGGCTTTTGATGACTTCCTCCTTCTTTAAGTCTTCTGATTGTTATGTCTGGCCTTCAATGCTATCGATTTGTCCCGTTTGGGCTTGTCTTCAGCATCGAGTTCAACTTCATGAATCTTCAAGGATCCAAGCAACTCGTCAAGCTTTAATATGCTCAAGTCTTTGGCTTCTTGCACCGCAGTAACTTTAGGTCTCCATCTCTTCGGAAGACTTCTTAGGATCTTTCGAACATGATCTTGATTGTTGTACGTTCTTCCAAGAGCTTTCAATCCATTGACAATTGTTTGAAATCTTCCAAACATTTGATCAATAGACTCTTCATCTTTCATCCTGAAAAGTTCATATTGGTGCATAAGAATACTTATCTTGGATTCTTTTACTTGGCTTGTGCCTTCGTGAGCAATGGACAATGTGTCCCACATTTCCTTTGCGGTATCGCATCCGTGGACTTTGTCATACTCGCTCCTGCTTAGGGCACACGTCAAGAAGAACTTCGTCTTTGAGTTCAGTTGTATTCTCGCCTTTTGATCAGCCGTCCATCTGACTCGAGGAATGGGATTGCCATCTTCATCTACTGGTATATAAGCTCCATTCTCTATTACGTCCCAAAGGTCGACATGAGTAGATTCTATGAATAGCCGCATCCTATCTTTCCAGTAATGATAATCCTCTCCGTTGAATCTTTGGAGTCTAGTGGTGAGGTTCCTTTTGTGATGTATACATGTGATTCCGCCATTATCTTTGATCCACACTTTGTTAAAGTGATCCTTGGATACCTTGCTCTGATACCAATTGAAGTGAATCACACGTTAATACCCTTACTTATAAAACGATATAGAATGCACGAGAAGGGGGGTTGAATTGTGTATTCCCCTTTTTGAAAAATCTTTCAAAACTATTTAGTAGAAATAAAAACTTTATAGAACTTTCGATAGATTCTGATTAATCAAAACTTTGAAAACTTTGTTTATGAATTAAGTATTGAAAAAACTTGAATCTAAAATATAGAGATATAGAGTGAGAGTGGTTGACACAGAGATTTATCCTGGTTCACCCCAAACCGTGGGCTACGTCCATTCCTTAGAGTTACTTCTGAGATTTCACTATCTCTTCAACTTTACAAGTATTCTTTGCGAGTCTCTTCAGGTCTCTAAAACCAGTATTCTTTCACACTTAACCTCTGCAGGCTATCTGTACTACTTTTTCTAAGAAAAGTATTTGAACACTTTGTTACAGTAAGATAGCTCGTAGCTAATTCGCACAATAAGCTCTTTATGATCATGTAGATGTAATTCAGCTAATTTTTCAATCTTTCTTCTAACTTTTCAATCTTCGACTTCGACTTGTATTTATATCCTTCGCCTTCAACTGCTTCTTGATTCTTGTTTCTTAAATCTTTAAAAAGCGATTATTGATTTGAGTCCAATCGACTCGAGGCGACTCCTTAAATCTTCTTTTGATTCGCATCTTCTTTTCTTCATCTATATTTTATCATACGTGTTTACTGCGTGCAAATGCGTCTGCTTTGCTATTTTGCGTCTTCGTTTGCTTTACTATTAGCATCTGCGTGCGCTTTGCTTTATACGTATACGCTTTATGACTTCGTGCATCGACTTAATCATGTATGACTTAAATCATACGTGACTTCGTCTGTATGACTTAAATCATCTTATTTTTCTTTTTATTGATTCTCTTTTTTTTGTTATACATCAAAATCATATCTAAGTAAAGTCATTTAGACTTAACAATAAATCTGAGAAAACATTAAAGTGAGACGCAAGCAGAAGTCATAGAAAGATGAATAGTAAATTTCTATTATGTAGCATATTATACACATTTGTTAGGTTATTTTGTAGCATATTATACACATTTGTTTAGTGCATCAAGAAACTAAAAATTTACATCTCCCTATTAATGATTATAGCATATTGAACTAATTAATTATTTATTTAATTGAGAGGATAATTAGCATAATATAAGCAGGGAGGGAAAAGTAAGAGATGGTACACAGGAAAAAATAAGTCAAAAGTAAGACGAAGTGGATAGGCAAAAGTGAGATGAAGTGGAGAAGTAAAACATCAGACGATTGAAACTAAGACGAAGCAGAGTAAAAGTAAGATGACAAAAAGGGTAAACTAAGATGATAGAAACTAGAAGGAGAGTCAAACTAACAGGATAGAAAAGTCAAACTAAGACGATGGAAACTAAGACGAAGCAGAGTCAAAATAAGAACAAACATAGTCAAACTAAGACGAAGTGCGGAGACAAAAGTAAAACGAAAGTAAGAGGAAGTGGAAAAGCAAAAATAAGTCGAAGTGGGGGACAAAAGTAAGACGTGAAGTGAATCACACGTTATTACAATGCTTATTATACGATGTATAAATGCGCAAGAAGGGGTGTTGAATTGTGTATTTCCCCTTATTTGGAAAATCTTAAAAATCGTTGTTTTTTAGGGGAAAACTTGTTTGAAAAGAGAGATAAGGATAGAGAAGTTGAAACAGTGATTTTTATACTGGTTCACCCCAAACCGTGGGCTACGTCCAGTCCTCAGATGTCTCTCTGAGATTTCACTATCTCTCAACAATTCTACAAGTATTCTTTCTTTCTGAGCCTCTTCAGGTCTCTTTACACTCGGTATTCTTTTACTCTTAGCCTATGCAGGCTATCTGTACTACTTTCTTACAGAAAGATATTTTGAGCTTCGTTATAGTAAGATAGCTCTAGCAATTTGCACAATAAACTCTCAAGTAAGCTTTCTAACGTTCACGTAAATGTATATCAGCTAACTTTGCAATCTTCGACTTCGACTCATATTTATAGCCTTCATCTGTAACTGCTTCTTGAATCTTGAAGAAACGGTTATTCAGTTGAATTTTGTAACTAACTCGAACTGAATCTTGATTTAGACGTGATTTGCTTTCGACTGCTTTTCATCGTCTGCTTTGCTTCCGTCTGCTTTTGGTCTCCGTCTGCTTTTGGCTTCCATATGTTTTTAACTATCGTCTGCTTTTCAGCTTCCGACTGTTTTTAATCTCCTGCTATTTTTCTACTTCATCTGTTTTTTAACTATCGTCTGCTTTTCAATATCTTCGTCTGTTTTTCATTCTCCGTCTGTTCTTCAATATCTTCGTTTGCTTTTTATTCTTTGTCTGTTTTTCATTATCATGTTGTTCATCGTCAGTGTCAGTCCATATAGCAGCTACTTGTGATCCAATAGGAAGATTGTAAATGCGTTGATCAAGATTGTATCTTGAAGAATTGTAATATTATAAAGCATAATTTGGTTACCACTTCGTCTTAGTTTCTAGTTCATCTTACTTATCGCTTCGTGTTATTTTAATCTGTGCACTATATTAAAAGTAAGGCGGCTTTTCATTCATCCATCTGTTTTTCTTCTTTGTCTGCTTTTTATTCTTCCATCTGCTTTTCTGACTTCATTATTTGTTTGTCATCAAAATCATAAATGTAAAGTTATTTTGACTTAACAATCTCCCCCTTTTTGATGATAAAAAATAATCATACAATAAATGTACAGTTAAAAAATAAGAAAACATAACTTCGTACTGTCTTCGTCTGACTTCTACATTTTCTGCTGACTCTTCCTCCTCCTATCTTTTTCTTTCTTCTTGAAGAATTCATCTCCTTCGTACATCCCCTTTTGATTTCTTCTTTCCATTTTCTTCTCCCCCTATTTGTTATAATAAAAAATGATTAATGCCGATGATGCTTCAAAAACTCTTTCACCATCTCCTTTAACTCTTTGACTTCTCTTCGTAGGTGCATTACCTCTTCTTGCAAGTCAAAAGGCGAGGTGGGTTGATCATCATCCTCCGGGAGTTCTACAAATGCAATTGTAGTAACATATGCGTCTGAAGATGGAATATAATCTTCAACAATCTCAAGGGGACGTGGTTGAACCGATAGGTTGGGCTTTGGAAGGTCTAAGTCATAAGGAGCAGGTAGCATTAGCACTTGTCTTCCTCGCAAGGGTAGAGCTTATTCTTGAATGGACAGTTTATTAGATAGTGGCCTAATACGAACTACTTTCTACACAAGGGATTCAGTAAACATCTCTTTAGTCAGCTTTCCCCCCATTGGACAGTGTTCATCCATGTCTGTAAAACTACAACTGGCTCCTGTAAACATCTTCTTTGAAGTGCATGCAACATCTATTCATTGCACTTCTTCATCAATCTGATCTGCAGACAGATCATCAATTACCCCTTCTGGGTATAAGTTCATCTTCCCCTTATTAACATCCAAGGGATATCTTGGTTGCAGGTCTGGTACAACCATTATCACCGTTTCCTCTGTAATTGGATAAATAGTGTGCGGATGACTGGTCATCTTTGAAGGGTATGGCTTTGTGGCAGCATACCGCAAGGCTTCGTGGAAATTCCTTTCTTCTTCATTCAATAGATGCCATGTCTCACTATTTATAGGAATAGGTTGTAAGTAAGTCTTGACTAACCTGCTCGGTGTATCCCTGATGACAATTGAAGTACTCCTCTTAGTCACAAGCTCAACTACTTCAATCAATCTGGTTTCCAATTCGTCTTTCCTAAGAAATTCATAATAGTTGAATGGAATCAAACTGAGTTTTTCAGATTCCTTCTGTTGGACCTGCACTAAACTGAGTTCTGTTGTTGCCTCCTATTGAACAGTGATATGAGTAGTCTGAAGCAGGCCAAGCTCCACTGACTCCTCCTGTTGAACAATGATAGGAGTAGTCTGAACCTCGCTAAGCTCCACTGGCTCCTCCTGTTGAACAGCAATGGGAGTATCCTTCCTCTGACTAACTTCCTTAGCAGTAGGCACACTCTTCTTTTGACTAACTACCTTAGTCTTTTTTACTGCCTCAGTCAGTCTCAGATTTTTTTGAGATTGGGGTTTCTGCTTCTCAGACTCCAACTTTCTTTTCCTCTCAGTCTCCTTGGGTTGTTTGGCTGAATCTTCACTTAAGATCGAGACTAGAGATCTCGTAGCCTTCGGTGCGCGAGTCTCTGAGACTTATTCCTGACTTCGTTCCCTGGACCTCTTCTTCCTGTTGTCTCAAGGTTCGAATCCTGGGTGATCTCTTCGCCTTCTTAGGAATATCACTCAGAAGCTTCTACCCTTTTCTCTTCTAAGCACCTTCGTTTGTCATCCGAACTTGGCTACTTTCTTTTTGAGAAATCATTTTTTCTTTCAGAGCTTCTTCAGATGATTTTCTTCTTTCAATAATGGGCATATTTGTACTAACCTAAGATTTAGAAATCTTTGTGGGAGACTTCTTCTGTTTCTGCTCCCCCTCAGTTCTAGCTTTATTCTCAAAATCTGCTTCTGTTCTGTCCACATTCTTCAAGCCCATTTTCTTTATAGTACCCGAGTTGATAACACTCTTGACAGATATCTTCATTATGTTTCCTCTGTCAAGAAGGACTCCAGACTCCCTGAAAATCCTTGTTAGCAACATTCCGTATGGGTAGTTGTTAGTATCCTTCATCCCCATAAGCATATACTGGAAAATCAGAAATGGTAAGTCTATAGGGTGGAGATTCAGCAGGTAGAGTAGGCATTGTTCATCCAAGGTAGTCACCAAATCCCTTAAACCCGCTCTAGGTAAGACGCAGTTGAACAGAATTACATGTAAAACCCTCGCCTTTAGCACCAGACTCGAGGTCTTCTTTTCCGATGGGTCATTAACTCCATACAACTGTCTATTGACTTCGTCTTCCTTCATATTAAGCTTTGTCATCCATCTGGCTTTGCTCGATAGCTTCTCTCCAATAGATGGACATTCAGTCACCTTTCCAATTAGCTCCCTTGTCACAACAATAGATAATCTATCTACTGTAGAAACAATAACATTGTCTACTAGCAGCACATTCTTCCAAAACTCATACACTTCATTTTGATATACATACTCCCGCACCTGGAAGAACTTCCTCCAAACGTCTTGTACAATCTCTGGTTCGATATCGATATCATCTTTCCTCAGATATTCAAAATCCACATGCCTTCCGTAGATCATTGCTTGCTCCATTGATTACGAATAGGCCGACTTGATGTCATTCAAAGGTAAGGTTGGTTGCAGAGATTTTGAGAGAGATGAAAAGTTTGTGGGTTGAGAGTATTCGAAAGGTTCTGGATTTCAGACTACTTGAAAGGTCTTATCAGGCATGTTCTAGAATCGGTGAGGTTCTCAAGGCTATAAGACTTTCCGTCCAAAATTTCCTTGTGAGAGAAGTTACCAGCTGTAACAAACTGTTTCTGACGCCGTTAACTTTGACGACCGTTTAATTTGGCTATGAAATGTCAGACAGTTGGTCATTTAACATTACCATGTTGAGGTTGCACCTGATTTCCTTGAACCGTTCTTCACTCAATGGTTTAGTGAAGATGTCTGCCCATTGAAATTCTGTCTCGATGAACTGTAGACTCACAACTTTTCTCTTAATGTAGTCTCTCAAGAAATGATGTCTGACTTGATATGCTTTACTCTCGAGTGTTGTATAGGGTTCTTTGATAAGTTGATGGCACTGGTGTTGTCACATAAAATTGGGATCTCCTCTTCATGAACTGAATAATCTTCTAGTTGGTATTTAATCCACAGTGTTTGCAAACAACAGCTTGCGCCAAACATGTACTCAGCTTCAACAGTTGATAGCGCGATTGAGGTTTGTCTCTTGCGTGACCAGGAAACTAGGTTTGAACCAAGAAAGTGACAGCCTCCACTCGTACTCTTCCTTTCAACTCTATCTCCAGCATAGTCTGCATAACAATATCCAATGAACCTAAAATCTTAACCTTTCTTAAACATTAAGCAAAGATCAGTAGTACCTGCGAAATATCTTATAATTCTCTTCTGTGAAAGAAACGATTTTGTTGAAATTATCGATATAAAAAATTGGGAAAAAAAAGTAACGAAGAAAAGATATCTCATTGTTATATTAGTGGTTTTGTAAACACTTATATATGAAGTGCAGATAGAAAAGTCAGGCAAGGTCCAAAGGCAAAAGTAAGACGAAGCGGAGAAGGAACAAGCGGAGAGGCAAAAATAAGATGAAGCGCGTGCAATGCGATAAGTAAGACGATAAAAGTAAAAAGAAGTGAAAATAAGACGATAAAAGTAAGACGAAGTGAAAGTAAGACAAATTGAAAGTAAGACGATAAAAGTAAGATGATAAAAGTAAGACGGAGTGAAAGTAAGACGATAAAAGTAAGACGGAGTGAAAGTAAGACGGAGTGAAAGTAAGACGATAGAAGTAAAACGATAAAAGTAAGACGATAAAAGTAAGACAAATTCAAAGTAAGACAAAGTGAAAGTAAGACGATAAAAGTAAGAAGATAAAAGTAAAACTGTAGCGCTGACATCAATACAATTAAACCGCAATATGTAAATCACTAAAATTTAAAACCACAATAATAATCTTTCATTTCATGAAATCAATCCAAAATATAGACAAGTCTATCAGTACCCTAAAGTCTCAATATAATAACCCAAAAAGGAAACTGATAAAAACGTCTATATTAGATCATCCCCAAAAATCGCCCCAGCTGACCGACCTGTGTGCCATCACTTCACTTGATCACGCCCTCACACGGTAGGAAAATCTATCACGGGAGCTAGAGTCCTACAGACGCTGTCCTGAAAAATATATTGCAATGTTGGGTGAGTTTGCGAACTCAATGAGAAACCATCATCGATGGTTCACCCAACTCATGCATATACATATAATATATCACATAGTATACTTTAACACATATTGGAACACTGAACACAATTTACACATTTATACAATAAAATAACTCAGACATGTCACTTCACAATTGTCACATATCACACACATTCTCAATTTCACTACACAGTCAGATGCATAATGTATGCAAATTCTCATTTTATGTCATTGTTGTGACTGAGCGTTAACACTATCCCGATCCGGGCACTTTTCGCATTAATCGCATTTTCAACAAGTAGGAAAGCCCTCTGGGTATGCACTACTGCTCACTCACATTAGGGATAGGAGAGTCCTCTGGGTATGCACTATTCCCTTTTTCACTGATAATCGAGCTTAAAGCTCTGACACTAATTGCTCCAGTCACAACTGTTTATTTACCGCTTATAATCTTGTCTAGCATGCACTCACACTTACACAGTCACTAGCACATATCTATCACTCCACTCGATTTATCGTATTCAGAACACTACTCATAATTCTATGCACTGATTCACAATCACAAGTACTCACATTTGCAACACATTTCAACTCACTCACAATCAGAACACTTATTCATAATTGCAGCACATTTATTTCACATTGTATCACTCACAATTTACACATTCACAGCACATTTAATCACACACAACGATCGAGGAACCAACTAGGTTACTCACCGTAACTTCCGAGCTCGCTCGAAGTCCCGATAATATCGTGGTGACGATCCAACGGTGCCTCTATCACAATTCAAACAAATTCTCATCACTAAATGCTCAATCAATTGGATTCACTAATGCACATGTCTTAATTTGAAATTATATATTGCATGATCATGATTTTCCAGCGCTCTACCCATTCCGATCTCTCTCGCTTCATAACCCACAATTCACTATTCACTAGGTCAATAATATCCACTGATTTCTCAAACCTCCAATTTAAACTCTAATCAGTCAAAAGATAACTCTTTGGTTGCACTAAAACTGAAATTGACTCTCTTTCGATAATTATGATACCTTTAACCAAAATTCAAACTCTCAGTTTTTATCACAATTGTAGACCTCTTTCTCTAGTTCACAACGAATCCAGAATTACCTCAATTGGAGGTCTACACTAAAATTTATACCCTAAAAACCAATCTAGTCCCATGCACAATTTCTGTCTCTCGCCGCGGCTTACTGTCTCTCGCCGCGGCGTGGGAACGTTCGCCACGGCGGACAACTCTTCTGCGCCTCGCCGCGACGCTTACCAATCACTCGTCGCGGCATCTAAATTACTTGTTCGCCGCGACGTCTCAAACGGCTCGCCGCCGCGAACACGCCTTTTCTCGCCACGGCGTGGCCCCATTACAAACGTCGCGACGTGCGACCACTTCATCTTCTCCGATCATCATTTTTCCGCCATTAAACTCTTAAAAACCTCCATTAACTCTCTCAACTACCCATACTAACACATTAAATGCCATAAATGCCATAAACAACCTTAAATACAACATTAAACACAATAAATTTACCAAATCGAAGAATCGAACGGTAACCCTAAAATCGCAAACGTTCGAAAATCCTCCAAGCTCAACTCCCACGGTTTTCACTCTCAAACCACACGAAACATCACCATCTCTCAACCACAAGCAAAGCTTCCACAATGAAGGAGAACCCAATGAAAATCTCCAAGGAAAAAGAGGTTGAAATAAATCGGCGGGAGAGAAGAGAAAGAAGGAGAAATTTGCTAACTCCCAAAACAAAACCTAACTCTTATATATATAGGGTTTAATTTAAACCTATAGATCTTAGTCCCCAATTTCATTTAATCTCAGTCTCTAAATTTCACTGGCTCATCACGATAATTCTTAAACTCGCAAATCTAAATTTTCAAGCTATTAACCACTCAATTTGATGCAAAACTAACTCATCGGTCTCTAGGCCATTTTCTCGATGCGAACTCAAAGCTCTAAAAATTCCAGAAAAATTCTCATAAATCCTCAAAATACAAAACACAAAGTCCTATACTCAATTCTCAATTTTCGACTCCCAAAATTCAATTTTCACTCTAATTCAACCATACAAACCAATTATTCTCAAATTCTCAACCAAATCACAATTCAACTAATTCAACCATTCAATTCAAATTATTCCTCAATTCTCGATAAATCATGTCTAACATAACTATCTCAAAATTCACCATTCAACTCATAATCACGGTTAAATTTGGAACAATCATGAATGCATGTCACTAAGTATGCATGTGCAATTAACTCATTTATATCTGATGCAGAGGAAAAATACACGTGCAGTTCAATTATGAATGCAACCCACTAACCCATCCAAATTACCGATATGCCCTTCACATCGGTAACGGGATGTTACAATTCTCCCCTCCTAAATAAAAATTTTGTCCCGAAATTTCATACCTGACTGGTCGAACAGATGAGGGTACTGCCTCCTCATGTGTTCCTCAGTCTCCCAAGTAGCTTCTTCTGACTAGTGATTCTTCCATAGGACTTTCACCAATGGAATCACCCTGCTTCTCAATTGCTTGACCCGCGATCCGATAATCTGTACCGGCTCCTCAACATAACTCAGATCACTAGCTATCTCAATCTCTTGAGCCAGAATCACATGAGTCGGGTTTGAGCGATATCTCCGGAGCATACTCACATGAAACATATCATGTAACTGGGACATCTCACTAGGCAAAGCCAATCTATAGGCTAACGGTCCAATCCTCTCAGTAATCTCATACGGACCGATATACCGGGGACTCAACTTGCCTTTACGACCAAATCTCAGCACTCCTCTCCAAGGTGACACTCGGAGGAACACTCTGTCGCCCACACTGTACTCCATCTCTCACCGATGCTGATCCACATAACTCTTCTGTCTATCCTGAGCTGCCTTGATGCGACTCTGAATCAATCTCACTTTATCCAATGTATCCTGGATCAGCTCAGGACCCTCAAGCATCCTCATACCCTTTTCATCCCAGTAAAGAGGTGATCTACACAGTCTCCCGAACAAGGCCTCATACGGTGCCATACCGATGCTGCTCTGGTACTGATTATTATACGCAAACTCAATCAGAGCCAAGTACTAATCCCAAGCACCTCTGAACTCTAATACACAAGCTCTCAGCATATCCTCAACCGTCTTGATGGTCCTCTCACTCTGTCCATCTGTCTGAGGATGAAATGTTGTACCAAAGTTCAACCTCGAACCTAAAGCTGACTGCAGGCTCCTCCAGAACCTCGAAGTAAATCTGGGATCCCTATCCGACACAATCGATACTGGGACCCCTTGCAATCGCACGATCTCTGCCAAATACTTCTGGGCCAATTGATCGAGAGTATTATTCTCTCACACTGGCAAGAAGTGAGCCGATTTGGTCAACCGGTCCACTATGACCCAGATTGCATCATGCTGCCTCGGCGTCCTAGGCAACCCCATAATAAAATCCATAGTGATTCTCTCCCATTTCCACTCCAGAATGGGTAACGAATGCAATCTCCCAACTGGGGCCTGGTGCTCAGCCTTAACCTGTTGGCACGTCAAACACCGAGAAACGAACTCTGCTACTTGCCTCTTCATACCTGGCCACCAGAAATGCAACTTAAGGGTATTATACATCTTGGTAACACCAGGATGCATCACATAAGCGGCCACATGCGCCTCCTCCAAAATCTCTCATGTCAGATCATCAACATCTAGCACACACAATCTCTGACCCATCCAAAGAGTCCCATCTCTCAACTCAAAATCAGCAGTCAACCCTGATCTGACTCTATCCATCAGTCTCACTAACACCGGGTCCACGATCCGGACTCTCCCGATCGACGACAGTAACATCGGCCTCATCCTCAGAGTAGCAATCAAAGCTCCATCCTGAGTCAAATCCATCTGCACATTAAGCGCTCTCAACTGAATCAAACTGGGCAATCTCTCAATCGAATCGAGTTTGACGCGATATGAGATCTCTACTCAGCGCATCGCTACCACATTGGCCTTCCCTGGATGATACTCAATCGTGCAGTCATAGTCCTTCAACAGCTCAATCCATCTCCTCTGTCGCAGATTCAACTCTCGCTGGCTCAATAGGTATCTCAGACTCTTATGATCAGTGAAGATCTGGAACGTCTCCCCATACAGATAATGTCTCCAGATCTTCAAAGCAAACATAACTGCGGCCAACTCTAGATCATGTACTGGGTAATTCCTCTCATGAGATCTCAACTGTCTCGAGGCATACGCTGTAACTCTCCCATGTTGCATCAAAACACAACCTAAACCCTACTGCAAAGCATCACTGAAAATCTCAAAACCTCCGAACCCTGACGACAAAGCTAACACTGGTGCCGTAGTCAATCGATGCCTAAGATCCTCAAAGCTCCTCTGGCACTCATCAGTCCATCTGAAAGCCACATTTTTTCTCAGAAGTTTTTTCAAAGGGGCTGAGATCACTGAAAACCCCTCGACAAACCTCCGGTAATAACCTGCCAATCCGAGAAAACTCCTCAACTCTGACACATTCCTCGAAATCTCCCAACTCCTCATTGCCTCAATCTTGTGAGGATCCACCCGGATACCCTCACCAGACACAATGTGTCCTAAGAAGACAACCTCATCAAGCCAAAATTCACACTTAGTGAATTTGGTATCTGTTGCCCTCTCTCATAATCCATGACACAATCCTCGGATGCTCTGCATGCTCCTGTCTACTCTTCGAATACACTAGAATATCGTCAATAAACACAATCACGAACTGATCCAGGTAGGGCTGGAAAACTCTATTCATCAAGGCCATGAAGGTTGCCAGGGCATTAGTCAACCCGAACGGCATCACTAAGAACTCGAAATGCCCATACCTGCTCCTGAAGGCACTCTTAGGCACGTCGACCTCGGCTATCCTCAACTGATAATACCCAGATCTCAAATCCAACTTGGTAAACACTTGAGCTCCCTACAACTGATCAAATAGATCATCGATCCTAGGTAGTGGGTACTTGTTCTTGACAGTCACCCGATTCAGCTGCCTATAATCGATGCACAACCTCAAAGTCTCGTCCTTCTTCTTAACAAACAACACTGGAGCTCCCCACGGCGAAACACTGGGTTTAATGAACCCCTTATCCAACAACTCCTGCAACTGAGCCTTAAGCTCCCTCAGTTCCACCGGTGCCATCCTATATGGAGGTATAGATATAGGAGCGGTACTTGGAATGAGGTCAATCTCAAACTCCGTCTCCCAATCCGGCGGTAAACCAGGTAACTCATTGGGGAACACATCCGGAAATTCTCTAATCACGGGAATATCCTACAACCTCTGCTCAATCCTGGAATCAATCACATGAGCTAGATAGGCCTCACAACCTCCCCGCATCAGTCTCAAAGCACTCATAAACGAAATCATCCTAGCTGACACTGCCTGGCTAACACCTCAAAAAATAACTCTAGGCTGACTAGGAGATTCTAACACAACCTCCTTGGTATAACAATCCATCACAGCCCTATGCGTAGTAAGCCAGTCCATCCCTAGAATCAGATCAATCTCTCTCAAAGACAAAACTATAAGGTCTGCACCCAACTCTGCCTGATCAATCACTATCGGACACTCCTTGCAGACCTCTCCCAAAACTGTCGCACTACCTAGAGGTGTACTCACCTCTAACCCACACTGCAATCTCTCCCTAACACAATGCAGTCTACATGCCACATGCGGTGCAATGAAAGAATGAGTGGATCCAGGATCCATCAATGCATATGCTTCAAAACTAGAAATTAGAAGCATACCTGCAACAACATCTGACACTCCTGAGCCTCCTGCCGAGTCATAGCATAGACTTTGGCCTGGGACTGCTGACGACTGCTCTGTCCCTCAGTCCTCACTACCGATCCCTCAGCTCGACCTCGACCCCTGAAACCAGATCCACCTCCACGGCTCTGCTGCACCGTGGTAGCGCTGCCTGATCTACCAGTCACAGTGGACTGGGCCTCCACAGTAAAGGGACACTCCCGGAGCTGGTGGTCCATCGAACCACACTTGAGACATGCTCCGGTAAACCTTCAACACTCCCCACTGTGCCTCCTCTCACAATACTCACATAGCGGGATACTCTGGCCTGAACCTCTAGCACCGCTACGGCCATCACTAGACTGAGAAAATCTGCCTCTCTGCCCAAATCTGAACTGTCTACCTCTTCCAGACGACCTGAAGGGCCTGCTCTGTCGCTTGTTGAACCCTCTGCTAGCACTGTCCTGGCTATCACTGGGCCTCTTGTCCCTGGACCCCTGTCCAGCCTCAGCCTGACCCTGTCTCAACAACTGCTCTATCCTCATGGCAGCAGCTCTCAACTCGATAAAATTGCCCATGTCCGATCGGGCTAACAGGGTACGGATCTCTAGATTGAGTCCACCCTCAAATCTACGGCATCTATCAGTCTCAGCAGCAACTAAAGTAAAGGCATAACCCAATAACTCATTAAATCGCACCTCATACTCAGCCACTGACATCTGCCCCTGTCTCAGCTCAAGAAACTCCTGCATCTTCATCTCTAAATAAACCTTGGGCTTGAAATTATCTCTGAATGCCCGCAGGAAATCATCCCAAGTCAATAAGCAGGGCCTGGTGGAACTGCCCGGAACAATCCTCCACCAGCAGAAGCGGACCACAAGCAAGGACCTTCGCATAATCGAACCTCTCCTCTGCGTCACAATCCATCTGGTCCAGGACTCTCTCAGTCCTCTCTAACCATCCCTCAGCCTCAGCAGGGTCGGTGCTGCCATAGAAATCAACCGCTCCCTGCTTGCGCAGTCTATCGTACCTCCTCTCCCGTCTCACGGGAACTCTGGGAGGCAACTCATCAGAATGAGGCATAGGGGACTCTTTACTAGATCACACGGATCCTAGGTCAGCTGGTTGATCCACTTGATCTCCAAGAATGGATGACCTAAAACAAACAAGAATCTGATCAATTTCTGATTTTCTCACTGAAATTTAAGCCTAAAATTCACTATGCCCAAAAGATGCCAAACCATGCTCTGATACCACCTAATGTAGCGCCCCCTTATCGTAGGGTACGCACCGGGACACCCGTGGGTCGTTCCGGCACATATCCCACAGCAAGGAAGTGCTACTCACGAAGCTATCGCTAAATACTCGCATGACATCAATACAATTAAACCGCAATATGTAAATCACTAAAATTTAAAACCACAATAATAATCTTTCATTTCATGAAATCAATCCAAAATATAGACAAGTCTATAAATCCCCTAAAGTCTCAATATAATAACCCAAAAAGGAAACTGATAAAAACGTCAATACTAGGTCATCCCTAAAAATCACCCCAGCTGACCGACCTGTGTGCCATCACTTCACTTGATCACGCCCTCGCACTGCAGGAAAATCTATCACGGGAGCTAGAGTCCTACAAATGCTGTCCTGAAAAATATATTGCAATGTTGGGTGAGTTTGCGAACTCAGTGAGAAACCATCATCGATGGTTCACCCAACTCATGCACATACACATAATATCACATAGTATACTTTAACACATATTGGAACACTGAACACAATTTACACATTTATACAATAAAATAACTTAGACATGTCACTTCACAATTGTCACATATCACACGCATTCTCAATTTCACTACACAGTCAGATGCATAATGTATGCAAATTCTCATTTTATGTCATTGTTGTGACTGAGCGTTAACACTATCCCGATCCGGGCACTTTTCGCATTAATCGCATTTTCAACAAGTAGGAGAGCCCTCTGGGTATGCACTACTGCTCACTCACATTAGGGATAGGAGAGCCCTCTAGGTATGCACTATTCCCTTTTTCACGGATAATCGAGCTTAAAGCTCTGATCACTAATTGCTCTAATCACAACTGTTTATTTACCGCTTATAATCTTGTCTAGCATGCACTCACACTTACACAGTCACTAGCACATATCTATCACTCCACTCGATTTATCGTATTCAGAACACTACTCATAATTCTATGCACTGATTCACAATCACAAGTACTCACATTTGCAACACATTTCAACTCACTCACAATCAGAACACTTATTCATAATTGCAGCACATTTATTTCATATTGTATCACTCACAATTTACACATTCACAACACATTTAATCACACACAAAGATCGAGGAACCAACTAGGTTACTCACCTGTAACTTCCGAGCTACTGCCTGGAAGTCCCAGCAATATACGTGGACTGACGATCCAACGGTGCCTCTATCACAATTCAAACAAATTCTCATCACTAAATGCTCAATCAATTGGATTCACTAATGCACATGTCTTAATTTGAAATTATATATTGCATGATCATGATTTTTCAGCGCTCTACCCATTCCGATCTCTCTCGCTTCACAACCCACAATTCACTATTCACTAGGTTAATAATATCCACTGATTTCTCAAACCTCCAATTTAAACTCTAATCAGTCAAAAGATAACTCTTTGGTTGCACTAAAACTGAAATTGACTCTCTTTCGATAATTACGATACCTCTAACCAAAATTCAAACTCTCAGTCTTTACCACAATTGTAGACCTCTTTCTCTAGTTCACAACGAATCAGAATTACCTCAATTGGAGGTCTACACTAAAAGTTATACCCTAAAAACCAATCTAGTCCCATGCACAATTTCTGTCCCTCGCCGCGGCTTACTGTCTCTCGCCGCGGCGCACAAAGGGATGCTCGTCGCAGCGTGGGAACGTTCGCCGAGGCGAATAACTCTTTTGCGCCTCGCCGCAACGAGTGATTGGTAGGCGTCGCGGCGTCTAAATTACTTGCTTGCCGCGACGTCTCAAGCGGCTCGCCGTGACGTCTCAAGCGGCTCGCCGCGGCGAACACGCCTTTTCTCGTCGCGGCGTGGCCCCATTACAGACGTCGCGACGTGCGACCACTTCATCTTCTCCGATCGTCATTTTTCCGCCATTAAACTCTTAAAAACCTCCATTAATTCTCTCAACTACCCATACTAACACATTAAATGCCATAAATGCCATAAACAACCATAAATACAACATTAAACACAATAAACTTACCAAATCGAAGAATCGAACGGTAACCCTAAAATCGCAAACGTCCGAAAATCCTCCAAGCTCAACTCCCACGGTTTTCACTCTCAAACCACACGAAACATCACCATCTCTCAACCACAAGCAAAGCTTCCACAATGAAGGAGAACCCAACGAAAATCTCCAAGGAAAAAGAGGTTGAAATCGTCGACGGGGAGAGAAGAGAAAGAAGGAGAAATTTGCTAACTCCCAAAACAAAACCTAACTATTATATATATAGGGTTTAATTTAAACCTATAGATCTTAGTCCTCAATTTCATTTAATCTCAGTCTCTAAATTTCACTGGCTCATCACGATAATTCTTAAACTCGCAAATCTAAATTTTCAAGCTATTAACCACTCAATTTCGGTACCGAAAACTAACTCATCGGTCTCTAGGCCATTTTCTCGGTCCGAACTCAAAGCTCTAAAAATTTCAGAAAAATTCTCATAAATCCTCAAAAATACAAAATACAAAGTCCTATACTCAATTCTCAATTTCCAACTCCCAAACTTCAATTTTCACTCTAATTCAACCATACAAACCAAATATTCTCAAATTCTTAACCAAATTACAATTCAACTAATTCAACCATTCAATTCAAATTATTCCTCAATTCTCAATAAATCATGTCTAACATAACTATCTCAAAATTCACCATTCAACTCATAATCACAGTTAAATGCTGGAACAATCATGAATGCATGTCACTAAGTATGCATGTGCAATTAACTCATTTATCGCTGATGCAGAGGAAAAATGCACGTGCAGTTCAATTATGAATGCACCCCACTAACCCATCCAAATTACCGATATGCCCTTCACATCGGTAACGGGATGTTACAAAAATGAAGTGAAAGTAAGACGTTAAAAGTAAGACGAAGTGAAAGTAAGATGATAGAAGTAAGACGATAAAAGTAAGACAAAGTGAAAGTAAGTCAAACTAAGACGATAGAAAAATCAAACTAAGCAGAGTGACGATAGAAAAGTCAAACTAAGACGATAGAAACTAAGAAGAAATAGAGTCAAACTAAGACGAAGCAAAAGTCAAACTAAGACGATATAAACTAAGACGATAGAAACTAAAACAAATTAGAATCAAACTAAGAAAATACAAAGACTTTTATATATATATATAAATTTCTGTTTGACTTTAAAAGATAATAATTATGTGAATAAAAACAAATATGCGATGAAATGTTATTATGATTGTATATGTAAATATAATAAGAAATATATATTAGTGATTCGTATTATTTAATATATTTATGTAAATAGTATTATTGCTATTAGGTATAATAAAATTTTGGCTTATATTAATAAAAACAAATATGCGATGAACCGTTATTATGATTATATAAAAAAAACACGAATATATGAATGAAGTTGAATAATAATAATGAATTTAATAATCATGATAAAAATAATTAGAAATTGATATTGTAAATAAGAATAACATAAGAAAGTTAGACGGAACCAAAAGTCAAACTAGGATGGAGTGGAAATCAAAGTAAGACGAAGCACGGAGACAGAAGTAAGACGACGTGCAAAGGCATAAGTAAGACGAAATATCTCTTTATTATATTTGTGCTTTCGTAAACACTTATATATGAAGTGCGGATAGAAAAGTCAAGCAAGGTCCAAAGGCAAAAGTAAGACGAATCGAAGAAGCAACAATAAGATGAATCGTCTAGAGAAAACCAAGATAATAATAAATATGCGATGAAATGTTATTATGATTAAAAGAGAGCACAATGTGACATTAAAAGTTCATGAGAATCCGGGTTTATCCTATTAAGACGAGTGTCTATAATGGATTGTGCGTCTGATTGTGGTGTACATTCGGTGCTGCTGATCGCCTTATCCATTTGTGACGACGAGTTGTATTCAGCATCGGAGAATCTTATTTCAAGGCATTGTTTAGCTGATGAAGAAGATTCAGGATTTTTTCCTGAAAATGTCAGAAATCAGCATATATTAAGCAAGTGATATAAGGGAAGATCATGTTATAGATAAAATCAAAATCAAGAAGGAATAAAAAGGACCTGAGATGGGTGAAAGTGAAGTCTGTTGTACTTCATGAGCAGCAATTTTGTGGCAGTAAACAACAGTAAATCGTTGCAGCCCATCTGGAGACTGAGTGTTTGCTGGCTTCACGTGGACAAGAAAGGTATTAGTTTTCAATTGTGCGTGCAGTTTCTCTAACGGTAGATCCATGTTCTTATAACGCAAAACAAAAAATCTCCATTCTCAATGGAATAAGTACACGAAGATATTTGGGGCTGATTAAATTAGAAATGTAGATGAAATAAGGAAGTGAAAATATAACCTCATTGTAATATTTCATAGTCTCAACGGCGATGAAGTTTAATAGTTTCTTAGCGAGGTCGCCGAAAATGGAAGCCGTGATAGTTCCGGTATCGTCGATCAAATCCACGTCATATCGGCACCTGTACAATAAAGTGAGAATAGTTAAAAAGCAAGAGTGTGGGTGAAAAAGAAGTGCAGGTGACATGGAAGTAAAAAAGTGATGTGAAAATTTCGAAATGCACACGGAAGGAATAAGCAACAAATGGAAGATTGCCAATAGAAGGTAGAAACCTTGGCTCTGCTGTGCGTTTTTCTCTACAGTAATTACAAGTGAAGAGAACTCCACATGCAGCAGCTACAGACCGGAAGCATTTGTTGCATGCCATATACCAGAATTTTTGCAAAATGTGCTGGAAGAAAATTTTGGCTTCAATCCATGATATCTACGGCAAAACCGATAAGAACGTCCAGAGGAAGAAGTTTTAAATTCAATATCTCAGAGGAATATGCAGATGTGATTACCTTGGGGGTAGGATCTAGAGACATGATCTTCACGATATTTTGGAGAGATCCAGGAGATATGTTGGATCCCGTTTCCGGAACCCAACTGTTGGATCGGAAAAAGAAAGCATGCTTAGTATGGAGAAACGATAGATTTCAAAACTTTTTAAGAAATCATCTTGCAGCGGAAGCAATTTGCTTTTGCTTTCACTAGCAGTTTTCATACAAGCAATTTGCTTTTGCAACATGCCGCTGAAAGAAGCCAGAATATAACACTTAATAGTCTTGTCAGCATTCTGCCAACGCTCATGTTGTTGGACTTGCTCAGGAGTTGCATCTCCACTTAGAGGTGTAGGCTCATTTTCAGTTAACACCCATGAAATACGTTCATATTGAAGAACAATGTCAATGTTACGTCTCCATTCATTAAACTTGTCTCCATTTTCCAATTTGTTATTAGTCAAGAGCAGGGTGAGTGGATTCATTTTGTGGTTGATTATGTCTGAAAATATAAATTATTAAAACATGAGCATACTAGTCAACAATTTATGGAACTTTGTATAAAATCATGATGCATGTATGCATGATGATAGATTTAACAAAACTTAAAAATTAAAACATTATCTTATGACGGTTATTTTTCTTATCTATAATGAGACTAAGTGACGGTGGGCCATCTTATCTATTAAAAGAAAAACGGGACCCTCCCACTCAAAAACTACCAAGCATCTCATGCTCAATTTTTTAAGAAGCGTCTTAATTTGGTCCATACTTTTACCAATGAGCTACGGTGGGCGGTTTATTGATAAAAATGTTGAGTGTATAACCATTTGATTCATTCACTAAAGATACCTACAAATCATGCCTCGGTGGGAGGTCACATTTGCTATCATTAAGTGGACTTATCCTTAAGGAGACCCAAACCATGCAAGATCTAGCATCCATGCCCTCCGATGGGGAGTAACACTTCACCACATGCAAACGGGCCATCATTTGGAGACCGTGGACTCTCACAGGAGCATCCTCTCCCACTCAATCTTTTTGGGCTTTAAGTTTTAAATACCATCTTGTCTAGATGCAATTTATTATCCATCCTATATTATTTCATTATATATCTCATACATAATGAATGCATGGCAAGGCCTAGGATTGGCAATTTTCTAAATGACATGCAATCACATAATATCACATATTACAAGCATTCATTTCTCCATTCATCACATGAACTAATAAAACCACTTTTGATTTTCCATCCTAGAAACATAAAATAATTACAAGCCTTTTAGGCCCAAAATATGCTTCTTCATCTTGGATCTTCCGCTTCGAACTCTTCGCTAACATGATCCGGCCCATTCGGTAAACAAAATGTAATGGCATTTATGAAATTAGAATTTTGTCATTTTGAAAAATAAAATTCCAGCACTAGATTTTTAGAAAACCAAATCTTTGTTTTGACAAAAAATTCCAGCACTTGTTTAATTAAAACCGAAACTCATTTCATGAAAATTAAACACAGCACTTAGTATTTTAGCAAAACCGAAATTGGATTCTTTGAAACAAAAAACCAGCACTTGTTTTCCAATCATAACTGAAATATGATTCATTGAAACAAAAATTCCAGCAACTTAGTTTTCACAAAACTTATGCCAAAATATAAAAGGATACACCGAAAATTTTACCTTTCCATTTCTTCAATCCATGGCTGCTCCTTCTTCATCATTACATCAATTTGTACATTACAAAATCAAATAAAATAGAAAAAAGAAACCAAGGAGGAAACATGGTTATGATAGACCACCCTCCTTGTTACAACCAAATGAAGAAATCTTACAAGACAAAATTTAACTTCTATGGACAACCAAAAGAGCAACATACACCATATATATTTCTATCACATAAAAATATGCAGTATACATAAAAAGATTGCCAACCCATGCATCCACCATATAGGAACCGAAATCATGCATGAAAAATCAGCTCTGATACCAATTGTTGGATCGGAAAAAGAAAGCATGCTTAGTATGGAGAAACGATAGATTTCAAAACTTTTTAAGAAATCATCTTGCAGCGGAAGCAATATATCCAAATCAACATGCTAATCCATACATGATATGGTATAAGGATAATAAAACCAAGAACAAGATAAAAGGAATTACCGACTCCTTATTTCTGACTTTAAATCCTCGCTGCGCTATCCTCTCCTTCTTATATCCAAATCCTTTGCCTTTGAGTCTTTTCCTTTAGCAATCTATCTTCTTCCTTGTTGTAGTATCCTCAACCAATTAGATTTACCACTTGTTCTTCAAGGACAACTAGGTTAACAAAATCCTTTGGTGGGAAAGGAGAAGAAATATTTGAAGGAGATTTTCTTAGAAGAAGAAGAACCAAAATTGAAACTCTTTCAATTCTTTCACTTAGGAATTTCGGTTCTACCTTGCATGAAAGGAGAGAATGTCTAGAAACCATGCAAGAACCCTTTCTTACATCTCAATTTCGAAATATGCATGAATGGAAAGAGTGAGAGGCATCCAATGCATCACTTCTTACATTAATCACTCATCAAATAGCCAATAAATGAGACTTACTTCATTTATCTTTAAAATGGCTATTTGAAAAGACCATAACCTATAATTGAATACCCATTTCGATTTTGGCAAGAAGAAAGAAGGAAGATGGTCCATATAATGCACATCTTTCATCTTTAATCTAATGAATGCAAATAGGTTACATGCCAACATTAAAAGCCAACCATTAAACCATTTAATGGTAAGTTCATAACTCCATTTAATAATGATGAACCATAATAAAGACCATATTTATTTAGTATTTTAATGTCAAATGTGTGGTTACACATCTAACCTAACACAATTTCGAAATTGCTTCTTCTCCATTAAAAAAAATTGTTTTAATATAATTAATCTAATCAATTACATTAAACCAAAACAAGCCCATTTCTAAATGAACATGTGGGCTTCCAATTAACCATTAATTAGTATAAGCCCATCATTCAATTATGGACTTCTAAAGCTTCCAAACTACTTCTTACTTAGCTTGATAACCTTCCTTAAAGCCAAGTGGGGAATCTTATTTGACTTCGATAATTCAAGCTCCAATAAGCCCAGAAATAATTCAATCTCATTGGAATTAATTCTATCTTATTAACTAAATGTCATTCCACTAAAGATAATTAGTTAAACTCTTGAATTATTAAATATTATGAGAATATGTCCAATTGCAAACCCTATTTAGAACCTTATTATAGCCATCCGCACAACAAAGGGTAAAATTACCGTTTTGCCCTTATGTTGGTTTTTCCTTCTAGATCTCTCATTTTACTTTATATGGTGATTAACACATAAGATCTCATCTTAGTGTTAAGACTTGATGGGTAGCTAGTCCATCAAACCATCTGGCGCAGATTTAATCACCAAATCTCCTTAAAACATCTGAAGAGATGATAACACTATAAACTCTTTATTTGAGTGAATGTTCCCGATACATCTTTCAATTAATAATTCCAACATGCATAATCGGATTAATATCTGTAAAAATCCATTCCGATCATATCAAGAATTATAATGAAACACATATGAGTTCACCACTCATCAAGATTGTGGTTCATAATATGCGAATACTTAAGTTGTATGTTTTAAGATTAAAGTAACGGCCCACTTTATTCTTGAAAACATACTTGATTCAATTCATTTAATAGTTCCATTATCGATAGTCTACTACTATCATGATATGAAACTCATCATTCCCTTTAAGTAAACTCTTTTACTTATATGGAGATAAATCGCAACACTACTGATCTAAACCATAATCAAACGACCAACTTGATTATTCAACTGTGAATCAATTAATTGATTCTAATAATATACATGTTTCCCATACATCTCTATGTATATGTATATTACTTACAAATGAATCTTGGTACCTTATGACTAGATATATAATGCTCATACAGATAAAACCAAACTCTTTTGTTTTATTAATAATAAATATTTTCATTACAAAGCTCAGAATCAAGAAGATAAAGTTACATGTAAATACACTTGCTTTCGAGGCACTATATTTACATAACTCCAACAATCTCCCACTTGCCCTAAAGCAAGTTTGACATATCCTTCATTCCCATCCCTTCTAGGTGACCCTCAAAGCTCTTTTGAGTCAATGTCTTTGTGAATGGATCAGCAAGGTTTTACTCTGTAGAATCTTTACCACATCCACTTCTCCACGTTGTATTATCTCCTTATGAGATGATACTTTCGCCAATGTGTTTGGCACTTTGTGGTTCCGAGGTTCTTTAGAATTAGCCACCGCCCACTATTGTCACAATAAAGTGTAATGGCTTTTTCGCCTCGAACTACCTCCAAATCATTTAGGAACTTAGGAGCAGATCGCTTCCTTTCACGCTTCACAAGCAACATACTCAGCCTCCATAGTCGAATCAGAAATACAAAATTGCTTGACACTCCTCCAAACTATGGCTCCACCTCCTAAAGTAAATATAGAACCAGAAGTTAATTTCCTTGAATCAACATCTGATTAGAAATCAGAATCCGTATATCCTGTCGGAATAAGATTACTTCCAGAGTAAACAAGCATTAAGTTATTTGTCTTACGAAGATACTTAAGTATACACTTAACCGCAGTCCAATGTTCCATTCCTGGATTGGACTGAAATCTGCTTACTAGTCCCACTGCGTAACAGATATCCGGTCTAGTGCACAGCATTGCATACATCAAACTACCAACTGCCAAAGCATATGGAATGTTACGCATGCGTTCAACCTCCTCTTGGGTTTTAGGTGTTTGTTCCTTTGAAAGTTTGATTCCATGTCTAGTAGGAGTGAAACCCCTCTTGGAATCTTGCATGGCGAACTTATTGAGCATATTCTCAATGTAGGTTAGTTGAGACAAAACTATCTTCTTGTTCTTACGATCCCTTATAAGTTTGATCCCTAGAACATAGGTAGCCTCTCCCAAATCCTTCATTGAAAACTGTTCATTCAGCCATCCCTTAACCGCAGATAACATTCCCACATCATTCCCAATGAGCGTAATGTCATCAACATACGTGATTAGGAAAGTAACCTTACCTTCTTGTATTCTTTTGTAAACACAAGGCTCATCTAGGTTTTGTATGAACCCATAGGTTTTGATAGCCTTATCAAACCTAATGTTCCAAGACCTAGATGCTTGCTTAAGTCCATAAATGGACCTTTGCAACTTGCAAACCTTATGCTCATTACCTAGCTCAATGAATCCTTCGGTTGGTCCATATAAATGGTCTCCTCAAGATCTCCATTCGAAATGCGGTCTTGACATCCATTTGTCATATTTCATAATCGAAATAGGTTGCTATGGCCAAAAGAATCTGATGGACTTAAGCATGGCAACCGGAGAAAAGTCTTCTCGTAGTCTATACCTCCTTTTGAGTATAGCCTTTAGCTACCAATCTAGCTTTAAAGGTCTCTACCTTTCCATCCGATCCCTTTTCCTTTTGTAGATCCATTTACACCCTATGGTTTTTAGACTGGTGGTGGATCTACAAGGACCAACTTCATTAGTATACATAGAATCTATTTCCGATTCCATTGCCTTGAGCCATTTTTCTCGCATCAACATCATTAATAGCTTTGTGTATACGTAACGGATCTGTTTCTTCTTGGTCCGAGATGGCAATTAAGCCTTCTCCTAAACCCAGATACCTATCGGTTGTCTCACAACCCTCCCACTACGTCTAGGCATATCTTGATGTTCAGTTGCACTTCGATTCAACTCTTGAATCCATTTAGACATCTTGTTCGTCATATCCAAAACAACTCTTGGTTTAGATGAAATTGCTAACTCCTTTAGTACTACTTCACTTCTTCCTTTGTGATTTCTCACAAACTCTTCCTCTAAGAAGTTTGCATTTGTCACACAAATACCTTCCTATCATGAGGACTGTAAAAATAGTACCCTCGAGTTCCGTCAGATATCCTACAAACAAACATACTTCTAACCTTGGTTCCATCTTTGTGGATTCAGGCTTTAGAACATAGGCTGGACAGCCCCAAGTCCTCAAGTGCCTCAATGAAGGCACTCGGCCAGTCCACAACTCCCTAGGTGTTTTAGGCACCGATTTGGATGGAGCAAAGTTAAGAAGATATGTTGTCGTTTGTATGACATATCCCCAGAACGATTCTGGAAGGCTAGCATAGGACATCATTGATCTTACCATTTCCAATAGAGTTTTATTTCTCCTTTCTGCTACACCATTCTGTTGAGGTGTACGAGGAGCTAACAAATTGGAAACAATTCCATTGTTAATTAAATATTGCTGGAACTCTCCAGATAAATACTCACCACCTCGATCTGATCGAAGCTGTTTTAATGGCTTGTCAAGTTGCTTCTCGACTTGACTTTTGAATTCTTTGAACTTTTCAAAGATTCACTCTTTTATGCATCAAATACAAATAGCCATGTCTTGAGTAATCATCTATAAAAGTTATGAAATATTCATAACCTCCTCTAGCTTGTACATTCATGGGCCCACACACATCAGTATGTACCATGTCCAATGTGGATTCAAATCTGTTTTCTTTAGAAGGAAATGAGGCTTTTGTCATTTTTCCTTTAATACAAGATTCACAGTGGGTAATGGATCACTATCCAAGCCCATAAGGATCCCATCCTTTACTAGCTGTCAAGTCTTTTTCGATTGATATGACCCATCCTTAGATGCCACAGATACTTTGAATTAATGCTAGAGATATTGGATTGTCTTGGTTTTATCAAATCATGGTGTTTAGTGAGCCTTTCATAAGTTCTATAAAAACAATCCTGTTTAATTATCGCTTCACAAATAAAATCTTTATTCTCATATATTGAAACAACCTTTTCAAAATATAAGGAATAAAGATTTTATTAGAAAAAAATGTAAATCATGTTCCTTATAATCATTGGCATGTAATAAACATCTTCCAAATATAACCTATGACCACTAGGAAAGTCCAAGATAACTACTCCCACCGATTCTCGCTGAAACATAGGAACCATCTGCTATCTTAACTTGGCGGCCTTTAGGAAGTCTTTTCCTTCATTGGAACCCCTGCAAAGAATTACAAACATGGTTAGTGGCTCCTAATCTAATATCCAAGAAGTAGATAAATCTGCCACATTTCTAGTTCCTAACAAACTTAGGAAGCCCAAACCTTGTTTGCTTTTGAGGGACTCTAGGTAGATCGGACAGTTTCTTTTCAGTGGCCCATCTCATCACAGTGGAAACACTTTCCTTTGATGTTCTCTTTGGCCTTCTTTTTCATGGGTTTGGCCTTGACCCCTATTTGGGCCTTCTTTTTCAACCCTTCTTCTTTTCCTTGCTCTTACCCTTGGGTTTAGAAGAAGAAGCTACATTAGCTTCTGGCCCATGAGCCTTAATATTCAATATTTCCTCTGTGCTCTGGAGGGTATTCATCAACTCACTCAAGGTGTAATCCTTGTTGTTGAGCTCATAGTCCAACTTAAACTGCTGAAAAGAAGAGTTTAAGCTATTGATGATCATAATCATCTGCGTGTCCACATCCATATCCGCCTAAGCATCTCAAACCTCGGTGACCACAGAGATTACCTTCATCATGTAATCCCTTTTGGTTCACTGTGTTTCATGCGAGATTATGAAAGGTTTGGATAGCTTTCACTCTTGCAGACCTAGTCCTCACACCAAACATCTCATGTAGGTGATGGACCATTGCACTAGCAGTTTTCATACAAGCAATTTGCTTTTGCAACATGCCACTGACAGAAGCCAGAATATAACACTTAGTAGTCTTGTCAGCATTCTGCCAAGGTTCATGTTGTTGGACTTGCTCAGGAGTTGCATCTCCACTTAGAGGTGTAGGCTCATTTTCAGTTAACACCCATGAAATACGTTCATATTGAAGAACAATGTCAAGGTTACGTCTCCATTCATTAAACTTGTCTCCATTTTCCAATTTGTTATTAGTCAAGAAGCGGGGTGAGTGGATTCATTTTGTGGTTGATTATGTCGAAAATATAAATTATTAAAACATGAGCATACTAGTCAACAATTTATGGAACTTTGTATAAAATCATGATGCATGTATGCATGATGATAGATTTAACAAAACTTAAAAATTAAAACATTATCTATTTGTTATTTTTCTTATCTATAATAGACTAAGTGACGGTGGGCCATCTTATATATTAAAAGAAAAGCGGGACCCTCCCACTCAAAAACTACCAAGCATCTCATGCTCAATTTTTAAGAAGCGTCTTAATTTGGTCCATACTTTTACCAATGAGCTACGGTGGGCGGTTTATTGATAAAATGTTGAGTGTATAAGCATTTGATTCATTCACTAAAGATACCTACAAATCATGCCTCGGTGGGAGGTCACATTTGCTATCATTAAGTGGACTTATCCTTAAGGAGACCCAAACCATGCAAGATCTAGGATCCATGCCCTCCGATGGGGAGTAACACTTCACCACATGCAAACGGGCCATCATTTGGAGACCGTGGACTCTCACAGAGCATCCTCTCCCACTCAATCTTTTGGGCTTTAAGTTTTAAATACCATCTTGTCTAGATGCAATTTATTATCCATCCTATATTGTTTCATTATATATCTCATACATAATGAATGCATGGCAAGGCCTAGGGTTGGCAATTTTCTAAATGACATGCAATCACATAATATCACATATTACAAGCATTCATTTCTCCATTCATCACATGAACTAATAAAGCCACTTTTGATTGTCCATCCTAGAAACATAAAATAATTACAAGCCTTTTAGGCCCAAAATATGCTTCTTCATCTTGGATCTTCCGCTTCAAACTCTTCGCTAACATGATCCGGCCCATTCGGTAAACAAAATGTAATGGCATTTATGAAATTAGAATTTTGTCATTTTGAAAAATAAAATTCCAGCACTAGATTTTTAGAAAACCAAATCTTTGTTTTGACAAAAAATTCCAGCACTTGTTTAATTAAAACCGAAACTCATTTCATGAAAATTAAACACAGCACTTAGTATTTTAGCAAAACCGAAATTGGATTCTTTGAAACAAAAAACCAGCACTTGTTTTCCAATCATAACTGAATTATGATTCATTGAAACAAAAATTCCAGCAACTTAGTTTTCACAAAACTTATGCCAAAACATAAAAGGATATACCGAAAATTTTACCTTTCCATTTCTTCAATCCATGGCTGCTCCTTCTTCATCATTACATCAATTTGTACATTACAAAATCAAATAAAATAGAAAAAAGAAACCAAGGAGGAAACATGGTGATGATAGACCACCCTCCTTGTTACAACCAAATGAAGAAATCTTACAAGACAAAATTTAACTTCTATGGACAACCAAAAGAGCAACATACACCATATATATTTCTATCACATAAAAATATGCAGTATACATAAAAAGATTGCCAACCCATGCATCCACCATATAGGAACCGAAATCATGCATGAAAAACCGGCTCTGATACCAATTGTTGGATCGGAAAAAGAAAGCATGCTTAGTATGGAGAAACGATAGATTTCAAAACTTTTTAAGAAATCATCTTGCAGCGGAAGCAATATATCCAAATCAACATGTTAATCCATACATGATATGGTATAAGGATAATAAAACCAAGAACAAGATAAAAGGAATTACCGACTCCTTCGCTACAGCTTTAAATCCTCGCTACGCTATCCTCTCCTTCTTATATCCAAATCCTTTGCCTTTGAGTCTTTTCCTTTAGCAATCTATCTTCTTCCTTGTTGTAGTATCCTCAACCAATTAGATTTACCACTTGTTCTTCAAGGACAACTAGGTTAACAAAATCCTTTGGTGGGAAAGGAGAAGAAATATTTGGAGGAGATTTTCTTAGAAGAAGAAGAACCAAAATTGAAACTCTTTCAATTCTTTCACTTAGGAATTTCGGTTCTACCTTGCATGAAAGGAGAGAATGTCTAGAAACCATGCAAGAACCCTTTCTTACATCTCAATTTGAAATATGCATGAATGGAAAGAGTGAGAGGCATCCAATGCATCACTTCTTACATTAATCACTCATCAAATAGCCAATAAATGAGACTTACTTCATTTATCTTTAAAATGGCTATTTGAAAAGACCATAACCTATAATTGAATACCCATTTCGGTTTTGGCAAGAAGAAAGAAGGAAGATGGTCCATCTAATGCACATCTTTCATCTTTAATCTAATGAATGCAAATAGGTTACATGCCAACATTAAAAGCCAACCATTAAACCATTTAATGGTAAGTTCATAACTCCATTTAATAATGATGAACCATAATAAAGACCATCTGTAGCACCCCACTCCCGACGAGACCCGAACCCGAAATCAACAGTGATATCCGAGCCAGTGACCCACGAGGGTGGCGTACTAGAACAATCACTACCTTTTTAAAACTCGTTATAACATTTATCTTCTCTTTCAAAAACAGTTGAGTGCGCAAAACGATAATGATTTGGGCCCGCAATACTAAAACATTTTCATACGAAATCATTGTTTGGCCAAACACTATTTCAATAACCAAATCAGTTCATATACATATAATCATTTTCAAATTTGGCCCAATACAATTTCAATACCAAATTACGAAAATACCAATTAGACACAATCCAAATTGACATTTATGCAGACGTGTACCGATCCCGACCCTTACTCTGACTCTTTGCAGTAGACATACTCCCGTTTCACTAACGGGGTACTCTTCATTTCCTGAAAAATAATTGCAATGTTGGGTGAGTTTGCGAACTCAGTGAGAAACCATCATCGATGGTTCACCCAACTCATGCATCCACAATCATATACACATTATATCACATGTTAACACATTCATAAAATCACATGCATTCAATTTCAGTTTCACACAGTACACCTTTGATCATTCATATATGCAATATGCATGTGACACTTTCATTTTCTTTTCATTGTTGTGACCGTGCGCCTGAATTCATTTTCGTTAAGCCAGTGGCTCTGAAATCGTTGGGCGTGATATGCCCTGCGGTGAGCCTGAGGCTCTAACAGTCGTTGGACATGAAGTCCTGTGTGTTGAGCTTAAAGCTCTCATATACATTGGGCGTGATATGCCCCGATAATCCTGTGAAGGGCACTATGCATCGAGCTCGTGGCTCTGAATACGTTAGTACCACCGGTCACAACTATCATTATCGATCATGCAATTATGCATGAATGCACATGTTCACTTTTCATTTCGATAACACCTTTTAGTTCTTGGACCTTTGGTCCAAGATTTCGATCATATGCACATTCAATTCATTTCACTCATGCATTACAATCCAATTCGCTAATGCATTTATACACAATTATTCACGTTCACACTTCAATATCGCAATCCAATATTTCGAACACCCATGGTCCGAAATCAATCAAAAGCAATCACACATATATCCATCCTTAACTCCACATGGCATTAATGCATCTAATATTAAACACATAAAGGCCGAGGAACCAACTAGGTTACTCACCTGCACTTCCGAGCTCTGACTGAAGTCCCAAAGATATCCGTGGAATTGCTCCATCGGTGCTTTTAAAAACAATCAAATAATCACATTACCAAAGATACCAATTTCAATATTCAATAGCAAATACGATAAAAACTATACATGTTATGACATTCCCGATCCTATTTCCGATTTTCTCAATTTAATCACTCTCACTCTAATCCATAACAATTCCAATTGTTATTAACCAATTTACCAATTTCCAAACTCTATAGTCACATTCCAATTAAACTCACAATCACTATACATTTACCACTCAATTTCCGATAATCATCAAATTCAATTCCTATTCTCTCAAATGCCATTTTGATCCATAACCAATCCAAATTAGATCCCAAAATTCTCCAATTCAAAAACCTCAATAATCAACTTTTGGAAGCAGTCTCCTCGTCATGACGATAATCCATTATTCGTCATGACGACGTGCTTGCGCTTTCGTCATGACGTGCGGACTAAGCTCGCTTCGTCATGACGACGACGGCTCCACTCGTCAAGCGTGCGGCCGATACTCGCTTCGTCGCGGCACACAAATTAAATATTTAATATTCATCATGACGCACGCTAAGGGGCTCGCGGCGTATTAATCACTGCGTCATGACGCATGCGAACCCGTAAACTCGTCCCAAACCCGAAATTTCGCAGATCCTCTGATATAAATCATCCCAAATCCATTCTAAACACTCTCAATCAGTTTTAAACCTTAAACCCAACTTATTTCTATCCTCAAAACATCATTTAACTCATTTTCATCAAAACCCAAATCAAAACCAACAAAAACCCTATCATCAAAACTTTCTAACTTTCTAACCAATTTCTTACTCACATATATGATCAAATCAAACGATTTAACTCATAAACACATAGAAACTTACCTGATTCAAGCTTCGATCCTTTGAAAATCCTTCAAGAACTCCAAATCCCAAGTTTTTCTCACCCACGACCGTCGATGATGAGAAATGAACTTTTTAGCTCATATCTTAAGCTTATATATATATATAAGATCATCTGCCACATGCCCAATTCTTAGGGTCTAACAAATCCGATTCTTATTCTATTTTTCTCCCAATTTCGCAATAACCATAACTAATAAATCCTGAAATTATAATCCCAATTGTTTCATATCAATTGTCAATCAATCTCAATCTTAATCAATTTAATCAATACTAAGCCAATCTTTGGTAGGATCCATTACTCTAAAAATCCGGAAAAGTTCCCATAAATTCACAAAATTAACAAATACCCATTCCTATACTCATATTCCACTTTCCATTCCTCTAAATTCCATTTCATTCTAATTCCATATTCAAAACCTAATTTATACACTTATTACTAAATTTCCAATTTTCACAACCAATTCTCATCTGCATAATTATAACCAATTTTCGATACACAATCAATTGGGAATCGTCATACATGTATGTACATATATATATATACTTGTGCACCAATAATCATTACCGATATCTATAAAAACAATAATGCATGCACAATATCACATTTGCTCGCACTCAATTCTAACCCGATCCAAATTACTGACATACCCGTCACTCCAGTAACAGGATGTTACAATTCTCCCCTCCTTATAAAAATTTCGTCCTCGAAATTTCATGTACGATTTGTCAAGATGATAGGGGAGTCTTTACGATCATTGATTCTCTGATTTCCACTTATTTCCCTATACGCATACACATAATTTCTGCCAAATCTTTCTTAACTCTACATTGCCTTTTACTCACAATTCATCACTTCCAATATTGATAACACATGTTTTGGATCCTAACAATATTTTCTAATTCAGTCTTTGTAACACTTTGGATCCGAATCATCTTTTAAGATTTTAGATTTAACTTGCCAAATTTAATCACACTACAATCACTTACTTACCTCTTTTTCCTTTCTCAAACTTTATACTATTTTAACGATTTCTTTTCGATTACTCATAATTCTTTATATCCACCACCAATAATATACATATCCGATCATATCAATATTTCCTATTTCTGTTTATATAGTACTTTATGAACCCATTTCATCTTTTAGGTTGCTACTGACTTGCCAATCCATAAATCGATTCACAACACGGTCACATCAAGGCTACTAATAACAAATTTAATTTCCCTTTTTCCTATGATATCAATCAATACATAGATTGGCCGAGGTGACACATTTAGAAATATATCATGTATCACTTATCATATTGCATCTCTCCAATGCCAATTACTAATCTCGTAAGGTTTCAATAATCTCGATAATCATCGATCTGATTCATTCTCATCAATTTGAATTTTGTTATCACCAATTTAACAATCTATACTTTTACAATCACTCTGATCCATACATCAATCTCATAACCCTATGGATTCCAAAGAACATATTAGTTTCACATTTAACATCAAGAATCGATCTCAGAGGTCAGACCTACACTCAATGTCACACTCTACTTCCTATTACTCTTCTAATACTCTCTTATTATTATTTCTTGAATTTTTTTTTTCCACTAACGGTTCCCTTAATGAATTTTACTCATACTTCTTAATCCATTCACATTACTCATTTTCCTTATAGCTAAACTATTCACAATTTCTCAATACGGTCCACTATTCAAGATTCTCAATTCGGATTTTTGCCATGCTTTCAATACACACCTGCACATTTGACTTGAAATTCCAATCGCTAATACGTTCTTTTTGCGCTTTACTAACTCGACAGTTTACACTCATTCTTACATTAGGTATCATAATCTTATCACCTCACTACTTGTTTCAATAACGAAATTCTGAAACACTCAAATGCATAGTCATTTTTTTCCATTCACTCATATAACTTAATCACTATTGCCTTATAAACGTATATACATCCAAAACAATTTCGTATTTAATAGAATCTCCAAACTTTACAACACTTTCTAATACACTAAAATTATCAAGTTATCAAATACCAATACTGCCCATCAGATTATACTGATCTCCAAATGTCTCTTTTTACAATCATTAGTCATACAATTCACACATTTTTCCTCGAACATTATCATCGGGACTAAGATCGAAAACATTTAACAATTTCGGACATATCCAAGATACAATCATACACTCCACACATTTTAGGATTGATTGTATATTGGAAAAATAACTCAAATTCCTTATGTACTGTCCTTTACAATTTTACATTTATCAATACCTCTATTTACATTTTAATCTCCCAATACCATGTTCGAATAATAATTCATCCATTACTTATTCAATCAAGATCAAATTCACTCTTATAAAACTTGCATACTATACAATTTCCTCAACTATGCCAATTTATCTTCTTCACTATTCAAATGTATTCTATCGATCAATGATGATCACAGTCACTATCCACTTTAAACTCAATCTACACATTTCACTCTTCAATAATATAATGAACTCCTTACACCTATCATCAATTTGCATAACTTTTTACATATCATACATCTCCAATGAGGAACAATTTTCTCATAACTTACTCAATTTCATCAAATGTATTTCGACACGTTCCTTTACACTAGATTCTCCACATATTGCGATTTATTCACTATCATGTCAAACCGGGTTAATAATACCATTATCAAATCCACTTTATCCTTTACAATATTCACACAAAATATACCAAAGATCGGTATTCTCCTCAAATCACAACTAATATCTTTTCTTGCTCAATAATCCTATTACACAATCGAAGTCTTTACATTATCGTAACACATACCTTCTTAATAACTTATTCTATCTTTTACACTCCCAATAACGACTTTTCATTCATTTCACATTTATCTCCAATTTGTCCTTTCATTGCTAAACTTTTCAATTCTCATCATCCAATCGAAATCCAATTCAGGGAAATTCTTCTTTCTATTCCTAATCATCAACAGTCGTCATATTTCTTATCGATTATTCTTAATACCTTAGGAAATCAATTTCGACTATTCACGCTATCCCGTGAAGATCAATCTATGCCATAATCCACATAACCGAGCATCCTTTTAATACCGCTCATTGGGGTACATACCATTTAAAATTATTACATCAATATACCAATTAGTCACTTATGCTTAGGATACCTCAATCTCATTAAAGTTTTGACCACGTTTTCCTTTTGCACCTATCCTCGATCATGAGGATTTTACCATACCAATATCCTAATTACAATCTCAATTCATTCCCAATTCAATCACTATAAGCACTTTCATTTCTTACTCTAACTCACATGAATTTTTAACTATAAGACTTGGCGGTTATCCACTAACACACCAATTGATTTCGATATCATTTCCATTATCGGTGTGCATTCGATAGGCAAATCCATCGACCTTAACAACTGTTCAGCTTTTTCATCTATCAATACCATTTTCTTACCTTTCGATCTTTTCATTGTTTCGCTTCACGCATCACACTTAAATCCATATCACAACTCTCATCACGCTTTCATTGCTTGCAACTCTAATCACAAAACATTTTATTTCCATTTACTTTACTTATATACTTTCAATCTTGCCATTTCTCATATATCTCTATATTTCCTCTATACATATTCACATCTATTTCACGCTCACGATCGTTCCTATATCACTCTAGTGTCGTATTTCATAATACGCCCATCGATACCAATACACTAATTCTCCAATTTTCATATCGTACCATCTACTTGTTCTTATTCCTTGATTTCCACAACTTCCATTTATCACATTCTACATATCATCTTTTCTTCACTATTTCTAACCACTTAAATCACTAGTACAGGCTCATGGATGAGACTCATATGCTATACTGGGGATCAGTCGTCACTGTCTGCCGAGACATGACTTGAATGCATGCACTTTGACACATTTTGTTCAGAATGCCCATGTAAGATTGTACTTCTGGGCTCTGATAACACAAATGTAGCACCCCACTCCCGACGAGACCCGAACCCGACATCAATAGTGATATCCGAGCCAGTGACCCGCGAGGGTGGCGTACTAGAACAATCACTACCTTTTTAAAACTCGTTATAACATTTATCTTCTCTTTCAAAATAGTTGAGTCTGCAAAACGATAATGATTTGGGCCCATAATACTAAAACATTTTCATACGAAATCATTGTTTGGCCAAACACTATTTCAATAACCAAATCAGTTCATATACATATAATCATTTTCAAATTTGGCCCAATACAATTTCAATACCAAATTACGAAAATACCAATTAGACACAATCCAAATTGACATTTATGCAGGCGTGTCGATCCCGACCCTTACTCGACTCTTTGCAAGAGACATACCCCGCTTCACTAACGGGTACTCTTCATTCTGAAAAATAATTGCAATGTTGGGTGAGTTTGCAAACTCGGTGAGAAACCATCATCGATGGTTCACCCAACTCATGCATCCACAATCATATACACATTATATCACATGTTAACACATTCATAAAATCACATGCATTCAATTTCGGTTTCACAAGACACCTTTGATCATTCATATATGCAATATGCATGTGACACTTTCATTTTCTTTTCGTTGTTGTGACCGCGCTTTGAGTTCATTTTCGTTGAGCGGTGGCTCAAATCGGCGTGATATGCCCTGCGGTGAGCCTGAGGCTCTAACAGTCGTTGGACATGAAGTCCTGTGTGTTGAGCTTAAAGCTCTCATATACATTGGGCGTGATATGCCCTGATAATCCCTGTGAAGGGCACTATGCATTGAGCCTGTGGCTCTGAATACGTTGGTACCACAGTCACAACTATCATTATCTGATCATGCAATTATGCATGAATGCACATGTTCACTTTTCATTTCGATAACACCTTTTAGTTCTTCGGACCTTTGGTCCGGTATTTCGATCATATGCACATTCAATTCATTTCACTCATGCATTACAATCCAATTCGCTAATGCATTTATACACAATTATTCACGCTCACACTTTAATATCGAATCCAATATTTCAACACCCATGGTCCAAATCAATCAAAAGCAATCACACATATATCCATCCTTAACTCCACATGGCATTAATGCATCTAATATTAAACACATAAAGGCCGAGGAACCAACTAGGTTACTCACCGCACTTCCGAGCTATACCGAAGTCCCAAAGATATCCGTGGAATTGCTCCATCGGTGCCTTTAAAAACAGTCAAATAATCACATTACCAAAGATACCAATTTCAATATTCAATAGCAAATACGATAAATACTATACATGTTATGACATTCCCGATTTTCTCAATTTAATCACTCTCACTCTAATCCATAACAATTCCAATTGTTATTAACCAATTTACCAATTTCCATACTCTATAGTCACATTCCAATTAAACTCACAATCACTATACGTTTACCACTCAATTTCCGATAATCATCAAATTCAATTCCTATTCTCTCAAATGCCATTTTGATCCATAACCAATCCAAATTAGATCCCAAAATTCTCCAATTCAAAAACCTCAATAATCAACTTTTCAGAAGCAGTCTCCTCGTCATGACGTATAATCCATTGTTCGTTATGACGACGACGCCGCTTTCGTCGCGACGTGCAAACCAAACCTTCGTCGTCGCAAGACGGCTCCACTCGTCGAGGCGTGCGTCGATACTCGCTAAATCACGACACACAAATTAAATATTTAATATTCGTCGTGACGCACGCTAAGGGGCTCATCATGGCGTATTAAATCTGCGTCGCGACGTGCGAACCCAGAAACTCGTCCGAAACCCAGAAATTTCGCAGATCCTCTGATATAAATCATCCCAAATCCATTCTAAACACTCTCAATCAGTTTTAAACCTTAAACCCAACTTATTTCTATCCTCAAAACATCATTTAACTCATTTTCATCAAAACCCAAATCAAAACCAACAAAACCCTATCATCGAAACTTTCTAACTTTCTAACCAATTTCTTACTCACATATATGATCAAATCAAACGATTTAACTCATAAACACATAGAAACTTACCTGATTCAAGCTTCGATCCTTTGAAAATCCTTCAAGAACTCCAAATCCCAAGTTTTTCTCACCCACGACCGTCGATGATGAGAAATGAACTTTTTAGCTCATATCTTAAGCTTATATATATATATAAGATCATCTGCCACATGCCCAATTCTTAGGGTCTAACAAATCCGATTCTTATTCTATTTTTCTCCCAATTTCGCAATAACCATAACTAATAAATCCTGAAATTATAATCCCAATTGTTTCATATCAATTGTCAATCAATCTCGGACCCGGAATCAATTTAATCAGTCACTAAGCCAATCTTTCGGTCCGGATCCATTACTCTAAAAATCCCAGAAAAGTTCCCATAAATTCACAAAATTAGCAAATACCCATTCCTATACTCATATTCCACTTTCCATTCCTCTAAATTCTATTTCATTCTAATTCCATATTCAAAACCTAATTTATACACTTATTACTAAATTTCCAATTTTCACAACCAATTCTCATCTGTACAATTATAACCAATTTCCGATACACAATCAATTCGGGAATCGTCATACATGTATGTACATATATATATATACTTGTGCAGTCAATAATCTGTTACCGATATCTATAAAAACAATAATGCATGCACAATGTCACATTTGCCTGTACCCAATTCTAACCCGATCCAAATTACTGACATACCCGTCACTCCAGTAACGGGATGTTACACCATCTTTATTTAGTATTTTAATGTCAACTGTGTGGTTACACATCTTACCTAACACAATTTCGAAATTGCTTCTTCTCCATTAAAAAAAATTGTTTTAATATAATTAATCTAATCAATTACATTAAACCAAAACAAGCACATTTCTAAATGAACATATGGGCTTCCAATTAACCATTAATTAGTATAAGCCCATCATTCAATTATGGACTTCTAAAGCCTCCAAACTACTTCTTACTTAGCTTGATAACCTTCCTTAAAGCCAAGTGGGGAATCTTATTGGACTTCGATAATTCAAGCTCCAATAAGCCCAGAAATAATTCAATCTCATTGGAATTAATTCTAGTTTATTAACTAAATGTCATTCCACTAAAGACAATTAGTTGAACTCTTGAATTATTAAATATTATGAGAATATGTCCAATTGCAAACCCTATTTAGAACCTTATTATAGCCATCCGCACAACAAAGGGTAAAATTACCGTTTTGCCCTTATGTTGGTTTTTCCTTCTAGATCTCTCATTTTACTTTATATGGTGATTAACACATAAGATCTTATCTTAGTGTTAAGACTTGATGGGTAGCTAGTCCATCAAACCATCGCGCCAGATTTAATCACCAAATCTCCTTAAAACATCTGGAAGAGATGATAACACTATAAACTCTTTATTTGAGTGAATGTTCACGATACATGTTTCAATTAATAATTCCAACATGCGAACCGGATTAATACCTGTAAAAATTCATTCCGATCATATCAAGAATTATAATGAAACACATATGAGTTCACCACTCATCAAGATTGTGGTTCATAATAGCGAATGCTTAAGTTGTATGTTTTAAGATTAAAGTAACGCCCACTTTATTCTTGAAAACATACTTGATTCCAATTCATTTAATAGTGCCATTATCGATAGTCTACTACTATCATGATATGAAACTCATCATTCCGTTTAAGTAAACTCCTTTACTTATATGGAGATAAATCGCAACACTACGATCTAAACCATAATCAAACGACCAACTTGATTATTCAACTGTGAATCAATTAATTGATTCTAATAATATACATGTTTCCCATACATCTCTATGTATATGTATATTACTTACAAATGAATCTTGGTACCTTATGACCAGATATATAATGCTCATACAGATAAAACCAAACTCTTTTGTTTTATTAATAATAAATATTTTCATTACAAAACTGTAACTGAAGAAGATAAAGTTACATGTAAATACACTTGCTTTCTGTGCGTTTTTCTCTACAGTAATTACAAGTGAAGAGAACTCCACATGCAGCAGCTACAGACCGGAAGCATTTGTTGCACGCCATATACCAGAATTTTTGCAAAATGTGCTGGAAGAAAATTTTGGCTTCAATCCATGATATCTACGGCAAAACCGATAAGAACGTTCAGAGGAAGAAGTTTTAAATTCAATATCTCAGAGGAATATGCAGATGCGATTACCTTGGGGGTAGGATCTAGAGACATGATCTTCACGATATTTTGGAGAGATCCAGGAGATATGTTGGATCCCGTTTCCGGAACCTAACCCTTTACAAAATACCATCATACTTGAGCGTGGTTCCTTGTAATTCTTTTTGTAATACCAACATCGAGTTCTTGCTCTGATACCACAAATATTGGATCTCGTTTCCAGAACCTAAATCTTGCAAAAATCGTCATAATTAACTTGAGCGTGCACATCATCTTGAAGGGTTATTGCATTAAACCCCAATAGCCATCATTTTTTTCACCCATAATAGACATTATCAATTCATCTTTATTCTCATAATATCCCAAAAATTTACTCACAAATTGTTCCATGGTGTGCCACACAAAATAGTCACTATGCTTGAACTCAATTTTTACTGCTTGCAAACAGAAATTGGAAAACTTGAAATCAGAATTTCAAATTGAATTCTTCATATAAATCATATCTATATGTCTCTTGTTTATTTTGAAGCAAGAATCACCTCAATCGGAGTTCTACAACTCAAGATATCATCAAAATACCAGAATGTGTTCATACCCTGAACAAGCCCTCCTGATCGACCTTTGACTTATTCTAATAAAAAATCTCTCAATTTAACTCCAAATGATACAAATTTTTATGGAGGGATACATAAATGTCTTAGGAATCCATTGCTTCAAGAATCACTTCAATTGGAGGTCTGATGAGGGAGTTATGATCAAAAGAATTCAACATGTTCAAACCCTAAATTGATTTGTACCTCTTTTGGCGCGCGATTGCCATAACTTTCACCACTATTATTGGATTGCTTTTGTTTGTAGACCATTAGAAAGAATACATCGATAAATATAACTTTTATGAAGACCACAAAGTCTGATTCTACCTATAACAGTTTCAAAATTGCCATCTTTCCTGAGAATGTCCGTTAAATGGACATGCATGTCCGTTTAACGGACATGTATCGGGTAAACTGCACCATTTCACCCGAGAAGGTCCGTTAAACGAACTTACATGTCTGTTTAACAGACATGGGCGATGCAAAGGATCCTTTTTGGCCCGAGAAGGTCCGTTAACCTGACTTTAAGTCAGTTAAACGGACATGGGGCTTCCCAAAACCCTCTTTCATGCTTCCTACCTCCTTCCTAACAACATATACACTTATAAACTTCATAATTTCACTTCTTAACATGCAAAATCATTTCATAACAATTCAAACATCAAATTAATCTCATCAATCTCTCAAATCTTGTCTCAAATAATTCATCAAAACCACAAATTCTGATCATACATCAAGCTATCATGTTCATACACTCTATGCAACATCATAACTTGTATCAATCATATCTCTTAACTCTGACATCCAAAAATTACAAACTTTATGGCGTCGGAAATATAAAAAGATGAACTACATCTTTCATGAAGGAAAATTTATCTAATTCTATCTCAATTATTCCATATTTTCCCTTCAGTCAGACCTAAATCTTGTCTTTGTTAAAACTTGCAAATCCTTCCTAAATCTTCTTCCTCAATTACAACATCATTTTTATCCCTTCAAATACCAATCCTTCTTTTCCATAATACTTCAATTACAAGCAATGGCAACTCATATTCAAAGTGCATCACTTCAATTAGATTACGTCTTCAACTATATCCATTTCTACTAAACATGATTTATGCACAAATTCATATTCCAATTTCATAATCGTCCATTCCTAGGGACTTGGCACATTTGCTACATTTCATCATTCAAAAATCTCTATGTAGCTTTCCCATAATATTGCTTGGAATATATATATATATATATATATATATATATATATTCATGCTCAACATTCATCATAATCATCCATATGCGAATTCACATATCAAGTCCATATACAAACTCATATTTCATTAACATCAAAAAATAACTGTTTTACAAACTTCAATGGCATTTCCAAGCCATAACACAAAACCAATATCCAATTCTAATATACAAAACATGCAAAACCCAAAATTATCAAAATACATGTAAAGCCTTGTTTTACATCAATTAATCCAAATACATATCAAATATGAGATTCCGAACAAATGTCTTGACTTTCACTCTGTTTCCTTCTTATCACCTGAGGATGGGGGAAAGAGAGGGGGGGTGAGCTTGAAAGCTCTATGGGTAACATGCTTATAACAAAATAACAAGCAAAACCTTTCAAAAGTTTATTCTCATTAAACATTTTCATAAACATAGTCAATCCACTTTAAAATCACAAAACTCTTATTTCTTCAAATTCTCAACCAATGCACAATAATGCCAACAATGTATGCATCAAATTCACAATTCATAGATGCAAGGCACATCAAATGCAAATGCACAACTAAATGGCTCGAGGGTTTCATGAAACAAAACGGCAAAACCTAAGTTTACATCGTGAAAGAAACGAGTCCATTTTCGGATCTCGTGGCCCACAAGTGGGCAGCCGGGAGAAGGCTTTTGTCGACGTGCACGTGACTACAAAACGGTTCCTATCTCGCCCAAACACAATCAATTTCATGCTCAAACCAATCATATCGAAATCTCAATTTCTCATGCTTTTCTTATACCAAAATGCCATAATTCAACTCAATGGCATAACAATCATATCAACATGTCAAACATTGGTCAATGCATAACATGAAATAATCACAATGCAATTCTTTTGCATATTCACCACAATTCGAATTCAATCCATGAAGCATATACACACATAAAAACAATTTCTTTAAATCATTTGAAAACAGTATATGCACAATTACGAAATACTTGAAACCATTTTATTTCTTGCTTCGGAAAAACTTTATTGGCTCATTATTCAATTATAAACACGAAACTCACCTCATATCCACGCTAGAAACTTGTCCCAGTCATCAAGTCTCCAAAGCCTCTCCTCAATTTCCCTCTTCCAAGACAAAAACCCTAAATTATAAACATCCAAAATTGATCTAATTAAAACATGAAATCTCCAAAATTGAACCTAGAATTCACAAACCCAAACCAATCTTATGCCAAATAAACCAAAATCTCACTAAAAACTCAAAGCTCAAAATCGACACTTACTTTAATCTTCCTCATTTTCGACACTTTTAGGCTTGGAAGGTAGCTCTCTTCATCCTCCACGTTTTTCCCTTCTTGAACCACTTGAAAATCACTCTTCAATTGGTAGAAAAATCGAACCCTAACTTTTTCTCTTACCTTTCTCCTTCATCTCCACGACATCTCTCATTTCTCTCCTCTCTCTTTGTTCTTTTCCCTCTAATTTCGTGGGTTTCCTCTTGCCCTACACAACAACCACCCTTTTATAGTGCCAACTCATTAAATGAATGGCCAAAGACCATTTTGTCCCTCCACACAAGCCTTAAAACAAACCCCTTTTAGTAAACTTCCAAAACAGCCCCAAAAACTCATTTTAATTCAAGCTTACTTTAGAACATTTTTCTCACCATCAAAATGGAGGAATTTGTCAAAACTTCCTTCTAGAGAAATGTTCCTCATGTCCTAATTTCATAACGCCACTAAAATTATTTAATTTGGTGCCCTACATCAAAAGTTATAGTCCAAACATTTCGGACTGTCATTTTGCTAAAACATTTTCCAACACTTTATTTCCATCCAAAACTTGACATTCTTACAAACAAAATTGAAACTCAATTTCTTCATAACAATTGTAGCCTTATTTCTCTAGTTTAATCGAAATTAATAATCATCTCAATTGGATAACTATAAATCAAGTTATGGCCAAAACACCAAAGCATATTCAATGAACATATACATTTTCCAGCTTTTAACTTCCAACATTTCCCCTATAATCCATCTTGTATCTAAACCATATTTTCTTTTTTTCATTTCAAATTCAATAATTCTCCCTTCTTTACACACAAATAATTGCTAATAATTTCTCACTTAACAGTTCTAGCTTCCACAAAAGGTTCGGGGCCCAACAAGATATATCAGGATTATATCTGAAGTAAGATCATCCATTGACGATGATTCTGGTCTCGCTATTATTTCGTTGTGCCCTGTAACATAATAATTATATAGGTGAAAATATAAAGAAATTTTTAAATTCATTTATAATTTGTAACAAAATATTAGAAACGTCGTAAGTTACATAATGGATT
The DNA here is from genome assembly GCA_029891385.1 of Erythroxylum novogranatense. Classification (NCBI taxonomy): domain Eukaryota; kingdom Viridiplantae; phylum Streptophyta; class Magnoliopsida; order Malpighiales; family Erythroxylaceae; genus Erythroxylum; species Erythroxylum novogranatense. The sequence continues at coordinate 71,280,269 of CM057225.1, read as the reverse complement.
ACCAAATTTTTAGATCCGTTACTTCGTGTATCAGTTGGTCAACGACGATTGCTGAGTCGAACCACGTTGATAATGCAAAAGCTATCATTTGAAATTGAATGTTTAAGATAGAATAAAAAGGCATAGAGTAAGATGTGTTATTATGAGGAAGGAAAAAATACCATTAAAGAAATTGACTTTCAACCTTGAACAAAAAATAATTGGATGAGAGTGAAGTGATTCCGTAATTTGCTGCTCCTCGTTCTCAATAAAAGAATTCCAAAGTGATAGTATGACTGTTTGTTGCCTAATAAAAAACAAGAGATTACGAGAAAATGTTAATTTTGTTTACCTTTAACGTAAAATATTAACAAAGATACAGAGCGAGAATTACTATTTATTCATGATAAGAAATTTTTGTACAGTTGAAGCTTTTCCGTCTTTGATGATTTCTTTTTTTCCAACACTTCAACGACGACGGCTAAAATATCTATCACGTGTTAAAGATTAATGTAATCAGTAACGGAAAAATTTATTGAAGACTGTATGAAAAAATATATTAAGCATCTAACCAACAAATTTTTGCTTGTCTTCCACATAATCCATAAGACTTTGGAAAGGTGTGAAGTTGAATTTCATAGGGATAATTGCATCGTCTTGTGTGACAGGCTCGATGACGGTGCGATTGGTGATAATCCACTGTATCTTCAAATTTTTGGTTTGGCACTGAGGGGGAATTGATTTGACAATCGCATTAGAAATGATATATTTCTGACACGACTGTAAGATGTCCCCAATTCTTTGGATATCATTGTTGAATGTGATACCCTCAACTTGCGATCCTTGTTAGTTATGAAGGAATTATCGTTAGGTAAGTTGATAAAATGTAAATGGAAGAAAGTGTAATTGATATATCTCAGGATCGCAAAAGATAAACTTTTATCTTTTAGTCGGTGTATTAACCGAAGCGACGACTTGTTGTTTCTCTTGGACTATGACTTCACAAGACCATGATTGCGCTCCAGGGAAAATATGCTTCATCAATAAATGATTATCCATGCTGAAAAAAAATGTTCGATGGTCAAGCAAAGATAAATAATTATTCATATAAAATTGAATTATGTGAACTGAGAAAACAAACAAGTAATATACCTTTGAAGAAATTTAATGTTTTATAATTTGAATAATTGAAAATTTTCACGGAAAACAATATTCCTTGTTTTTTTTCGAAGTCTGAAGATTGAAAAGTTTCAGGAATAATAAGAACTTTAACTGATTCAGGACTTCAAGCCCTTAACAGAGCCATATATAGTTGTCCATATGAGAATACAGGTTGACGGAGATAAATTCCTACATGATCAAGTGTTTGACCTTGGGATTTGTTTATGGTCATTGCAAAACACAGACGAATTGGAAATTGTGTTCTGATGAAAGGAATTCCATTTTTTTCGTTCTCCGAAGATTGCAAAGGAATCTTAGGTATAAAAATGAATTTTCCTTTGTGAGGTCCAAAAACAATTTCAGCTTAAATTGTATGATCTTTTAGTTGTCTGCATATCAACCTTGTTCCATTGCATAATCCCTCAGTTGGATTTAAATTTCACATAAGCATAATTGGAGAGCCTTCTTTCAGGAAAATCTTATGTGGAGGTAGGCCTTTAGGGTTCAAAGAATTTAGGAAATCTTGATAATCAGCTTGATGTCTGCGATCAACCGTCTTGTCAAAACTCACATATGAATGCAAATTTCCTGCTAATTTTTGAATCATGATGTCATTAATTTCATCAACACAACTATTTGTTAGACATAGCACGCATCTGTTTATCATCTAATATGGGTCAGATGAATATAAGCTTAGGTCAGGAAAGACATTTTCCAATAACCTAGTGAGGATAATTGTAAGCTTGATGTCTGCGATCAACCGTCTTGTCAAAACTCACATATGAATGCAAATTTCCTGCTAATTTTTGAATCATGATGTCATTAATTTCATCAACACAACTATTTGTTAGACATAGCACGCATCTGTTTATCATCTAATATGGGTCAGATGAATATAAGCTTAGGTCAGGAAAGACATTTTCCAATAACCTAGTGAGGATAATTGTATATTAGGAAAGTGTAATAGTAATCGGAGAAAAGGTTAGTATGTTGTTTAATGAAAAAAGAACTGACCTATTAACAGATTCATCCTTGTTGTCGTAAGGAATAATGAGTTCACTTAGTAAACATATTTGATCTTGTTCATCCATTGGCTCAGTGCCTTCTCCAACACGCAATAAGAAATCACAAAAAAAATTGGATTTGAGATAGCTCTCATATTTTTCGTTAAACAGAATTTAGAGATGTGGGGCCAGATATGTGAATTTACAAGACTTGAATCAATGAGTTGTTGTTTCGTTGCTAGGTGAACACCCGGCAATGTTTGGCGAAAGTCACCACCAAATACAACAATTTTACCTCCAAAAGGCTTATCAGAGTTCATTATATCTTGAAGTAAGCTGTGAAATGCTTTAATGGCTTCTCGTTTTGCCATGGAAGCCTCATCCCATAAAATAAGGCTAAATTCAAATATCAAATTTTCAATACTGCTCTGTTTGCTCAAATGACAAACTTTTTGTTTTGAAAAATCAAGTGGGATTTTAAATCTTGAGTGAGTTATCCTACCCCCTGGAAGAATTGAGACAGCAACGCCTGATGTGGCCACTGTGATTGCAATACGTCCTTGTGATCACAAATTTGCAAGAAGAGCTCGGTATAAGAAAGTTTTTCCTGTTCCCCCAGGACCATCGATAAAATAACTTGCATTCGTTGAAGTGAGAACTGAATTCATCATTAAATCAAATATGTGTTTTTGCTCGCTGTTTAGTTTTGATTGTAATAAGAGGTCTTCTTTATCAATCTCTATATTCATCTCACTTTCTACTTCCTTAGTCTACTGCTGGCAATAATCAGTACGAAACTCATGTTCAGTGAAATGATAATCAACTAAGCTTTTTCCCATTTGTTCTAGAGATTTATTGATATCTTGAAGAGCCATTTTTGTAATATCATCAGATGTATACGTATTATAGGAAGAATAAGCATACAGGTAGTCAGAACAGAGGTCGTCTCTGAAAGTTTCCCAGAGTTCCTTAGGATTTACAGGCGAATAATAGAACAAGAGTGTAGTAAATAACAATCTGAGGGATGTTGGCATTTGAAATATCACTGCTTCCTCAAGTGTTTGTTGAATGTAAGAGTCAGATGCTAGCAATCCTAATTGCAATGCAGCATCTCTGAAAGAGTTCATCTTTTGACCATCAACAGTTAACAAGTGGTCAAACGATGTTGGTCCTCTAACATTTGTGAGCAATAATCTTAAGTAATACCTTTCTCCTTCTCGAGGGTCAACAGTAACTAATCATCCTATGACTTTTCTTTGCTTTTTTTCTGACCATGTTTTTGTTTTTTGATTCCAAACAAAATGTTGCGGGAATTCCGTATATAGATATTTCATTTCTACAGCCTTATGATTTGTTGAATTAGTCCTAAAAAATTCTGTCAGCATTGTTTTGGAGAAGTCGATATTTCTTAATAAATAAGACAAATTAGCATCTTTTACAAAGTAAACAGATTGTTGTTCTGGGAGGTGAACTTGCAGTATATAGATCGATGGATTAATCTCTGCCAGGTTGAATTCATATATGCACCATAAAGCTTCGGGGGGTGAAATCCAATGGCCTTCTTGGAAATTAGTGATTTCGTCAATATTGGACGTGGTTTCTTGGTCGTTGACACTAAAGCTCACAAGGTCGTGGCCCTTAAATACATATTTGTATAAGTATTTAACAAGCTTGACAGTGGAACATATTTCAACATTAATGTGGAAATCAAGTAACATCAGAAGGTACGGGTTATAAGGAACCACCCATCTATTATCAACCTCATGTCTGAAAATTTTGACTTTTCTTCCATTATTTCGTCGTCTATAGCACGGATAACTGTCTTCACCATGGATAGTGAAAGGAGTAAAATCCTTCGGATAATGATTTTTGCATACACCATTTCTCATGCAAGGGCACTGTTTGTTCATAAAACCACAAGGACCGTGGATCATATGCTTAATGACAAGAGAATATAACCTAGAATTGTGATCAGGATTAGGTATTTCAGCTGATATGATTTGATCATAGGAATCTGGATTCAACAACTTAAATTGTGGCTGAAGTATTAGCAGCAAATGAGCATGAGGGAATCCACGCTTTTGAAATTCAATAACGTAAATAAATGCGGCAACATCTCCGAAAATACTTTTTTTTATCAGCTCATTTTTTAAAATTTCAAATTTCACTCTGAACACTCTGGACAATAAATATGGTCTGTCTTGGGCCTTTTCGTGGAATTTAAGATTCTCTTGCATTTCTTTCCACATAGGGTTGCAAGTGATAGTGAGGAAAATATCTGGTTTGCCATATTTTTGCACTAGATCCATTGCATCCAGATAACGTCGTTTCATATCCCTTGGGCCGCCGATAAACGAAGCTGAGAGGATAACTCGCCGGCCAATTGTAGAAGCTTCAGCTTGACCAACATTAACGCTATCTAAAACACCTTCCAAAATTTCTGATCGTATCTCATTTTGTTTTTTTCCTATGGAAGTCAAGCCGTGATGTTTCAATCTTGAAATAAGAAGTAGTCTTAAGCTGTGGAGAAGCATGGATTCATCATAACTTCTCATTTAAAGTCGATAGCAGTAATACTCTCTGGAAGATACTAGACCATGTTTAGAGTGTGCTTCTTGAGTAACTAGTAATAGTAAGAAAAAAATGAAAAATTAATTTGCGTAATTAGACAAGATTTAGGAAACAAAGGAATAAGCAGAAAACTAACCTATGTTTTCGAGAGCAATTAATTCAGTTGGTTCAGTAAAAGTACATAAAGGAGCAATGCTTGTTTGATCGGAAACATTGGTGTTGTTTGCTTGTGGAATTAAACGCTTAATGCGAGGATGCATCCTGATTCACCCCGTGGAAACAAAAGTGGATATTGAAGCTAGTTATAACATGCATAATAAGATTGAATTCTATAGCTCAGACCTGAGTGAGTGTAGACTTGGATATGAGGAGATTTATCATGCTGTTCATCATCAGTTTCAGTCCATATAGCAGCTACTTGTGATGCAGTAGGAAGATTGTAAGCGCGCTGATCAAGACCAGGATAACATTTGAGAACAATTTTGTGATTTTCAAGCAATGGAATATCTTTAAGACTTCGAAAGAACCTTGCATAAGGGTTATCTTTAAGAATTGTCATAATGAGCTTCAATGTACTTTCATGAAGTTTATCAGAACTGCTGACTCTTTTTTGTAGTTCTTCATTAGTATCAAAGAAATAAAGTTGGATTCCAAATACCTTATTGCTTGTCGGCACTAAACTGTCAAGGAAATGGTAAACTTGTCCTTGAACACGGAATGTATAAACTCCCTTTGTGTTTTTTGTAAGGTCACGATCATATCTGGCTCCATAGGAAGTGAAAGCTACATTGTTATTGTATGTACGAACATTCTTTACGAAATGTTCGATTCTTAAATCACTATTTAGAAACAAAGATTTTAAAGCATAAGGCATTTGAGGAGTAACAATAGAAATTTGTCCCGATGAGCAACAAAACGATGGAGGTTCAAGGTAAAATCGTTTTGCGTTACAATATTGACAATCTGGAACAAAAGGGAGCTGTTGAGGTTCAACAGGTAAATTCTGCAAGGATGTTAATGTTGAAGGAAAGGTGCAATGATTTATCCCTTCAAACGTATAAAAAGGACATTATCATTATGTGGACTAGTTACGTTGGAAATAGTTTAAATATAGTGAAAAAAGGTACCTTCATTTATGTGATCAGCATGGATATCAATACATCGGTGACGTATTTGTTAAGAAAAGGATTTGTGAGTCAGAAGTTGACCGATGGAAGGTTTGCTATTAATGAAAGAATCATTATGTTGACGAGTAATTATTTCGTGAAGTGTCGATGAAGTGAAACTTCTGTTTTTTGCAGCTCGAGTTTCTCTACGTCATCGTAACAATTCTTGTTTTTATCATTTGCCATATCAGCATACTTTTGACGTCTTTTAGCATTTCTATCCATATGTAAACACCCGAGGGATCGACATAATATGAACGTCTTTGATTTATCCATTGATGATGTTCGATAAAAATGAATTGTTAGATATATATATATATATAGAGAGAGAGAGAGAGAGAGAGACATCTATAGATATATATATATATATATAGACACAATATAATTAAATATATATTATAAATCATATTACAGTAAACATGTTAAAAAAAATTGTTTATGATCTAACAAACTATATGTGGAACAAACATGATTATAAATCATTTAAATAACTATAGCAGAATTTATAAAATAAATTTATTTAAGTTAACTACACACACCTTAGTACTCGAAGAATGCAGCAGAGAATAAGCAGAGGACCCTTAAGAAATGGAGTATAAATGCAGTCAGAATGTAGAACGGAGAATTTGATCTATTCAGGTTAATAAATAGCTATAGCAGAATTTATACAATAAATTTATTTAAGATAAGTATATATACCTTAGTACTCGAAGAATGCAACAGAGAATAAGCAGGGGACCTTACAAAAATGGAGTATAAATGCAGTCAAAATGTAGAACGCACAATTTGATAGGTAAAAGAACAGGGTAGTTGAGAGAAGTAAAGTTTGGGTGGAGAAAATGTTTCAGCGGTTATAGTAGATTTGATTTAAGGGTTAAGACAGGAGAAAACGTAAGAAGTTAGAATATAAAGGTGTCAGTGGAGGGCGTGTGAGGGCTAAAATTTTGATGTAAGTTATTTTAATGACAAAGAACTGGCCCTTGAATGATTGATTGATAAACAGATGCAAAAAAAGGCAAGCAATCATGGTAATTTCCGAATGCGTAGAGAAGAGTAAAAGCAAGCAGTGATAGTAATTTCTGAAAAAGAGAAAATTATTGTAGAAGGTCAAACTGTTAGAGGTAGCACGTGTATAATAATTACAAACGTGCATAAACAAGTTGTTTGATTTGTTACGTTTGATATGAGGGGAGCGTTAAGTTGCAGAAGATAATTTAAGCAGTAAAAATTAAATGGATGGTTTAGATCCTCTGGCAAAGGCTAGGTACAAAGTACCTGGGCCAGAGGATTAGCTCTTGTAAAAACAACACCGAGTCTTATAACAAATTTTTTATATCATAATAATTTGAAACTGGTGTCCGCTTCATACATTTTGGTGGTCACCATGTCTTTCCTTGTGAGAAGTAAAAACATTTTGGTGGTGTCGAGAAATCTATCACCTATCAACTGAAACGTCAATCTCTGTTCTAGTGCTCTTCTTCTTCTCTAATTCTACTCATGTTTCTTTACTTTTGCATTATGTTATTGGCAGTATTTGACATTATTATAGCAGTTAGAAGATCATTTGATACAGGAAAAACACATCTCAATATTGCGTGAGCACAGGACTGGTATCAACGAAACGTCAATCTCTGTTCTGGTCCTCTTCTTCTTCTCTAATTCTCCTCATGTTTGCTTACTTCTGCAATACGTTATTGGCAGCATTTGACATTATTATAGCAGTCAGAAGATTATTCGATATAAGAAAAACACATCTCAATGTCTGGTTCATACATTTCGAGGGTTAGCATGGCTTTCGTTGTGACAAGTAAAAAAATTTTCCGGTCTCCAGAAAGCTATCACCTATCAATTGAAACGTCGATCTCTGTTCTGGTCCTCTTTTTCTCTAATTCTTGAAATTTAGGCGGTCCCCAGAAATCTATCACCTATCAATTGAAACATCAATCTTTGTTCTGGTCCTCTTCTTCTCTAATTCTCCTCACGTCTGCTTACTTCTGCAATATGTTATTGGCAGGATTCGACATTATTATAGTAGTTAGAAGATTATTCGATACAAGGAAAACACATCTCAATGTCTGATTCATACATTTGGGGGGTTACCGTGTCTTTCCTTGCCACAAGTAAAAAAATTTGGCAGTCTCTAGAAATCTATCACCTATTAATTGAGACATCAATCTCTACTCTGGTCCTCTTCTTCTCTAATTCTGCTTAGGTTTGCTTACTTCTGCAATATGTTATTGGCAGCATTCAACATTATTATAGTAGTTAGAAGATTATTCCATACAAGAAAAATACATCTCAATGTTGTGTGAGCACAGCACTGCTATCAACCCGTGAAATAGAATAAGAGTAAGAGGAAGTAGGGCAAACCAAAATCAGACGAAGCAGTGAAAGCCAAACTGAGGTCGAAGCATAAACGAAACAAAGACGAAGCGGAAGTGAAAGTAAGACGAAGGGCGTTGATAAAAGTAAGCAACAACAAGAGGCACCAGTTGAATTTAGAAAAACGTTTTTTATATTATAACATAATTATGATATCAATAAAAACAAATATGCAATGAACAAGTATTGTTAAGTGCGTTAAGGAGCTAAAAATTTACATCTCCCTATTAATGATTATCATATAGTTAACTAATTAAATAACTGAAACGATAATTAGCTTTCTATAAACGCAGAGGCAAAAGTAAGACATAAGTGCACAGATAAAAGTAACTCAAAAGTAAGATGGAGTAGACAGGCAAAACCGGGACGAAGCGGAGAAGTAAAACATTAGACGATAGAAACTAAGACGAAGCAGAGTCAAACCAAGATGACAAAAAAGTCAAACTAAGACGATAGAAAAAAAAGACGAGACGAAGGGAGGTGATAAAAAGTAAGCAAAAACAACAGTCATCATGGAGACAAAAGTTATGCATAAATACGGGAAAACATTAAAGTGAGAGGCAACTAGAAGTCATAGAAACATAAAGCGGAAGTCAAACTAAGACGAAGGCAGAAAAAAATTAAGGCGAAGGACAAAGACAAAAATAAGACGAAGGGCAAAAATAAGATGAAGCGGGGACAGAAAAACAAGTCGAAGCGTAGGAGGTAAAATAAGACGTATAATCTGACAAGGCTGAAGCAAAGTAAAACGAAGGAGGGGAAACCAAAATGAGATGAAGCAGTGAAAGTCAAAGCGAGGCGGAAGCAGAAGCGAAACTAAGATGAAGGGGAAGTTAAACTAAGACGAAGGACAGTGATAAAAGTAAGCACAAAAAAGAGGCAGCGTCGAGACAAAAGTGAGACGACTAAGGCGAAGCAGAAACTAAGAGGATGTTGTTGAATTTAGAAAAGTGTTTCTTATATTATAATATAACATAATTATGATATCAATTAAAACAAATATGCAATGAAAAAGTACAGTATAATACTAATTAATCCGTTATTATGTAGCATATTATACACATCTGTTATGTTGTACCCCACTTTCGAAGCCAGCATTCGGAAGCAAAACACAGAAGCAGTACTTGCCCTGACCATACAAAACCTGTTTCAATACATTAACCATAACTTTCTCTAGATTAAGGTTTTCTTTGCATGAATAGAAAGAGGACTTCGGGATCTACAACTTTCATGACGACCCTGAGAACCAATTCCATCATCTAGAGGATCAACTTCGGACTGGAAGGTGTTCTGGTCAAACTAAGATAAAACAGAAAGTCAACCTAAGACGAATACGTATAACTTTCTGTATGGAACTCAAATTCAGACGTTTTATAGATGAACAGAAAGAGGAATTCAAGATCTACAACTCTCATGAAGACCTCAAAGACCAATTCTGTCATCTAAAGGATCAAATTTGGACCAGAAGATGTTCTAGCCAAACTAAGACGATGCTGACGTCATACTAAGATGAAGTTGACGTCATAATAAGACAAAAGGTATAACTTTCTCTACAGAACTCAGATTCAGACATTGTATAGATGAATAGAAAGAGGACTTCAAGATATACAAATATTATGCAGACCTAAAAGACCAATTCTATCATCTAGATCAAATTTGGACCAGAAGATGTTCTAGCCAAACTAAGACGATGCTGACATTATACTAAGACGAAGCTGACATCATACTAAAACGAAGAGTATAACTTTCTGTACAGAACTCGGATTTAGACTTTATATAGATGACTAGAAAGAGGACTTCAATATATACAACTCTCATGAAGACCTCAAATACCAATTATGTCATCTAGAGGATCAAATATGGACCAGAAGATGTTCTAGCCAAACTAAGACGAAACTGATGTCATATTAATACAAAGGGTATAACTTTCTGTACAGAACTCGGATTCAGACGTTCTATAAATGAATAGAAAGAGGACTTCAAAATCTACAACTCTTATGAAGACCTAAAAGACCAATTCTATTATCTAGAATATCAAATTTAGACCAGAAGATGTTCTAGCCAAACTAAGACGAAGCTGACGTCATACTAAGACGAATCAATCTTTACAACTTGTAAAGCTCGTATCTCCCAACTCCAATATCCAAAATGTTAAGTGCGTCAAGGAGCTCAAAATTACCATCTCCTTATTAATGATTATAATATAGTGAACTAATTCATTAATTAATTAATTGAAATGATAATTAGCTTAATATAAGGGCAGAGACAAAAGTAACACATAGTGCACAGATAAAAGTAAGTCAACAGTAAGATGAAATGTAAAGGCAAGAGTGAGACGAAGAGGAGAGGCAAAACATCAGACGATTGAAACTAAGACGAAGCAGAGGCAAACTAAGATCACAGAAATAAAACCGTAGAGAAGCAAAAATAAGAGTAAGGTTCGTCAGAGTTAACGGTAACAATAACAGTAGTGACAGCTGGTAATTTCTGTCACGAAAAAGTTTTGGAGGGAAAGCGTGTCAGAGCCTTGAGAATACTACCTAGTCTAGAAGTCTCATTACTCATAACACTAAACCCTAAACCCTAAACCTCTTTCAAAAAACTAAGATAATTTGTTATCATAAAAAACGGGGAGACTGTGAAGCAAGAATAAGACGATTCACGATTTTGCTGGAAATCATATAATAGCGAAATTAGTTACCGATGTATCATTTCGGTAAAGGCCGAAGAGAACTAAGACGACTTTTGGAGACAACTTCACTAAGCCATTAAGTGAAGAACGGCTGAAGGAAATCAGACGGAACCTTAACATGGTTATGTTATGTGACCAACCATTTGACAGGTCACAACCCAGTTAAAAGGTCGTGAGAATTAACGGCGTTACTAACACAAAGTTACAGCTAGTAACTTCTGCAAAAAGAAAGTTTTGGAGGGAAGAATTCCAATAATCTTTATATGCCCTGATATCGACCTTTGAAGTATACCCAACAAAAATTTTTCATCACTTTGTTCTCTCAACTTCAGTAACCAACCCTACCTTACAGAAGAAATTTTTGCTGTAACCCCTTTACCAATAACAGAAGGAAATGGAATCAGCAATGATTTACGGAAGACTTGTGGATTTTGAGTCGTTGAGGAAAGACAACATCGACATTAAACCGGAGATAGTTGCAACTGGGTGGAGAAAGTTCTTTCAAGTTCAAAAAACCATATATCAGAATGAAGTTTATGATTTCTGGAAGAATATGCATACGGTAGACAACACTATCGTATCAACAGTGGATAGATTGTCCGTCATAGTGACAATGGAGACGATTGAGAAAGTCACGGAATGTTCATCTACTAGAGAAAAGCTTAGTAGTAAAGCCGAATGGACGACGCAGGCTAGCGTGAAGGAGAGTGAAATCAATCGACTGTTGTATGCAAACAACGATCCTAAGGAGAAGAAAGCATTAAGTCTTGTGCCGAAGGCGAGGATTCTACGTTCAATCCTTTTCCATTGCATTCTACCAAGAATAGGCTCAAGGCATCTGGTGACAACGTTAGATGAACAGTGCCTATTCCATCTACTCAATCGACAACCCATTGATTTACCATTCCTTATTTTCTACTATATGTTAAAGACAAAGAAGGAATTGAACAGCTTCCCATATAGAATGTTATTGACAAGGATATTCAGAGATTCTGGAGTTCTCCTAGACAGAGGAAATAAAATGAAGATAAATCCCAAGAGTTTTATCAATTCTGCAATGATTGCTAAAATGGGCATAAAGATTCTAGACAAAAAAGAAACAGGTTTTAAGAAAATGTGTAGCACCCCACTCCCGTAAGACCCGAACCCGACATCGATGGTGATATCCAGATCCATGCCTTGCGAGGATGGGATGATACCACACTCAGTCAAAACACAGTACTAAAATTTTGTTTTGAAGCAAACATACACTTACATATATATGTATGTTTCGGAAAACAATTTACATAACAAAACTGGTAGGTACAATGACCACGAGGGTCCTCTTGTAAAATACACAATAATAAATATGCAGAGTCCTCACTCTAGTGCAGACGCAACTGATCCCGTCTTCTAATACCCTCTGCGATCACTATACACCCGTTACCTAACGGGGTATTCTTCAGAGTCCTGCAAAATAATTGCAGATTTTGGATGAGTTTTTGCAAACTCAATGAGTGACCATCATCGAAGGTCAGCTCACTCAAGTACAGAATCAAATAATAACTTATGGTTTCATTCTTTCTATTTGATCTCATTTTTCAATTCCCATAGATCTATCTCTATCTCGTAATACATTCTCTCAAGAATTCCCCATTTACATATTTACAGAAATTTATATTCATACATCCCATTTTTTGATACAAAGTATTTCACTCGCTTACTATTTAATTATCATTTGACTGTGACCTAGTGCCTAAATTGTCCCATCAATGGGCTCAATAATATCTGACCCTTATCTAATACTGGATACCGGGTTCATTATACGTTGAGCCTAAGGCTCTGAATCAGTCATGAACTCGAAGTTCATTTTCACACGTTGAGCTAAAAGCTCTAATCGATGGCAACTCTGGTCAACAGCTCTAATATTCCATACAATACTAAGCATATCACAATCAGTCATACATTCTATAATTAGGAGTACCCCATAACTGTTTTCACACCAGTGTATGGCATTTCGCCTATCATTCAATCAAACATATCAGAATAAATGCAGTCTGTAACCCATTATATCAGTTTTGTAACCAAGCATTGATACTGTCCCTACGAGGGCACATTAATCGTTGAGTCATAGGCTCTGGAATTGTCCCATCAAGGGCTCATTAATCGTTGATCGCGTCTTAGGGGTAGGAGAGCCCTCTGGGTATGCACTACTTCCCACGCGTCTTAGAGGTAGGAGAGCCCTCTAGGTATGCACTAACTCATCAATCGTTGAGCTTTTCGCTCTGAAACTGTCCCGTCAAGGGCTCATTAATCATTGAAAGCATCTTAGGGGTAGGAGAGCCCTCTGGGTATGCACTACTTTTCACGCATCTTAGGATAAGGAGAGCCCTTTAGGTATGCACTATTCCCTTTCGAGCACGAGGCTCTTTTTTAGTAGTCAAGCTTGTAGCTCTGATCAGTATATCACAGTCATTTCTAATCTATTCCAGATTTCCATATCACAAACACAATTACACTTTCACATTCTCATAACCTTTCTGTATACTATCACTTCAATACTCCGGACCTTTTATCCGGAGTTCACATTCAATATTATCTCATCATTTTACTTCAGAGAATTTAAATCACTGAATTATAACATTTAATACTTTAAGAACCGTCTAGGTCACTCACCTGGCTTCCGCGCTAACGCCTGGAAGTCTCTAGAATGTCTGAGGTTGACTTTCCAAAAGTGTCTCTATCATAAATCAAAACACATATTTTTAACACATTGTACATTTCAGCAAAAAAGCACATGTAGCAATCTAATGATAAATACTATGCACTTTCGTGTCATTCCCAGCACTGACCATATCAACAATTCCCGTTTAACTTTCCAGAAAAATAGAATTCAATTGACTCTCAAATTATACAATTTGTTTCTGAAATTTAAAAATCATTTCCCAACATAGACGGACTATCTTTATGCCAAAATCATACTTTACACTAAACTTCCATCCAAAATTGAGGACTTTAACAGACTGCTTCAACACTCCCTCTTTCTATAAGCGTATAAACCCTTGTCTCTAGTTCATAACAAATCCAACAATATCTCATTTGAATGACGGTATAAAAAAATTATCACTTAAAAACTAAAATATGACTTTCTGGGAACAGTAGCTCACCGCGACGTGAAGAAGCTCGCCGCGGTGAAATCCAAACACTCGCCCTCGTCGCGACGTGCACAAATTCGTGCGTCGGGACGTGCACATGAGCACGTCGTGACGTGCGAGCCCGATCGCACCTCCCGAATCCGTCTTTCAACCAATTTAATCCAACTCTTCCAATTTATTCAACACATAACTCATCTAAACATTACAACATCACTCTCACACCAATTTCCAACCCATTAACAAACCAAATCCACTCTCAAATGTCAAAAATCTACCATATTCGAAAACCCTAAATCAACATATACTTAACCCAAATCTATCATTTTTCACACTTAAACACATAAATCATTCAACTATTTAAGAGGAAAGGGGTTTAACTTACTTGATTTAACTTTCAGAAACCTTAAACTCTTCATGGATTGGCCAAAACCCTTTCTTCTTCTCTTTTTCTTCTTCTTCGACGGTTCCTCTTCCTCCTTTTCCCTTTTTCAAACCCAATTTTCCCTTTTATAGTCTTACAAACTAAGAAAAGTCCATTTTGCCCTCTTCATTTAACCTTAAGCCTTATTCTCTTAAGTATCTTGCCCAAATTGCCCTTATCCAAATTCTTATAACTTTACTACTTCAATTTAGAAAATTAAATTCTTAGGGACTGAATTGAAATTCAATTCTTTTAGAATCATTCGCTTTCATGCCTATCAATTTCCAATTCAGTCAATTTATTTGCTTTGACTTTCATAACCTTTCCAATTTCAATTACTCATGCTAACCAAAAATTCCTAAATCATGTCTTTAATTGAGTGTCAGTTGTACAGTCATTGTACCGGAAATCTCATCGGTACCCACTTTGCATTTTAATGCCGAATACACGTAAATCATTCCAGTTCAATCCACACACACAAATTCTCATTTTCACAAAGACACAAAGCCAGGGATTGTCATGAGTGCATACACAATCTTGTGTACAAAATCACAACCCAATCCAAATTTACTATTTTATCCTTCCCATTGGTGACAGGATGCTACAAAATGCCTATGGTTGAAAAGAAGACATCATCCAAAGATTCGACGATTTCTCACAGAGAAGGTAGTCAGGTACGGGGCACAGAGACGTTCTCCGTGAAACGAAAGGAGGAGATACTTCTATCCGATATACTGAAGAAAACAAAAAGGCAAGAGGAGAAGAAAACCGAAGAGCTGAACTGGGAAGAAGACTCTGAAAGGATTGAAGTAGTGCAACAGAAGGATGATGATAACGGTGACGATCCCGATCCTTCAGTCACTGATATTGAAGGAGCGCAACAGAAAGACGATTATAACGCTGACAATCCGCATCCTTCAGTGACTGATATTGAAGCAGCGCAACAGAAGGACAACTATAACGATGATGCGGAAGGTCATCCTGCCTCATTAAGTGACTCACGAGAGGAAATCGTTAAACTTCGACAAGATTTCAAGTCGCTTGGAGCAGAAGTGAAGGAAATGAAGGCCATGATGACAAAAATATTGAAGCATTTACGGTCTTAATTCATTCTTGATCAATAACAAATAGGGGCGGAGAGGAGGAAGAAGAAAGAAGAAGAAAGTAGACGAAGAT
This sequence comes from Erythroxylum novogranatense, assembly GCA_029891385.1. NCBI lineage: Eukaryota > Viridiplantae > Streptophyta > Magnoliopsida > Malpighiales > Erythroxylaceae > Erythroxylum > Erythroxylum novogranatense. The sequence goes on along the minus strand of CM057225.1, from coordinate 71,264,583 downwards.
AGGGCGACGAACAAGGAAGAAGAAGACAAGAAGTTTTGTTTGGGGTATATAATCCGTTCTTATACTTTGTGCTCTTTATTTTGGTTCTCATTAATGTGAATATTTGTTATCATAAAGTAAATGATTTTCATGAAGAACAAATAATAACGAAACAACACAATCAGACGGAACGTGCAAACCAAAATCAGACAGAAGGAGCAAGCGCGAATCAAACATGAGAAGGAAGAGTAAGTCAAAGTAAGACGGAAGGCGCGAGTCAAACATGAGACGGAACAGGAAGTCAAAGTGAGATGGAAGGCGCGAGTCAAAGACGATAAAAGTAAGAGGAAGCGAAAATAAAACGATAAAAATAAGACGATCAAAGTAAGACGAAATGAAAGTAAGACGATAACGGTGTCAAGGATAGTGAGTTTCACTCTCTTTTGTCTTAGTTTCTATCGTCTTAGTTTGAGTTTTCTATCGTCACTATGCTCCGTCTTAGTTTCTATCGTCTTAGTTTGACTTAACTCCTCTTCGTCTTACTTTAACCGTCTTATTTCTATAGTTGCACTTTCACTTCGTCTTACTTTGATTACTTTCAGTTCGTTTCACTTTGATCGCCTTACTTTTATCGTCTCACTTCTATCATCTGACTTCCACTTTGTCTTACTTTCGCTTCGTCTAACTTTGATCGTCTTACTTCACTTCTTCTTACTTTTATCGTCTTAATTTTATCGTCTTACTTCTATCATCTTACTATAGCTTAGTCTTACTTTGATCTTCTTATTTTGATCATCTTACTTGTATTGTCTTACTTTTATCGTCTTACTTTCACTTCGTCTCACTTTCACTTCGTCTTTTTTTTATCGTCTTACTTCTATCGTCTTACTTTTGCTTCGTCTTACTTTGATTTCGTTGGACTTTCACATCGTCTTACTTTGATCTAATTACTTCTATCCTCTCACTTTCACTTCGTCTTACTTTTATCATCTTACTTCTATCGTCTTACTTTGACTTCGTCTTACTTTTATCGTCTTATTTTTATCTTCCTAGTTTAACTTCATCTATCGTCACTTTGCTTCATCTTAGCTTCTATCATCTTAGTTTCACATTTCTATAGTTTTAGTTTGACTCTGCTTCGTCTCAGTTTATATCATCTATTGTCTTACTTTGACTTCGTCTTACTTTGATCTTCTTACTTTCACCTCGTCTCGCTTGCACTTCGTCTTACTATAATTTCGTCGGACGTTCACATCGTCTTACTTTACTCGGATTACTTCTATCGTCTTACTTTCGCTTCGTCTTACTTTTATCGTCTTACTTCAATCGTCTTACTTTGACTTCGTCTTACTTTGGTCGTCTTACTTTGATCGTCTTACTTCTATTGTCCTATCTCACTTTCACTTCGTCTTACTTATATCGGATTACTTCTATCGTCTTACTTTCACTTCGTCTTTACTTCTATTGTCTTACTTTTATCGTCCTGTTTTCACTTCGTCTTACTTTAACTTCGCCTTACTTTTAATATAATGCACATATTAAAATAACACGAAGCGATAAGTAAGACGAACTGGAAACTGAGACGAAACGGTAACCAAATTATGCTATATAATATTACAATTCTTCAAGATACAATCTTGATCAATGCATTTACAATCTTCCTATTGGATCACAAGTAGCTGCTATATGGACTGACACTGACGATGAACAACATGATAAATCTCCTCATATCCAAGTCTGCACTACGTCTGGTCGTCCATCCCAACTCGCTCTTAATATATATACTTAATGAGCCTCATATCCAAGTCTGCACTACGTCTGGTCGTCCATCCCAACTCGCTCTTAGTATATATACTTAATGAGGCATCCTTCTTCAAATATTTCTCCCCTGGATGTAGGTGCTCCAAGTTTGTTAACACTGATGATGAAGAACATGATAAATGTCGTCATATGCAAGTCTACACTACGTCTTCTTTATTTGAGGCATGATTCTTCTCCCCTGAATGTAGGTGCTAACCAAGAAGCAAAACTGACCAAAGGTGGAAACGAAAGAAGTGAGAGAGCAGAGGAAGGCAAGGGCGGACAGGAAAAACAAAGAGAGAGAAAATGGGAAAAAATGAAGCAAACTTACCCAGGTCGGAAAGAAAACTGTAGGCCGTCTGTGCACACGACAAAACGTGAACAAAAGTAACAAACGAAAATATAAAACCACGGCAATAAACAGCTGAGAGAGCAGAGGAAGGCAAGGGCGGACAGGAAAAACAAAGAGAGAGAAAATGGGAAAAAATGAAGCAAACTTACCCAGGCCGGAGAGAAAACCGTAGGCCGTCCGTGCACACGATAAAACGTGAACGAAAGTAACAAACAGAAATATAAAACCACGGCAATAAACAGCTGAAGAATTACTATTGAACCAATGGTGGTTGACAAATTAAATCCCTTTATGTTTTGATAATAATAAAATATCTAGAAATAGTTAAGAAATTATTTCAGGTATTATTCAATGAAAGGATTGTGCAAATCAAGATGAGCAAGTGTCTAATCAATGGAGAATCAAGATGGGAGTTGTCCTCTAAGTGAAAATGACATAAAACATGAGGATTATAAAGGATTTGGGTCAGATGTTACCATTGAAGGAAATACAAGTCGACTTACAAAGCACAAGTCGACTTACAGATGAAGCAATGTCAATACAAGTCGATTTATCAAACACAAGTCGACCTATCGAGGACGACAAGTCGACTTATATGGTACAAGTCGACTTATTGGAGAGCGGAGATGAAACTTTTACGTAAATGGTTGAAACAAGTTGACTTATACATTCGACAAGTCGACTTATGGATGCACGAAATCAGCTCCAACGGTCCAATTTGATATAAATGGAATGGAGATTATCAAGGAACGACTATATCCAATTAAGCAACAGCTAGTAGAGCTCCAACAGCTATATTTCTTCAAGTATAAATAGAGGATGATGATAGAAGAGTATATACAAGTTCCACAAGTCTAAATACTCTTCTATTGCTTCAAATTGCTCACTATTGCTCTTATTTTGTTACTCTATTGTTTTGAGCACTTGTTCTTCAATCTTTACTATATTTCTTTTACAATTTGAGTGACGAGTGGAAGGTCACGTGTGAGGTAGGATTTGTGCCGTAAGACAAATCGTTTGTAAGGTAGCTTGAGCCGGAAGTCAAGTGGAGTTGTAAAAAGTTCACACTCAACTACAAAGTGTGCAATAAAGTGATTGGCAAAATCCTAAGTGGGAGCTTAGGTAGAGGACGTAGGTCTTAGCACCGAACCTCTATAAAAACAAGTGTTTGATCTTCTTCCCTACACTTTTCAATTAAGTTTATCAAAATTGTTTTTGTGTGTCTTAACTTCTGATTTTCTTGTAGAAATTCTTAAAGAATTTTAAAGATCTATTCAACCCCCCTTCTAGATCACTTACAATTGGTATCAGAGCAGAAGTATCCAGGATGGCACACAATAACTTAGCGGAAGAAGGTAATACTAATAATCACCCTCCTTTATTTAATGGTACTAATTATTCCTCTTGGAAAAATCCTATGAAGTACCACATCATTAGCGAGGGAGTAGAATATTGGAAGATAATTATCTTGGTCCACAACCACCGTTAAAAGAAAATGGTGAGTTAAAAGCGATTTGGAATACGATGACAATGATCGGAGGCAAGCCTACATCAAAGCTAAAGCGATGAAGCTAATCTATTAACGCTCTCACAATTGAGGAAAGAAACCGAAGTTAACTTTCGTGTACCAACGCTAAAGAAATGTGGGAGACTTCGCATCACCCATGAAGGAACCAACCAAGTCCGGGAGACAAAAATCAACATGCTGCTTCATGACTATGAAATGTTTGTCATGAAGGAAGGTGAGTCCATTTCAACTATGCTTGATCGTTTTGCAGAAATCATAAATAGATTAGGCAACCTTGGAAAGCATATGTCGGATAGCGAGAAGGTGAAGAAGATTCTTCGCTCTCTACCGAAAGAATGGGATTCACAAGTCACCGCTATTATGGAGTCCAAGGATCTTAATCACTTGGAATTCAACGCCTTGGTGGGATCACTCATCAACTATGAGATCATTCTCAAATCAAGAGGAGGTAGAGGTAAGTCACAAAAATCAATTGCTTTTAAAGCTAACACTTCTTTTGTTAATGAAATTGATGAGGAAATAGATGAAGATAAGGAAGACGAAGAAATAGCTATGTACGCTAGAAATTTAAGGAAGTTCAAAGGACTTCTCAAAAATCGAAGAAAAGAATTAAGTGGCAGAAGAAATGGAGAAACGAAGAAGTATACTGTAGAAAGAAGGTCTAAAGGCTATCAAGAAAAGAAAATTTCAAATCTCCAGAAAAATGACAAAGGGAAAAAGAAAGCTAACCTTATAGCCACGTGGAGTGATGAAGAGGATGCATATCAAAGCGATGATGAAAACAACCTGGCACTTATGGCAAAAAGTTTATCAAGTGATGATGAAAATGAGGTAACTTTCAATGACCAAGATCTAAGAGATTCTTTTGATGCTTTGCAAGCTGATTTTGAAGAAGCCATTGAGATTAACAAAAAATTAAGAAAGAAAATACGAGAATTGGTTGCTGAAAATAATGCCTTACATGAGACTATTGATGACTTAGATAGTCCAAATGAAGATCATTCTGCATGTCTTATTGAAAAAGAAAATCTTATCTGTGAGCTTGATAGACTTAGAAAAGAATTTTCGTATGTGGTTGGAAAATTCGCAAATGGAAACGAACAGTTTGAAAAATTGTTATCGCTACAAAGATATTCCATTTATAAACATGGATTAGGATATGACCCTTTTGATAGAGATTGTTCTTTAATTTCCAAATTCACTAAGGATGGAAAAATTGCTCAATGTGCTAGATGCTTGAAAGATGGTCACATAGAAATTGCCTGCAAGAGTACTAGAAGATGTGTTAAGATTAAGAAAATTTGGGTTATTAAAGGCACAATACCACCTAATGTGGTTTATATGGCTAACAAAATGGACCCAAAATGGCTTGGGTACCTATAAGAAGAAAGAACGTTGATATTCAGAGGTACAAGCAAGGGATGAAAGGCCGTCAAGCACTTGGTACATCGATAGCGGATGTTCAAGACACATGAGTGGAGACAAAAACCTTTTTGCAGAAATCAAACCAAAGAATCAAGGTTATGTCACTTTTGGAGACAACAACAAAGGTAAGGTCATTGGAATTGGTAAAGTGGTTAAGGAACCTTTGCCAACCATTGACAATGTTTTACTTGTTGATGGATTAAAACATAATTTGTTAAGTGTCTCTCAACTTTGTGATATGAATTTTAATGTAAGTTTTGAATCATCACATTGCATGGTTAAAAAGGACGGTCATGTAGCTTTCATTGGTTTGAGACACGGAAATACATACATAGTAGATTTACATGATGATAGTTCGTTTAATGAAAAGTGTTTAGTGACTTTAGAAGAAAATGCATTTTTATGGCATAGAAAATTAGGACATGCACCTTTGCCTCTAATCTCTAAGCTTTCGAAAAATGACATTGTAAGAGGTTTGCCTAAAATAAGATTTGTTAAAGAGCACTTGTGTGAATCATGTTTAAAAGGCAAACATGTTAAAGAATCTTTCAAACCAAAGAAAGAAATTTGCACATCTAGAGTTCTTGAACTTGTGCATATGGATTTGATTGGACCATCTAGACATGCTAGTCTTAGTGGAAAATTATATGTCCTTGTGATTGTGGATGACTTTTCTAGATTTACTTAGGTAAGATTCCTTGCGAATAAAAGTGATGCAGTTAATGAATTTACCAAGTGGTGTAGATTGGTTCAAAATGAGAAAAATTTATCGATCGTTGCTATTAAAACCGATCATGGAGGAGAATTTGAATGTGAACCTTTCGAAAGTCTTTGCGAAAAATACGGGATGGAGCACAATTTCTCAACACCAAGGACTCCGCAACAAAATGGTGTGGTAGAAAGGAAGAATCGTTCTCTTGAAGAAATGAGCAGAACCATGTTAAATGAGTATAATCTTCCTAAATCATTTTGGGCGGAAGCAATCAATACCGCATGTTACGTCATCAATAGGGTGCACTTGCGAAGAGACAAAAATAAGACACCCTACGAACTTTGGAAAGGTAAGAAACCCAACATCTCTTATTTTCATCCTTTTCGTTGTAAAGTATTCATTCATAATAATGGAAAGAACAATTTAGGAAAATTCGATTCTAAATCTGATGTTGGTGTGTTTATTGGTTATTCTCAAACTAGTAAGGCTTTTAGAGTTTATAATAATAGGACTAAATGTGTTGAAGAAAGTATACATGTTAAATTTGATGATATGATTTCACCCCCAAGAAAGGCTTGTTTTGATGATGATGCAGGAAGTTTAGGAAATAAAATTGAAGAAATTGAATCCAAGATTGAGGAATTGAAGCTAGACGAAGAAAATCATGTACCCGACATTAAATCATGGGCAAAAGCAAAGAACCATCCTATGGAGCAAGTCATTGGTGATTTAAATGTTGGTGTAAGAACTAGGAGAAATATCTATGAGAATATGAGTAATTCAGCCTTCATTTCATTGGTAGAACCCAAAAATATAGAAGAAGCTCTTAAAGATGAAAGCGGCTTTTAGCTATGCAAGAGGAGCTTAATCAGCTCAAGCGAAATGATGTATGGGATTTGGTAGCTCCACCAAAGGACAAGACCATCATTGGAGTCAAGTGGGTAAATTGGATAAAATATGATGAGAATGGTGAAGCGATTAAAAATAAATCAAAATTTAGTGGCTCAAGGATTTTATCAAGAAGAAGGTCTTGATTACAATGAGACATATGCTCCTGTGGCTTGTTTGGAGGCAATTAGGCTACTATGTGCATTTGCGTCTCATAAAAGGATCAAATTAAATCAAATGGACGTCAAGAGCGCATTTCTCAATGGGTATATTCAAGAGGAAGTCTATGTCAAACAACCGCCGGGATTTGAAGATCATGAGCATCCGGATTACGTCTACAAACTCAAGAAGGCACTTTATGGACTGAAGCAAGCACCTAGAGCATGGTATGAGAGGTTAAGTACTTTTCTAACTCAACATGGATATGTTCGTGGTAAGATAGATAATACTTTGTTTATTAAACATGTTGATCATGATATGCTTATTTGTCAAATTTATGTTGATGACATTGTGTTTGGTGCCATTAATGAATTTTTGTGTAAAGAATTTAGTGATTTAATGCAAGGTGAGTTTGAAATGAGCATGATGGGAGAACTCAAGTTCTTTCTTGGATTGCAAATCAAGCAACACAAAAATGGAATATTCATCCATCAATCGAAGTATACAAAGGAACTTCTTAAGAAGTTTAAAATGGAAGGATGCAAAGTGGCAACAACACCAATGGCAACAAATGTGGTCTTGGAGAAAAATGAACATGAAGAAGATGTTGATCAAAAACTCTATAGAGGTATGATCGGTTCTCTCTTGTATTTAACTGCTTCTAAACCTGACATAATGTTTGCCACATGTCTTTGTGCTAGATTTCAATCTTGTCCTAAGATTTCTCAACGAGTGCTTGTAAAAGAATTTTTAGATATTTGAGTAGAACTATTAATCATGGTTTGTGGTATCCTAGTTGTGATTCATTTGATTTGTATGCTTATAGTGATGCTAATCATGGTGGCTGTAGAATTGATAGAAAAAGTACTAGTGGATTATGTCATTTCTTAGGATCATCTTTGATATCTTGGGCTAGTAAAAAGCAAGTTAGTGTAGCCATTTCCACTGCTGAATCTGAATATGTAGCAACTGGGAGTGCTTGTTCCCAAGTTCTTTGGATTAAACATCAATTGCTTGATTATGGTATTGTAGTTAAAAACATTCCTATCTATTGTGATAATACCAGTGCTATTTGTTTGAGTAAAAATCCTATATTGCATAATAGAACAAAGCACATTGAAATTAGACATCATTTTATTCGTGATCATTGTTTGAAAGGTGACATTGTTTTGAAACATGTTTCGTCTAGTGATCAATTGGCTGACATTTTTACTAAACCTTTTAAGGAAGATGTGTTTGTAAATATTAAATTAAGGTTAGGCATGTGTGATTTAAATTCCTTTGGTTGAATTTGATTTTGCTACATTAAATGGTCAAAATTTGAGGCAAAAGTGCAATCACATCCGAAGATACATTCATCGTGTTGGTTACTTGGGCTGAATAAGTGACTTATTTGGAGTTTTGGACACACCTATTATGCCTTGACCAACATTTCAACTTTTGTTTTGTTTTATGTTGTGTTTGTGTTTGTTTGACATTTTCTTGTAATGACTATTACTATCATTTGTGTTTGATGTTATGTTTGGTTTTAAATTTCATTACTCTTCATTTTCTCTAATTTTTTTGATTATGACAAAAAGGGAGAGTAAGATTGAAATTGATATTTGATTTAGGGGGAGTGAAAAATGAAAATGAAAATTTCATTGATTTGCATTTTAATTTTTGCTTTATAAATTAAGGGGGAGACAACCTAACCATCAAGACAAGGGAAACCTTGATCAAATTTTATGTCCTTCAAATTTCTTGTCAATTTCTACATATTTTGTCATTATCAAAAAGGGGGAGATTGTTGGAAAAATGGTGGTTGACAAATTAAATCCCTTTATGTTTTGATAATAATAAAATATCTAGAAATAGTTAAGAAATTATTTCGTATTATTCAATGAAAGGATTGTGCAAATCAAGATGAGCAAGTGTCTAATCAATGGAGAATTAAGATGGGAGTTGTCCTCTAAATGAAAATGACATAAAACATGAGGATTATAAAGGATTTGGTGGGATGTTACCATTGAAGGAAATACAAGTCGACTTACAAAGCACAAGTCGACTTACGGATGAAGCAATGTCAATACAAGTCGACTTATCAAACACAAGTCGACTATCGAAGCGACAAGTCGACTTATATAGTATAAGTCGACTTATTGGAAGCGGAGATGAAACTTTTACGTAAATGGTTGAAACAAGTCGACTTATACATTCGACAAGTCGACTTATGGATGCGAAATCAGCTCCAACGGTACAATTTGATAAAATGGAATGGAGATTATCAAGGAACGACTATATCCAATTAAGCGGCGGCTAGTAGAGCTCCAACAACTATATTTCTTCAAGTATAAATAGAGGATGATGAAAGAAGAGTAGATACAAGTTCCACAAGTCTAAATACTCTTCTATTGCTTCAAATTGCTCACTATTGCTCTTATTTTGTTACTCTATTGTTTTGAGCACTTGTTCTTCAATCTTTACTATATTTCTTTTACAATTTGAGTGTGAGTGGAAGGTCACGTGTGAGGTAGGATTTGTGCCAGTAAGACAAATCGTTTGTAAGGTAACTTGAGGAAGTCAAGTGGAGTTGTAAAAAGTTCACACTCAACTACAAAGTGTGCAATAAAGTGATTGACAAAATCCTAAGTGGGAGCTTAGGTAGAGGACGTAGGTCTTAGCACCGAACCTCTATAAAAACAAGTGTTTGATCTTCTTCCCTACACTTTTCAATTAAGTTTATCAAAATTGTTTTTGTGTGTTTTAACTTCTGATTTTCTTGTAGAAATTCTTAAAGAATTTTAAAGATCTATTCAGCCCCCCCCCCTTCTAGATCACTTACAATTACCAATCATCAGGGCACGAAAAAGAAGTGACCATCCCTGAATGTAGGTGCTCCAAGTTTGTCCTCCTCATATCCAAATCTGTACTACGTCTGGTCGTCCATCCCAAGTTGCTCTTAGTATATATACTTAATAAGGCATCCTTTTTAAGATATTTCTCCCCTGGATGTAGGTGCTCCAAGTTTGTTAACACTGACGACGTGCACACGATAAAATGTGAACGAAAGTAACAAACGGAAATATAAAACCACGACAATAAACAGATGCAGACTTACCAATCATCAGGGCACGAAAAAGAAGCGACCAAAGCTAGAAATGAAAGAAGTGAGAGAGCAGAGGAAGGCAAGGGCGAAGAGGAAAAACAAAGAGAGAGAAAGTTTTGCAGAAGAGGACACAGCATTCAATGAACAGATATAAGCCGTGGCAAGGATATGGATTGCGTGGTCGTCCAAGGACACAACATTCAATGAACAAGATAAGCCGTCAGATTAAATGCACGGGGGGATGGATTGTGAGGTCGCCTCACGACACAACATTCAATGAACAAGATAAACTGTCAGATTAAATAGACGGACGGGATGGATTGCGTGGTCGCCTCAAGACACAACATTCAATGAACAAGATAAGCCGTCAGATTAAATGGACGGTGGGATGCATTGCGTGGTCGTCCATCCCAACTCGCTCTTAGTATATATCAATGGCATGGATTTCATACCGTACCGGCCGGAAACTGGTACCGATATTGGTACAAAATTACTGGAAAAAAATTTCGACTAGTCGGTATCAACCGGTTCCATAAAAACTGGAAAATTCTGGGTGATTCCGATAATTTTCATATTTTCTAGGGACCTAATTGCAAAAAAAAAACCCTAAAAATCTACCCCTCCCCCCCCCCCCGACAGCCCGACCTAACTCCGGCAGCCTTACTCTCTTCTTCTCTCTTCTCGTTGTCGCTGTGCCGTCCGTCTTCGTCGCCCTCTGTCGCCTAATCCTTGCTGTCAGTCTCTTCCCCACCGCGTCGCTGCCCCTCCCTAGTCTGGATCTAGACTCCGGTGGTCTCCTCAAACCTTCATCTTCTCGTCCGTCCTTCTGTCGAGTGTTCGCTCTTCTCCCTCGCGTTGTCGGTCCTCCACGCTAGCTTCAATCGATTCTCCCTCGCGTCGTCGGTCCTCCATGTTCTCGTTCGTCCTCCTCGACTATTCGACGCACCAGACGACGGGAAGACCACCTCCGGAGCACACGACCCGACGTCGACCCGGATTGGCATCGAAGACCCGATTATTTTGGGGGTGTATGTTTTTTATTTTTGTTCCATTTTTCATGCAATTTGAAATTGATTGCTTTTGATTGTGTTGGTTGTTGGATTTGGAGAAAAATTGGAAGTGAGTTTCGGTTGAATGTGTTAGATTTGGAGAAAAATTTGGAATTGGATGTTGGATGTTAGATTTCGGTTAGATCATGGATGTTGATTTCGATTGAATGTGTTGATTTTGATTGTGTTTTGTCATTTGTCATTTGTGAATTGTGAGTTATGAAATTAGATTGGATCGAAATTGGGGATTTGCAATTAGAGTTTGGATTTGGATTTGGGCATTTGGCATTTTGTAATTGGAAAGTGGATTGGAATTTAAATTTGAAATGGTTTTCATTTGTGAATTGTGAGTTATGAAATTGAATTGAACCGAAATTGGGGATTTACAATTAGAGTTTGTAATTGGATTTTTGCATTTTGCATTTTGTAATTGGAAAGTGGATTGGAAATTAAATTTGAAATGGTGATTTATTGATTATTGAATGGTGGAAATTGGCTTGTGATTTATTATGATATTAATATTGAATTGTTTAATTATTGATGATTGAGATTGAATTGTTAAACCTAATTGTTAAATTGATAATCAAATCAATTTTAAACCTAATTGTTAAATTGATAATCAAATGTGAATTTAATAATTAAATGTAAAGTTATAAAATTGTAAATCAAAATTAGTACATAAAAATATAAAATTGAAAAAGCTTAACATTAATCTACTCATTCTTAATATTTGTTATATGGTAATTTATTTGTAATATTTGGGTATTGAATTTTGGTAAATAATTAGTTAAGTATAAAATTATGGAATTATAAATTAATAATAAGTTGATTGTAGTTAATGATAGTATTTGCTTATGTGAATATTAGTTTTAGGTAGGTAAATAATTAATTGACTATAAAAGTTAAAAGATGTTGAATTTTAGTGGAATGGTAATATATACGTGTAGGAAATATAAATGTTTAAAATTGGTAATGTTATCAAATTGTAATTTGTGAATTATGATTGTTGTAAATGGAATGAATGGAAATTGAATTATGATTGTTTTGTAATTGTTAGGATTGGGAATTGTTGTAAATGGAATGAATTGTGATTGAATTGTGATTGTTTTGTAATTGTTAGGATTGAGAATTGTTGTAAATGGAATGAATTGAAATTGAATTGTGATTGTTTTGTAATTGTTAGGATTGGGAATTGTTGTAAATGAAAGGATTGGAAATTGAATTGTGATTGTTTCGTAATTGTTAGGATTGGGAATTGTTGTAAATGGAATGAATGGAAATTGAATTGTGATTGTTTTATAATTGTTAGGATTGGGAACTGTTGTAAATGGAATGAATTGTGATTGAATTGTGATTGTTTTGTAATTGATAGGATTGGGAATTTTTGTAAATGGAATAAATTGAAATTGAATTGTGATTGTTTTGTAATTGTTAGGATTGAGAATTGTTGTAAATGAAAGGACTGGAAATTGAATTATGATTGTTTTGTAATTGTTAGGATTGAGAATTGTTGTAAATGGAATGAATTGAACTTGAATTGTGATTGTTCTGTAATTGTTAGGATTGAGAATTGTTGTAAATGAAAGGATTGGAAATTGAATTGTGATTGTTTTGTAATTGTTAGGATTGAGAATTGTTGTAAATGGAATGAATGGAAATTGAATTGTGATTATTTTTGTAATTGTTAGGATTGGGAATTGTTGTAAATGGAATGAATGGAAATTGAATTGTGATTGTTTTGTAATTGTTAGGATTGGGAATTGTTGTAAATGGAATGAATTGTGATTGTTTTGTAATTGTTATGATTGGGAATTGTTGTAAATGAAAGGATTGGAAATTGAATTGTGATTGTTTTGTAATTGTTAGGATTGGGAATTGTTGTAAATGAAATGAATGGAAATTGAATTGTGATTGTTTTGTAATTGTTAGGATTGGGAATTGTTGTAAATGGAATGAATTGAAATTGAATTGTGATTGTTTTGTAATTGTTAGGATTGAGAATTGTTGTAAATGGAATGAATGGAAATTGAATTATGATTGTTTTGTAATTGTTAGGATTGAGAATTGTTGTAAATGGAATGAATGGAAATTGAATTGTGATTGTTTTGTAATTGTTAGGATTGAGAATTGTTGGAAATGGAACTTTGTGATTATTACAGCATGACTTATATATTATATAAGATAGATATGTATATTGTCAATGTGTACTGAAATTATGTGTTATTTGTGAATATGTACAGATAAATGGAAGGAAGTTCAAACACTCCCAATCAACCTAATTCAGGAAGATATAATGATCCAACTTGGGCTCACGCTGGTGTGGTTCCCGGTCAAAAGAATCATACCATGTGCTTGTTTTGTAACAAGCATTTGAAAGGTGGAGGAATCACCCGATTGAAAAGAATTTAGCTGGAGTTAAAGGAGATGTGGAAGCGTGTAAAAAAGTTACTCATGATGTGAAGTGGCAGATGAAAACATTGCTTGATGAACATCAATTTGAGAAAGATAGAAGGGGAAGATTGAATCTTGAAAATGGTACTGGAAGCTCATTTCCCGGTTTCCGTGGTGATTATGGAGATGTTGAAGGTGGAAGTGGTACTGGTACTGGTAGTGTTCCATCGCAGCCTCAGGGTCCTGAAGAATCTGAAGTGAGGAAGAGAAGAAGGCAGCTGTCTGGTTTCTTTGCACTAAGACCAACTCCTGGAGCCCAACCTTCAATTCGTAGTGCAATGCAGACAAGAGATGCGACTCACAATGTGGATATGGCAGTAACTAAATGGTGGTATGATACTGGTTCTTCATTTAATGCTTCTCAATCATATTATTATCAACCTATGATAGATGTCATAGCCTCTTATGGTCCAGGATACAAAAGGTCATCGGATGATGACTTAAGAGGTAAACTTTTGAGTTGTGCTGTGTCTGAAATGAGAGCTTATTTGGCTGAAAGAAGAGTGAATTGGGATATTAATGGATGCTCAATTATGTGAATGGTTGGACGAATAGGAGACAAGAGCCAATTATAATTTTTTTGGTTTATTGTTTTAATGGCTCTATGTTTTTAAAATCGATTGATGCATCTGGCCTGATTAGAACTGCTGATAATTTATTTAGGATATTTGATCAAGTTGTGAATGAAGTAGGGGTGGAAAATATTGTTCAGTTTATTACTAACAATGATTCCGCTTATAAAGCGGCAGGGATAAGGTTACAGAGAACCTATAATTTATTTTTTTGGACTCCTTGTGTTGCACATTGCATTGACTTAATACTAGAGGATATAGGAAATCCTAGGTATTTTCCTGTTTTTGATGAGACCACGCAGAAGGCAAAAAAGGTGACAAAATTTGTTTATAATCTTGCATGGGTTTTAAATTTGATGAGAAGGGAATTTACCAATGACAGGAATTTGTGTCGCCCTACTGTGACAAGATTTGCAACAAATTTTTTATCACTTCAGTCTTTTCTTTCGTTGAGGGTGGAGTTAAGACAAATGTTTGCAAGTGATAAGTGGGTTACATCTCAGCATGCTAGGTCTAATGCTGGAATGGAGGTTTGTAGTATCATACTAAAAGATAGGAAATTTTGGTCGCAATGTCAATTCGTTATCCGAGTTTGTGAGCCTTTGGTGAGGTGCTTGGTTGGTGATAGTGAAGAAAAGCCAACAATGAGTTATATTTTGATCTTTATGGAGAGAGCAAGCGGAAACAATCAAGGCCAATCTGAAAATAGGCCTTCTTTATACCAACCATATATCTTAATCATTAATGAGAAGGAGAAAAAACTTTCTTCTCCGTTGTTTTTAAATTGGAGCATTTTGAATCCTAGTGTGTATTTTAAATTTGGATGTTGAAAAGCAAGTGAAGTTAGTAGAGGAATGCTTATGACAATTACAACAATTGTTCCTTATGACTCAATGCAAGTTGTTTTAACCACACAAATGGAGACTTATAAGTTCTCTTATGGAGATTTTGGAATGTCGGTCGCTATTCAACAAAGAGGACTTCTTTCTCGGGTATTACTTATTTCTATTTCTTATTTGTTGAAATTTATTTATCACTTTATTTTGTTTATAATACTACTTTTGTTTTCTTATAACTTGCGATTGCTTGGTGGGATCTTTTAGGATGTAGTGTTTGAAATTGAGAAGGTTTGCGATTGAATTTTAAGTCAATATGTGAGTCTGTTGGGTGTGAACTAAACTAGAGCACATTTGAATTTATCAATTCCAAAAAAAGGAATAGATTGGAGCATAAGAGGTTGAATGACTTGGTTTATGTTCGTTACAATTTAAAGCTTCAGGAAAGGTGTGTTATTTTCATTATTAATTTTGATATAATTTCTTATAATTTTCTAATAATTAAATGTAATTGTTTACTAGGACTCTTAGTAGCATAAGTTGTTCAAATGATCCAACTGCAATTGATAATATTGATATTTTGGCGGATTGGGTTTCTGAAGAACCCAAATTGGTTGATATGAGTGATTTGAATGTGAAAGATGATCTTAGATGGGAAAGCATTGACATGTCATTTGATGCATTAAATTTGAATGATGATGATGGTGAAGCTCCTCTCAATGATGAGGATTTTGTATCTAAATGATCGATTGGGGTTAGTGCGATTCAATGGTGTCCGCCATCGTGATTGAACTTGAGGTTTTATTTTCCTCTTTTTAATTTTACTTGTATTTGATCATTGATGTTTATGTTAAATTATATGTATGTAATGTAAATGTAATATTTTGTTTGAGTTTAACTTCTACTTGATTCGCTTATTCGCCATCAACTCTTTTGTAATATTTATTGTTCTTTTATCGGATGTTTTGAATCTTTTGATGTAAATATGTAATATTATTTATTATAATGATAAAATTGTATGATTGTAATATTTTAAATGCTTTGTATTATTATTAGTTTTATAATTGTATGATGATGATTATCTTTGTTTATATTAATTGTGGTTATTATTTATATGTAAAATATTTTAAAATTATTGTTATTTCAAATTAATTGTCTTTATTATTTATTATTAAGATTTTGAAAGTATGGTTGATGTAAATAAGAAGCTAGTAAAGATATCTGAACAATTGTATAATATATCAATATGATTATTTTGCGATTTTAAAAATTTAGATCTTATTTTATAAATTTAAAAATATTAAAGCAGTCTTCGATCTTAACTAATATCGATATAGTTTCATTCCAGAGCTTAATCTGATATCAAATTCGATACGGTATTCATTGATATATATACCTAAAGAAATGATGAACTTGGATGTGATGTGCCTTCAGAAAGTGTTTATACTAAATATGATTAAAATAAAACCTACAAATGACAGCTTTCTCCGATGGGACGAGAAGATAACGGCAGGGAGACAGGCAGACAGGGAGTATGGGAATGGGACCCGGACCCATACTGAGTAAATCTATGTGTGTACTTTGCTCTTTCTGTATTGAGCTTCATCCATGGGTTTTGCTTTTGCTTGATGGGTCGCCATATCATCATCATGTTCTTAAGAAGAAGACGGAGGGAGGATATCGTATCGTATCGTATCGGACCTTCCGGTGCTCTGACTTTGACCAACTCTTTTGGTTGGTTACTTATACAATTATTTGTTACCAAATTCCAACCCATGTCTGGTTAAAGTTAAATTACTTTTTTTTTTTGCCCTTTATTGAATCCCTTCCCTACACGACATCCTTAGATTCCACTTTTCGTTGGCAACTGACTCTTATCTGCTAAAATTAGAACCTTGGGTTGAACACTTAAGCAGCAGACAGCGTGCTTAATAAATTTATCAGGCATGTCAAGAGAACACGAGAGTGAGTGAAGAATAAGATAGTATTCACAATTCACAATGTAATCTCTGTTGGAGCAACGAGTACGACTCTGTTTACCTATGATTTATACATAATATATGTATATATAATGAATTGGAATAATAATATGGTGGTCCCTGCTCTGTCTCGGGACCGAAATAGGGCCAGCACACACTCACTCATTTCCAAGCTTTTCTTCTTCTTCCTCCACTTCTTCTTGTCGATGAGTAGCCTTCCCAATTCAAAAGGACTGGATTTGAAGCAGTGATTTGGCTTTCGTCTTCTTCTTCTTCTTCAACTCCACGAGGTTGGACGCCTTTCCTTATCTTTCATCTTTCTCAAAATGCTCTTTGTTGTTTAATACTCTCTTCGGTTATTATCCTTAATTATTCAATTAATGATTTCACTTCTATTTATTCCACAGCTGAGCTTGTTGAATCAAGCAAATTAAAGATAGAATAATTCGTGGGACTTCACTAATTATTTCTTTTCTTGGTTCTTTTTTTTTTTTTCCAACCAAAAAATTGTTCACACTTGTCTTGTGTACTTGGATCAACCTTTGCCATTTTTTGGATAATAGTCATGCTATAGTTATTACCTCCACAGCCAACAACCTAGTATGTTTTTTATGGCGATGACAGAAACTTCTAACTTGAAAAGAGGTTAAGTAATGTTTAATTCGTAGCCCCAAAAGAACATCAACAGAAAAGAAAAAGGAAGAACAAAAGCAAAGGGATTGTTGTTGATTAAGTAATTTCTGACAATTCCTTGTTTTAATTTCCCCAGTCTGCAACGAAATGTCTTCTTCAAGGCCTAGCCATTCGTCTAGCAATTCTGGGAGATCAAGACACAGTACTAGAATTATTGCTCAGACCACCGTGGATGCAAAGCTTCATGCAGATTTTGAAGAGTCAGGCAGTTCGTTTGATTACTCAAGCTCACTACGCTTCAATGGTTCCCTTGCAGGAGGTGATCAGCAACCTAAGTCTGACAAAGTGACCACAGCTTATCTTCATCACATCCAGAAAGGCAAGTTGATCCAGCCTTTTGGATGCTTGCTGGCCTTGGATGAGAAAACTTTCAAGGTCATTGCTTACAGTGAAAATGCCCCTGAAATGTTAACCATGGCTAGTTATGCAGTCCCAAGTGTTGGAGATTACCCTGTTCTTGGCATTGGAACTGACATCAGAACTATCTTCACTGGGACCACTGCTTCTGCCTTGCAAAAAGCCTTGGGTTTTGGGGACATTGCACTTTTGAATCCTATCTTAGTTCATTGCAAGACATCTGGGAAGCCTTTTTATGCAATCATTCATCGCATAACTGGTAGCTTGATTGTTGACTTTGAGCCTGTGAAGCCTTATGAGGTCCCCATGACAGCAGCCGGGGCACTCCAGTCCTACAAACTTGCTTCCAAAGCAATTACCAGGTTGCAGTCCTCACCTAGTGGAAGCATGAAAAGGCTTTGTGACACTATGGTCCAGGAGGTTTCTGAATTGACCGGCTATGACAGGGTGATGGCTTATAAGTTTCATGATGATGACCATGGGGAAGTTGTTTCCGAAATAACTAAGCCTGGTCTGGAGCTGGAGCCTTATCTGGGTCTGCATTATCCAGCTACTGACATTCCTCAGGCTGCACGCTTTTTATTTATGAAAAATAAGGTCCGAATGATTGTTGATTGTTGTGCAAAACATGTCAAGGTGCTTCAAGATGAGAAACTTCAGTTTGATCTGACTTTATGTGGTTCAACCCTAAGAGCTCCGCACAATTGCCACTTACAGTACATGCAGAACATGAATTCAATTGCATCACTGGTTATGGCGGTTGTAATTAATGAGGGGAATGAAGATCTTGATGGCCCTGATTTGACACATCCACATAAAAGAAAGAGACTCTGGGGTTTAATTGTATGCCATAGCACTAGTCCAAGGTTTGTTCCTTTCCCTTTAAGGTATGCTTGTGAATTTCTTGCTCAAGTGTTTGCTATTCATGTGAACAAGGAATTGGAATTAGAAAATCAGATTGTTGAGAAGAACATCTTGCGCACCCAGACACTATTGTGTGATATGCTAATGCGTGATGCACCATTGGGTATTGTGACTCAGAGCCCAAACATAATGAATCTCGTGAAATGTGATGGTGCTGCACTATTATACAATAACAAGATATGGAGGTTGGGAGTAACTCCAAGTGATCTCCAGATTCACCACATAGTTGCATGGCTCTCTGAATGCCATATGGATTCTACAGGGTTGAGTACGGATAGCCTGTATGATGCAGGGTACCCAGGTGCACTGGCTCTTGGTGATGTGGTCTGTGGCATGGCAGTTGTAAGAATAAGTTCCAAGGATGCACTGTTTTGGTTTCGATCTCAAACTGCAGCAAAAATTCGATGGGGTGGTGCAAAACATGAACCAGGTGAGAAGGACGATGGTAGGAAAATTCATCCAAGGTCATCCTTCAAGGCCTTTCTTGATGTTGTCAAAACAAGAAGTCTGCCTTGGAAGGACTATGAAATGGATGCAATTCACTCTCTGCAATTAATATTGAGAAATGCATTTAAAGACATGGAAAATTTGGATTCAGATACCAAAAGAATTCATTCCCAGCTCAGTGACTTAAAGATTAAAGGAATGCAGGAACTTGAAGCAGTGACAAGCGAGATAGTCCGATTAATTGAAACAGCTACAGTACCAATATTGGCAGTTGATGTTGATGGCCTTGTGAATGGGTGGAATACAAAAGTTGCTGAGTTGACAGGGCTAGCTGTTGAGAAAGCTATTGGGAGGCATTTGCTAACGCTTGTTGAAGATTCTTCTGTTGACAGAGTTAAAAAAATGTTACTCTTGGCATTGCAGGGTATGTCCTCAAATTTCGTTGTGCTATGAAATCTAATGGGTAAGGAACATTTTTATAGGATGAGAGGAGAGTGATCTGACAGTAAATTCTCTAATCAACCCATGAGAGGTTAGATTCAAGTCACCATCTCTCCTCTTAAAGCCGATGCCCTCAGATGCATCAAAAAATTCAAACAAGAATATGTACATTGATAGAACTAAGAATTATTCATAGGAAAAATAGAGCAATTTTGGTTCTCTAGCCTAACCAACCCCACAATTCCAGGTTGGGGAATTTGAAAACCAACAATACCCTTTAGTTATGTCAGATGAGAAATTGCATGTTCTTCTATATTTCAAAATTTAACTATTTGAAGCTTTGAAAGATAGAATCCTGGAACAGTAAAATTTAGATTTACCATTTCTTGAGTATGGTTTTACAGATCAAATGGGAAGTGAACTTTTTAGTTTGACAATTAAGGTCTTGACAAAGTAGGTCCAGAATAGGTTGGCGCTTCAATTTTCCACTAACCTATAGTAAATTCATCTATTCACTTCTGTCAAAATAATATCTAGAACCAATTTGATAGTTTCATGACCACTGTTGGGCAGATTATGTGTATATTTGAACTGTTTCTGTAGGTTGTCCAGGTTTGTACTCACCCCTAAGAAAACTGTTGGTGTGTTGTATTGCTCTAATAAAACGTAAGTTGTGTGTCAGTAGTTCTTTGATTCTTACTCATCATCTGTGACCATCATTAACAAAAATGAAAAAGAGAAAGGATTATCTAACATTGATTTTTTCCAAAAAAACTTCCCTGGCAAGGATAGGAGACATGATTGCATTATATCTCTCTATTATTTGCATGATTATCGGTAAGATATGTTTGTGTTTCATTTTCATTGCCTGAAATAAGGAACAATATCTAGTTCACATTGCTGCTATCTATACGTGCATGTACCTCCAAACATTCCAGTAATATTCTAATATCAATTAGTTTTCTTTCTAATCAGGTAATGAGGAACAGAATATTGAATTTGAGATTAAAACACACGGTTACAGGATTGGCAGTGGCCCCATCAGTTTAGTTGTTAATGCATGTGCAAGCAGGGACCTTCAGGAAAATGTGGTGGGTGTGTGTTTTGTTGCTCAAGATATCACTGGCCAGAAGACAGTGATGGACAAGTTCACCCGTATAGAAGGTGATTACAAAGCAATTGTACAAAACCCAAACCCCTTGATTCCCCCAATATTTGGGACTGATGAATTTGGCTGGTGCTCGGAGTGGAATCCAGCCATGACAAAGTTGACTGGTTGGAGAAGAGAAGAAGTCATAAATAAAATGCTCTTGGGAGAGGTTTTTGGAACTAATAAGGCATGTTGTCGCCTTAAGAATCAAGATGCATTTATAAATGTTGGGATTATGCTTAATAATGCCATGACTAGCCAGGAACCTGAAAAAATCTCTTTTGGATTCTTTGCTAGGAACAGCAAATATGTAGAATGCCTCTTATGTGCTAGTAAGAAATTGGACAGAGAGGGATCAGTCACTGGGGTTTTCTGCTTTCTACAACTAGCAAGCCAAGAACTGCAACAAGCTCTTCATATCCAGCGATTATCAGAGCAAACAGCTGCAAAAAGATTAAGAGCATTAGCTTATATAAAAAGGCAGGTCCGAAATCCTCTTGCTGGGATTATATTTTCTAGAAAAATGATGGAAAGTATGGAATTGGGAGAAGAACAAAAACAGCTTTTGCATACTAGTGCCCAATGCCAGCGACAACTTAGTAAGATTCTTGATGATTCCAACCTTGACAGTATCGTTGAAGGGTATGATAAACCTAAATTCATTGAGAGTTATCTTTCTTTTCTTCCAAATTGTTCTATCCGAATTCGCATTGGTTCAACTTAAATTCTGTTATTTCCTGGTTATAAATGAGAGAAATCCTCTGAAGGTTCAATGGGCATTTTCCTTCTCATTGAATATACATTTTACCCTTTTGTTTTATCTTGATATTTAAGATTGCCATTATGATGATAATGGCATTTGAAATCTTTTATAGCCATGTCATGTGTTTTAGGATTATGATTGAAATCTTTCTGAGGATTAATTGCATGCAAAATATATGCCAACTCCAAAACTTTTTCCACTGAAATAGACTGGTTTTGGAATTTGAAGTGCATTGCACAAACAGATACGTATTTTGCATCCCCTATTGTAAACTTTGGATTGCATTTGCCTTATATTTGTGCTTACTTCCTGTAAGTTTTGGCCTTATCCATTTGAATTTTCCCTGAGCAAACTGCATTAATGTTGACATAGTTACCTAATTGAGATTGAGTTGCCTTTCCATCCTGCATATCTAGCATTAAGCTCCTTCTTGTTGATGTTGACTATGCTATGCTATTGAAGTTGAGAACTTGTGTCTTATCCATCCTTCCTATTCCTGATTGTTTCTGCAGCTTCACGTGGAATGTTTTTGAAATCTTTCAAATTCTGGTACGAATAAAATACGAAAATCCTTGAGCTTTTAATGATAGAACTTGAACAAGACAGATATGGTTTAAATTCTAGTAGAAGTGTTTCCATGAAATTCAGTATATAACTTGGAGAAGATATATATGGTTTAGATATAGCAACCTGAGCATTAGGGAGATTGAACAGAAGAAATTGAGGTTCTGTCTCCGATTTGGTTGGCCTTATTCACACATGATGTTTCTATCTTGGATATAATATATTTTCCATCTTCTTTTAACTTTTGCATCTCTTTTTGATTAGCAGCTATTTGGATTTGGAGATGGTGGAATTTACACTAGACGAAATCCTAGTTGCCTCCATTAGTCAAGTGATGATGAAGAGCAAGGCCAAGGGTGTTCAGATAATCAATAATGGAGCAGAGGAGATGATGAATGAAACATTGTATGGTGATAGCATTAGATTTCAACAGATAATAGCAGACTTCCTGTCGGTGTCTGTAAATTATACACCAAATGCAAGCCTGGTTACTATTACCGCTAGGTTGACCAAGGATCAATTAGGACATTCAGTACATCTTGTGCATCTGGACGTCAGGTACTACCTTAGACACAGTGTGAATCAGTCATTTTCCTGTGTAAGTAGAGATAGGGGAGTAGGAACAGTAACAAGATGCAAAGTACCTTCTTCACTCGATAAATTAGTTTTATGTTCAATGAAAACATCCACTGAAATTAGCATGCTGATAGTCATGAAATTACTCTTTTAAGGAACTTCTCTTCTAGGATTATTTGAATTTTGGAATCTTGCACTCTAAATAGGGAACTGAGAACAATTACCTCGCATCTTTTCCCATCAATGTTGAAAGAAGACAATTTCAAATAATCTAAGAATTCACAGTTTGTAAACCAGGTCACCTTTCTGAAAAATCATGACGCATAACATGGAAAGCGTGTTTTGTTTTGATACAGGAGATAATGAATCTGTAAAACACATCCACGTTTGATATATATTCAGGTCTTCTATAACTAGTAACACGGTTGCATTCATTTGTGGTCAGCATAACACATGCAGGTAGTGGGGTACCTGAAGCATTACTGAATGAAATGTATGGAAGTGGTGAAGATGCTTCAGAGGAGGGCACCAGCCTGCTTATCAGCAGAAAACTGGTGAGGCATATGAATGGAGATGTGCAGTATCTAAGGGAAGCAGGAAAGGCTACTTTCATCATCTCTGTTGAACTAGCTGTTGCGCATGGCAAGGTACATACCTGATAATATATTTTGAAAAACTATCGTTGTAGAACTTGTACAGGGAAGGAAAGATCAGTTGTGTGCTGAGTGCTGCCATTTGCCAGTCATGCGCGCTGCTAGTGTTCTAAAGTGATGCTCTTTTCTTGTTGCGCTTTTTAACATAAATTAAACGGAACCCCAAAACACGTTTGTTTGCTAATGACGCCACACCAAAATTTTAAAAAAGAAATACAGGTTTATAGTTTTCATCATTCGACAACACAACTTTCAAGATAGATAGATACTTTTTTTTTTTGTCTTCTCTTTTCTTCATCTTTTTTATAATTCACCATCTCTAGTTTGGTGTGCCAAAGACAATGACGATAACCACCACGCCGTTGGCGACAATATTTACAAAAGGAATAAATATATTCTGCATAAGCTACAGATGATATTCTTATACTATTTGATCTCGATATGATCGTATGCAAATGTTATAGTTAGACTAACAGTCCTCTCTCAAATTCAAGATGGTATCATGCAATTTTGAATTTGTTAATTATTTCATTGAATCCAGTTAATAGTTGAGTTTTAGAGACTTCAGTAGTCTAGTCACGAGAGGATACAAAGACGAGGAATAGTTCCTTGCAGGACTTGATGATGAGTAAAGTGATAACTAGCCTCCTTATATTTTGTGTGTTTATGAAGTACAGCATTATGAGTAATTTAAATAATACTACGGTTGTCTTGTCACAATGGGTGGTAGCAGGTCATAAATGTTCAATTCTCATGTTCAATTCTAATATAACCACATGAGTTCAAAAGTAGTGTTAGCAAAGGCTTGATATTCTGCTTCTTTGGTAGAATATGCTACAATTATTTGTTTCTTTCTCTTTCGTGAGATAAGAGAATTACTAAAAAAGAAAAAAAACTAATTGTAGAATGCAATCAATAGGATCTCCCATTATCAAAGTATGTGTGGAGCTCTAAAGAAGAGGATGATGAGAGTTGGATATCACAAAACATGGTACCTTTAACTGTTGGTTATTATGTATAATTAGCAGAGATGGATCCAAAAATTATTTTGAGTGGAGGCAAGCTATTTAAAGTATTCTTATATTACTGAAAAAAGATACAAATATTTGTATATTTGATAAACAAAAAGTTACATTATTGTCTTGAGCTTCTTACATATAACCTATTACAATCGTTCCCTACGAGTCTTCATATTTTGATATCGCTGTAAAATTTTCTCATTGTTAATACTATTGAAGATATCTTTCTCAATATATGTTATCAAACAGTCATTCATCCATGAATCTCCTATTCGATTGCGCAAGCGATTTTTTGCTATCTTAATTGCAGAAAATGCTCTTTCCACCGATGCAGTAGTAATAGGCAAAATCAAAATTAATCTCACAAGTAAAAACACAAAAGGGTATACAATATCCTTTTTTGTCACAACATCCTTTTTTGTTTCAATGAGTTTCTTGGCAAGATCACTAATCCCATTTAATATCGACAATTGATCATCAGATTGCATATCAACAATATAATTATCAAGTTGATCACCAAGAGTAATGAGCTCCACTTTAAAGAAATCAAAAGGATATAATTATGCAAGCTAAATCAATTTTTGCTTATAAAAAACATAAAAAGAGTCACTTGGATTCAAGCATGCCACACAAATAAGCAACTTGGTATTAACCTCATTGAAGCGATTGTTGAGCTCTTGAAGTTGCATATCAATCACAGTGTAAAATAATTCCACTTGATAATGATGCAAATTTGTCATTTTTTGTGCATTTCGCCTTGACCTTTCTTAATGTACAAAATTTTCATCCATATTTGGAATGATAATATCATGGTTCTCACAAAATGAAGATGTTTCATCAAATAAGGACTGCCACCCATCCTTCCTCATCATTTGTAGTCGTTATTTGGAAACTTTAATCAAAGAAATTGCATTGATAATGTCTTGATCCTTCCTTTGCAACGCTTGAGATAATTCATTTGTGATGGCCAAGATTTTTTTCATCAAATGCAAGCTAAACACAAATTCATAAGATTGGATAGAATCAAACAAAGCATATGCTTCACCTTTTTGCTCTAAAGTTGTGCCTTCTTCCATAATGATCTTTAGATAATCAACTATGGAGTCAAACATCACGATTATGGTTGATAATGACTTATAATGTGTGCTCCAACGTGTGTCACCTGGTCTTTGAAGAGAAGTTTCTTTATGTAATCTTTTACCACTTGAAAGTTCACAATTTTTAGCCCTTCAACAATCTTACTAAATTGCTTCTCACGAAGAAGATCTTTTTTTTTACAAGAACCTCCAACTATATTTGATAAGCTTGAGATTGTGTTAAACAACAAAACAACATGTACATGATTCTTGGCCACCGCTACAAGTGCTAATTGCAATTGGTGAAAGAAACAATGAACATAGTGAGCTGAATTATCTTCTTTTAAAATCAAAGTCTTCAAACCATTAATTTCTCCTTGCATATTGTTAGCTCCATCGTAGCCTTACCCACGTAAAGATGATATACTCAATCCATGCTTTGAAAACAATTCATCTATTGCAAACTTTAGTGATAAAGAGGTGGTATCACTAACATGAATAATACTGATAAATCGCTCAAGCACACATCCTTTTACATTCACATAACATAAAATAATAGCCAATTGTTTTTTGATTGAGATGTCACAAGACTCATCAATAAGGATAGAAAATAACCCACCTTGAAGATCATTAATAATGGCATTGGAGGTTTCAATTGCAACGGCTTTGACAATATTCTTTTGTATGTCAGGAGTAATGACTTTGAGATTTTCACAGGCATTGTTTAAAACAATATTATTGATAGCTTCATTATGGTCAACCAAGAGTTGTAAAAGTTGAAGAAAATTACCATTATTACTAGAAGTCTCTGATTCATCACGACCATGAAAAGCTAATCCTTGACGTAAAAGAATCAAACACAATCTACTGATGCAGTGAGTTGGGTACGATAGTCCTTTTGAGCATGGTTGGATTGATTAGCATAAGTAACTTAAATATGTAGTTTCTGATTCATCAAATCTTGACATTTCTTCCAAGCTATATTGTGAGAGCTATTAGGACCTCCTACTTGAATATGAAATCTGTCTTTTTTCTTCCAATTGTTAAATCCACTAGTAACACAAGTATCGCCACTTACTTAACTTCCAATATCCGGCTTAAAAAGATAGCGACATAAGCAAAAAGCTGCATCTTTTGTAACACTATACTCCAACCAATTGGGGTATTCTTTAAACCAAGATAGAACAAATCTACGATAAATATTTCCAAGTTTTCTTTGTGGAAAATCATGCTTAAAAGGTTGACTTGGACCCTTTTGTAAATAAGCTCTTCGTATTTTATCACGGTCAGTAGGAAGATAGTCAGAAATTTTTTCGACAATCCTGGATCAAACTGAACATCATCTAAATTGACTTCTAAATGAGGATGCTTTAAAGGTTTGGGGCTAAAATCCTTATTTGTAAGAGGCCTTTTGAGAAATTTGTCCATAATTGAAATCAAAGTTAAGTAATTAGGGAAAAATTGAATACAAAATAAATAAAAAATTATCTATTCACAAAAAGTTAACTAATTACAACTATTTAAAAACCCTTTACACATATGCAAATTTATGAAATATACACACAAAAAGCAAAATTTTCATATATACTATGATTGGACTTGATATGGAAAAGGATGTACTATATTACTTGGAAACTTTAAACCAATTATCTATTAGCAATAATAATCTATCTTTGTAAATTTTATCTTCATTAAAGAGGGATGTCATTTTGTTTCGTCATTTCCACTGGACAGGCAGTCTTGCCAAAAAACAATCAAATTATTTTTATTTGCTTTCTTTCTTCCCAATTATGCCATTTCCCATTCCCTTTTACTTTAGCCCTTTTTGGTATGATGGTATCCGTTTTTCCTTTCTGTCTTTTGATCACTTCTTGTTGGCGTGTGTATATATGCTTGAAATCCTAAGATTCAATGATTGTGTCTTAGAGTATGTGAACAATAAAGATAAATATCTCAATGAAGCAACCTAAGAGTAAATTTGCTTCTCTTCCACTCTTTCACAACAATAAGATCACTTCATCTCCTTTGGTAACTTAATTATACTTTAGATTCAATAATCTGGTAAAGAAGTCTACAACTGGGCATTATTTATCTCAGTAAGCCAGTAGCTATGTGGGAATTGTAGTAGCTATGTGTTAACTTTACAATTCCCACATAATTGAAGGTATGTTAGAGCTTGATAGACGCCAGTCCTACAAAAAATATCTATTTCAGTGTCTAGTGTAATTACTGAACTCTACTGACTGTCGCCTATTATTAGACACATCAAAATAAAAAGTGCTCCAACTACGGCAAATCCCTTTATAGATAGTATGCTCCTCAAATGAGAAAGAAAGTCACACATGCTAGGAAACTAGCTCGAACCAACAACGAATAGGACAATATATTAAAAATTGGATTTAAGAAGCAAAGATTAAATCCATATCTCATATTTGGGTGTAAGATTCATAACAATTGTAAGTGTCACCTAAGCCCAGATGAAGACAAACCTTACCTTGCTTCCCACTTGTTGCATGTTCAAAAAAACTGGTTTCCATGCGGGGTTGTAATCATTCTTTAGCACTTTTGTTTTTCACTTGGGGTGTGGTAGTTATTGTGAAGTTACCGGAAGAAGAAGCCAAAAAGCCAAAAAGTAGTGTGATGAAGTCAAAAGGGTAGAAAATCTAAATAAAAAAAGTCAATTAAGCATGTAGTTTTATCTCTTTATTTGTAAGCTTTCATTTAAAAAAGTCGTGGGCCCAAATAATAGTAATCTTAATAAAAATAGATGGGCTCAGATTTTATTTTTTATTTGATATCTTAATATATCTATACTTTTTATTTTTTTGTGACCAATTAAATTAATGGGGGCAAATTTTTAATTTTTTTAACAGAATCGAAATTTAAAATAATAATTTTAAATTAAAAATTTTAAAATGCAGTGGGGGCAAGTGGGTGGTTTCATCCTTGATAATTAGTAATTATGGATAATAGTGTATTTTCCTATAGTAGTTTAAGTGTATAGGTTTGTTGGATTGGAAAAAGAAAGCATGTTATATTTGGAGAAACGGTAGATTTCAAAACTTTTATGAAATCATTTTTTCAGCAAAAGCAACAAATCCAAATCATCATGCTAATCCATACATGATATGGTATAAGGATAATAAAAATATAAACAAAACCATTTAATGATGATAAACCATAATAAAGACCATCTTTATTTTAACATTTTAATGTCAAATGTGCAGCTGCACATTTAACCTAAAAAAACCAAAATTGTTACTTCTCTCTTTAAAAAATTGTTTTAATATAATTAATCTAATTAATTACATTAAACCAAAATCTAGTCCATTTCTAAATGTACATTTGGGCTTCTAATTAACCATTAATTAGAACAAGCCCAATATTCAATTATGGGCTTCTAAAACCTCCATTTATATTTCTTACTTAGCTTGATAACCTTCCTTAAAGTCAAGTGGAGAATCTTATTGGACTTTGATAATTCAAGTTCCAATAAGCCCATAATTAATTTAATCTCATTATAATTAATTCTAGCTTATTAATTAAATGTCATTTCACTAAAGAAAATTAGTTGAACTCTTGAATTATTAAAGATTATGAGAACAAATATTTCATGTCCAATTGTAAACCCTATTTAGAACCTTATTATAGTCATCCGCACAACAAAGGGTAAAATTACCGTTTTGCCCTTATGTTGGTTTTTCCGTTTAGATCTCTCGTTTTACATTATATGGTGATTAACACACAAGATCTCATCTTGGTGTCAAGACTTGATAGGTAGCTAGTCCATCAAACTACTGATGCCAGTTTAATCACCAAATCTCCTTAAAACATCTAGAAGTGATGATAACACTATAAACTCTTTATTTGAGTGAATGCTCCCTGATACATCTTTCAATTAATAATTTTAACGTGCAGACACTGGATTAATACTCTGTAAAAATTCATTATGATCATATCAAGAATTGTAATGAAACAAATATAAGTTCACCACTCATCAAGATTATGGTTCATAATAAGCGAATGCTTAAGTTGTATGTTTTAAGATTAAAGTAACGACCCACTTTATTCTTAAAAACATACTTGATTTCAGATTCATTTAATAATGCCATTATCGATAGTCTACTACTATCATGATATGAAACTCATCATTCCCTTTAAGTAAACTCCTTTACTTATATGGAGATAAATCGCAACACTACAGTCTAAACCATAATCAAGCGACCAACTTGATTATTCAACTGTTAATCAATTAATTTAGATTCTTATAATATACATGTTTCTCATACATCTCTACGTATATGTATATTAATTACAAAAGAATCTTGGTACCTTTTGACCAGATATATAACGCTCACACAGATAAAACCAAACACTTTTGTTTTATTAATAATAAATATTTTCATTCCAAAACTGTAACTGAAGAAGATAAAGTTACATGTAAATACACTTACTTTCTAGGGCACTATATTTACATAACTCCAACAATCTTCCACTTTCCCTAAAACAAGTTTGACATATTCCTCATTTCCATCCCTTCTAGGTAACCCTCAAAGCTCTTTTGAGTCAATGTCTTGGTGAACGGATCAACAAGGTTTTGCGCTGTGAGAATATTTACCACATCCACCTCTCCACGTTGTATTATCTCCCTTCTGAGATGATACTTTCGCTCAATATGTTTGGTAGCTTTGTAGTTCCGAGGTTCTTTAGAATTAGCCACTGCCCCACTATTATCACAATAAAGTGTAATGGCTTTTTCTGCCTCTGAAACTACCTCCAAATCATTTAGGAACTTCCAGAGCCAAACTGCTTCCTTTGCTACTTCACAAGCAATAACATACTCAGCCTCTATAGTCAAATCAGCAATACAAGATTGCTTGACACTCCTCCAAACTATGGCTCCACCTCCCAAAGTAAATATAGAACCAGAAGTTGATTTTCTTGAATCAACATCTAATTGGAAATTAGAATTTGTATATCCTGTCGGAATCAGATTACTTCTAGAGTAAACAAGCATTAAGTTTTTCATCCTACGAAGATACTTAAGTATACACTTAACCGCAGTCCAATGTTCCATTCCTGGGTTGGACTAAAATTTATTTACCAATTCCACTGCGTAACAAATATCTGGTCTAGTGCAAAGCATTTCATACATCAAACTTCCAATTGCCGAAGCATATGGAATGTTACGTATGCGTTCAACCTCCTCTTGGGTTTTAGGTGCTTGTTCCTTTGAAAGTTTGATTTCATGTCTATTAGGAGTGAAACTCCTCTTGGAATCTTGCATCGCGAACTTATTGAGCATATTCCTTAATGTAGGTTATTTGAGACAAAGCTATCTATTTATTCTTACGATCCCTTATAAGTTTGATCCCTAGAACATAGTTAGCCTCTCCCAAATCCTTCATTGAAAAATATTCATTCAACCATCCCTTAACCGCAGATAACATTCCTACATCATTCCCAATGAGCAGAATGTCATCAACATACAGGATTAAGAAAGTAACCTTACCTTCTTGTATTCTTTTATAAACACAAGGCTCATTTAGGTTATGTATGAACCCATAGGTTTTGATAGACTTATCAACCTAATGTTCCAAGACCCAAATGTTTGCTTAAGTCCATAAATGGACTTTTGCAACTTGCAAACCTTATGCTCATTACTTTGCTCAATGAATCCTTCTGGTTGGGCCATATGAATGGTCTCCTTAAGATCTCCATTAAGAAACGCGGTCTTAATATCCATTTGCCATATTTCATAATGAAAATAGGCTGCTATGGACAAAAAAATCCTGATGGACTTAAGTATGAAAACCGGAGAAAAAGTCTCCTCATAGTCTATACCCTCTTTTTGAGTATAGCCTTTAGCTACCAATCTAGCTTTAAAGGTCTCTACCTGTCCATCCTTTTTTAGATCTATTTACACCCTATGGTTTTTAGACCTGGTGGTAGATCTACAATGTTGGACCCTGATCTTTTAGTAGAATTTAGAATTATTAAATGAAATTAAATGGGTATTTTTGAGTATGCATATGTTGGGGTGTTTTAAAGTTAAATGAAATTGATGTAAAAAGAAGTGAATTTTGGTTTTTGATGACTTAGAATTTTTAAATAAATTTGTGTGTGTAAGGGTACCATGTCATTTATAGTAAATTGATTGTCTTTAATGGAATTGAAAAGCAAGAAATGAATAGTGAAAGTGTTACATTTTAGGAAATTGCAAGTCTAACTTTTTGGGATGAATAGTAGCAGAGTTGATTTTTTGAGCTTAAACTTTCATAAATTTTTCTAGTTTGATTTAGACAAAATTTGATAAATTAATCTTCATGAAAGTTGTAGCTTCTGTTGATAGCTTTCTATCTCTATGAAGTATGACATTTTTCGATATCGGTATTGAAAGTTATGATCTTTCGAAGTTAAGGTTATTTTGCTTTTTTTCAAAAATGCTATTAAGGGTAAGTTTGTGTGTATTGTGCTTTGAGGCCAATTTTGTACTGATGTGGTTTGAATTGGAGTATGTGGTCTACATGAAAGTTATAGAGAAATTGCATAGCTTTACAATGATGTATAATATGTTATTTTTGATTGTGAAAATTGGAAGATTGATTAAAGAGTTTGAGTTGGACATTTTTCTGAACATGCTTAGGTATTTTGGTGATATCTTGATATGTAGAGATCCAATTGAGTTGATTTTTCTTTCTAAATAAATTAGAGACATGGAATTACAAGTTATCTGAAGGGACTGAATTTTAATTCGGACTCTAGGACCTTCAATTTCTAAATTGAAGTTGGGTTAATGTTCAGTCTTGAATTAGTAAAAGCTGAAAGTATTTTGGCTATAACTTTTGCTCTAGTCATCCAAATGAGGTGATTCTTGATTTGAAATAAACTAGAGAGGCAAGGCTTAAAATTTTCTGATGAAATTGAATTTTAATTTAGTCTCTAAGACTATCAATTTTCGGATGGAAGTAAATCGTAGGAAAATATTTTAGCATAAGAATAGTCCGAAAATGTTTGGAGTATAACTTTTGGAGTATTGAACCAAATTAAATAATTTTGGTGTCATTATAAAATAGAGACTATAAGGAACATTTCTATAGAAGGAAATTTTAGCAAATTCCTTCAATTTGATGATTAGAAAAATATCCTGAGTTAATCATGATTTAATGATATTTTGAGACTTTGATTTATTTTATGATTATTGAGGAATTAATTAACATGTTAATGTGAGTAATTAACATGTTAATGTGAGAAATTAACATATTAATGTAAGTAAGATCATATGGCATAGTTTGATTGGATTAAATTGAATTAAAGTTTTAAAAATGCATGAGGGGCAAAATTGGAAGAACATTTAAGCTTTTAAATTTCAAAGTTTATAAGGAAGGGCAAATGGGTCATTACTCATTCATTAATGGAAAGTTGGTAAATAAGGAGTGTGGGCTTTCGTATAAGAAGAAGAGAAGCACGAAATTGAAGGAAAGAAAGGAAGAAAAGAAAGAAGAAAGAGGAGAGAAAAATGAGGAGATTTCGGTGGAGAAAAGGAGGAAGAAGAAAGAAGAAACTTAGGTTTTGATTTTTGG
Source organism: Erythroxylum novogranatense (assembly GCA_029891385.1). Taxonomy (NCBI): domain Eukaryota; kingdom Viridiplantae; phylum Streptophyta; class Magnoliopsida; order Malpighiales; family Erythroxylaceae; genus Erythroxylum; species Erythroxylum novogranatense. The sequence continues at coordinate 71,231,519 of CM057225.1, read as the reverse complement.
TGAGTTCCAAGTGCGAATTTGAAGTTTATTCAAGAGGGAAAAATGAAGAGGAGAACAAGAGCTTTAATTCAAGCCAAGAAACCTCTCTTTTGGTGAAGATTAAGGTAAGATTGGAATTTTGATTTGTTGAATTTTAAAAGAATTTTGATTTAGATATAGCTTGAGAATTGTATGGGTTTAAGTTCACTTAGATCAATTTTGGTGATTGCATGGTACGAATTGTTCAATTTTGGATTTCTATGAATTAGGGATTTTGTCTTGGATGAGGGAAGTCAAGAGAGGCAATGGAGAAAGAGAGGCTTTGAACAAGTTTCAATCAAAGATATGAAGTGGGTACCATGTTTATGATTTGAATTATGAGCCAATTATAAGTTTTCAAAAAATCAAGAAGAGAAATGATTTGCAATTTCATTGTTTTCAAATAATTCGATAAATAGCTACAATTGTAAACTTCTTTGTTTATAAATGATTTTGATAAATTGCTACGATTTTCGCATTCCTTGTGTTTGAATGATTGAGAATTTGATATGTGAATTTGTGTGACATTGTGACATTATGAATGAAGTTGTGTTTGAATAGGACATGATTATGAAAAAATTTGAGTTTTCGAAATGTGCCTTTGGGCAATCAGTTTTCAAGTGTGAAGTTATGTTATGTAGGTTTGGTTAGGTCCCATAAGATGTCAAGTGCACTTGTCAAAAATTTTTCGCCCGCCTGCCCATTAGTAGCGTTGGAACTCCGTTAAGGACTCCCACAAGTTCACGGCTACACTGGACCGCTATGCGGGAAGGTGTAGTACGTTTTGTTCACGGCTATACAGGACCACTATGTGAGAATGTGTAGTACATTTTGTTTCTGGACCGACCCAAACCATTATGATATGTTTATGTGCTCTTATTTTGTTTCTAAGTGTGATGCATCCATGTTTTTTAAAAAATTGTTCATGAATCTTTTTGATAAATTGAGAAAATTTTGAAAAATAAGCATTTGATGGATTTCTACTTTGAAATTTCTATAAACTAGCAATAAGTTTTGGAAAATAATTTTTGCTTATTTTTCGGTTATAAACATGTTATCCACAAGCTGTAAAGCTCACCCCCTTTCATCCCCATCTCCAAGTATCAAGAAGGAGATCGGATGAAAGAAAGTCAAGACGTTCTGTAACATCCCGTTATCGATGTGAAGGACATATCGGTATGGATGGGTTAGTGGGGTGCATTCGTAATTGAACTGCACGTGCATTTTTGCCTCTGCATCAGCGATAAATGAGTTAATTGCACATGCATACATAGTGACATGCATTCATGATTGTTCCAGCATTTAATTGTGATTATGAGTTGAATTGTGAATTTTGAGATAAATGTGTTAGATATGATTTATTGGGTTTGGAAATCAGAGTTGAGTGAGAATTGAATCTTGAGAGTTGGAAATTGAGAATTGAGTATAGGACTTTGTGTTTTGTATTTTTGAGGATTTATGAGAATTTTTCGGAATTTTAGAGCTATGAGTTGATCGAGAAAATGCTTAGAGGCGATGATTGTGATTCCGGTTTTGAAAGTGAGTGGTAAATGGCTTGGAAAATTTAGATTTGTGAGTTTAAGAATTATTGTGAAGAGCCATTGAAATTTAGAGACTAAGATTGAATGAATTTGAGGACTGTGATCTATAGGTTTAAATCAGCTATATATATATATAGACCTTATGTTTGAAAGAGGAAGACATTTTTCTCCTAGGTCACGAAACTTCTTCTTCTTCTTCTCGTGGGTATCGTTGATCTTGCTTTCCTTAGAGAGTTTGCTTGCTTCCTTTTTCCTTGTGGTTGGAGAGTTGTTAGAAGCTTGGAGTGAGTTGTGTTGGTTGGCTTGGATTGAGGAGTTTATCGTGAGTGAGAGAGCTTGAGAAGTTTTCGGAGATTCTAGGGTTACCGTGCGATTCCTTGATTTGGTAAGTTTATTGTGTTTTAATATTGTATTTATGGTTACTTATGACATTTATGGTATTTAATGTGTTAGCTGGGGTAGTTGAATGTGTTTTATGGAGGTTTTAAGAGTATTAATAGCGGAAATGACGATCAGAGAAGATGATTGGGTCGCACGTCGCGACGTCTGTAAAGGGGCCACGCCGCGGCGAGCCGCTTGAGACATCGCGGCGAGCAAGCAATTTAGACGCCGCGACGAATGATTGCTAGGCGCCGTGTCGGTATGAAGAGTTGTTCGCATGGCAAACCTTCCCACGCCATGCGAGTGTCCTTTGTACGCCGCAATGAGGAAATGAGGTCGCAATGAGGGACATAAATTTTAGAGAAATTGAATTGATTTTTAGGATATATCTTTTAGTGTAGACTTCCAATTGGGGTAATTCTGGAGTTGTTATGATCTAGTGAAAGAGGTCTTTGAGTGAGGTAAATTATAAGAGTTCGAAATTAAATTAACGAGTTCTCAATCATAGGAAAAGAGCTGATTCTGGTTCCTTAAGTGACCTAAGAGTTATGTATTATCAATTGGAGTATAATTAGAATTTAAATGAGAGATTTGTGAAATTTATGGATGTTATTGACCTAGTGAGTAGTGAATTTTGGTTGTGAATCGAGAGATAGCGGAATGAGACTAAAGCGCTGAGAAATCATGATCATGCATCATATAATTTTAAATGTGAGACATGTGCATTAGTGAATCTTATTGATTGAGCATATAGTGATGAGAATGCGTTTGTATTGTTATAGAGGCGCCGTTGGATCGTCGATCCACGGATATTCTTTGGTACTTCAGACGATGAGCTCGAAGTTACTGGTGAGTAACCTAGTTGGTTCCTCAATCTTTGTGTGATAATCTGTCTTTGTGAATGTGTGAATCAATTGTCAATGTGAGTGATACAAATGTGAGATAAATGTCTGCAAATATGAATAAGTGTTACGATTGTGAGTGATTGTCTTGAATGGGTTGCTAATGTGAATACTTGTGATTATGAATCGGTTTATAGTATTACGAGTAAGTGTTCGATTGTGACAAGTGAGTGAAGTGATAATATATGTGCTAGTATTTGTGCAAGTGTTAGTGCATGCTAGGCATGATTATAAGAGGTAATTAAGCAGTTGTGATGAAGCATTCGGTGTCTGAGCTTTAAGCTCGAATATCCATGAATAGGCTAAGGCAAAAGGAAATAGTGCATACCAGGAGGGCTCTCCTATCCCTAAAGTGAGTGGGCGTAGTGCATACCGGAGGACTCTCCTACTTGCGAAATTGTGATCATTGTGAAAAGTGCCGAATCGGGAAAGTGTTAGCGCTTCGATCACAACAATGACATAAAATGAGAAATTGCATACATTATGCATCATTGCGTAGTGAAATTGTGAATCGTGTGATGTATGACAATTGTGAAGTGATATGTTTAAGTTATGTTATCGTATAAATATGTAAATTGTATACAGTGTTCTAAATTGCGTTAAAGTGTACTATCACGATATATTATGTGTATATGCATGAGTTGGGTGAACCATCGATGATGGTTTCTCTTTGAGTTCATAAACTCACCCAACATTGCTAATATTTTTCAGAGGCAGACATTAGTAGGTTTCTAGCTCCGAGATAGGCGTTTTCTGTTTGTGCGAGTTATTGGTCAAGTGAAGCGATGGCACACAGATCGGTTAGCTGGGGCGACTTTTGAGGATGACCTAGTATAGACGTTTTCATCAGTTTCCTTTTTGGGTTACTGTATTGAGACTTTAGGGGACTGATAGACTTGTCTATATTTTGGATTGATATTATGCAATGAAATTGGAGTTTTAAATTTTAGTGATTTGCTTATTACGGTTTAATTATATTGATGCCATGCGAGTATTTGGTGATAGTTGCGAGTGGTAGCACTTCCTTGATGTGGGATATGCGTCGGTACGACCCACGGGCGTCCCGGTGTATACCCTATGGTGAGGGGGCGCTACACGTTCGTTCATTATGTATATGATTGTGTTTTTAAGTTAGATTTTGTAAAAATAAGAGTTTAGGCATATGTTGAGTATTGTGGGGATTTTTGTATCTTTTGTATTTGGATTTGGATATTGATGTAGTATTGTGGTTTGAAAATGCCACTATTGTTTGGTAATGCATTTCTTTTGAAGAATGTAAATGAATTATGGATTTGTCTATAGAATAGAAAAGTGAGTTATGGTTTTGAATATAAATTGCATATGAATGTGTTTGGATTCCGGACAGGAGGTTTGATGATTTTGGTTATTGATTCGAATTATTGAAGTGCTATGGGTATGTGTGTGTTTGATTGTGTTGGGATTCCGGACAGGAGGTCCGATGATGGTAATGATTGAGCTGAATATTTGAAGTGCTAATTGTTTAAGAATTGATGGTATTTAATTTTGTATGTGCGAGATTTTATGGAAAAGAAAAATAAGATTTTGTTTAAATGATGAGATATGAATGAATATGAAGAAGAAAATGTATTGAGGCTTGAGTGGGATTGATAAAGTCCATTTTGAAATTGAAATTCAAAGAAGATATTTAAATTGATGAGATATGATTGTATAAGAAGAATCTTACAAATTGAGATTTGAATGTGGATGAAATTCCAAATGGAAAATTTAATTGTTTTGAATGATGAAAAAAAATTTATACCGATTTGGATTGGTTTAGACCAAGTGTGTCTTGAGTTTCCAACGCTAGTTTTTTCTAAGGTACATGTTTTCGGATGTCAAAATTTGACCTTCAGTTTTTGTCCTTAAACGAATTGTTTTCTTTGATTCCGAGCCTTTCGATTCTTTTGGTTCCGCACGTGCTTTCGATTCCTTCGCATTTTTGATCCGATTTGATATCTTTGACTTTCGCTTTTGATTTCGTCTATTCATTCGTTTTGCCGTTTGGCCTACTTTCACTTTATGATCCATTTTTTAGTTTCTGCCACTTTTTTATTTATTTATGCTTCCGTATAAAAGTTGGGTTTCGAAAACGTCCCAACATACAAAGACCCAGACTTCATTAGTATACATGGAATCTATTTTGGATTCCATCACCTTGAGCCATTTTCCTACATCAATATCATTAATAGCCTGTGTATACGTAATGGGATCTGTTTTTTCTTGGTCTGATATGGCAATTAAGCCTTCTCCTAGATCCAGATACCTATCTGGTTGTCTCACAACCCTCCCACTACGTCTAGGCATAACTTGATGTTCAGGTTGCACTTTCGATTCAACTCTTGAATCCATTTCGACATCTTATTCTGTCATACCCAAAACAACTCTTGGTTTGGATGAAATAGCTAACTCCTTTAGTACTACTTCACTTCTTCCTTTGTGATTTTTCACAAACTCTTCCTCTAAGAAGGTCGCATTTGTCAACACAAATACCTTCCTATCATGAGGATTGTAAAAATAGTATCCTCAAGTTCCAATAGGATATCCTACAAATAAACATACTTTTGACCTTGGTTGCATCTTTGTGGATTCAGGCTTTAGAACATGGGCTGGGCAGCCTCAAGTCCTCAAGTGCCTCAATGAAGGCACTCGACTAGTCCACAACTCCCTAGGTGTTTTAGGCACCGATTTGGATGGAGCAAAGTTAAGAAGATATATTGCTGTTTGTATGGTATATCTCCAGAACGATTCTGGAAGGCTAGCGTAGGACATCATTGATCTTACCATTTTCAATATAGTTATATTTCTCCTCTTTGCTAAACCATTTTGTTGAGGTGTTCGAGGAGCTGACAAATTGGAAACAATTCCATTGTCAATTAAAAATTATTGGAACTCTCCAGCTATGTACCCACCACCTCGATCCGATCGAAATTGTTTTAATGGCTTGCCTAGTTGCTTCTCAGCTTTAGCTTTGAATTCTTTAAACTTTTCAAAGGATTCACTCTTTTTATACATCAAATACAAATAGCCATGTCTTGAGTAATCATCTATAAAAGTTATGAAATATTCATAACCTCCTCTAGCTTGTACGTTCATGGCCCCACACACATCAGTATATACCAGGTCCAACGTGGATTCAAATCTGTTTCCTTTAGAAGGAAATGAGGCTTTGGTCATTTTCCTTCAATACAAGATTCACAGGTGGGTAATGGATCACTATCCAAGCCCATAAGGATCTCATCCTTTACTAACCTGTCAAGTCTTTTTTGACTGATATGATCCATTCTTAAGTGCCACAGATACTTTGAATTAATGCTAGAAACATTGGATTGTCTTGGTTTTATCAATTTTGTGGTGTTTAGTGAGCCTGTCATAGGTTCTATAAAGAACAATTCCTGTTTAATTATCACATCACAAATAAAATCCTTATGCTCATATATTGAAACAATCTTTTCAAAATATAAGGAATAACCATATTTTATTTTTAAAAAAATAGAAACCATGTTCCTTATAATCATAGGCATGTAATAAACATCCTTCAAATATAACCTATGACTACTAGGAAAATCCAAGATAACTACTCCCACTGATTCTGCTGAAACATAGGAGCCATCTGCTATCTTGAATTGAAACTGGCCTTTAGAGAGTCTTCTCCTTTGCTGGAACCCCTGCAACGTATTACAAACATGGTTAGTGGCTCCTGAATCTAATATCCAAGAAATAGATAAATCTACCACATTTCTAGTTCCTTACAAACTTAGGAAACCCATACTTTGTTTGTTTTTAAGGGACTCTAGGTAGACTGGACAGTTTCTTTTCTAGTGACCCATCTCATCACAGTGGAAACATTTTCCTTTGATGTTCTCTTTGGCCTTCTTTTTCATGGGTTTGGCCTTGACCCCTGTTTGGGCTTTCTTTTTCATGGGATCCTTCTTCTTTTACTTGCCCTTACCCTTGGGCTTAGAAGAAGAAGATACATTAGCTTTTGGCCCATTAGCTTTAATATTCAATATCTCCTCTGTGTTCTGGACGGTATTCATCAACTCACTCAAGGTGTAATCCTTGCTATTAAGCTCATGGTCCAACTTAAACTGTTGAAAAAAAGAGTTTAAGCTATTGATGATCATAATCATCAACGTGTTTGCATCCATATCCTCCCCAAGCATTTCAACCTCAGTGACCGCAGAGATTACCTTCATCATATAATCCCGCACCGGTTCACCAGGTCTTTGTATGAGATTATGAAAGGTTTGGATAGCTTTCACTCTTGCAGACCTAGTCCTTACACCAAACATCTCATGTAGGTGATGGACCATTGCATTAGCAGTTTTCATACAAACAATTTGTTTTTGCAACATGCCACTGACAAAAGCCAGAATATAACACTTAGTAGTCTTGTCAGCATTCTGCCAACAATCATATTATTGGACATGCTCAGGAGTTGAATCTTCACTCGGAGGTGTAGGCTCACCTTCAGTTAACACCCATGAAATACGTTCATATTGAAGAACAATGTCAAGGTTATGTCTCCATTCATTAAAATTGTCTCCGTTTTTCAATTTGTTATTAGTCAAGAGCAGGGTGAGAGGATTCATTTTATGGTTGATTATGTGTGAAAATATAAATTATTAAAAATGAGCATACTGGTCAACAATTAATGGAACTTTGTATAAAATCATGATGCATGTATGCATGATGATAGATTTAACAAAACTTAAAAAATTAAAACATTATACAATGGTTATTTTTCTTATCTATAACATACTAAGTGGCGATGGGTTATCTTATCCATTAAAAGAAAAAATGGGACCCTCCCACTAAAAAAAAAACTACCAAGCATCTCATGCTCAACTTTTTGCGAAACGTCTTAATTTGGTCCATACTTTTACCAACAGAGCTATGGTAGGCAATTTATTGATAAAAAATGTTGAGTATTTAACCATTCGATTCATACTGTTGGAACCTCACCCTCATGTGTCCGACGTCCTACATGGCATCTGGACGTGCATCCCACGAGGGAGGAATTCTCCACCACGTCAAAACATAAACCCGAACCCATTTCAATTATTTCCAAACGGATCGCGGAAATAGCAGAAACTTTGAAAATTTATAACTCTTCATACCGAAATCCAAAATTCAAAAATTTAGTATCAATAAAAAGATAAAAGGAAGCTCTACAACTTCCATGAAGGATTTAAAAACTAATTTGTCCTCTAAGAGAGTGATTGAGCCAAGTTTACATTATAAATTGGCTGCATTTTCATAGCTGCTTATGCATTCATTGACTCCTAATTGATGATTTTTTTGCTTAAATTGGTTCCTCATACCGATCTCTTTTAATTCACAATTTGTCAGTAAATTGTCATGATTTGACACTACTTTCTTTATAATTTTCATGATGTTGGACCCCGATCTTTGAGTGAAAATATGAAAATTGTGAAAAAAGTTGACTTTTTGGCCTTGGAGAGTTAACTCTTGATTTAGGCAAAATTTGAGAAAATATGCTACATGAAACTTGTAGATTATGTCAAGAGCTTTCTGTAGCCATAAAGTTTGATATTTTTCGATATCGGGAGTGGAAGTTATGATCAGTCAAAGTTAAGTATGAAATTTATTTGAAGTTTGACTTTTGGGGTTGATAGTTGACTTTTGATCTAGGCCTAATTCGAGGAAATGATCAACGTGAAACTTGTAGCCTCTGTCGAGAGCTTTTCGTGGACATAAAGTTTGCTATTTTTTGATGTCGGGATTGAGAGATATGAATGTCGGAAGATATGCTTTGTTTTGAAAATGTTATTAAGTATAGATTTGCATGTGCTATACTTCGAGGCCACTCGTCGTATGGATTTAGTCTGAATTGGAGTAAGTGGTATTACTGAAAGTTGTAGCTTGTATGTTGATCTTTCCGACGCCATAAAGTTTGTAATTTTTCGATATCGGGACTAGGAGTTATGAGCGATTAAAAATTGGAAGTCATTTAGGAAAAATTATTTTGAACAGAATCTTTGATTGAGGTTTTGACTCCTTTAAAGACCTAATTTGATTTTGTGTACTTCAGGGAAGTTGTAGAGCTTCCTTTGACCTTTCTATAGACACCAAATTCGTCAAATTCTGAGTTCGGAATTAAGAGATATGATTTTTGAAAAATTTAGTTATAAGTGGGTATTTAAGGTTTTGTAACTTTTGCTTGAACTCCGACCCTTTTGCAATCTTTTGTTATAAATCTTTCGTCCGACATCCGATTGATTTGATTCTTGAAGCGTTGGATTCCTAAGACAATTATGTTCATTTTTATGAAGAATTATGATTTTTAGGAGATTAAATGGAAAGAGATTGATTGAACCAAAGTAAGAGATGGGTTATAGGTTATAAGTTGGATAATTTTCTGAACATGGTTCAGTACTTTGGGATTTTCGGGAGTTATACAACTCCGATTGAGGTGATTCTTAAGGGAAAATAAAGTTAAGACATAGGGCTACAAATCTTATGAAGGGATCGAAATTTAATTTCATCCCTAAGATTGTCAAAGTCTGGATTGAAGTTATGTTAAAGTTCAGTTTCGGATTTTGTGCAGGTCAGTTAGTAATTCGGCCATAACTTCTTCGTTTTAGATCCGAATTGAGCGCCGTTGGTGGCGTTGGATTTGTATTATCGAGAGGAACAATTTTCATGAAGAAAGTTTGTCCAAATTATTTCGTTTAGGTACTGGAAATCAGGACGCAAGTTATCAGTTTTTCAAAATCCTGCACAGGGTAACTTTGGAAATAAGCAAACAAATGAGGGCATTATAGTCTTTTCCTCATTTTAATGAGGTGGCATAAACACAACCCATGAAGCTTCTGGAATTCACGAGATACAGCAGAAGAATAAGAAAGAAGATGAATAGAAAGAAAAGAGGGGGAGTTTACAAAATGAAAAGAAGAAGAGAAGATAGAAGAGTGTCGTTTTTCTACAAAGAGAGGGAGTTGAAAATGTTAGAGAGGAGAAAGAGATGGGTTTCGGCCATGAGATGGGAAGAAGAAGAAGAAGAAGAAAAAGAAAGAGAAGAGGATGATTTCGTGGGTCTCTTATTTAAGATGAATTGAGATGATTAGAGGAAGAGCAAGGTATTTGGACCAATCCTAAAGCTTACGGAAATTCAGGTGGGTAATATATTTATAACTTGAATTATGAGCCAAGTAATTGTTTTTGAAAAATAAAGAAAGTGAATTATTGATTCAAATGATTTGATAAAGAGCTACACCGTTTTTCTTGATACAGAAGTTTCATAAATTGCTATGATTTCTGCATTCCATGAGTTTATGTGATTTGACTGATTGAAATATGACTGCCTGTTAAGCTCATATGATTTCGATTATGTTATAAGATCACACGATATCTGATAATATGTGTTATTTGGGTGAGAGAGTAACGTCCTGATAGTCCGTGCACGTCGACTTATAGCCTTCTTCCTGCTGCCCGCTTTGGGCCTACGAGATCCGAAATCGGACTCGTCCTGTTTACGGTATAACCTTCGGGTTGGCCGTCCTGTTTTACGGGACTCTCGAACCATTTGGTTGCGCATTGCATTAATGCATGATCGAGTGTTATGTGGTGCACATCCGAATTTCATGATTTATATATGGAAAGGTTTGAAAAAAAAAATACGTTTTGAAAAGGATTTCTACTGTGTAAAATGTTTTAAAAAGAGCTTAAAAAGGTTTTGCTTGTATTCCATTATAAATGTATTATCCACGGAGCCGTCGTGCTCACCCCCCATTTCCCTCCACAGGTTTTAAGCATGATTCCGAGTCTTCGCATCGGGTTTGAGGCAACTCCGATGAAATTGTCATGTTAGAAGTCATATGTTAGAAAGTAAGACTTTGGATAGTTTTTGAAACTTATGATGTATTAAGTAATATGTTCTTTTATCCTTTGGATGTATTTGGGCTAAAATGCCTTTAAAGCATTGTATTTGCTTATTTCCGTGAAAATGTAAAAGTTTTAAAGTTAAAGTGTATTGTATATGTTTCCTTTAATATTTGAAGTGTTAAATGTAAAGTGTATTAAGCATGTATGGTTGTAAGATTGGTAATGATAAAAACAAGGATGAGATGGTATTCCTTTAGGAATTCAAGTGTTAAATGCCTATAATTGAGTTTTGGAGTTGATGTTGAGATAATTGAATTGATTTGGTTGTTGGATCACTTTATGGATTGGAAGTGAGTAGATGGGTCTCTTGTAGTTTGAGAAGTGCTAGAATCCTAAGAGTGTGTTGTTGCCATTGATTTGGGTTTTATGCGGGTTATTGAATGAAATAGAAGATTTTGGGTAGAGCAATTTTTAGGGAGGTGCTGTCCAAATTTTCTTAAATTTGGGCGATAACCCTTAGATTTTAGACCTCAAAGCGATTGAATTGGAATAAGAGGTTTTCGGAAAGTTGTAGAGCAAGTTAAGAACTTTAAAGCGGTATAAAATGGGTTAGTTTTCGACTTAAGATGAAAAAGACATGAGCGTTTTAAGTTTGCTGCCCATTATGCATTTTGGTTTCCCGAATTACTATTCATGGGCAATTTTGGGCTGAACCTTCGGATGGGTTTTTCGCCGCTTTAGGCGGGAATTGAAATTTCCGTCCTTCATGAAAATTGTAGAGGGTCTTGATATCTTTAAAAGAGGTATAATATATCGATCGAATTGGAGTAAAAAGATATAAGGGTCGGAAATTGGCGATTCTTTATTCATATAGTCAATTACTATTCCTTTGGTCATTTGCATTCTCTCTTATAACTTTCTCGTTTGGCCTCCGATTCACCCGAAATTTGAATGTAATTGAGTTTGAATAGAGGAAAAGAGAATAGAAGTTTATGAGATGAAAAAAAAATTTATACCAGGTTTTGAAATGTCTAAGGTTTCCAACACGTCTCGCATAGTTATTTCATAATTGTGTTCGGATGTCAGATTCGTTGTTGCTTTATGTTTTTGTTTCGGAATTTGAATTCCGTGTCCGATACTTGGTTTCTGCATGCCGATTAATTTGCTTCCGTTTCGTTCCGCTTCGAATTCGTTAAGAACTCCGTTCTTTCCGATTTTGTTTTTCGTTTTCCGGTTGGGATCCGGCTCTCAGATCGGGTCCCAACATGTATGTTCGTGGACATAAAGTTTGCTATTTTTCGATGTCGGGATTGAGAGATATGAATGTCGGAAGATATGCTTTGTTTTGAAAATGTTATTAAGTATAGATTTGCATGTGCTATACTTCGAGGCCACTCGTCGTATGGATTTAGTCTGAATTGGAGTAAGTGGTATTACTAAAAGTTGTAGCTTGTATGTTGATCTTTCCGACGCCATAAAGTTTGTAATTTTTCACAATTTTCATATTTTCACTCAAAGATCGGGGTCCAACACATGAGGACAATTGATACTGAAAATTGTTATTTTTATTGCAGGAACAAAGGAGTCAACACATCAGGAAGTCAACAGTCATGAGGTCAATCCGCACGTCGCGACGAATATCAATCCGCACGTCGCGATGAGCACTTCAATCTACATGTCGCGGCGAATATTAATTTATACGTCGCGACGAGCAGGCAATTCTACACGTCGCGACGAATTTTCATTTATACGTTGCGACGTACGAGCGGATATCCGACTTTAAATGAAAAGTTTGTCTCACTGCTCTGACCCGGCCCGCACCCACCATATAAAAACCTTGCTATTTTTAGGTCAAGCAGACTTCGGATACGCAGGGAATGATACTCGGAGGCTGGACTACGCCTACTCGGACGACCACACTCTACTCCACCATCATTTCCATTTCCATCATTGTCGACCACCATCACCATCATCGCCACCGCCACCGTCAATATCAATTGCCGTCATGAGTATCGCTCTGTCTTTAGCAGTCGAGAGACAGACTAGAGCCATGCGTAGCTAAGCCACATTTCCTCTTGAAGATGTAGCATTGGCTTGAGTTCACGGAAGCTTCAAAGGGGAGTAATCATATAGTGTCTGAAGTTTAGTTATATTTGTGTAAACTCTGAGTTAGAGGTTACATCGGTATAGCTAGATTAGCATTGTTATAGTTTAACCGTGTGCTGAACACTATTTTGAGATTTGGACAAAGTGATTTGTAGAATGTTTGATGCTTAATATATGAAGTTTCATATATGTCATTGGGTATTGCATTTACTATCTTCATCTGCCTAGTTGTGTTTGATTAAGATTGTTGTGTTTTGACCAGATTGATCGATTGCATTTGCTTGTCCAATTCTCACACTAAGGTTTTAACAAAGATTTAAATAATGGAGTTCATTAGTTAAATTTTGGACCTAAAGAGTCCTTTAGGGTTGATCTTTGAAACTTAGTGGATTGTGTCCCTAAAATCATTTTGAACCGTGATAGCTGCGCCCATTTTCAAGAGGATTTTATCAATTTGATTTCTATTCGATTTTTGTTAATTGCATTATTTCCAAAATTCCAAAAATATTCTCTTATACTTTTTGTCCAATTTTGATTACTTTATTAGTTTTGACCAAAATACCAAACCCCCATTTTATCAACTTTCATTGTAATTTTTGACATTTAGGCTAGCTTAGACCTTTTTCACTTGGTTCCAATTAAGTGAGACGACCCGAGGATTGCAACCTATACCGCAATCTTGGAATTTATTATATTTGACCGGTTTCCAAGGATCGATCGTAAGATCGAATTGACAGAGCCGTGATCAAATTGGCGCCGTTGCCGGGGAACCAAGAAATTGGTTTACCGTCGGATAGCCATTGTCATTCATTTGAATTGTCATTGATAATCAGAATCTGTAACATCCCGTTACTGTTAGCAAGGGCATTTTGGTAATTATGGGTCAGACTGATAGGTTTCATTGCATTCACCGATTGAGCATGTTACTGGCCTCTGATTATAGAGGAACAGGTTTATTGCATATGCATTTATACATAGGTACATGCATTCATGATTTTAAGACTTAATTATGAGTAGGCGATTGGATTGTGGTATTGGGATCGACCGATTGGATTGTAATTGATTGAGGAATTAAGAGTAAGTGAGCCCGAATGACTGATTTAGAATAGTCTAAGAGTGATTGGCAACTGATAGTGGTCTATGAGAAATATTCGAGAATTCGAGAGAAAATGCCCGGACCGGAAATTTTGGAGTGACAGACTGATTGACTATATAGTACCGAAATAATTGTCCAATGGCAAAGGAAATATTAGGGTTATACTGTTAGGGAATTAAAATGTGAGCCATTGAAATTTAGAGACTGAAATTTGGACTGATTTGAAGACTTAGGTCTATATATATAGCCTAGGTTTGAGATTTGGGAAAGTTTACCTAATGCATATGAGTTCTTCCCCTCTACGGTGATTCGATTTTTCTCCCAACGGTGAGATCCTTCGATTTCTTCTTATGGCTTCTTCCTTATTGTGTTAGTCTAACTTGTCTATGGTGATTGGTGAAGGTTTGAGGCTTTGAAATTGTTGGATCGTTGATTTCAGAGGATTTTTAGGGTTAAGGTGATTGTGGATCGATCGTTTGATTGGTAAGTATTTTTGTGTTTAATGTTGTTATTAATGGCTTTTAGTTTATTTATGGTATTTAATGAGTTAGATAGAGTAGATGGGAGTGTTAAATGTTGAGTTGAGAGTGTTTTAATGGCAGAAATCGATCGGAGAAGACGATCGGACCGTCGCACGTCGCGACGAGCGCAGAGGCGCTGAGGCCTTCGTTGCGACGAATAAAATTAATTTCCACGTCGCGACGAGCGGGCTGGACATCGCGGCGAGAGGCGCGAAGGGTTCTTGGCCTTGTGGCGTGTTTCACACATGATGAGCGATCTTCTCTTCTTCGCGGCGAAGGGAATAGGTCGCGACGAAGGGGTGAGTTTTGAATGGATGAGTATTAGTTTATTGGGCATAACTTATGGTATAGACCTCCGATTGAGGTGATTCTTGATTCATTGTGAACTAGAGAAAGAGGTCTACAATTGAGGATAATTATGGGAGTTAGAATTGATTTAATTGGTAATGAATTATAGAGATTAAGGTCAATCATGGGTTATGGTGTGACCTAAATGTCAAATTGAGACTATTGGAGTTTTGATTGGGAATTGCAATTAAGGTTTTGACCCGATGAATAGGAAAAATTGCTATAGGTGATTCGAATTGAGGAAAATTGATTGGATTTTAGGAATGGATCATTTATTAGTGATCAATTGAACAAGGAGATAGAATTGGGCTTAAAGTATCGAAATTGGGATTTAGCACCGGAAAATCGTGGACATGCATTGTATATCATTTCACTGAGACATATGCATTACTGCACTGTTTAATTGAGCAATTAGTAATGGACTGTATTTTTACTGTTATAGAGGCGCCGTTGGATCGTCGTTCCACGACATTCTTGGAACTTCCGGCGATAGCTTTCGGAAGTTACTGGTGAGTAACTAGTTGGTTTCTCAAATTCTGTTGTCTAAATGCTCAGCGTGAATTACTTGCGAAATGTGGCTGTATGATTCTTGAAATATACATGATTGGATGGTATGCCTCTCTTGTATAGACCGTGAAACTGCATGATCACTTTCATCGATCTTTGGATTGGATTCTTGTCTCGGGTGAATTCTTGTATATTCTTGAGAAATACAATCTTGGGCTTTTATAGCCATACTTTGAATCTTGAATATCGAATTCTTGAACATCGCATTGCATGCATAAATGCATGATCGGATAATGGAATGTGACCCAAGTTGCTATTATCTTTGAAAAGAGCCTCGAGCTCGAATATTTGATCTTGTGCCTAGCCTGGCAGGGAGAAATCACGACGCATCCCCATCGAACACCGATGAGCACTTGGGCTGTCTTGAATAAGCTGGAAAGAGTCTCATATGCATTATATACATGGTGATTGAATTGCCAAATTGTGTGACGATTCGAAGCTGCGTGATGCCATGATTTGTTTGTAAATTGTGATGTGACAACGTGAAGCTGATTCTATGCTATTGTAAATTGTTACCGATCATGTAAATTATTATATAATCTTTATTAATTGAATATTACTATGCCGTCTTGTACGCAATTTGCGTAATGCATGATTTGAGTGAACCATCGATGATGGTTTCTCATTGAGTTATAAACTCACCCAAAATTGCAACCTATTTTTCGGATGATAGAATAGATCCTAGCTCAGGAGATAGCCTTTTCCTACCGCATGCTAGGCGTCTTTGGCGGGAGAAGCGATGGCACATGTGTCGGTCGGTGGGTTAGATTTTGAGGATGACTTAGGATAGATGTTTGTATCGGTTTCCTTTTGGTTACATTTAGGGGGTGATATACTTGTCTATTCATTCTTTGGATGGTATGTCGATTGATATTATGATTTTAAAATTTAGCGGTTTCTGATATTGTGTTATGTTATGGTTTTAAATTATTGCGATGCCATGTGGATATTATTGGGAAATGTTCTGGTGGTGCACCTTCATCGTGGGATTTGTATCGGAGCGACCTTCGGGTTTCCCGATGTGTATCCTACGATGAGGGGGCACTATAGAATCATTGTTTTTGCTTGCATTTAGCATAGTTTGATTTTCACACTTGTTCATAGTATAGGTTTCATTTCCCTTTGCACAAGCATACTCCATACTTTGATTTTGTCTCTTACTTTGAACATTTTTCACACATACACACTCATACATACATCATACACCGCATACACTCGCATTCATCGCATTTCACTTTTATCTGATTTTGTGTGAGTGTGAGAAATTTTGTTACCATTCTTTTTATTTGTGGATTGATTTTGTGCATGCCGGAGAGGTAGACTTGTTCAATTCCAACCTGAAGTTGAAAGACATTTGAGGAGACTTAGGAAAGAGAGGAAAGAACAAGAGAGAAAGAGATTAGTTGAGCGAGATAGTGAGAATATGGTTGAGAATCCAAACATTTTCCCAAATCCTGATTTTCCCGTACACCAACCTAAAAATGGGACCAATGGAGGAAATGGTGAGCATGAGAGAGTAGGAGAGAACAATGAGAACCAGCGACGTAGGATAATTAGGGAAGCAACAACTTCTGATGTGCATTATGATCCATTTACTGCTGCTTGCCCTAATTTTGATGTGAATTTTGAGATTAAAGGTTTGTTGATTAATTCCCTTCCTAAATTTCATGGTTTGGCAGGAGAGGATCCATATATGTACCTACAAGCTTTGACGATGATTTGCCAGAGTATGAAACCAGTAGGAGCTACTTTGGATCAGGTGCTATGGAAGGTGTTTCATTTGTCTTTGGAAGGAAAGGCAAAAGAGTGGTACATGAGTCTTCCGAGGCATGTGGCTAATGCCTATCATAGCTGGGCCAACTTGAGGAAAACATTTTTGGAGAAATATTTTCCAGCCTCCAGGACATCTTCGATGAGGAAGGAAATCTATTCAGCCCGCCAGGATTATGATGAGTCACTGTATGATTATTGGAACCGCTTCCAAGATCTTACGTCAGATGCCCCATCACCAAATCCCTGATGAACAATTGGTGCAGTATTTTTATGATGGGTTAAAGAGTCAAGAGAAAGGTATGCTAGATGCTGCATCTGGAGGATCTTTGATTGACCTTACAACATTGGAAGCATGGGAATTGATTAAGAAGATGGCCTTAAACCATCAGCAATACAGTGTAAGAGATTCCAGAGGATTGAATGAATTGGGAGCTTTGACAGCTCAAGCAAAGAGAATGGAAAGTCTGGAAACAAAAGTAGATTTGCTGGAGAATAGGATAACCTCACAGTTGTCCTGTATTACTGCTGAGTTAAAGAACTTAAATGTGCATCACCCATCATCTTCTACAGATATTACTGCACCCAGTTGTGACAATTGTGGGTCGGTGATGCACATTTCAAGTGTTTGTCCTGGAAGATATGAAGAGGTGTCAGCTGTGTATCCAGGAAGAGCTAATCAGAAGTGGGACCCCTACTCCAATACATACAATGAGGGATGGAAGTCCAATCCTAGATTTAGTTGGAGGAATGAAGAGAACAGGGCTCAAAACAGGTTTTCACAAGGGGGAGGAGCTGGTACTTCTACTAGCCAGTTCCCTAATCAACAGCATGCCCTCATGGTCCCACCAAAGGAAGACACCAACCAGCTCTTCACAGTATGATGACTCTGATGAAGGAAGAGAGGGATTCTAATGCTAACCAGTTTAATGCTATTGCTTCTCTTATTCAACAGGATTCCTCAAAGACTGCTGCTAGATTCAATGCCTTGGAGAAGAGAATGGAACAATGGGAGACCAAGGCGGAGAACATAAATTCCTATGTCACTCAGTTTTCCAACAACATGAGTGAAAATCAAGCAAAAAGCAGTGGGACTATTCCTTCAAATACTGTGATGAATCCGAAGAGTCTGAATGCAATTGCCCTCAGGAGTGGGAAGCAAGTGAGGTTTAAGCCTCAAAAAGATGAAGAGACATGTGAGGATGAGATTGATAGTGAGTCAGTACCTCCACCCAAGGAAAAGATTAAGAGATCAGAAAGTGTGAGGGAAGAAGAGCTTTTGAGAGAGAAAAAGCATGCTTTAAGGAACAAGGGAACTACTTCAGAGAGTTCCAATGATCAAGCAGAAAGTGGAGAATCGAGCAAGCAATCCAGCAAAGGTAAGGAGGTAAGTATTCAAGACCTTCCTTTTCCAAATTCATATTTGATGAGCAAGCGCATGAATGAGAGTAAACATGAGAAAGAAATAATTGATTTGTTTGGGAAAGTTGAAGTGAATGTGCCTTTGCTAGATTTAGTGAAGAGAGTTCAGGCCTATGCAAAATATTTGAAAGATTTATGCACCAATAAGAGGAAGTTTAGGCCAAATGAGAGAGTGCAAGTGAGCTCCAATGTGTCAGCCTTGTTTAAACCGCAGATACCTGTCAAGTGTCAAGACCCTGGATCTTTCACCATACCTTGCATCTTAGGGAAAGTGACTATAGGTAGGGCTTTGTTAGATTTGGGGGCAGCGATAAATGTGATGCCTAAGTCAGTTTATGAGGCCTTAGGAGTGAAGAGTATTAAGCCTACATCTGTTGTCCTCTAGTTGGCTGATAGATCATTTAGGAATCCAGTGGGTATCATTGAGGACATCTTGGTCCAGGTTAAGGGTTTAGTATTTCCTGCTGATTTTTATATGCTTGATATGTCTTCTGAGGTTGTGTAGGATACTTCCTTAATTCTCGGGCGACCCTTTTTGC
Organism: Erythroxylum novogranatense; assembly: GCA_029891385.1. Taxonomy (NCBI): domain Eukaryota; kingdom Viridiplantae; phylum Streptophyta; class Magnoliopsida; order Malpighiales; family Erythroxylaceae; genus Erythroxylum; species Erythroxylum novogranatense. The sequence continues at coordinate 71,212,439 of CM057225.1, read as the reverse complement.
GGACAGCAGGAACAATGATCAGTATGAAGGAAGGTAAGATCACCATGGAGATAGGTGACCAACAGGTGAGCTTTAATATGTATGAGGCAATGAAGCACCCACATGAGGATTATTCACTTTTGGGTGTGAACATGATTAATTTCGTTGAGGAAAATACTTGCCAAAAACATGAGTCACAAAAAGATTCTTTAGATACTGGATTACATTCACTTAATCTTGGGAAAAGGTTTTCTGTCCATGTTTCAGGGAAACAAGAGCAGGGCATTGCCACGACCACCTACAAGGAGCCAACCTTAACGCCAGAAGAAAAAGGGAGTGATCTCTTTTCTCTTGAACTTTATAAATTGACTCTTTTTGTTGTGAAACCTCCTGAGCTTGAGCTCAAACCCCTTCCTTCAACCTTAAGGTATGCCTATCTTGAGTCTCATGAACGATTACCTGTAATAATTGCTAGTATCTTGTCTGACATTGAAGAAGAGAGACTCATGAATGTTTTGAGGAAGCACAAGAGAGCTATCGGGTGGACTTTAGCAGATATACCCAGAATTAGCCCATCCTTTTGCACACACCGGATCTTATTGAGTGAAGGGTCAAAATCGGTGAGGCAACCTCAAAGAAGGCTTAACCCACTTATCTTAGATGTTGTGAAGAAGGAAATCACGAAGTTGTTGAGCGCAGGGATAATTTATTCCATTTTTGATAGTGAGTGAGTTAGCCCAATTCATGTAGTGCCTAAAAAGAGTGGAATAACAGTAGTCAAAAATGATAGGGATGAGCTTATTCCTACTAGAGTGCAAAATTCGTGGCGTGTGTGTATAGATTATAGAAGATTAAATGATGCGACAAGAAAAGACCACTTCCCTCTTCCTTTTATTGATCAAATGCTTGAAAGACTTGCGGGTAAATCACATTATTGTTTCTTGGATGGTTTTTCTGGATATTTTCAGGTACCCATTGCACCGGAGGACCAGGACATGACCACATTTACAAGTCCTTTTGGCACCTTTGCATATCGAAGGATGCCTTTTGGTTTGTGTAATGCCCCAGGCACTTTCCAGCGTTGTGTGATGGCTGTTTTCTGTGAATTTTTAGAGGAATGTATGGAAGTATTTATGGATGATTTCACAGTTTATGGTGATTCTTTTGATGCTTGTTTGTCCAGCCTTGCAAGAGTTTTACAAAGATGCATTGAAAAGAATTTGATTTTGAACTTTAAGAAATGTCATTTCATGGTCAGTGAAGGTATCGTGCTTGGTCATTTAATTTCTAGCAAGGGGATTGAAGTGGATAAAGCTAAGATTGAGGTTATATCTTTTTTGCCTTACCATACTTGTATTCATGACATCCGTTCATTTTTGGGTCATGCAGGATTTTACAGGCGCTTCATAAAGGATTTCAGCAAAATTGCGTTACCTCTCTCCAAACTTTTACAAAAAGATGAAAAATTTGAATTTGATGATTCTTGTAAAAGTGCCTTTAACATGTTGAAATCAAAACTCATTTCTCCACCTATTCTAGTTGCTCCTAATTGGAATTTACCTTTTGAGCTTTCATGTGATGCATCTAATTGTGCCATAGGAGCTATGCTGGGTCAAGGGGAGGAGAGGCTACCAAGAGTTATTGCATATGCCTCGAAGACACTGGATCCAGCTCAGATCAACTATACAACAACTGAAAAAGAGCTGTTTGCAGTAGTTTTTGATTTGGAAAAATTTAGGCAATATCTGTTAAACTCACATGTTACCATTTTTACTGATCATGCAGCTGTTCGGTATCTTCTCAAGAAACCACAATCCAAGCCTAGGTTGATACGGTGGACATTGTTGCTCCAAAAATTTGATATCGAGATAAAGGATCATGCAGGAGCAGCAAACCACGTGGCCGATCATTTGAGCAGGCTACCAAACGACACACAGGGAGTGGATTCTTTTGACCTTACCTGTGATTCATTTCCAGATTCAGTCCTATGTGCTTCAATTGTTAAAGAACCTTGGTATGCACATATTGTTAACTACCTAATGTCTGGACTCACTCCTCCTTTTATGTCTCAGGCACAAGCTCAGAAGCTAAAGAGTGAAGCTCGACATTACATTTGGGATGCCCCTCATCTGTGGAGAATGTGCAGTGACCAAGTGATCAGAAAATGTGTGCCTCATGAAGAGTATGATGATATCATTTCGGCTTGTCATTCAATGGTTTGCGGTGGGCATTTCAGTGCAAGAAAAACATCTAGGAAAATCCTCGAGTCTAGTTTCTATTGGCCTACCCTTTTTAAGGATTCATTTAACTTTTTTCGGTCATGTGATAAGTGTCAACGTTTTGGAGGGTTAGGCAAACGACATGAAATACCACAACAACCTCTTTTATTTTGTGAAATCTTTGATGTTTGGGGAATTGATTTCATGGGCCCATTTCCTCCATCTTTTGGATTTGTGTATATCCTTTTAGCTGTGGATTATGTGTCAAAATGGATAGAGGCCATCCCCACTAGAAAAGATGATGCTCAAGCCGTGTCTAAGTTTCTTAAGTCCAACATTTTTTGTCGATTTGGTATACCAAGAGCTGTGGTGAGTGATAGGGGAACCCATTTTTGTAACAGAGTCATTGATAACTTATTTTTGAAATTTGGGGTCACTCATAAAGTCTCCACTGCATACCACCCAAAAACCAATGGACAAGCCAAAGTTTCCAACAGAGAGGTGAAGCACATTTTGGAGAAAATAGTGAAGCCATCCAAGAAGGATTGGAGCCTTCGCCTTGAAGAAGCACTATGGGCATATCGGACTGCTTATAAATCCCCGATAGGTATGTCCCCTTACCGTTTGATTTATGGAAAGGCTTGCCATTTACCAGTGGAATTGGAGCATAAAGCATATTGGGCAATAAAACAATGCAATATGGACTTGCAATCTTCCGGAATGGAGAGGAAGTTGCAGCTTCAAGAGCTTGAGGAATTAAGGTTAGAGGCATATGAGCATGCACGACTCTACAAAGAAAAAGCAAAATTAATGCATGATAAGATCATTCGGCGGAAAAGTTTCAAAGAAGGAGACAAAGTTCTATTATTCAAAGCTCGTTTCACTTTTAAACATGGGACTTTCAATACCCGTTGGGAGGGACCGTATTTGGTCACGAAGGTGCACAAATTTGGCATGATAGAGCTTCTACATGAAGGAACTGGAACAAGACTCAAACTGAATGGCCATCTTTTGAAGCTCTATTATGAGAACCAACAACCGCCGTAAATATCAGGTTTTTCGTCTCCTTCACTTGTTTCTTTACTTTTTGCGCTTCAACTTTACTATTTGTCTTAACAAGTTTGGAGGAGAGCTAGTTAGATAAATAATTTCTTTTGTTTTCCTTTCGTTTTCCAATAATACCTTCTTAGTTCTTTCATGAACTTCTATGCATTTGAGCTTCATCTACATTTTCATTGAGGACAATGTGTGCTTTAAGTGTGGGGGAGCTTTTCCCCATTTATCCTTCACATTGCATGACTGTTGACACTGTGATTACAAATTGTTGGCCAATTGGTGCATTCTGTCGATTAACTTGGTGCATTTTACATCTTTCTGTCATTCTACATTTCTTCGCCGCGACGAGTGATCACATGTCGTGGCGAAGCTATTCTTCTGAGTGTGTATACATCGCGACGTTACCCATTTTATACGTCGCGATGTGCGCACGTTACGGCGTCTGCCTTAGCATGCCGCGACATCACATGTATGCATGAATGACTTGTGCTTCATTTTTCCATTTTTCTATTCAATCAAACATTTTTTGTACTGAATTTTTGTGGCTGTTGTCTTCAAAGTTTTTACTAGTTTCAAAATGATGCTTGATGTTTTTGAAAACACCTCCCATTCTTTTAATAATAGTTGGAATTGGCAAAAATTTTGCTCTTCATGTTTTCAAAACACAGCGAATGGAAGTATTCTAACAAAGTAGCATGTTAAGTTTTTGAGACATGAAATTGTTCATAGAGATAATACCCTTGTTAGAAGGATATTTGAGCCAAAAATTTTCTTTTATCTTTGTGTGCATCTGCTTATTTCATTCTCCTCTAGAACTTGTTTTAATTCTTACTTGAAGCTTAATGGACTGGATTTTTGTCGATATGATAGAGGCGTTTCTTCCTCAACCCATTTTCCTAAACATAGTCCCTTACATATTTATCATTTGCTAGCCCGTTGAGCCTTCTTGTTATGAGCATTTGCATTCATATTTTTACGTGTCATTAGTTATTTTTCATAAAAAAAAAGTTCCAAAAAGGGGACAGAAGTGTTTTTCAATTCAAAAATAAAAAAACAAAATAAAAAAAACAAGAGAATGAAGAAAAGAAAGATCAATAACAATTTATGCAGTATATATATTGCATAATGTCAAAAAAAAAGCATTCTGTTTATGCATACATTTAGTTTCAGAAAACTATTGACATCAGCTCTTTGTTTAATGCATGTGCTCATACTATTCTTTCTTTCTTTCACCTTATCCATTCATTTAGCCTATCATACATTACAACCATCAAAGTCCTCTTGATCTTTAAAATGATAGTTCTTGTGGTGGAGAAATAGAATTGACACAAGCCTATGGTGGGAGATGGATTAAGCAGACTGAGAGCAACAATATCCCTAGACACAAGTGAGCTGAGCATATACACTATATCCCGAGTGATTCTCTTTTGTTCAATCTCTTGTGCTTGAATTCTTTCAATGTTTGTTTTATTAGGACTCTTTCACTTTTCTGTGGTTGATTTATGAGGAAATGAATTGAGTTAATTTCCTTTTATTGTTTTGAGCATGGCAAATATTTTCTTTCACTCTTGTATTCTTTTTGACTTTTGTAAACTTTGTCCAGGAGTACAAAGGTCTAAGTGTGGGGGAATTTGATTAAGCCAAGTTTACATTATAAATTGGCTGCATTTTCATAGCTGCTTATGCATTCGTTGACTCCTAATTGATGATTTTTGTGCTTAAATTGTTTCCTCATACCGTTCTCATTTAATTCACAAATTGTCAGTAAATTGTCATGATTTGATACTACTTTCTTTATAATTTTCATGAGGACAATTGATACTGCAAATTGTTATTTTTATTGTAGGAACAAAGGAGTCAACACATCAGGAAGTCAACAGTCATGAGGTCAATCTGCACGTCGCGATGAATATCAATCCGCACGTCGTGACGAGCACTTCAATCTACACGTCGCGACGAATATTAATTTATATGTCACGACGAGCAGGCAATTCTACACGTCGCGACGAATTTTCATTTATACGTCGCGACGTACGAGCGGATATCCGACTTTAAATGGAAAGTTTGTCTCACTGCTCTGACTCGGCCCGCACCCACCATATAAAAACCTTGATATTTTTAGGTCAAGCAGACTTCGGATACGCAGGGACTGATACTCGGAGGCTGGACTATGCCTACTCGGACGACCACACTCTACTCCACCATCATTTTCATTTCCATCATTGTCGACCACCATCACCATCATCGCCACCGCCACCGCTAATATCAATTGCCATCATGAGTATCGCTCCGTCTTTAGCAGTCGAGAGACAGACTAGAGCCATGCGTCGCTAAGCCACATTTCCTCTTGAAGATGTAGCATTGGCTTGAGTTCACGGAAGCTTCAAAGGGGAGTAATCATATAGTGTCTGAAGTTTAGTTATATTTGTGTAAACTCTGAGTTAGAGGTTACATCGGTATAGCTAGATTAGCATTGTTATAGTTTAACCGTGTGCTGAACACTATTTTGAGATTTGGACAAAGTGATTTGTAGAATGTTTGATTCTTAATATATGAAGTTTCATATATGTCATTGGGTATTGCATTTACTATCTTCATCTGCCTAGTTGTGTTTGATTAAGATTGTTGTGTTTTGACCCCGTTGACCGATTGCATTTGCTTGTCCAATTCTCACACTAAGGTTTTTAACAAAGATTTAAATAATGGAGTTCATTAGTTAAATCTTTGGACCTAAAGAGTCCTTTAGGGTTGATCTTTCGAAACTTAGTGGATTGTGTCCCTAAAAATTATTTTTGAACCGTGATAGCCTGCGCCCATTTTCAAGAGGATTTTATCAATTTGATTTATATTCGATTTTTGTTAATTGCATTATTTCCAAAATTCCAAAAATATTCTCTTATACTTTTTGTTCATTTTTGATTACTTTATTAGTTTTGACCAAAATACCAAACCCCCATTTTATCAACTTTCATTGCAAATTTTGACATTTAGGCTAGCTTAGACCTTTTTCACTTGATTCCAATTAAGTGAGACGACCCGAGGATTGCAACCTATACCACAATCTTGGAATTTATTACATTTGACCGGTTTCCAAGGATCGATCGTAAGATCGAATCGACAGAGCCGCGATCAGAGAGTCAAAAGCTACTTCAAAGTTTCTGCCCAAACTAAAATTATTCCATACAATAACAAAAATTCAAAAATTCATATCTTTTAACACAAAAGCCCAAAAATGTCGCATTTTATATAAAAGGAAAGATAAAAAGACAATTGACAATTCTCATGAAGGAAGCAAAAATCAATTTAGTCTCTAAAAGAGGTAAAAACTCTTTCAGATCTACTGCCTATAAAATGACCATTTAAACAGTAACATAATCTTTCTAAACCTCATAACTCTTTACTCCTAATCCCAAAAATGGCATATTATATCTCAATGGAAAGAATATAAGACAATCTACATCTTTCATGAAGAATGCAAAAATCAATGTAGGCTCTAAGGAAGTGAAAAACCCTTCCAAATGTACTGCCTGGACAATACCCATATGATTGAGCCAAGTTTATACTATGAATTGGCTGCATTTTTATAGCTGCTTGTGCATGTGTTGACTCCTAATTGATGATTTTTTGTGCTTAAATTGGTTCCTCATACCGAGTTCTTTCAATTCTTAATTTGTCAGTAAATTGTCATGATTTGATACTTATTTCTCTACAATTTTTATTGGGACAATTGGTACTGCAAATTGTTGCTATTATCTTATTGCAGGAACAAAGGAGTCAACGTCAGGAAGTCAACAGCCATAGGTCTTTCCGCACGTCGCGATGCATGGCATCTCACACGACGCCAAGCGAAAGCATAACACTTCCAAGACGTCGCGACGCGACAATGATGCACACGACGACGCGACGGCAAAGCGATTACACGTCGCGACGAATTTAATTTATTTATTTTATTCGTCGCGACGTACGAGCGGATATCTGAATTTTTATGGAAAGTTCGTCTCACTGTTCCGACCCGGCCCGCGCTCCATCATATAAAAACTTGCCTTTTTTAGGTCATACGGAGAAGAAAGATAGAGAAAAACTCTGAACACACAGACTCGGGAAGCAGAAGAAGGAGACGACATTCGATTCCATCTCCACGTTTTCATCATCGTCTACCATCATCACCACTGTCAGCGTCTTCTGCCAAAAATGAGCATCGTTACATCTCCAGTATCCGAGGGATCAACCAGAGTCATGCGTGGCTGAGTCAACTTTCCTCTTGAAGATGTAGCAATGGCTTGAGTTCACAGAAGCTTCGAAGGGGAGTTATCACATATTATCTGAATTCTAGTTATATTTGTGTAACTTCTGAGTTAGAGGATTGCATCGATATTTCTAGATTAGCATTGTTATAGTTTAACCGTGTGCTGATAACTATGTTGAGATTTGGACTAAGTAATTTGTAGAACTTGTGATGCTTAATATATGAAGTCTCATATATGTCATTGAATATTGCATTTACGGGTCTTTATCGCCTAGTTGTGTTTGATTGAGATTGTTGTGTTTTACTCAATAGACCGGTTGCAATTGCTTGTCTATTCTCACACTAAGGTTTTTAACAAAGATTTAAATGATGGAGTTCATTAATTAAATCTTTGGACCTAAAGAGTCCTTTAGGGTTGATCTTTCAAACTTAGTGGGTTGTATCCCTAAAATCATTTTTGAACTGTGATAGCTTCGAGCCTCATTTTCAAGAGGATTTTATCAATTTGATTTTTACCTGATTCTTCGTTTATTGCATTATTTCAAAAATCCCAAAAATATTCTTTTATACTTTTTGTTCGATTTTGATTACTTTATCGGTTTTGACCAAAAGACCAAACCCCCATTTATCAACTTCAATTGCAATTTTTGACATTTAGGCTAGTTTAGACCTTTTTCACTTGGTTCCAGTTAAGTGAGACGACTCGAGAATTGCAACCTATACCGCAATCTTGGAATCTATTTTATTTGACTGATTTCCAAGGATCGATCGTAAGATCGCATCGACAGAGCCGCGATCAAATTGGCGCCGTTGTCGGGGAACCAAGAAATTGGTTTACCATCGGATAGCCATTGTCATTCTTTTGACTTGTCGTTGATAATAGGAATCATTGTTTTTGCTTGCATTTAGTATAGTTTGATCTTTACGCTTGTTCATAGTATAGGTTTGATTCCCTTTTGCAAACAAACGCATCATACTTTGATTTTTGTCTCTTACTTCGCACATTTTTATTTTCACACATACACACTCATACATACACTCATACATCCATACTCTCGCATTCATTGAATTTCACTTTTATCCGATCTTGTGTGACTGTGAGCAATTTTGTTACCATTCATTTTATTTGTGGATTGATTTTTTGGTGCATGCCCAGGAGAGGTAGACTTGTTCAATTCCATCCCAAAGTTGAGAGACATTTGAGGAGACTTAGGAAAGAAAGGAAAGAACAAGAGAGACGGAGAGTAGTTGAGCGAGATAGTGAGAATATGGCTGAGAATCTAAACATCTTTCCGAATCCTGATTATCCTGTTCACCAACCTAGAAATGGTACTAATGGAGGAAATGGTGAGCATGAGAGAGTGGGAGAAAACAATGAGAACCAGAGACGTAAGACAATTAGGGAAGTAACAACTTCTGATGTTCATTATGATCCATTTACTGCTGCTTGCCCTAATTTTGATGTTAATTTTGAGATTAAAGGCTTGTTGATTAATTCTCTTCCTAAATTTCATGGCTTGGCGTGAAAGGATCCATATATGCACCTACTGTGCTTTGACAATGATCCGCAGAGTATGAAGCGATGGGAGCTACCTGGATCAAGTACTTTGAAGGTGTTTCACTTGTCCTTGGAAGGAAAGCAAGAGAGTGGTATATGAGTCTTCCTAGGCATGTGGCCAATGCTTACCATAGTGGGCCAATCTGAGGAAGGCCTTTTGGAGAAATACTTTCCGGCGTCCGGGACATCTTCCATGAGGAAGGAGATTTACCTGACCCGTCAGAGTACGATGAGTCATCAGATGATTATTGGAACCGCTTCCAAGATCTTTTGTCCAGATGCCCCATCACCAAATTCACGATGAACAATTGGTGCGAGACTTTTATGATGGGTTGAAGAGTCGGGAGAAGGGTATGTTAGATGTTGCATCCTGAGGCTCTCGATTGACCTTATGACCTCGAAGCATGGGATCGATTAAAAGATGGCTTTAAACCATCAAGACTACTGATGTCAGAGATCAAAGAGGAGTGCATGAGTTGGGAGCCTTGACGGCTCAAGCTAAAAGAATGGAAAGCCTAGAATCGAAAGTGGATTCTTTGGAAAATCGGATAACATCATAGCTGTCTTGCATCACGGCCGAGCTGACAAATTTGAATGTGCATCGTTCTACTACTTCAACAGAGCTTACCGCACCTAGTTGTGAAAATTGTGGGTCGGTAATGCATATTTTGAGTGTTTGCCCAAGACGATATGAGGAAGTTTCGGCAATGTATCAAGGCAGGCAGAATCAAAAATGGGACCCATACTCCAACACATACAATGAAGGATGGAAGGCTAATCCTAGATTCAGTTGGAGGAATGAGGAGAACAGGCACCTACCAGATTTTCACAAGGGAGGAGGCGGCACTTCCACTAGCCAATTCCCTAATCAACAGCAAGCCCTGGTAGTCCCACCAAAGGAGGATACCAATCAGTTGCTCCACAGTATGATGACCTTGATGAAGGAAGAGAGGGATTCTAATGCTAACCAGTTTAATGCTATTGCTTCTTTGATTCAACAGGATTCCTCAAAGACTGCTGCCAGGTTCAATGCCTTGGAAAAGAGGATGGAGCAATGGGAGACCAAAGCGGAGAACATAAATTCCTATGTTACTCAGTTGTCTAACAACATGAGTGAAAATCAAACAAAAAGCAGTGGGACTATTCCTTTAAATACTGTGATGAACCCGAAGAGTTTGAATGCCATTACCCTTAGGAGTGGGAAGCAAGTGAGATTTAAGCCTCAAGATGATGAAGAGCCACGTGAGGATAAGATTGAGAGTGAGCCAGTACCTCCACCACAAGATAAGATTAAGAGATCAGAAAGTGTGAAGGAAGAAGAACTTCTGAGAGAGAGAAAGCAAGCTTCAAGGAACAAGGGAACTACTTCAAAGAGTTCCAATGATCAAGCAGGAAGTGGAGAGTCAAGCAAGCAAGCAGGTAAAGGTAAGGAGGTAAGTATTCAAGACCTTCCTTTTCCAAACTCTTATTTGATGAGCAAGCGCCTAAATGAAAAACAACATGAAAAAGAAATTATTGACTTGTTTGGGAAGGTTAAAGTGAATGTGCCTTTGCTAGATTTAGTGAAGAGAGTTCTGGCCTATGCAAAATATTTGAAGGATTTGTGCACTAACAAGAGGAAGTTTAGGCCGAATGAGAGAGTGCAAGTGAGTTCCAATGTGTCTGCATTGTTTAAGCCGCAGATACCTGTCAAGTGTCAAGACCCCGGATCTTTTACCATCGCTTGCACCTTAGGGAAGGTGACTATCGGTAGAGCTTTGTTAGATCTGGGGGCAGCAATAAATGTGATGCCTAAGTCAGTTTATGAGGCCTTAGGAGTTAAGAGTATTAAGCCTACATCTGTTGTCCTCCAGTTGGCTGATAGATCCTTTAGGCATCCGGTGGGGATAATTGAAGATATCTTGGTGCAAGTTAAAGGATTAGTGTTTCCTGCCGATTTTTATGTTCTTGACATGTCTACTAAGGTTGTGCAGGATACTTCTCTGATTCTTGGACGACCCTTCCTTCGGACGACAAGTACAATGATTAACATGAAGGAAGGAAAGATAACCATGGAGGTTGGCGATCAAAGGGTGAGCTTCAACATGTATGAAGCAATGAAGCACCCCCATGAGGATTACTCTCTTCTTGGAGTAAATATGCTTGACACAGTTATTGATGATGCATGTTGTGATTTTGCACAAACTTTAACATCTTCTACTGACACTCTTCTTGGAGAACATTTGCTTGCTGATGATTTTGTAGGAGAGACTTCAAGTCAAGTGTTGGACATGGAACTGCACCAGAGCCAAGCCATTGGGATGAAACTCAGATTTTTGCCAGGTGACTATCCCAATTTTTAGGACCCACCATGAGACCAGGTTGTTTCTCTACCTGCATTCTCATTTTATTCATGCATCCTGTTTGGAAGTGATGAAAAATTTTGTGTTGCATGAATATCTTGATTAAGTGTGGGGAGAAACCTAGCGATGAGACTATTTGTAGTTAGGTAGGATTTCGTTCATTATTCGAATAAATTGCTTTCCCTTTGTTAGCTTTACATCTTTCTAAAGAAGCATGACATTGCTGGAGGATAAATTTTTGGGGGATTGATTGTTTTTAGATTGATTGTTGATTGGATTAAGTCAGGTTTGTGTCTTTCTTTTCGGGCAGAGGCACTGCGACGTATTTGTATTTCTACGTCGCGACGTACCTTGTTCCTCTTTTATGCCCTCGTCGCGACGTATTTGCATTTGTACGTTGCGACGTATCTTGTTCATATGGCGCTTACATCGCAACTTGCCCACACTTTGACACCGCGACGTCCTATAATTTGAAGTACCCTTTTTACCCCTTATGTCCTGCGGTCTTCGCGTTTGTCCGGAGCCCTTCTTGTCTTTTCACGTTGCGACGTTCCATCTTCTTTCGCTGCTTCATCTTCTTCTTCTTCTTTTTCTTCTTCTTCTCTTTTCTTCTTACTCTCTTCTTTTCCCGCTGTCGTCGTTGCTCTAGCTCTCTCAGTTCGCTTTCTCTGTGTTGCTGAGTCCACATCCGTCTCCCTTCTTGCATCTCAGATCTTTGTAAGTGTTCCATTGTCCTTCATGTTCTTGTTTTTCATCTGCGTTGTTAGAGGTTTTGAGTTAGGTTTCCCGCGACGAGCGATTGCTCGCCGCGATGCGTCTGAAAAAATCGCCATACACCGCGACGTGTGCATTGCCTCGTCGCGACGTACGAAGTACCTTGCCTCCCCGCGACGTCTGCTTCCGTACGTCCCGACGTCTAGTCGAGGACTTGGCCTCGCCGCGGCGTCTGCCCACACGTCGCGACTAGGAGGCTGATTTTTGTTTAATTCCTTATTGATTTTTCTATTTTGTTTCTTTTTGTTTGCAGGATATGCCTCGCACAAAGAACGTTAGCAAGTCCCAGCGTCCCACGACCCCTTCTCATGTCCTTCCCTCTCCCTCTCACTCGCTTGACGAGTCTATTTCTGCTCCACCTGTTTCCCCTCATCCTGCCATCTCTCCACCTTCCTTAGGGGTTTTCTTCGCTAATTCTCCCTCTCCTCAACCCTCGCATTCTTCGCACCACCACCCCTTCCTTACCCATTCCCTTCTCTCGGGATGATCCGAGTATGTTGCCTGGCCGCCATGGCCGAGGCCGGGCCACGCCAAGGAAAACCTTTTCCTTTGACCCCCGCCACTAACCCATTTGTCCACCAACTCTTCGCACTCAACCTCATCACCCTTGCCCATACCCGTACCTCTGGGAACATCAACTTCGTCTACGCGGAGCTCATACATGAGTACCCTTGGGATGATGTTCTTCATACTCTCTGCCCTGAGGGTATTGAATGGTATCAACCAGTGGGCGCCGGCGTTATCTCCGCCTTGGCCGACCTTCGATCTGAAGCCTGTCCATGGCTTCATTTTATCTGCAACAACATCCTTCCTACTACCCACCTAGCCATGGTTCCCAAGGAGCAGGCTCTTTATATTTATCTGTTGATGGTCGGTCGGCCAGTCGATCTCGCCCATGCCATCACCTCTGCCCTTCGTCAATGCATCCTCTCCACCAACCCCAACCATTCTCTCATATTTCCTCACCTCATCACTGACATGTTCAGGGCCTATCAGGTCCCGGAACATCCGACCGACCTTACCTTTGAGCCTGCCCCTGCTTTCCAATACGTCCGTCTTCGTCAGCCTCGTGGCCTTCCTACCCCATCTACCCCTTCCCCACCTTCTTCTCCTTCCCCCCTGCTCCTTCTGCCCCTGTTCCTTTCCCTCCTGTTCCTCCTATTCTTGTTCCTCCACCCGAGGCTCCTCCTCGTGATCACATTCCCTCCCCTTTCGCCTCCTCTGCTTCGATCGCCCTTCTTCGTGACGACTTGCGCCGAATAGAGGCTCAGATGGCTGCAGACCGCCAGTATTACCATACGATGTTCACGCTTATTGCGGATCGCCTGCAGCTGCCCATCCCTCCTGTTCCCCAGGATCCTTCAGCTGGTCCTAGTCCTTCTCCGGCTGCTCCTCCGGACCCACCAGCTGATGTTCCTCCGGCTTAGCTTTATCTTTTAGTTCTTTTCTTTTATTGTATTTCTTTTCTTTTTATTTTATTTCTTTCCTTTTCTTGTCTTTCGATCTGAAGCCTGTCCATGGCTTCATTTTATCTGCAACAACATCCTTCCTACTACCCACCTAGCCATGGTTCCCAAGGAGCAGGCTCTTTATATTTATCTGTTGATGGTCGGTCGGCCAGTCGATCTCGCCCATGCCATCACCTCTGCCCTTCGTCAATGCATCCTCTCCACCAACCCCAACCATTCTCTCATATTTCCTCACCTCATCACTGACATGTTCCGGGCCTATCGGGTCCCGAAACATCCGACCGACCTTACCTTTGAGCCTGCCCCTGCTTTCCAGTACGTCCGTCTCCGTCAGCCTCGTGGCCTTCCTACCCCATCTACCCCTTCCCCACCTTCTTCTCCTTCCCCCCTGCTCCTTCTTCCCCTGTTCCTTTCCCTCCTGTTCCTCCTATTCTTGTTCCTCCACCCGAGGCTCCTCCTCGTGATCACATTCCCTCCCCTTTCGCCTCCTCTGCTTCGATCGCCCTTCTTCGCGACGACTTGCGCCGAATAGAGGCTCAGATGGCTGCAGACCGCCAGTATTACCATACGATGTTCACGCTTATTGCGGATCGCCTGCAGCTGCCCATCCCTCCTGTTCCCCAGGATCCTTCAGCTGGTCCTAGTCCTTCTCCGGCTGCTCCTCCGGACCCACCAGCTGATGTTCCTCCGGCTTAGCTTTATCTTTTAGTTCTTTTCTTTTATTCTATTTCTTTTCTTTTATTTTATTTCTTTCCTTTTCTTGTCTTTTCTTCATGTATTTAGTTCTTTAGTTCTTTTGTTTCTTTTGTCCTTGACTTAATCCGCTTCATGATCAATCTATGATTTTTGTGCCTTCCTCTACTTTTCATTGCGGACAATGTGTGCTTCAAGTGTGGGGGAGTTGTTTCCTCTTTTATTTTTCGCATTGTATGACTGTTGATATTGAGGACAATATGAATTGTTGGCTAATTGGTGCATTCTGCTGATAAACTTGGTGAATTTTCTATCTTTACGTCATTCTCGCATTTCTTCGCATGACGAGTGTCCACACATTGCGGCGAAACGTTCTTCAGATTTTGTATACGTCGCGACGTCCATACGTCTCAACGTCTGCTTATGCACGTCGCGACGCAATACTCATGCATGAATGATTCTGTGCTTAATTCTTCCACTCATTTTAAATTTGTCTCGCATTAGACTTTTGTGGCTTTTGTTTTCAAAGTTTTTATTAGGTTCAAAATGATGCTTGAGTTTTTGAAAACACCTTCCATCCTTTTAATGATAATTGAACTTGACAAAATCTTGCTTTCAATGTTCTCAATTCAAAGTGAATGGAAGCATGCTAACAAAGTGGCATTGTGAGTTTTTGGGACTTGAGATTGTTCATGGAGATTATACCCTTGTGGAAGGATATTTGAGCCATAACTTTTCCTCTATCTTTGTGTGCATCTACTTATTTCATTCTTTTCTAGAACTTGTTTCAATTCTTACTTAAAGCTTAATGGACTGAATTTTTGTTGATATGATAGAGGCGTTCCTTTCTCAACCCATTTTCCTAAACACTGTCCACTACACATTTATCCCTTGCTAGCCCCTTTGAGCCCTCCTATTATGAGCATTTGCATTCATATCATTATGGTGTCATCAGTTATTTTGCCTATGTCAAAATAACAATTGCATATATGTCAAAAAAAAAGTGTGTCCAGAAAGAGACAATGTCTCTAAAATGTTCAAAAAAAAAATTGCATTCTGTTTATGCAAATGATTAGTTTGCATTCCACTGTTGACATCAGTTCGCGTTTAGTGCATATGCTCATATTTTCTTTCTTTCCGTTCATCCATTTCATTTAGCCTTCCATACATTACAACCCTCAAAGCCCTCTTGATCTTCAGAATGATAGTTTTTGTGGTGGAGAAATAGAATTGACACTTATGGTAAGAGATGGATTCAGTAGATTGAGAGAAAAAAATCCCTGAACCACAAGTGAGTGGCGAAAACACTATATCTTGAGTGCTATCTCTTCTGTTCAATCTCTTGTACTTGAATTCTTTCAATGTTTATTTTATTAGCACTCTTTCATTTTGCTGTGGTTGAATTCTGAGGAAGTGACTTGCGTCAATTTCATTTTATTGTTTTGAGCATGGCTGCTATTTTCTTTTTCTCTTGTATTCTTTTTGACTCTTGTAAACTTTGTCTAGGAGTACAAAGGTTTAATTGTGGGGGAATTTGATTGAGCCAAGTTTATACTGTGAATTGGCTGCATTTTTATAGCTGCTTGTGCATGTGTTGACTCCTAATTGATGATTTTTTGTGCTTAAATTGGTTCCTCATACCGAGTTCTTTCAATTCTTAATTTGTCAGTAAATTGTCATGATTTGATACTTATTTCTCTACAATTTTTATTGGGACAATTAGTGCGCAAATTGTTGCTATCATCTTATTGCAGAACAAAGGAGTCAACGTCGGAAGTCAACGACCATAGGTCTTTCCGCGCGTCGCGATGCATGGCATCTCACACGACGCGGCGAAAGACAAAGACTTCAAGACGTCGCGACGCGACGGGCGATGCACACGACGCGACGAGCAGGCAATTGCACACGTCGCGACGAATTTAATTTATTTATTTTATTTGTCGCGACGTACGAGCGGATATCTGACTTTTTATGGAAAGTTCGTCTAACTATTCCGACCCGGCCCGCGCTCCATCATATAAAAACTTGCCGTTTTTAGGTCATACGGAGACGAAAGATAGAGAAAAACTCTGAACACGCAGACTCGGGAAGCAGAAGAAGGAGACGACATTCGATTCCATCTCCATGTTTTCATCATCGTCTACCATCATCACCACCGTCAGCGTCTTCTGCCAAAAATGAGCATCGTTACATCTCCAGTATCCGAGGGATCAACCAGAGTCATGCGTGGCTGAGTCAACTTTCCTTTTGAAGATGTAGCAATGGCTTGAGTTCACAGAAGCTTCGAAGGGGAGTTATCACATATTATCTGAATTCTAGTTATATTTGTGTAACTTCTGAGTTAGAGGATTGCATCGATATTTCTAGATTAGCATTGTTATAGTTTAACCGTGTGCTGATAACTATGTTGAGATTTGGACTAAGTAATTTATAGAACTTGTGATGCTTAATATATGAAGTCTCATATATGTCATTGAATATTGCATTTACGGTCTTTATCTACCTAGTTGTGTTTGATTGAGATTGTTGTGTTTTATTCAATAGACCGGTTGCAATTGCTTGTCTATTCTTACACTAAGGTTTTTAACAAAGATTTAAATGATGGAGTTCATTAATTAAATCTTTGGACCTAAAGAGTCCTTTAGGGTTGATCTTTCGAAACTTAGTGGGTTGTATCCCTAAAAATCATTTTTGAACTGTGATAGCCTGAGCCTCATTTTCAAGAGGATTTTATCAATTTGATTTTTACCTGATTCTTCGTTTATTGCATTATTTCAAAAATCCCAAAAATATTCTTTTATACTTTTTGTTCGATTTTGATTACTTTATCGGTTTTGACCAAAAGACCAAACCCCCGTTTATCAACTTCAATTGCAATTTTTGACATTTAGGCTAGTTTAGGCCTTTTTCACTTGGTTCCAGTTAAGTGAGACGACCCGAGAATTGCAGCCTATACCGTAATCTTGGAATATATTTTATTTGACCGGTTTCTAAGGATCGATCGTAAGATCGCATCGACAGAGCCGCGATCACCATACCAACAGTAACAGAATTCTTTCAAACCTTATAACTTCTTATTCCTAAGTCCAAAAGTGACATATTATGCACCAATGGAAAGCTCTAATCATGAATTACAATCTTCAAGAAGACTTCCCAATCCAATTCCAACTCTAAAAGGGTCAAAAACTCAATCAAAGTTTCTGTCCTTTTAGAAAAATTTGACAGCACCTCCCCTAAAATTTCACTAGCCAAAATCCTTCAAACACACAACCAAAATTTCCAGCACCTGCACAAGAGTTCAATCTCCACATTCTTTAATCTCCCAACTCCCAAATCAATCCATATAATCCCAAAAACTAACTCAAATGGCAGCAACCACAACCTTACTCTATTTGACGAACTCAAACTATACAACAATACATATTTATGAAACATACATAAGATACATTAAAATTCAAATCTCTTTCATTTACATAGAATATATGAGTTATTACAAAGCTTTAGAGGATATTTTAGCCCTAATACATCAAAAGTACCAAAAGACAAAATACAAAGAAGGGTCAATTGTCTAAAATGCTATCTAAAGCCTTGTTTTCCAAAAGATGACTTCAAAGATAAAAGACATAGGAGTAATGCCTCAATCCCGATACTCTTACTCGTTTTCTCGCTCGGCGTCTGTGGAGGGGAAAAGGGATGTGAGCTCGATGGCTCAGTGGGTAACAATTTAATAACTAAGAACAAGCATGCAAAAATTCTTTAACGATTCTTTTCAAAGCAATATTACTAAAAACACTTTTGCCATAAAGAATTCCTCAGTATTTTCAATTGATTTAAAACATTTACAAAAATCAACAATTACAAAGCAATGTCACATAAACACATAGAGGATGGTTTAGGTGGATCCAAACGAAACGTACTACACATTCCCGCGAAGCGGTCATGTGTAGCCGTGAAACTTATGGGAGTCTGTTAGGAGCTCTAATGCCACTAGTGAGCAGGCAGGAGAAGCCTATGAAATAGACAAGTGCACTTGACTCTTAAGGGACCACCACAAACCCATATAAACATGCATTTCACATAATTCACACATAATCGCCCAAAATGACATTTTTTCGAAATCACATGATCTAATCTTTTTCACTTGACAAACACTTTTTACAAATATTTCCATGCAAAAGCCATACAATACAAGTTTAAAACATCCCAAAGAGTGATAAATACAACATTGGTAAGTCATTGGAAAGCAATAAATGGCATTTATAACAAAATCTCTAATATGCTTATTAACTCAATTATTAAAAAATCACCCACCTTAATTCCTTTAGCTCTAGGCTTGATCAATTTGCCTTTCCTCTAACTCCTCTTGCCTCTCTTGACCTTTATCAAAACACAAAAATCCCAACATTACAAAGGATATCAAAATTGGGCAATTTTAAACAATAAAAGCATCAAATTGGTTCTATATAACCTTACCCATACTTTTCCTAAGTTATTAGAACCAAAACCCATTAGAAATTCCAAAGGATTTCGAAAATACCTTACCTTAAAAGCCACCCACGAAAATGCTTCTTACTTCTAATGGAAGCTTAAACCCTTCCTCTTCCTTTTTCCCTCTTAAAGAACTCTCAATTTCCCTTTTCTAAAGCAAAAATCGGCAAAGCCCTAATCTCCTCCTCTTCTTCTTCTTCTTCTTTCCACTCCACCGAAGCTCTCTCTCCCTCTCTTTTTTTTGTAATTTTCGTAAGTCTTCTCTCCAAAGACTTAGTTAATTTGTTTCTTAACTTTAAAACCTAAGCCTCAAAACTACGTATTTTCACTCTTCCTCATTTTTACTTGCAAATTTTTGTCCTCTCCTTTCATTTAATACGACCACGAGCCCATTTTCTTCTTTCTTTCTTCTTTTAATGACTCTATAAAGACTAAATTACCCCTCTTTCTTAGCCTTAAACTTTAAGAACCTAAGGATCTACCTAAAATGACCTTACTCATCTTATTTCTTTACTTACTAACTCCATACAAAACTCTAATTTTAACTAAACCCCACCATTAGTTTTTATTAACTTAAGTAATAAAACCTCAAATTATTCTAACCAAAAGAAATTAGGAAAACTAAACCTCAAAATAAATTAAACATGCTTATTTAATAAGAAAGAGGAATCGGGACCCAACACATACACTAAAGATACCTGCAAACTATGCCTCAGTGGGAGGTCACATTTGCTATCAATAAGTGGACTTATCCCTAAGGAGACCCAAACCATGCAAGATTTAGAATCCATACCCTCCTATGGAGAGTAACACTTCACCACATGCAAATGGGCCGTCATTTGGAGACCGTGGACTCTCACATAAGCATCCTCTCCCACTCAATCTTTTTGGGCTTTAATTTTTAATTACCATCTTGTCTAAATGCAATTTATTATCCATCCTATATTGTTTCATTATATATCTCATACATAATGAATGCATGGCAAGGCCTAGGGTTCGAAATTTTCTAAATGACATGCAATCACATAATATCACATATTATAAGCATTCATTTCTCCATTCATCACATGAACTAATAAAGCCACTTTTGATTATCCATACTATAAACATAAAATAATTACAAGCCTTTTAGGCCCAAAATATTTTTCTTGGACTTGGATCTTCCACTTTGAACTCTTCTCTCACATGATCCGGCCCATTAGGTAAACAAAATGTAATGGCATATCTAAAAACCAAAATTTGTCACTTTGAAAAACAAAATTCCAGCACTAGATTTTTAGAAAACTGAATCTTTGTTATGACCAAAAATTCCAGCACTTGTTTTCATTAAAACCGAAACTCATTTCATGAAAATAAAAACCAGCACTTAATATTTTATCAAAACTAAAATTTGATTCTTTGACACTTGTTTTTATAATAAAAACCGAAATGTGATCTATTAAAACAAAATTCTAGCATCTTTGTTTTCACAAAACTTATGCCAATACACAAAAGGATACACCGAAATGTTTTACCTCTCCATTTCTTCAATCCATGGCTGCTCCATCTTCATTATTACATCAATTTGTACATTACAAAATCAAAGCAAACAGAAAAATGAAGCCAAGGAGGAAACATGGTGATGATAGACCACCCTCCTTGTTATAACCAAAAGAAGAAAGCTTACAAGGTAATTGTAACTTCTATGGACAACCAAAAGAGAAACACATACAACATATATATTTCTATCACATAAAAATATGCAGCATACACATAAAAATTGCCAACCCATGCATCAAACATATAGGAACTGAAATCATGCATTAGAAACTGACTCTGATACCAATTGTTGGATCAAAAAAAGAAAGCAAGTTATATTTAGAGAAATGGTAGATTTCAAAACTTTTATGAAATCATTTTTCCAGTTGAAGCAACAAATCCAAATCATCATGCTAATCCATACATGATATGGTATAAGGATAATAAAAATATAAACAAGATGAGGAGTATTACTGACTCCTTTGCTACAACTTTAAATCCTCGCTGCGCTATCCTCTCCTTCTTCTTGTATCCAAATCCTTTTCCTTTGAATCTTTTCCTTTAGCAATCTATCTTCTCCTTGTTATTGTATCCTCAACCAACTTGATTTACCACTTGTTCTTCAAGGACAATTAGGTTAACAAAATCCTTTGGTGGGAAAGGAGAAGAAATGTTTGGAGGAGATTTTCTTAGAAGAAGATAAACTAAAAATGAAACTCTTTCACTTGGTAATTTCGGTTCACCCTTGTATGAAAAGAGAGAGTGTCTAAAAAACATGCAAGAAATCTCTCTTACACTATCAAACTAGGTTATGCATGGAATGGAAGAAGAGAGAGGCATCCCATGCATCACTTCTTTCATTAATCAATTATAAAGCAACCAATAAATGAGACTCTCTTCATTTATCTTTAAAATGGCTATATGAAAAGACCATAACCTAAAATTGAATTATCAATTTCGGTTTTTGTAAGAAGAAAGAAGGAAGATGGTCCATCCAATGTACATCTTTCTTCTTTAATCTATTGAATGCAAATAGGTTACATGCTAACATTAAAAGATAACCATTAAACCATTTAATGGTAAGTTCATAACTCTACTTAATGATGATAAACCATAATAAAGACCATCTTTATTTTAACATTTTAATGTCAAATGTGCAGCTGCACATTTAACCTAAGAAAATCGAAATTGCTACTTCTCTCTTAAAAAAATTGTTTTAATATAATTAATCTAATTAATTACAATAAACCAAAATTTAGCCCACTTCTAAATGTACATTTGGGCTTCTAATTAACCATTAATTAGAGCAAGCCCAATATTCAATTATGGGCTTCTAAAATCTTCATTTATATTTCTTACTTAGCTTGATAACCTTCCTTAAAATTAAGTGGAGAATCTTATTGGACTTTGATAATTCAAGCTCCAATAAGCCCAGAATTAATTTAATCTCCTTAGAATTAATTCTTTCTTATTAACTAAATATCATTAACTAAAGACAATTAGTTGAACTCTTGAATTATTAAATATTATGAGAACACATATTTCATGTCCAATTGTAAACCCTATTTCAAATCTTATTATAACCATCCGCACAATAAAGGGTAAAATTACCGTTTTACCCTTATGTTGGTTTTTCCTTCTAGATCTCCCATTTTACATTATATGGTGATTAACACATAAGATCTCATCTTGATGTCAAGACTTGATAGGTTGCTAGTCCATCAAACTACTGGTGCCAGTTTAATCACCAAATCTCCTAAAAACATCTAGAAATGATGATAGCACTATAAACTCTTTATTTGAGTGAATGGTCTCTGATACATCTTTCAATTAATAATTCCAACGTGCAAACACTAGATTAATACTCTGTAAAAATCCATTATGATAATATCAACAATTAAAATGAAACAAATATGAGTTCACCACTCATCAAGATTATGGTTCAAAATAAATGAATGCTTAAGTTGTATGTTTTAAGATTAAAGTAACGACCCACTTTATTCTTAAAATCATACTTGATTTTAGATTCATTTAATAGTGTCATTATCGATCGTCTACTACTATCATGATATGAAACTCATCATTCCCTTTAAGTAAACTCCTTTACTTATATGGAGATAAATCGCAACACTACAGTCTAAACCATAATCAAGCAACCAACTTGATTATTCAACTGTGAATCAATTAATTTAGATTCTTATAGTATACATGTTTCCCATACATCTCTATGTATATGTATATTACTTACAAAAGAATCTTGGTACCTTTTGACCAGATATATAACGCTCACATAGATAAAACCAAACTCTTTTGTTTTATTAATAATAAATATTTTCATTACAAAACTGTAACTGAAGAAGACAAGGTTACATGTAAATACACTTGCTTTCTATGGCACTATATTTACATAACTTCAACAAGGTTATCTATATATAATCCTTTATATTCTTACGTTTAAAGTAAGTAATAAAAAATTCATTGATTGCTAAAAAGTATTAATGGTATCAAAGTCACTGCCAACTGAAAGTTGAGTTCCGAAGAATAGGTTCCAGTATACTGTTTTTGTGGCAAGTATGAGGATGTTGCATTTCTCTCCTCTCCTTTCGACACAGCCATCACTGGAGCATAGCCTAATGGAACTTCAGTAGGTACCTAAGTTTCCGACATCGCTTGACGTCTTGCATGAGCATACACGCTGCTCTTTCATTTAGGCAACTTCCTTCACTTGCCAACGTGTGTATCGCATGACGCCACCTCTGACCACTGTTTTTCTTCATTTTTTGATAGCTCTATTTTTTGAGCCTCTCTAATTTCAACCAGCTATGATCTAGTTGCTTCCGATATTGTTGATTTTTTTGTACCTCTCGTGAATAGATTTTGTTGTCATTTCTAAGTCATTTTTCTATATTTCCTTTTTAACTTAGGTCGTGCCATTATGTCAAATACTAAGGAAGCTTCTAAGGAGGTAGAGAAACACTATCCAATTAATGATAGTCCTTATTCATTGATTAGTCCGATTAAACTAGATGTGGTAGCACTTATTTAGTCTAGTCTAGATCATGTTTATTGTTTATTAAGGCTAGAAAGCTACAAGGTTATATTGATGGGAATAAGAAACACCACATGTTGTTACTCCTACCTTTAGTCAATGGGAGTATGATTATTCATTGGTTATAACTTGGCTTCTTAATTCCATGCACCCTAAGATCTCCCACCAATATTTACTACTTGACACTGCTGAGAAGATATAGAAAGTTGCAAAACCACTTAATCTCGCATAGGAAATGGTACTCGAATCTTTGAACTCAATAACAAAATTCATGGCACAAAGCAAGGTGAGCTTACTATTTCATATTACTTTTTTGAGTTGGGTAATTTATGATAGGAATTGGATTATTATCAAGATTTTAAAGCCAAGTGTGTTGATGATGCGATATTGATTCAAAACATGCTTGAAAAGGAGTGAGTCTATGACTTTTTGGCTAGTTTGAATCCAGAATTTGATCAGTTGAGAGTTTAAGTTATTGACAGATCTCCTTTTCCCTCTTTTAAGGAGGTCCACTCTTTAATCCAGTAGGAGGAGACTAGAAGAAATGTCATGTTTTATACTACACCAATTGAGAAGTCGGGCTTAATAGCCCATATTACTCATGAGTAGCCAAAGGATTTTACTTCTAATAAAGATCCTTTGCATTGTGATTATTGTGGAAAGGCAAGGAACACAAAAGAGACTTGTTAGAAGTTACATAGGAGACCTACTAAGGGCTGAGGGAGAAAACAAGCTAACTCCACAAAGGCTCAAGAAAATTTGTTAGAAACTGTAGAATCATCCAAGGAGTCTACTTCAATTGATAGTCTCTCTTCTGATGAAATTCAGCATTTCAAATGTCTCCTGTCATAACTCAACTCTTCTTCCTGTGCTACCTCCAATTTTATCAAGTCAGACAACACTTTTCGTCAACTTAACTTATGGATTATTGATTTTGGTGCAAATAGACATATGATAGGCAATTCTAAAGGCTTTCTTAACTACTCTCCTTGTTGGCCCCCGAATTTTTATTTCTTGATGAATAAACATGATTAGATAAATTTTGGGGTCTTGCTAGATTAATTTTTGTTGGAATTAATTAGCATTTTAATGTGAGTAAGATAATATGATATAGGTTAAAGGAATTAAAGTGTTAAGGTGGTAAGTTTGTATAAGGGGTATTTTGGGGAAGATCACTTAAGTTTAAAAACCATAAAGCATTAAAGGAGGGGGAAAATGGACATTGTGCAATCATTAAGGGTATAAAAGTGGAGAAGAATTGTTTTCTTGCTTTTGGAAGAAACCAGAAACGTGATTGAGAAAAGAGAGAAGAGAGAGAAGCACGAAAAAAAGAGAGAAAGAAGAGAAAAGAAGGGAGGTCATCTAGGTTTCAATTTTTCTTAGTCTTATATAGAGATTTTGGGATTGAGCAAGAAGGGAAAAAGATAAAGGAAGACAAGAGCTTTTTTTGGAACCAAACATCTTTTCCTTTGGTTAAGATTTAAGGTAAGAGCATTTTTAATGCTCCGGATTTTTGAAAGAGTTTTGGTTTAAAGAGCTTAGAAAATGCATGGGTATAAGTAGTCTAGGATCATTTTCATGCATAGGTTTCTTTGGGTTTTCCAATTGGAGTGTATTTTTGAATGGTGATTCTTGTTAATATTGAAGGGAGGCAAGAGAGGCAAGAGGAGCAAGAGGAGAGACATTCTTGAGCAAGTTTTTAAGTAAGGAGACCAAGGTGGATTATATTTTTATAATTGAATGATAAGCCATAAATGTTTCTTTCAAGAAAAGGAAATAAATGTTTTCAACTACTTGTAAATGTGCATTTATTGTTCTTTAAATGCTCTGTGAAAGTGTTACATGTTGTGTATGTGAATTTTGTAGATGAACTATGAAACAAAAATGGAAATTATTTTGAAAGGATACTAAGTATATGAAATCAAGTTTCCAAAAATCTACCAATTGGGTAAACTATTTTTCGTTCATGAATTACACGTTATGTGGGTTTGGTGTAGTCCATTTAAGAATGTCACGTGCACGTTGACCAAGTTAAAGGCTTCTCTCTCCTGTCTGATAATGGCACAGAACTCCTTCATGGACTCTCTCAAGTTTATGCCTACACAAAACCACTATGTGGGATTGCGATAGCGCCTCAAGTTTACGACTACAGAGGACCATTATGTGGAATTGTGTAGTTCATCATATTTATGGATCTACCTAAACCATTATGATGTGCTTATGTGTTTACATGTGTTGACAAGTTTGATGATTGTTTGACTTAATAAGTTGAGAAATTTATGTTGTATTTATTTTTATGAAAATTTATTATGATCATGAGGGTTTCAAGGGTGCTTATTACTGATTATAAAACTGTTACCCACGAGCTTTAAGTTCACCCCCATTCCTCCCCATCTATAGGCAATAAACAAGATATCAAGTGATCGAGTCGAGAGTTAAAGCATCACTCCAATTTGCATATTTTGTTCTTTTGAAGTTAGATGATGTAAAACAAGGCTTTAGTCACATTTTGAGAATTATTGTTCTTGTAAAGTTGGTATTTTTGGACTATGATGTAAGGTGGCTCGAAATGCCCACTAAAGCATTGTAAAACTTTATTCTTTTGATGTTAATGAAGTATGAATGGTGTATGGATGATGTGAGTTGAAATTAGATATACGTAAAGAAGAAATGAACTTGAGTTGATGACTTTGGAACAGAAATCGTTGATATATGAATATATTGTTGGAGTTATGTACATATAGTGCCCTGGAAAACAAGTGTATTTACATGTAACTTTATCTTCTTGATTCTGATTTTGTAATGAAAATATTTATTATTAATAAAACAAAAGAGTTTGGTTTTATTTGTATGAGCATTATATATCTGGTCATAAGGTACCAAGATTCATTTGTAAGTAATATACATATATATAGAGATGTATGGGAAACATGTGTATTATTAGAATCAATTAATTGATTCACAGTTGAATAATCAAGTTGGTCGTTTGATTATGGTTTAGAGGCGTAGTGTTGCGATTTATCTCCATATAAGTAAAGGAGTTTACTTAAAGGGAATGATGAGTTTCATATCATGATAGTAGTAGACTATCGATAATGACACTATTAAATGAATCTAGAATCAAGTATGTTTTCAAGAATAAAGTGGGCGTTACTTTAATCTTAAAACATACAACTTAAGATTCGCTTATTATGAACCACAATCTTGATGAGTGGTGAACTCATATGTGTTTCATTATAATTCTTGATATGATCGGAATGGATTTTTACAGGTATTAATCCGATTATGCGCATGTTGGATTTATTAATTGAAACATGTATCGGGAACATTCACTCAAATAAAGAGTTTATAGTGTTATCATCTCTTCTAGATGTTTTAAGGAGATTTGGTGATTAAGCTGGCGCGATAGTTTGATGGACTAGCTACCCATCAAGTCTTAACACTAAGATGAGATCTTATGTGTTAATCACCATATAAAGTAAAATGAGAGATCTAGAAGGAAAAACAAACATAAGGGCAAAACGGTAATTTTACCCTTTGTTGTGCGGATGGCTATAATAAGGTTCTAAATAGGGTTTGCAATTGGACACATTCTCATAATATTTAATAATTCAAGAGTTCAACTAATTGTCTTTAGTGGAATGACATTTAGTTAATAAGCTAGAATTAATTCCAATGAGATTGAATTATTTCTGGGCTTATTGGAGCTTGAATTATCAAAGTCCAATAAGATTCTCCACTTGGCTTTAAGGAAGGTTATCAAGCTAAGTAAGAAGTAGTTTGGAGGCTTTAGAAATCCATAATTGAATGATGGACTTATACTAATTAATGGTTAATTGGAAGCCCATATGTTCATTTAGAAATGGGCTTGTTTTGGTTTAATGTAATTGATTAGATTAATTATATTAAAACAATTTTTTTTAAATGGAGAAGAAGCAATTTCGAAATTGTGTTAGGTTAGATGTGTAACCACACATTTGACATTAAAATACTAAATAAAGATGGTCTTTATTATGGTTCATCATTATTAAATGGAGTTATGAACTTACCATTAAATGGTTTAATGGTTGGCTTTTAATGTTGGCATGTAACCTATTTGCATTCATTAGATTAAAGATGAAAGATGTGCATTAGATGGACCATCTTCCTTCTTTCTTCTTTCCAAAATCGAAATGGGTATTCAATTATAGGTTATGGTCTTTTCAAATAACCATTTTAAAGATAAATGAAGTAAGTCTCATTTATTGGCTATTTGATGAGTGATTAATGTAAGAAGTGATGCATTGGATGCCTCTCACTCTTTCCATTCATGCATATTTCGAAATTGAGATGTAAGAAAGGGTTCTTGCATGGTTTTTAGTATTTCTCTCCTTTCATGCAAGGTAGAACCGAAATTCCTAAGTGAAAGAATTGAAAGAGTTTCAATTTTGGTTCTTCTTCTTCTAAGAAAATCTCCTCCAAATATTTCTTCTCCTTTCCCACCAAAGGATTTTGTTAACCTAGTTATCCTTGAAGAACAAATGGTAAATCTAATTGGTTGAGGATACTATAAAAAGGAAGAAGATAGATTGCTAAAGGAAAAGACTCAAAGGCAAAGGATTTGGATATAAGAAGGAAAGGATAGCGCAGTGAGGATTTAAAGCTGTAGCGAAGGATTCGGTAATTCCTTTTATCTTGTTCTTGGTTTTATTATCCTTATACCATATCATGTATGGATTAGCATTTTGATTTGGATATATTGCTTCCGCTGCAAGATGATTTCTTAAAAAGTTTTGAAATCTATCGTTTCTCCATACTAAGCATGCTTTCTTTTTCCGATCCAACATATATATGTATGCATTAGCGAGATGTTATGGAAAGGAAGATAGGAATTATAACTAATCAGATGTAGTTGAAGGTGATGAGACAAATGAGTTGAGATTTGAGAGTTTAATGAAATAATTTTGGTAGTTGAATGGTTATGCTAGTAACATTCCATGTTTGCATAGTGCAAAATTTCAAGTCTTCCATAAGGGAAAAATTTGTGTTCTAATTTTAGGGTAAAAATATGGATTGATCTAGGATGAATTTGACGAGTTGTCTTCATAGAAGTTGTAGCTTGTCTTTCTAACTTTCCAACGTTATAAAATAGGAAATTTTTGGATATCGGAGTCAAAAGTTATGGTCCTTATAAGTGGAGACGCTCAGGAGTATAGAACGTATCATCTGGTGAAGATGTATCGTCTAGTGATGACGTGTTGTCTAGTGAGGCATATCGTCTAGTGATGACGTATCGTTTGGTGGGGACGTGTCATCCGGTGAGGATGCATCGTCTGGTGAGGACATATCGTCTAGTGAGGACGTGTCATTTGGTGAGGACGTATCATCTGGTGATGGCATATCGTCTAGTGATGACATGTCATCTAGTGAGGACACTTCATCTGGTGATGACGTGTCGTCTAGTGACGACGTATCGTCTGGTGATGTTGTCATATTATCTGGTGCACTGTTCATATGATCCTATCGTCTGGTCACGTTTTTGACCCTATAGACGGTTGAATTTCACTTTTGTGCACTTTGTAGTCTTCACAAAAGTTGTAGATTTGGAAGTTCTATTTCAAACCGTCTAATAAAGACCTCAATTCGAGGTTTGTAGAGAAAGTTATGTCAATTGTCCCAAGAGAGGTACAATGTGATTGAGGACATGAACATACTTGATTCTTTTGGCCATAACTTCATCACTCGACCTCCAAATGAAGTTA
Organism: Erythroxylum novogranatense; assembly: GCA_029891385.1. Lineage (NCBI taxonomy): Eukaryota > Viridiplantae > Streptophyta > Magnoliopsida > Malpighiales > Erythroxylaceae > Erythroxylum > Erythroxylum novogranatense. Next base: position 71,183,307 of record CM057225.1, on the reverse strand, counting down.
TTCTTAAAGGAATAAACTCCTAATACATTTTTCTACATCTCCTTAAAAATTGGAGCTTTTGATGTTGATTTGAAAAATATTGATGCAAATAATATGAGGGATTGGTTAGAAGAGCATAATCGGGTTATGATCGTACTTGGATTTTTAGGCATATCTTCAGCTATAAAGCTCCGAATGAGGTGGTTCTTATTTCGAAATAAACAAGAGGTAGAGAGCTACAATTGTTTTGAAGAAGTCAAATTGTGATTTGGTGTTTAACAGGTGTGGGCACATCACCCTTATGGGACGATGGCTAATGAGGAGTCATTGAAATAACGCGACAAGGAAGCCCGCTCACTCTTTTTTACTCTGGATTATTGGGCTCCAAAAACTATAAGGTATTAGGCTCACGTCTCACAACTTCGATGTTGGGCTCTAGAAGCAGGGTCCAATAGCTATGGTATCAGAGCGACTAGGTTGAGGTCCAGGTATATAACTAGGTTTAGGAGTATCCTAAGCATGAAATGGGTAATTTAGGACACGAAATGAACATGTAGTATTTTAAATAAACAACTTGCAATGTTTTGAATTGTTGTACATGATCTGAAACTGTTTTGTATTAACTAAAGATTTTCAATGGTTTTAAATTGAAGGAGACTAAGGAGTGATTATGCCGTCTCGAAAAAAAAGTCGAGGAGCTCTGACTCAATTTGGCTCTCACCAAGGGAGCACGGATGAATTCTATGTCTCACAAGATGCAGGGACACATTCTGCTCCAAATTTTGAGGCACGAGAAGGACAAGAAGGAGTAGATACACAAACCCTCAATGTGAAACTTCACAAAGGAGAGTGCTTCAAGTTACTTGGAGCATGCTTCCGATGCGGAGAGGAGGGACACAAGACCAAGGATTGTCCCCAAGCAACAAGGCAATAGGGGTCGTAGTTGTAAGTCCTGAGGAGAGCAGAAACAGGAGGGACCAGGCCAGTCACTGAGGTGGGCAGTTCTGGGGCTGCAAGGAAGGCTGCTCCTCCAGGAAGGCTAAGGGGTTAGGCTCAGGCACAGGCACAAGCAAGGGTGTTCGCCATGACCAGAGAAGAAGCTACAATCGCACTCGAAGTTGTCACAGGTATGGCTCAGTTATTTAATTCCAAATTATATGTTTTGATTGATTTTGGTTCTACGCATTTATTTGTTTCTGCAAGCGTGATTTTGCATGGTGTTAAATTGGTGCCCATGGATAGTCCCTTGATTGTTAGTACTCCCTTAGGGAGAAAGGTGATAATAAGTCAAGTGTATAGGAATTGTGAATTGTTTATTGAGGGTGCTAAATTGGTAGTGGATTTGCTACCGTTGGAGTTGAAAGGTCTAGATGTGATACTGGGAATGGATGCTATGGAGAAATATTGTGCAAAGTTAGATTGTGGCCTTAAAGAGGCAGGATTTGATCTTGGTAATGGTGAGAAGGTGACTTTTAAAAGGGATAGAAGGACACCATCACCCAAGATTGTTTCGACTTTGTTAGCAGACATGATGATGAGAAAAGGGTGTGAAGCCTTCTTGGCACACGTCGTGGATACAGATGTGAATGAAGGGAAGTTAAAAGATTATTCGATTATGAAGGAGTTTCCAGACGTGTTTCCAGAAAACTTACCTGGTTTGTCACCGGTGAGGGAAATCGAGTTTGTTATCGACTTGATTCCCCCACACCCTTCTCTAAACCACCCTACTGAATGGCTCCAGCTGAGCTGAAGGAGCTAAAGGAACAATTGGAAGAATTGTTAGAGAAGGGGTAAATAACACATAACATCGAGTTCGTCACCATTTGGAGCGTCGGTTTTGATTGTTAAAAAGAAGGATGGAACATGGCAGATGTGCATTGACTACTGAAGACTCAACAAGGTGACTATTAAGAACAAGTATCCTCTATCCCGGATTGATGATTTGTTTGACCAGCTAAAAGGAACAAGGGTCTTTTTCAAGATTGATCTCAGGTCGGGCTATCATCAATTCAGAATCAAGGAGTCTGATGTAAGCAACACAACCTTTAGGACTCGTTATAGGCATTATGAGTTCCTAGTCATGCCATTCAGACTGACCAATGCTCCGGCTACAACTATGGATCTTATGAATAGGGTCTTCAAGGAGTATCTGAATCAGTTTGTCATAGTGTTTATAAAAGACATTCTGGTTTATTCCAAGAGTGAAGAGGAACATGAGAAACATCTCAGCATAGTATTGCAGACACTGAGGGAGAGGGAACTTTATGCCAAATTTAGCAAATGTGAATTTTGGCTTCATGAGGTGGTATTCCTTGGACATGTAATATTTTAGCATGGGGTACATATTGATCCGAGAAAAATTGAAGCAATGGTGAAGTGGCATGCACACCCAAGACAGTGATAGAAGTGAGGAGTTTTTTTAGTCTGGCAGGTTATTATAAGAAGTTTGTTGAAGGATTCTCCATGATAGCTGCTCCATTAACTAGGTTATTGAGGAAGAATCAGTTTTTCTGGAGTGAGGAATATCAGAAAAGCTTTGAGGAGCTCAAGCGTAGATTAACAAGTGTACCATTTTTTATTTTGCCTATTGGAGATGAGGATTATATAGTGTATAGTGATGTTTCAAGAAAGGGTTTGGGTTGTGTGTTGATGCAAGAGGATAAGGTGATAACTTATGCTTTGCTGTAACATCCCACTCTTGTGGGAAGGTTAAAATGGCAAATGTGAGTGATTAATAAGAGTTAGAAATACATTTCCATGTTCATGCATATTATGTCATACACATACATATGAATAGTGAAGTTGTGGCACATGAAAATAATTGTACATGCATTCATGAATAATTCCAGGTATAATTGGATTGAGTTGTGATTTTGAGGTGTGTTGAAAATTTTAAATTTATTTATATTGAAAATTCTATTGGTTGGTAAGAATATTGTATTTGTGAATTTTGGTGAATTTAGGCATAAATTTCAGAAATTATAGAAAATAGGAAAAAGACATGAAATGAAGATTTGGAGATAGTTGGATTGTAAAGATGAGAGTTTAAGGGAGTTAGTTTCAAAAGAAACTAAGTTAGAGCTTAGATATGAGGAAAGTGACAAGTGTCACTTAGGCTTTGTACTTTTTCTAGAAGTAGGTTATTGTTTTCTGAGAGTTGAAAAGTTAAGTTATATGTCTAAGTTTATTCTCGATTGGGATCTTCTTCAAATTTTCTTCCTATACACAAAGTTTTCCATCGAACCCCTCCTAAGAGATTTCTCTGCTTTTCCTTTCCTACACCAAACCCACTTTGCTATTTGTGTCTTCTACCCTAAGAAAAACCAGAAGTTGGTCATTGTACATAATGAAATACGTATATTGCATGGAGTGTAGGGCTTGAAGATTTTGGAGTTTTCAATAGGTAAGTAGTGAATAAATCCTTTAAAGTTGGGGATTTATGAAAGAAAGTTGATGAGTTACTGACATCTGCATGGAAAATAGAATTTAAGTGTATATTTATAAATACTGTGTGGTTAGGAGGAAAACAAATTTTGGAATAGTGTTAATTTAGTTTCTGAAAGATTATTAGTGATTAGATGATGTAAAAGTGATGTTGGAGTCAAAATAGTAATAACTCGATCTGAAATTTTCGTGAAACTTCTGTACTAATCTAAATAGATTTGTCGAAATGACCTTCATGAAAGTTATATATCTTCCTTTAACCTTTCCAACAGTAAATAGTATGAAAATTTTTGACATCTGAGTTGAAAGTCAGAGTCCTTATAAGGAAAGATGTTTAAAAGTGAAATTTGCTTTTTCTGCCTTTTTGCTTCTTCTATGATGATGTCATCTTCTTCTGTGTTTCTTTTGTGATGAAGTCTGAAGTGAATCACATGTTAATACAACACTTGGAAAACAATATTAGAATGCACGAGAAGGGGGAGTTGAATTGTGTATTCCCCTTTTTGAGTAAATCTTTTCAGAACTATTTGTTAGAAATAAAATTCTTTACAGAATTTTTATAGATTCTGATTAATCAAACTTTTCAATACTATGTATATAAAAAGTAAGTAATGATAAAATTTGAAACTAAAATAAAGATAGAGAGTAAGAGTGGTAGACACGAAGATTTATCTTGGTTCACCCCAAATCGTGGGCTACGTCCAGTCCTCAGAGTTTCTTCTGAAATTTCACTATCTCTTCAATCGTTACAAGTATTCTTTCACGAGCCTCTTCAGGTCTCTACAACCAGTATTCTTTCACACTTACCCTATGTAGGCTATCTGTACAACTTTTCTTCTCAGAAAAATATTTGAACACTTTGTTACAGAAAAATAGCACTCAACTAAATCACTTTTTCACGTAGTAATTTTTCTCGCTATTTTGTGTAAGTACATATGTAACTTTTTTGTGTAACTGTTTTGTGTAACTTTCCGTAACTTTGCAATCTTCAACTTCGACTTGTATTTATAGCCTTCGTCTCCAACTGCTTCTTGATTCTTGAATCTTGAATCTTGAATCTTGAAAAGAAACGGTTAATCAGTTGAGTTCTGTAACTAACTCGAACTGACTCTTACGTCTGCTTCTTTTCTCCGTCTGCGTCTGCTTTTGCATTTGCGTCCGCGTCTGTTTTTCATCTGTGTCTGCGTCTACTTTGCATCTGCGTCTGTGTCTTAATTAAATGCGTAATAAATGCGTGTCCGACTTCAGTTATTTCAACTTAAATACGTATCGAGTTCGTCAGGTATGCGAGTTCGTCGTGTCCGACTTAATGCATTTTGTTTTCTTTGTATTTGATCTCTTTTTGTTATACATCAAAATCATTTTTAAGTAAAGTCATTTTGACTTAACAATCTCCCCCTTTTTGAGTATAACAAATTATATACAAGAAAAGAAAACAAAAATTTACAGATGTTGCAAAAGTAAAACAAAACTTATCTTCTTCCTTTCTTCGTCTGCTGTGGTCACACCTTCTTTGTCTGAACATCCTCTCCTCTTCTGTTCACTTTTTTTTTTTTTCATTTTCTTCTTTTTTTGCTCTCTCCCTATTTGTTATAATAAAAAATGACTAACGATTCTAGCTCTTCAGCAGTTCTGCTATCATCTTTTTCAGATCATTCACCGTCTCCTTCATGTCGTTGAGTTCACCACGTAATCTGCTAACTTCATCTGGTGGATCAACCGATGAGGAGGCTTGATCAATATCTGCTGATGGAGGAGTGAAGGGAATTGAAGTAGTGTAAGCATCAGAGGATGGAATGTAGTCTTCATTGATCTCAAAGGTAGGTGGACGAATGAGCGTTTGACTTGGGAAGATTTAAGTCAAAAGGAACAAAAGATCGACAATCGCTTTTCCTTGCATGGGTAATGCTTGTGTTTGTATAGACAGTGTATTAAACAGAGGGCTAATACGTAGAACTGTCTGAACAAGAAACTCAATAAATGTTCCTATTCTTATTCTTCCCTCTACTGGACATTCTTCCTCCTTATTAGTATAGCTGCAGCTCGCTTTTTCTGGATCTTGTTCAGAAACGCATGCCTCATCAATTCTTCGCACTTCTTCTGCAATTTGATCTACGGACAGATCATCACTGGCATCATCTTCAGGAAATAATTTTGACTTCCCCCTAGTCAAATTCGGTGGATATCTTGGTTGTATATCTGGTGCAACCATTATATTTGTGTTTTCTGTGATTGGAAAAATAGTACACGGATGGCAGGGCCTTTTTGAAGGATATGGCATAGTAGCAGCAAACCCCAAAGTATCGTAGAAGATCTTTTCGTCTTCTTTGAGTAACTTCCATGTGTTACTATTAATCTCCATAGGTCTTACCACAGCTACTATCTTCTTTACTGGTTGAACACCGATTGCAATAGCAGTCTTTCTTCTAGTAACTACTTCCACCATTTTGATCTTCAACTTCTGTTTCCTCAAAAAATTATGGTAGTTGTATACCATCAGACACGGTTTATCATCATCCGAATCTGATACTACTGTTGCTTCTTGATGTGCTTCAGTAGGAGTCACCTGAACTGGGCTTTCCTCTACTAGCTCCTCCTGTTGAGCAATAGGTGTTTCCTGAACCGTGCTTTCCTCCACTGGTTCCTCCTGTTGAACAATAGAGGTTTCCTGAACTGTATATTGCTCATTTTCTGTTTCTTCTCGAACAGCATCAATAGTTTCTTTCTGTTGACTAACTTCCTTAGCAGTTGAAATGGTCTTCTTTCGACTAACCTTCTTAATCTTTGTCTCTGCTTCAGTCAGTCTTACCGATTTCTTTGCTGGAGATTTTCCTCTCTCAGATTTTGATTTTCTCTTCCTCTCAGTCTCTTTGGTTTTTCTGGCCGTATCTTCTTCCAAAATAGAGACTAAGGATCTTGTGGCTCTGGGTGCACAAGATTTAGAGGTTTCTTCTCGACTCTGTTCTCTGGCAATCTTTTCTTCTTGTTGCCTCAGAGTCCTAATCCTCGGTGATCTCTTTGCTTTCTTCACAACTTTGCTCAAAAGACTTTCTCCTCGTCTTTTGACGACTTTGTTACATCTCTGGGATTGGTTTTCTTGAGATGAGGACTACTTTGTTTCATGAAAGGTCTTCCTAACACTCTCCTTAGTTCATCCATGAGCGATTTGGTACTCATGGAGATTGAGAACTTGAAGCGGGAGTCTTCTTCAATACACGCTCCCCCTCAGTTCTTGACTTCCTTGAAGAGTCGGCTTGGTCTTTGTCTACTGTGCTCAGACCCATTCGCCGTATCATGTGTGCATCGATCTTGCTCTTCGCAGGAACAATTCTTCTATTTCCTTGGTGCAGACGAATACCAGATTCCTTAAAAATCCTCGTCAGAAGCATACCATAAGGATAACTAGTTGATTCCTTTATCCCCTTAATCATATAATGAAGGATCAAGAAGGGTAAATCTATGGGATTTTGATTCAATAGGTAGAACAGACATTGTTCATCCAGGGTGGTCACAAAATGTCTTGAACCAACTCTGGGTAGAATGCAATTAAACAAAATTGCGTGAAACACCCTAGCCTTTGGAATCAAATTGGATGTCTTCCTCTCCCATGGATCATTTGTGCCATATAGTTACCTTCTGATATCTTCCTCTTTCATACCAACTTGGGACATCCATCCGGCTTTGGTAGACAGTTTCTCACCAACCGATGGACAATCGATCACCTTCTTTATAAGCTCCTTTGTCACAATAACAGATATTTTATCTACAGAAGATACGATGGTGTTGTCTATTAGATGAGCGTTCTTCCAAAACTCATATACTTCATTCGTGTATACCGGTTCTTGCGTCTGGAAGAAGTTCCTCCAACCAGCTCTTATGATTTCTGGTTCTACATCCATGCCGTCTCTTCTTAGTGACTCAAAGTTCACATTTCTTCCATAAATCATAGCTGCTTCCATTGTGTAGAGCAAAAACTGTCTTCTGGAGAGCTTTTTGAGTGAGATGTTTTGAGAGAATTGGTAAAGTAGAAATGAACCGTCAGAAGATGATGAAAAGACCGCAATAATTTCACCTGCAGTCTACTTGTAGGATTATAGTCCGGTGGGTTCTAAAATCATTAAGAACCTCGAGATTATCAGATTTTTTCCCTCAAAAAATCTTCCTTGTGAGAGAAGTTACTAGCTGTAACTCACTGTAACTAACGTCGTTAGTTTTGACGTTACTTTAGTCCTGACCGTTCACTTAACATAACCATGTTAAGGTTGCGTCTTATCTTCTAGAACCGTTCTTCACTCAGTGGTTTAGTGAAGATATCTGCCCACTGAAGCTCTGTTTCAACGAACTCTAGAAGCACCACTTTCCTCTGAACATAGTCTCTCAGGAAGTGATGTCTGACTTCAATATGCTTCACTCTGGAATGCTGAATTGGATTCTTTGATAGATTGATTGCACTGGTGTTGTCGCAATAGATTGGAATCTCCTCTTCTTGAACTGAATAGTCTTCGAGTTGATACTTAATCCACAACGTCTGTGAGCAGCAAATTGCGACAGACATATATTCTGCTTCAGCGGTTGATAGAGCAATTGAGCTTTGTCTCTTGCTTGACCAGGAGACTAGATTTCTTCCAAGAAAGTGACATCCTCCACTTGTGCTCTTCCTTTCGATTCTATCTCCAACATAGTCCGCGTCGCAATATCCGATTAACCTGAAATCTTTACCTTTCTCAAACATTAAGCAAAGATCAGTAGTACCTGCGAGATATCTCAAAATTCTTTTAACAACAATAAAATGAGACTCTCTAGGATCGGTTTGAAATCTTGCACACAAGCATACACTAAAAAAAATATCAGGTCTACTTGCTGTAAGATACAGTAAAGAACCGATCATCCCTCTATATAGGGTTTGATCCACCTTCTTACCAGGTTCGTCTTTCGACAAAAGGTTTGAAGGATGCATCGGAGTTGCCATAGGCTTCACATTATTCATATCAAATTTATTCAACAACTCTTTCACATACTTTTGTTGATGAATGAAGATCTTCTCTTTGGTTTGCTTAACTTGCAACCCAAGAAAGAACTTTAACTCACCCATCATACTCATTTCAAATTCTTTCTTCATTAGACTTTCAAACTTCAAGCACAACTCTTTTGAAGTAGCACCAAAAATGATATCATCAACGTAGATCTGTACTAAGATAAAATCATTCTGAAAATTCTTCCTAAAGAGCATCTTATCAACTTGACCTCTACTGAAACCATTTTCTATTAAAAAGGTACTCAGACAATCATACCAAGCTCTAGGAGCTTGCTTCAGACCGTATAAGGCTTTATGAAGTCTATAGACATAGTCTGGGTTTTTAACATCTTCGAAGCCAGGTGGTTGTTTCACATACACCTCTTCATCTATAAAGCCATTCAGAAATGCACTCTTCACATCCATCTGAAACAACTTTATATCATGACAGATCGCATATGCCAACAAAATCCTTATAGCTTCAAGTCTCGCTACTGGAGCATATGTTTCATTGTAGTCTATTCCTTCTTGCTGATTATAGCCTTGTGCTACTAATCTAGCCTTATTTCGACTCACTCTTCCTGATTCGTCTAACTTATTCTTAAAAACCCATCTGGTTCCTATAATGGATTTCTTAGGTGGTTTCGGAACTAAGGACCAGACATTATTCCTAGTAAATTGATTCAGCTCCTCTTGCATGGCTAACACCCAAGCTTCGTCTTGAAGAGCTTCCTCAACCTTCTTAGGCTCTACTTCAGAGATAAAAGCTACATTAGCTTCTCTTCTGAATCTGGACCTTGTCCTAACTCCTTCTGAGGTCTCACCGATAATTAACTCTTCTGGATGAGAACTTTATACTTCCAATTTCTTCTTAGTTCAATAGTTTCTGGAATATCCTCAATTTTGTTCTCATGAGTGTCTGATGAAAGAGTTTCTGAGGTATCATCTGAGTTCTTTGAAGGACCTTCATTCTCCATGTCATCTTCCTTATGGGATTGAGAGCTATCATCAAACTTGACATGGATGGTCTCTGCAACAGTCTTTGAAGTAAGGTTGTAAACTCGAAATGCCTTAGACGATGATGAGTAGCCTAGAAAGATTCCTAGATAGGTCTTCGAATCGAATTTATCCAACAGATCTTTTGTATTCAAAATAGAACATTTGTACCCGAATGGATGAAAGTAAGATATGCTTGGTCTTCTTCCATTCCATAACTCATAAGGGGTCTTCTTCAACATGGGTCGCAACAAAATTCTATTCTGAATATAGCATGCTGTATTCATAGCTTCTGCCCAGAAATACTTAGGAAGATTCATCTCACATAGCATGGTCCTTGCCATCTCTTGAATCGTCCTATTCTTCCTCTCAACAACTCCATTCTGTTGTGGAGTTCTAGGGGCCGAGAAGTTGTGGGAAATTCCATTCTCCTCACAGAATACTCTAAACTTCTCATTTTCGAACTCTCCACCATGGTCACTCCTGATACTGGCTATGGACATTCCTTTTTCATTCTGTAACTTTCTGGATAAGGTTCTAAAGTACTTAAAAGACTCATCTTTGTGTGATAAGAATAATATCCAACAAAATCGAGTAAAGTCATCAACAATAACAAGTCCATATTTCTTTTTTCCAAGACTTATTGTCCTTGTTGGACCAAATAAATCCATATGTAACAATTCTAAAGGTCTCGATGAGGTTACAAAACTTTTAGAGGAAAAATAAATTTTAACTTGTTTTCCTTTCAAACAATTTTCACAGAAAAATTCTTTGTCAAAACTTATCTTTGGCAAACCTCTTACCAAATCATGTTTTACTAATTTTGAAATATGTTTCAAAGAGACATGACCTAGCTTTTATGCAGATTAGTCTTTCTTCTTGAAGATAGAAAACATGAAATATTTTGACTTTGAAAATCTTCTAAATTGATTTTGTAAAGATTGTTTCTTCTCTTGGCAGAGAAAAGTATAGACCCATCTTTATTTCTGACTTCGCAAAGATTTTGATTGAATATAACTGTGAAACCAGAATCACATAATTGACTGACGCTAATCAAGTTATGCTTTAGACCATCAACAAGCAGTACATTATTTATGCATGCAAAGAAATCTTTACCTATTTTCCCGATTCCAATAATTTTTCCCTGCTGGTTGTCTCCGAAAGTTACTGATCCTCCCTTCTTATACTGAAGATCTAGGAACATAGACCTTCTTCCCGTCATGTGTCGCGAGCATCCACTGTCTAAATACCAATAGTGCTTGCCGTATCTTCCAAGGAAGGATATCTGCAGGAGAAACTATTTTATTTTTTGGTACCCAAATTTTCTTGGGTCCTTTAGGGTTAGTAGTATGCATATGATGTGATCTTTGATGCATATAACTAGGACGTTGATTAAAATGAATTATCCTATAACTTTCTTTTTGAAAGACATATTTTTTACGAGACTGAGTCTTGTTTCCTGTAAACCCTAATCTAGTCTTATCACTCGGATGTCTACATTTTCCAAGCATTTCATTCATTTTCTTTTTACTTTCTGTGAAAGTAGCTAAATCAGCTGATAAATTCTTAATCCTTAGTTTAAGTTGATTGATCTCTTCTGATCTGTCTACAAACTTCCTTTTATCTTCTAATTGTTTCTTTAAACAAATATTTTCTCTCTCTATTACCTCAGTATGTCTAATATTTTCTACATACTTTTTCTTTAACAGCTTGTACTGTTTCAGAATAGCATGAGAATCTTTTAACAGTTCTGAGTATGCATCATACAAATTATCGTAGTCAGATTTTACCTCCTCATCACTATCTTCCTCGACCATCAGGCAGATGTTCGCATGTTCTGATGACTCAGAACTTGTATCTGATTTAGATGAATCTAGGTCCTCCCAAGTTGCCATCATGCTTTTCTTGCCTTCTCTACTCTTCTTTGGTTTCTTCTTGAGAGTAGGACATTCGGATTTATAGTGTCCAGGCTGATTGCACTCATAGCAAATAATAGAAGACTTCTTTGGTTTAGCTTCATCTTTCCCATTCTTTTTGAATGTCTGGTTCCCTCTGGACTTCTTCTTCCACATGCGTCTTATCTTTCTAGAGATGAAAGATAATTCGTCATCTTCATCACTTGAATCTGATTCTGATTGGCTGGAGTTGTCATCCTTTGATTCTTCAATTTTCAACGCTTTTGATGACTTCCTCCTTTTCTGAATCTTATGATTCTTCTGTCCGGCCTTCAGTGCTATCGACTTGTCCCGCTTGGGCTTGTCTTCAGTGTTGAATTCAACTTCATGAATCTTCAAGGATCCTAGCAACTCATCCAGCTTTAACATGCTCAAGTCTTTGGCTTCTTGCACCGCAGTAACTTTAGGTCTCCATCTCTTAGGAAGACTTCTTAGAATCTTTCGAACATGATCTTGATTGTTGTATGTCCTTCCAAGAGCTTTCAATCCATTAACAATTGTTTGAAATCTTCCAAACATTTGATCAATAGATTCTTCTTCTTCCATCCTGAAAAGTTCATATTGGTGCACAAGAATACTTATCTTGGATTCTTTAACTTGGCTTGTGCCTTCGTAAGCAATGGACAATGTTTCCCACATCTCTTTTGCAGTGTCGCATCCGTGGACTTTGTCATACTCGCTCCTGCTTAGGGCACACGTCAAGAAAAATTTTGCCTTTGAATTTAGCTGTATTATTGGTTTTTGATCAGCCTTCCATCTATTCCGTGGAATAGAATTGCCTTCTTCATCTACAGGTATATAAGGTCCGTTCTCTATTACGTCCCAAAGGTCGATATGAGTAGATTCGACGAATAGCTGCATCCTATCTTTCCAGTAGTGATAGTCTTCTCCGTTGAATGCTGGAGGTCTAGTGACTGAGGCTCCTTCAACGATGTATACATGTGACTCTGCCATTATCTTTAATCCACACTTCGCCAAAGTAATTTTTGGATACCTTGCTCTGATACCAATTGAAGCGAATCACACGTTAATACAACACTTGGAAAACAATATTAGAATGCACGAGAAGGGGGGGTTGAATTGTGTATTCCCCTTTTTGAGTAAATCTTTTCAGAACTATTTGTTAGAAATAAAAATCTTTATAGAATTTTTATAGATTCTGATTAATCAAACTTTTCAATACTATGTATATAAAAAGTAAGTAATGATAAAATTTGAAACTAAAATAGAGATAGAGAGTAAGAGTGGTAGACACGAAGATTTATCCTGGTTCACCCCAAACCGTGGGCTACGTCCAGTCCTCAGAGTTTTTTCTGAGATTTCACTATCTCTTCAATCGTTACAAGTATTCTTTCACGAGCCTCTTGAGTCTCTCTGACCAAGATTCTTTCACACTTAGCCTCTGCAGGCTATCTGTACAACTTTTCTTCTCAGAAAAATATTTGAACACTTTGTTATAGAAAAATAGCACTAAGCTAAATCACTTTTTCACGTAGTAATTTTTCTCACTATTTTGTGTAAGTACGTATGTAAATTTTTTGTGTAACTGTTTTGTGTAACTTTCCGTAACTTTGCAATCTTCGACTTCGACTTGTATTTATAGCCTTCGTCTCCAACTGCTTCTTGATGAATCTTGAATCTTGAAAAGAAACGGTTAATCAGTTGAGTTCTGTAACTAACTCGAACTGACTCTTGCGTCTGCTTCTTTTCTACGTCTGCGTCTGCTTTTGCATTTGCGTCTGCGTCTGTTTTTCATCTGCATCTGCGTCTGTTTTGCATTTGCGTCTGTGTCTGCGTCTGCTTTGCATCTGCGTCTGTCTGCTTTGCATCTGCGTCTGCGTTTTAATTCGTCTGTGTGTGTCTGTGTCCGACTTCAGTTATTTCAACTTCGTATGTGTCTTAGTTCGTTTGTGTCTGAGTTCGTCTATGTCCGACTTCTTCTGTTTTTTTTTCTTTGTATTTGATCTCTTTTTGTTATACATCAAAATCATTTTTAAGTAAAGTCATTTTGACTTAACAAAGTCATCTTCGGTTTTGCTCCTTCTGAGTTTTGTTTCTTCTGTGCTTCGATCCTTCTGTATTTTGCTCCTTCTAAGTTTTTATTCTTTTGTGTTTCATTCCTTTTGTGTTTTGCTCCTTCTGAGTTTTTCTTCTTTTGTGTTTCGTTCCTTCTGAGTGTTGCTTCTTCCGTGTTTCATTCCTTCTGTGTTTTGCTCCTTCTAAGTTTTGCATCTTCTGTGTTTCATTCCTTCTGTGTTTTACTCCTTTTGAGTTTTGCTTCTTTTGTGTTTCACTCCTTCTGTGTTTTGCTAACACGTCTTCTTTTGTGTTTTGCTGATGCATCTTTTTTTATGTTTTACTTCTTCTGTCTTTTGCTTCTTCTATCTTTTACTGACGCGTCTTCTTTTGTGTTTTACTAACATGTCCTCTTTTGTGTTTTGTTGACGCGTCTTCCTCTGTGTTTTACTTTTTCTGTTTTGTGCTTCTTCTGTGTTTTGCTGACGCGTCTTCTTCTATGCTTTGCTAACGTGTCTTCTTCTGTGTTTTGCTTCTTCTGTCTTTTGTTTTTCTGTATTTTGATATCTTCTGTCTTTCGCTTCTTCTATGTTTTGTATCTTTTGTCTTTTGCTTCTTTTGTCTTTTTATTTCTTCTGTGATAACGTCATCTTCTTTTGTGTTTTGCTTCTTCTGTCTTTTTACTTCTTTTGTGATGACGTCATCTTCTTCTGTGTTTTGCTTCTTCTATTTTTTTTCACCTGGTCATAACTTTTTCTCTAGACACCCAAATGAATTGATTCTTAAACCATTGGACTCGTAAGACATTGCCCTACATTTCCACCTAAAATCATAGCCATCTGAAATGAATTGAGAGAGATTAAGTGAGAAACGTGGGATGGGTACAGTGAGCGTGCTCTTAAATTTTATGAACTAGGGTTTTTCCACTGAACATACTTCAGTATTTGATTATATCTGGATCTATAGGATTCCAAATGAGTAATGAATTGTGATTTTGATAATTTTAGTGAGGCATAAACCTAAGTATGAATCATACTTCGATGAGTTTCGATATGAGACCGATTTTGTGATGAAATTGATGGAAAATACCTAGGATTGTCATGAACATACATTGTAGATAAGTTATTTCATACATGTGCATCATTGGATACTTATGGTTGAAGAAATTTTGATATTGTGTATATTATTTGTTATAAAGGAGCAATTGGGATGTCAACCTTCAGACGTTACCGGATCTTCTAGGCATTAGCTTCGGGAGAAACTTGTGAGTCACCTAGGCTGTCTCACTTAATTACTTGCGTGCTTAGATTATATTTTCAATGACAAATGAATGCGATTGATTGTCGATTCCAGACAAAAGGTCTGATGACTATGAAATGTGAAATGTATATTGAAGTGCGGCTTGAATGTGAATGTTAAGACCTATGTTCTTTATAATGTGATTGATCGTGGTAGATGTATTCCATTCATGATTGCATGAAATATAATGGAAGTTGTGACAAGAGTAGCCAACGATCAAAGCTTAAAGCTCAATGTGTGGAAATGAGCCTCGAGCTCAAAAGTGTTGCAGAGCCTCAAGCTTAACGTGTAATGAGCCCTATATCCTCATCTGATAAGGGATAGTTATTAATGAGCCCGGTATCCAAATAGATACAGTACAGTTCAGGAACTCGATCACAACAATGTAACAATTGGAAAAGAGTCTCATGATCATTTCATATGCATTTGGTTATGTATGTTCAATTGATTGAAATGCATAATTTACTTCTACTTAAGTGAAAATGTGATACTTATGTAAAGTGAAAAGTTGTGAAATAATTGTTATGTGAATTGATGTGTTGCATGAATTGAGTGAACCATCGATGATGGTTACCTCATTGAGGTCGCAAAACTCACCAAAATTGCAACGTTGTCTTTTCAGGACCGAGAGATGATCCTAACTACTGAGAGGCTCCACTATTGTGTAGATTGTGTTTTATCAAGAGAAGTCATGGCTCAAAGATCGATCATCTGCGAATTTTTGGATGGTTTAGATAGATTGGATATAATTTCCTCTTTTATGTAGTACTTTTGTACTAGGTTTTGTTAATATACATGTAGAAAAGGTTGAAAGACACGATGTAAACTCTTGGTTTGAGAAACAAAATAAGGAAAAAGTTGGTTTTAAAAATATGTGATTTTCTATTGATGTTTAATAAATGATTAATGATACAATGCCATGTGAAGTGAGTCTAGTGATTGATCGTAGCTTACCCTTATCGTAGGATATGTGCCGGAATGACCTCCGAGCATCCTGGTGTGTACCCTATGGTAAGGGGACACTACATTTAGGTGGTATCAGAGTATGGTTGGCATCTGTTGGGACATATAGGAATGTTAAGGATGAAATGTTATGAAAAATGATTGAAATTATTGTTTGCTATAGGTCATCCGCTCTAGGTGATCAAATTGATCAACCAATTGACCAAGGATCGGTAAAAACTAGTAGGAAGTCGTCGGTGCCTAGATTTGAGGATATTTTTCCTAGAGTTCCTGAGAGAAGGGAGCGGAGGTATGATAGGCTGCGGAAGCAAGGGGTTGTGGACTTCTATGGCAGCACAGACCCTGCTGAGGTCAAAGGGTGACTAGAGAGGACAGAAAGGGTATTCGATCAGATGGACTGCGAGCCTGATGAGAGGTTCGATTATGCAGTGTCTTTACAGCAAATCTCAGCTTACCAGTGGTGGAAAACTATTCTAGGCACTACCACCAGGCCTTGCCAGTTGAAGTGGGAAGGTTTTCTGAGAGTCTTTAGAGACAACTACATGTCCAAGATCTATCTGGACATAAAGATGTTGAAGTTCCTAGAATTGAAGCTAGGTAGGCCATCAGTGGCTGAATATGAGGTCCGATTTAATGAATTATTGGGTTATGCTACTGCTTTGATCCCTACAAAACAAGACAAGTGTAGGAGGTTTGAGAATGGACTTAATATGAAGATTAGAACAAGATTAGCGCGATCATATATGGGTACTTTTATTGAGTTGTTAGCTGCTTCAATTAGAATTGAGTAGCTGATGAGGGAGAAACAAGCTAAGACTAGGCAAGGATCCAGAGGAAAGAGGCTCAGTGAGAGTCAGGGCAGTTTCGGTAGGAGTTTCAATAAGCGCCATAATAGAGCATTCAGATCATCAGTGGATCCAGGCAGTCAGGATCTAGGTAGAGGGGCAGGTTTTCACAGACTGGCAGTGGGAGAGGCTCGGCTCAGAACCAGTATCCAGTTTGTGAGTATTGTGAGAAGAGGCATGGTGGTGAGTGTTGGAGATTGACTAGAGCTTGTCTTAGATGCGGTTCCATGGAATACCAGATCAGATATTGCCCAGATACTTTAGGAACTCAGTCTGCTATCAATGGGTGATCTGGGAGTAATATGACAGTCCAGTAGAGCAGAGGTAGTGGATCTGGACAGAGAAGTCGAGGTAGAGGCAGAGGGAGAGCTGGGAGTTCTTCCATAAGGATTGAGGGACAGGGAAACCGATCGCAGTCCCAAGTCAGGGTCTATGCTATGACTAGGCAAGAGGCTCAAAACTCACCAGATGTAGTAGCAGGTGCGCTTCTTATTTATGACTTTGAGGCATTTGCACTGCTAGATCCAGGATCCACACACTCCTTTATCGCACCACATTTGGTATGTAGATTGCATTATGATAGGGAGTTGTTACAGTATGGGCTAGAGGTGAATACAACACTAGGTAGTACTACTATCTTATGAGAGGTCTGCAAGAGGTGCTCGATTAAGATTGATCAAGCGGAGTTGAAGACAGACTTGATTGTATTACAGTTGAGGGAGATAGATGTGATTCTAGGCATGGATTGGCTCACTTCCCATAGGGCCATCATGAATTTCTACACCAAGGAGGTAGTAATAGAATCTCCTGGTCAACTGAGGGTAGTATTCAGGGGAGTTAGTCAGGCAATGCCAGCGAGGATGATATCCTTCATGAGTACATTGAGGTTGATGCAGGGAGGATGTGAGGTTTATCTGGCCGACATCATTGATACTAGAGATGAGCAGACTATACAGGACATTCCCGTGGTTAGGGAGTTTCTAGATGAATTTCCTGAGGAGTTACCTAGTTTACCACCAGGTCGAGAAACGGAGTTCACAATCAATCTAGTTTCAGATGTTGCTCCTTTATCTATTCCTCCATATAGGATGACACCTGTAGAACTGAAGGAGTTGAAAGCTCAGTTGCAGGAGTTATTGGAAAAGGGTTTTATAAGGCCCAGTGTTTCACCTTGGGGAGCTTCAGTGCTATTTGTGAAGAAGAAGGATGGGACTTTAAGGTTGTGCATCGATTATAGACAACTAAATCGGGTGACAGTGAAGAACAAGTATCTGGTGCCTAGAATTGATGATTTGCTTGATCAATTGTAGGGAGCTCAGGTATTTACTAAATTGGACTTAAGGTCAGGGTACTATCAGTTAAAGATAGCTGAGGTTGATGTACCAAAGAGTGCATTTAGGAGCAGGTATGGGCACTTTGAGTTTCCAGTGATGCCGGTTTGGGCTGTCTAATGCCCCGACAGTTTTATGGCCCTGATGAATAAGGTGTTTCAGTCATACCTGGATCGATTTGTGATTGTGTTTATTGATGATATCTTGGTGTATTCAAAGAGCATAAAGGAGCATGCGAACCATCTAAGAGTTATTTTACATATTATGAGAGCGAAGCAGTTGTATACCAAATTTAGTAAGTGTGAATTTTAGCTTGATCAGGTCATGTTTCTGGGACATATAGTTACTAAAGATGGCATACAGGTAGATCCAAACAAGATAGAGGCAATGATGGATTAGGAAGCCCCGAGAAATGTGTCAGAGATTCAAAGCTTCCTAGGATTGGTTGGATATTACCGGAGGCTTGTCGAGGGGTTTTCTCTGATCTTGACCCATTTGACAAAACTTCTAAGGAAGAATGTGGTGTTCAAATGGAATGAGGAGTGTCAGAAGAGCTTCAAGGAGCTGAAACATGGATTGACTATTACACTGGTGTTGATTATTCCATCGGGGACCAGAGGATATGTGGTGTATAGTGATGCTTAGATCAAGGATTGGGATGTGTATTGATGCAGCATGACAAGGTAATTGCCTATGCATCGAGACAATTAAGGCCTCCTGAGATAAATTATCCAGTATATGATTTAGAGTTAGATGCAGTGGTCTTTGGTCGAAAGATTTGGAGACATTATCTGTATAGAGAGACCTTCCAAATATACACAGATCATAAGAGTTTGAGATATCTGCTGGGTCAGAGGGAGTTGAACTTGACGCTGAGAAGATGGATTGAATTATTGAAAGATTATGATTGCACTATTGAGTACCACCCAGGGCAAGCTAATGTGGTGGTAGATGCTTTGAGTAGGAAGTCGAATATCAGTGCAACTCAGATTCAGTTATCAAGGCTACCTAATCTGATTTACTTAAAAACTCTAAATGTGGACTTGAATCTGGAGCAGGATAGTGTTGGACCCCGATCTTTTAGTGAAATTAGAAATAATAAAAAGTATGAAATAAGTATGTTTGAATATGAATTATGAAATAGCTATGATTATGTTTTAAGAAAATTGATGAAAAAAAAGGAATTGATGGATTTTGATGAATTTGTGATTTGAGTATAATTGTATAGGTTATGAAAGTTTAAGTGAATGAGTGGATTGAAAATTTAGTTGAAAATCAAGAAAGAAAGAGAAAAAGGGTGAGAATATGAAAAAATTAAAAAGTTTGACTTTTTGGCCATAGAGAGTTAACTTTTTGATTTAGGCAGAATTTGAGAAAATGATCTACGTGAAACTTATAGCTTATGTTGAGATCTTTCTATTGCCATAAAGTTTGGTATTTTTCGATATCGAGAGTAAAAGTTATAGTCAGTCAAAGTTAAGGTTATTTTACGTTGACTTTGAAAATGTTCTTAAGTGTGGAAATTATACATGCTATGTTTTGAGGCAAATTGCCGGATTGATATGGTTTGAATTGGAGTAAATGGTCTACATAAAAGTTGTAGCTTATATTCCCAGCTTTTCATCGCCATAAAGTATGTAATTTTTCGATATTAGGGCTAGGAGTTATGATCGACGGAAATTTGGAAGTTGTTTAGGAAGAGATGATTAGAGCAGAAACTTTAAGTGGATTTTGACTCCCTTAGAGGACAATTTGATTTTTCTGTCCTTCATGGAAGTTGTAGAGCTTCCTTTGAGCTATCTTTTGATATCAAATTTGTTAATTTTGGAGTTTGGGAGCAAAAGATATGATTTGAAAATTCTAGAATTTTCTGCAGCTCCAGATTTCAACCTTAGGTATGCCTACGCCTAATCTTTGAATTTCACCCTACAGGCGCCCTCGCTCTGTGAGGGCCTCACCTTCGCTCATAACTTTTTCGTTTGACATCCAATTGACTTGGTTTTCGAAGCGTTGGATTCCTAAGACAATTGTCTACATTCTCAAGGGATATTTTTATTTTTATGAGATTAAATTAAGGAAGATTAATTTAATCAAAGTGAGTTAGATAAGTTTCTGAACATGGTTCAGTCTTTTGCGAAATTCGAGATCTGTAGAGATCCGACTGAAGTGATTCTTAAGGAAAAATAAAATTGAGTCATGGGGCTACAAATCATATGAAGAAATGAAATTTCAATTTAGCCCCTAAGACTTTCAATTTCTGACTTGAAGTTCGGATTCGTATGTAGTCTTGAATTAGAGAAATCTGAATGTATTTTAGCCATAACTTTTTCTCTAGTAATCCAAACGAGGTGATTCTTAATTTGGATTAAACTAGAGAAATAGGGCTACAATTGTTATGAAGAAATCGAGTTTCAATTTTGTGTTTAAGAATGTCAAGTTTTGGATGGGAATAACGTGCTGGAAAATGATTTAACATAAGACATGTCCGAACTGTTTGGAGCATAACTTTTGGTATAGTGATCCAAATTAAATGATTTTGGTGTCATTATGAAATTAAGACATGGAGGAACATTTATATAGAAGGAAGTTTTGGCAAATTCCTTCAAATTGATGATTAGAAACTTGTCCTAAAGTAAGCATGAAATAAAGTAAAATGCAGGGGCAATTTTGGAAGCCTACATAAGGAATTAAGTTTAAAGGCATACATGGGAGGGCTATTTGGTCAATTAACTTTCATTAACTGAAGAAACAAGAGGGCTGTCGTTTCTTTAAGGAGCAAGACCGAAAATTAAGAGAGAAAACAAAGGAAAGAAAGAAGAGAAATAAGGAGAGAGGGAGAATGAAGTTTTCGGTGGAGAGGAGACAAAAGAAAGAAGAAGAGAGCAACTAGGGTTTGGAAATTTTGGGTCTTCTAGCATGAGTTTTGAGTGGATTCTAAGGGGAAAAGATGGAAGAAAGTGAAAGCTTCCTCTGAAGCACAATAAATTTGAAATTGGAGGAGAAATGAGGTAAAAGAAAATTTTGAGTTTTGAGTTTTTCTTAAATTTTTGATTTAGAATAATGGAAAATGGTATGGGTTTGTGGATTATGAAGTCAATTTTGGTGAATGCTTAGTTTAATTGGACTAATTTTGGATAATTGTGAATTAGGGTTTATGCCCAATGTAACACCCCACTCCCGCATGACCCAAACCCGACATCGATGGTGATATCCGAGTCCGTGTCCTGTGAGGGTGGCGTTCTACATCACTCAGTCAAAACTCAGTATAAATTTTTTTTTGAAACATACACATACTTTACATATTATACGGAAAACAATTTACATAAATAATCATCAGTGAGTTCAATGACCACAGGGGCCCTTTTGTAAATACAATTTCATTCAGTTTGTTGACTTTACAACATGACGTAATCATTTTTACAAAAATTCAGAAAGTACAATTTTTATTTAAACCTAATGCAGACACGAACTGATCCCGACCTCCCTTCTCACTCGTATGCGGTTGTTATACGCCCGTTGCCTAACGGGATATTCTTCTGGGTCCTGAAAAATAATTACAAATTTTGGGTGAGTTTTGTGAACTCAGTGAGGAACCATCATCGATGGTTCTCTCAATTCATGCGACACATCGTTTCACATAACACATAGTTACATTGTTGCATATTTAATCACATTGTACAATTTCACGTGAACATAGACAATTTGATACATTTCATTCTATTTGTCATCCATAACCAATTGAATTCATAAAACACCCATGCATAAGCCAATTGTTTCATAAATCACATTCAGAAGTACCACATGATTGGTACCACAATAGCATAAGGCAGTTAGTCTTTCACCTAATCAAAGAAATTACAATTAGATGCAAATAACATGTGCGTGTTCCACATTTCCATTTTTATTTCGGTGTTGTGACCGAGCGCCTGAACTTTCCCAAAATGGGCGCATTAATCGTTGAGCCTGAGGTTTTGAAAACTGTTCTAATAAGGGCACATTAATCGTTGAGTCATAGGCTCTGAATCACTGTAGGGCTCGAAGCCCAAATATAAACTGTCATTAATAGCTCTCGATTATGCATAGGCTCTGAATCACTGTAGGGCTCGAAGCCCAAAAATAGCTCTCGGTGGCTGCTCTGGTCACAACTGTCATTAACTGATTATGCATTCATTCATGGAATGCATATGTCGCAATTGAGCAATACCACATTACAATCAAACCCAGATTATCGCATTCAAACAATTGGTTCACAATTATTCACATTAAATTCACGGTCACAATTTATCACATTGAAAACATGAAGGTCTCACATTCTCAAACAAATAACACTTCTATATCATAATTTCCCAATACATCGGACACCTTCGGTCCGGAATCCAGGTATAAGCAAACGCACAAGCCCACCATTATTCTCCACAGTTTTATAAATGCAAAATTATAAACAATTTATAATTGAGAAACCATCTAGGTTACTCACCTCTTAGCTTCCGAGCTAATGCTAGGAAGTCTCGGCAACGTCCGTGGGATGACATTCCAATCGTGCCTCTAAACAATCACAACAATCACACATTACCAAATGCACACTCAGAAATAGTTAATAATGTACATGTATGCATGTTTATGACATTCTCGGCACTATTTCACAATTTCCCATCACAAAAATTTCCTCTAAATATTAGAAACTCATTGACACTAAAATCACTCAATTTGGACCTCCATAGGTCCTATTACAAATAAAAGACGGATCAGAAAATCATTACCCGATCTCCTCACTTCGACCTAACCAATTCCTATCAATTTTCCACTCTAAAAATTCCTAATTTTACAAATAAAT
This sequence comes from Erythroxylum novogranatense, assembly GCA_029891385.1. Taxonomy (NCBI): domain Eukaryota; kingdom Viridiplantae; phylum Streptophyta; class Magnoliopsida; order Malpighiales; family Erythroxylaceae; genus Erythroxylum; species Erythroxylum novogranatense. Next base: position 71,160,631 of record CM057225.1, on the reverse strand, counting down.
GAAATTCAAAGTTTCACGAATCCGATGCCTCGAGAATCAGGTCAATTGGAGTTCGGACGAAAAAGATATTCCCAAAACATGCTCAAATCAACACACTACACATAACTTCAATCCATAAATTGAAAGTCTTAAAGGCTAAATTGTCGATCAGATGCTTCACATAAATTGTATATTCATGTCTCTAGTTTAATTTGCAAGAAGAATTAGATTGATCCGAGCTCTATAGCTCATGATATCTCCAAAATACTGACGTCTGTTCAGACTATTACAAAACCGAGACTGAACACTACACCTAATTTCCATCCAGAAATTGAAAGTCTTAGAAGCTAAATTGTCAATCAGCTCCTTCATATAAATATTAGATCCATGTCTCTAGTTTAATTTACAAGAAGAATCAGATCAATCTGAGCTCTATAGCTCAAGATATCTCCAAAATACCGAATGATGTATTGACTTTTTCCACCGGTCAGCTCACTTTAATCAGGTCAATCTTTCTCCATTTAATGTCAAAACTGATCTATTTAGTATGAAAAGATAGAAAAATTTCTTAGGAATCCAACGTTTTAAAAATCAGGTCGATCGGAGGTCGAACGAAGAAGTTATAGCCAAAAGAAGGAAGGGAGGTCGGTCGGCAGAAAATCGACCCGGCGGGCCGATCGAAGAGCACGGCGCGCTCGTCACGGATCGGGCAAGAGGTCGAGCGCGCTTTCGCCGAAGGATGTGGCGGTTGATATGAAGGCTCGGTCGATCGCTCGCGATCCTGACCTCCTAACTTCTAACCTTCATATCTTTTGGCTTCGAACTTCAAATTTTACAAACTTAGTACCGTTGGAAAGATAAAAGACCGATATACGATTTTCATGAAGGACTTAACAACAATTTCGGTCTTGAAAAAGGTCAAAAAGTCCCTCAAAGTGATTGATTGATCAACTTCACACTAAACAACAACAGAACTTCCAAAAATCATAACTTTTCATCCCCTCAGCCACAAATTCCAAATTTTATATCAATAAAAAGAGCAAAACAAATGCTAAATCTTTCATGAACAATTTAGAAGCCAATTCCATCTCTAACCAAATCAAATTCAGAAAAGAAAAAAAAAAGGTTCAGCCTACCCAATTTATGTTTAACAGAAACCCAATCTTTCAAAATTCATAACTCCAAATCCCCTTGGCAAAGATTTCCATACCATATAGCAATAAAAAGCTCAGACAATATACTACAATTCTTAGGAAGGACTTCTAAGCAAGTTCCAATTCAAACTAGGTCGAATCCTCATGAATGTGGCTGTCCTGTTAAAGTTTATGAAGTCAACTTGTAACCTAAACCATAACATAACTTTATAAATTTATATCTAATAATCCTTACACTCAAAATTCGCATAAAATACCTCATTAGAAAGCTACAACAATCCTCTAAAACTTTCCAGAATGTCATATGAGCCAATTTCACCCTTAACAGTCCCAAATAAATATCAGAACACAAAAGTACAAAACTTATGCCCTTAGAGCATTTGCACACCAAAACACATTTTGGACTGAATTACCACCTGAGCATTATCAGACCATAATCAGACCATCACTTGCAATCTATACATCGAAAAATATCATACTCAGTGGCATTAGAAAGATAACACATAAATCTTCAACTTTCAGGAATACCAATTTCACAAAATCTGTCTCCTTTATCCTAGAAAAATTCTCAAAATTTCAGGTCTTCAATAATGGAACCAAAATATGAATACTATTCATCCAGCACACATATCTCAACTTCCAAGCAAAATTCAAAGCTCTTACAGCCACAATTGGACAGAACTTCCTTCATAGGAATTTTAGCCATACTTCCCGAGTTTAATTTAAAGCAAACCTCAACTCGATAGCATAACCACATAAAAAGTTATAAACAAATACCTGAAACATGCACAAGTTCCATTTTCCAGATTTCATATCAAATTCTACTCCTTTCATGCAAACATCAATACTGTTGGGATCCAATCCAGAAACCGGATCCCAACTGGAAGACAGAACGAAAGTAACGAAAGCGAATGGAAACGGAAATTTCGCATCGAAATTTCGAATTGGAAAACAAAACAATCGATCAAGCGAACAATGAATCGAATACAAAGGTATCGGCAGTGAAACAAATACTTATCGATATCAAAAGTGAATCGGATCAAAATAAAAGTAGCGAAGCGAAATAATCGAATACAAGTCATAAAGCGGAGCCAAACAAAATAATTAATCGAACTGAAACACATTCCAACATCCGTTGGAACCACAAAGTATATAAAACTTCTCGCGTTGGGAACCTAGACTATTCCAAATCCGGTATAAATTTTTTTTCTTTCTTATACATCTTTATTCAAACTAATGCAAATCAAATACAAATGATTTCCACTCTTGAAAATTTATCCTTATAAAAATCTCAAATACTTAATCACATTCTTATATATCCATACAAGTTCCAAATCTCCTCTTTATCCCAATTATTATCGAAAATTCGACAGCATAACGGCTGCATTTGACCTAACCCAAAACCTGCAAAGGTCTAAAAACACTTCTATATTTCCCAAATCAATCATAGAATCATCAAAATCCACCGGACCCTCTGTCCGGGATCTCAACATAACCAAACGCAAGCCTATTTCTAAAATACTTCAATAAATCACAATCAGTCAACTTCATCCAAACACAATCAAACACAATTCTAATCCTAACACTTCAATAATTCTCAATCGATCATACAAAATCTCAATCAATCCCATTCATAATTTAATACCATCATATTTCATAAACAATTTATAATCCATGATCAAATCAAATCCCATTCCTGAACAAACTCATACATCCATAATTCATAACTCAATCCGAACACGGTCAAAACATATTCAATACACATTCACTATTTATATACAAATCCATTCATATTCACCTCAATGCAATATACAATTCCATAATGTACTTACATATCCCGACCTCATAATCATACAAAAACTCAAATCCATACTTAATTTCAGCATTTATTTACAATCCGAAAAGAATACACTAACATCAAACTTTACACATAAATACAAAACATGCACAAATCGAACTGAAGTCGTGATCGTCTTCCATCCGATCTCCTGCTCAAAAATCTGGAGATGTGGATGAAAGAGGGGGTGAGCTTTCGCTCCGTGGATAACATATTTATATTGAAAATAAGCAAAATTATTTAAGTAAAATGTTTATCATTTCTAAACATTTCTCAGGAGCAAGAATTTCAAAACTTAGTTCTTAGGCCTTTCAATTTATTCAAAACATTCTTAGTCAATTTCCAAAATTCCCACGATTTCAAAACTCTTTTCTCAAAATCTCACAATTGTTCCTCCAAATCATGCACAATTTCAAAACATGAATGCATCACAACCATAAACAAAAAAACACATAACACATCAAATGGTTTGGGTCGGTCTAATAGAGCTAATCGCACATTCCGCATAAGCGATTACGTGCAATCGTGAACGAAGGAGAGTCCAAAATCGAACTCCTAAGCCACTTTGGGCAGCCGGAGAAGGTTATCGAGGGAGACAAGGTAATCGACTCTTACGGAGGGGACCTAACCAAACCCACATAATTCACATATTCATCCTTAACAAAAATCAGATTGCCTAAAGGCACATTTTAAATTTTCAATTTTTCATGTTGTGTCTTATAAGACACATTCACATTCACAAAGTCATCACATCGAAGCAATTCATATAACATAGAACCAATGTTAGAAATCATCATATGATCAGAAAACTTGACATTTCCAAAATTGTACATAATTTTACATAGAAATTCTCACATAGCAAATTCGCACATTATTTTAAAATGCACGCACAATTAGAATACTGATTGAAACCTTCAAACATAATTCAACAATTATTTCAATAATATCAAAACGTTCAAAAATCAATGAATATACAATGAAGAACATTTTATTGAAATCATCCAAACTATCGAAAATAACAAATTTAACAATTTAAACGATGTCTTAAATCATTATAACCTAAATAATTTAGAATCTTTCTTAATTTCTTATCTCAATTAAAACTTGTAACATTTTTCCAAACCGTTTGGAAACAATAAAATTCAATGCTTTCTCGTTTATCAATCCATTTAAAAACAATTAATTAAATCTTCGTACTATTTTTTTTCAGAAATTTCTTTAATTCATCAAACATTTAAACTTGCAGCAATTTTTTTAAAATTCGAACTTAACTACTACTTTCTAACAAATTTCAAATAGTCAGAAAATCATAACTTTTCTTTATAACACTCCAAAAAATATTCAAAAATCGGATTTTGTTTTTCACACATTTGCCTAAATGATATTTTTATACAATTTCCAAAGTAAAAATACAATTTCCAAAGTATTCGGAAATCATCATTTTTCAAACACGTTTATAAACAAAATTTTATAACCAATTCCGAGAGTATTCGGAAATCCCAAAATTTTCAAATATTTTTATAAACAATGGTTTATAAATAATTCCAAAAGTATTTGGAAAATCCTAAATTTTCAAACCTTCTGAAACTACAGTTTAGAAACACTTTCAAAACTATTTGGAAATTCTATTTTTTCAAACCTTTGCATAAACTTTATAACAATTTCAAAAGCAATTAGAAGTCAAAATCATCAATCATTTTCATATACAATATTTCACAAATAATTTCCAAAAGTATTATGAAATCCTAATTTTCAAACATTTCCATAAACAATACTTTCTAAACACTTTCAAAAATAGTCAGAAATCATAAATTTTCAAACACTTTCATAAACGATATTTTTATAACAATTTCAAAAGCTTTTGGAAGTCTTAGGTTTTCAAACACTTTCACATATCAAAGGATGCAACATTTATAGGAATGATTAAAACATTCAAACATAATGAATTTAACAATAATTTCTACTTAATCAAAACCTTCGAAATCAAAGAATGTACCGACTTTCATAATTTATCAAAACAGTCATAAACAACGAATTTCAGAAGTTTTCTTACTTTATCACAATCATTTTAAATGAATAACTTTAATCATTCGGAAATCATAATTTCAAACATTAATCATAATTTTTCAAGCATTTATATAAACAAGCATTTCTCAAAAACCCAATATTTGCTTTCTTGAATTTTCAAAAACTCATATATAGCTTATAAATCAAAATATAAATATGAAACCCACCTCGAATCGATGCTTGCATCTTGTCCTAATCATCAATTTCTCCAATCCTTTCTTCTTTCTTCCAAATTAAATTTTCCTAAACCAAAAATACCCAAATTCAACATCACAAATACATAATTACTCAAATTAACTATTGGAACTCCAAATTCATTATATTCTCAAGCCATCTAAATCAAGACATTTCCAAAAATTCCAAAATTTCAAAAATCATAAAAATGGCATAACCCTAATTAACCTCCAATCTAACCAACCTATAGTTCCTATAGGTTAGAAACTCCAATAATTAGCTTAGAATCCAAAAACCCCTTTGAAAAATCAACATCTTCTTCTTACTCCAACCATTTCTCTCTCTAGGTTGTTTTTTTTCACCATAACAAACCACCATCTATTTCTTTCTCTAAAGCAAAACAAAGATGAAACTTACCTTGGAAGCTTGAATCTTCTCTTTTTTTCCCACGAAAATTGCTCTCTTCCCTAGCCTCCACGAAGTTCTCTTCTTCTCCCTCTCTTCGGTTCTCTTCTCCACCGACCATCTTTGTCTCTTCTCTCCTCTTTGTTTTCTTTCTTTCATTATTTTTGTGAATTCCTCCCTATTAAACGACAGCTACTTGCTTCTGCCCTTTCATGAACACAAAATGACCATAAGGCCCCTCCAAGCAAGCCTACATTCTTACCCCTTTAAGTGATGTTCCAAATCTGCCCCTGCACATTTCATTTTAAAAACAGCCATCTTGCTTCCAAATTTGGGACAGGTAAATGACATAATTTGGCAAAACTTTCTTCTTCAAAAATGTTCCTCGATGTCTTACGTTTCTAACGCCACCAAAAACGCTCAAATCGGTTAAGAAATGAAGAAGTTATGGCCAAAATACGCGTTCAGCTCATTATAATCCGAGACTGAACAATAACCCAACTTCAATCCAAAATTTGACAATCTTATGAACTAAATTGGAATTCGATCCCTTCACATGATTTATAGCACCATGTCTCAATTTTATTTTACAAAAATAATCAGTTCAATTGAATCTCTATAGCTCCCGAATTTTGTAAAATACTGAACTATGTTTAGAAAATTATCTAACTCATAACCTTTAACCAACCCTCTCAGTATGGTTCAATCAATCTCTTTCCATTTAATCTCCTAAAAATCATAATTACTCATGAAGGAGTAGCTAAATGTCTTAGGAATCCAAAACTTAAAAAATTGAATCAATCGGATGTCGGACGAAGGAATTATAAGCAAAAGATTGAAAAAGGGTCGGATCAAAAGCAAAAGAACAGAATCTCAATTATACATATATAATCGAATTTTTCAAAAATCGTAACTCTTGATCCTTAACTCCAAATCTGACAAATTTGGTGTCGATGGAAAGATAAAAGGAAGCTCTACAACTTCTATGAATAACTCAAAAATCAATTTCATCTCTAAAGGGGTCAAAAACCTAGTCAAAGTTACTGCCCTGTCAAACATCACCTAAACAAACTCCAAACTTTCAAAATTCATATCTTTCAATTCCCACATCGAAAAAATGGCATACTTTATAGCGTCGAAAAGATTGATAAACAAGCTACAGCTTTCATGAAGACTACTTATTCCAATTCAGACTAACATCACAAAACAAACTTTGACTGATCATAACTTTTTCTCCCGATATCAAAAAATATCAAACTTTATGGCGACGGAAAACTCTTAACATAAGCTAAAAATTTCATGAAGATCATTTTCTCCAATTTGGCCTAAATCAAAAGTCAACTTTTAACCCCAAAAAGTCAAACTTTTCTTAATTCTTCAAATTTTTACACTTTTCTCTTTAGTTCTCAATTTTCAACTTCCATTTCAAATCAACTCATTCTCATAAGCTTTCATAACCCATACAAATCGACTCAAATATTCAAGCCATCAAAACTAAACAATTCTTTTCTCATAAATTTTTCTTAAATTCATCAAATTTTCTTAAATTCATAAATTTTCTCACCAATTTCTTTCTCATTTAAATTCATTTTAATATTTCTAATTTTTACCAAAAGTTTGGGGTCCAACAAATACCACATCAATAAACATCTCATTTAGTCAAGTAATCAACCTAAATTTCATCAAAACCCCACTTAATCACCTAGCCATAAAATGGCAGCACACACACACACAATAGTCCTCCCTAAATTTTCATTCATCTAGCATCACAAAACCAAATTCAAAACACTTACACCATTTCAAAGCCAATCCTAAAACATAATCACTCATTCATTTACATTCATCCTTAATCAATCAAGAACACATCCTACCCATTTCAACCAACACAAAATTTTCATGCAATGAGATGCACAAACATCACAATTTATGCATTAAATGAACAATCAATACTTAAAATATAATCTCACCTAAACAAGCTTCAATTTCTTCCAACCCCACAATTTCTATTCCCTTCACCATATACACGATCATCAACACTTGAAAAGGGTAGGGGCTTAGGTTGGCTTTTGGTGAACAAAAGGAGAGAAGACAAGGAAGATATAAAAGCTTTTGTGTGGGTGAAGGAGACCCACGAAGGAGGAGAAGAGGAGAGACTACGTGCTTGATAAAAAAAAAAGAACAAGATTTAGGCCTCTCAAATGGAAGCATCGTGAAAGACACTCCAAAAGGTGGTTTTAAAAGAAAGCATGAATGGTGGCATGTTTAGGCAAGTGATAAGTGTCACTTGCCACATGTCACTCTCTTGAGCCCTCACTCGATTCAGTTCCAATTTTTACTACAATTTCTCTCCAAATTCTAATGGCTCAGAGTAAAAATTCCTAAAATCATGTATTAAATTTTTCTAGTGCCATTGGACAGTCATTATCAGTACCAGAAATCAAATTAGTCTGCCACTAGTAAATTTTTCGGTCTGGAAAACGATCTCGAAAAATTTTCAGAAAAATTTCTAAATGTCTCCAAAAATGTAAAACGCACATAAATCACTCAAATTTAATTTTTCAAGTACAAATAACATATATTTCACAATAAACACATATGCCGGTAAATGTCATGAATGCATGTACAAACATGTGCATATACAAAAATTACAATTTATGCATATATGGAGGCCATATTGGGCATGACCACGCCAAGATATGATCCCCCACTCATATACCATTCCAAATTACCATTTTATCCTTCCCGTCAGGGATGAGATGTTACACCCAATTTTTGGATTTGGAGATTTTGAAAGTTTATGATTTAGATAGTTTGATTAAATGTGGAATTAGTGTTTTCTAAGCTCAAATTGAGAAATTATGATTTTTATGATGCTAAATTTGGATGATTATGGCTTAGGGAATTTTCATTTGGAGGAAAGAAGGAAGAAATGGAAAAAGTGATGCCTTGGACAAGTTCCTAGCATGGAAATAAGGTGGGTAATGTATTTATATTTTGAATTATAAGCTACTATTGTGTTTTTAAAAAATCAAGAAGCAAAATGTTTATAAATATTATTTATGTTAATGTATGAACATTATGATTTTTGATTAATGAAATTCGTTGATTTTGGAATGATTAGAAAATGCTACAATTGTTTCGGACATTTTTTAATGAATTGATTCAATTGTTACTTTCAATGGTTTTGAATGTTTTGATAAAATGGAAATAATTGTTTGAATTTCATTTTGTGTGATTGATTGAGATTTTAATATGTGAAATTGTGAGACATTGTGTTTGAATGAATGATTTGAAAATTTGCAAAAGTGGTATTGTAGTATGTATGAAATTGACAAAATGAGTAGACGTATAGGAGTGAGATTGCTGCCATTTTGAGTTAATTGATGGGTTTATATAGTTTTGGTTGATGATTTGGGAGAATGAGATTGTGTTGTTTGATAAGTTTTGAAAATGATGAGAATCTTAAGTGTCTGGTGGCTATCATTGGAGTAGATATTATGGGATATTGAATTGGTTTGTGCTTTGGGAAATTTGAGGATTGTGTAAATTGAGTTTTTATGCAGGTGATGGAATTGGATTGAAGATTTTGGCTAGTCACATTATAGGGGAGGTGCTGTCCAATTTTTCCTAAAATGGGCAGAAACTTCGCTTAGATTTTAGACCTTCTTAGAGCTTGAATTGGATTGGGAGGTCTACTTGAAGATTGTATAACTTGTTTAGAGCTTTCCAATGATATAAAATTTGTCACATTTGGACTTAGGAGGATGAAGTTATAAGGGTTGAAAGATTTCAGTTACTGTTGATAAGGTTTAGGATTGTGCGGAATCTTTGGAAGGGATTTTCACCTCCTTAAAGCCTGTTTTGGTTTTTGCATCCTTCATAGAAAATGTAGATCATCTTTCTTCCTTTCCATTGATGTATAAATTGCAATTTTTGGAGTTAGGAATAAAAAGTTATGAGGTGGGGAAATTTTCAGTTACTGTTCATTTGGTCAATTTTACTATTTCATTGGGCAGAAATTTTATTTGTGTTTTTGACCCTCTTAAAGCTTGAATTGAATTGGGAGATCTTCTTGAAGATTGTAGCACATATTTAAAGCTTTCTAATGATATATAATTTGCCTTATTTGGAGTTAGGAGTAAAAACTTATGGGGGTTGGACCCAGTTTAGTTACTGTTCATATGGTAAATTTGGGCAGAATCTTTGGAAGGGTTTTTCACCCCTTTAGAGCCTTCATTGATTTTTGCATCCTTCATAGAAGATGTAGATTATCTTTTACCCTTTCCATTGAGGTATAATATGCAATTTTAGGGTTTTGGAGTAAGAAGTTATGAGGATTGGAAATTTTCAGTTACTATTCATATGGTCATTTTATGGGTAGTAACTTTGAAATAGTTTTTAACTCCCTTAGAGGCCATATTGGTTTTTAAACCCTTCATGAAAGTTGTAGAGTTCTCTTTGAGCTTTTTATTGATACTAAACTGGCGAACTTTGGAGTTCGGTGTGAAGAGTTATGAAATTTCATTTTAGTTTAAGAATAGGATTTCTGACTGGGCACTAAGCGTTTTATATTTAAGAAGGGAAATTAAGGTGAATTTTTGAAATAATTTTGAGATTGATTATGAACAATTTGAAAAGTTTTAAAAAATAAGCTTAATTTTTAAAATTTACTCTCGTGAGATTTTTATAAAATGGCAAAAACTTAGAAAATGATTTTTGCTTATTATTCGATTTATAAATATGTTATCCATGAGCTGTCAAGCTCACCCCCCCTTTCATCCCTATCTCCAGGTATAGAGCAGGGGATCGGATGAAAGAATTCAAGACCGTTTGTTTGATTATGTATAGCGTGTATTTTGTGTAAAGTTAATTTTCGTATTGATATAGTATATGGCTAAATTGCCATTGATGTATTTCGAGCATGTCTTTCAGAATGTATAAGGAGTACAAATTTGTGTATATATCTGAGTATCGTGTATCTGAATTTTGGAATTATGATTGGATATGAATATGAAGGGTTGTATTTTGAACAGATTTATGAACTTGTTGTTAAATTGAGGTATGAATGTGATTGGGGATTGCCTGATGACCTTGTATAAAGACTTGAATTATGATATTATGTATAATGATTATGATTTGTATATTGAGTTGAGAAATTAATAGGAATTGGATTTGTATAATGTGTTTTGGATATGGATATGTAGATATAGGATTGCGTTTGTTGTGTTGGATTCCGAATGGGGAGTCCGATGATACTGGCTATTATGTGAGAATATAGAAGTGTATTTTGAAAACTTTTCAGGTTTGGGTTAGTTAGAATGCAGCCATTATGCTGCCAAAATTTTGTTTAAATTGGTAATAAGATCAATTTTGGGAATTGTTTGTTTATATAAGAAGTTTATATGAATTAAAAATTTTATTGAGGAAAATTTCCAATTGAGGAAAGTATATTGTTTTGAGTAATATAAGATTTGGATAAAAGTGAAAGAAATGGAAAAGAAAGAAAAAAAAATTATACCGATTCGGACTGATTTTAGTCTAAGGTTTCCAACGCGATAGTTTTTCTATAATATGTGTTTCCAAAGGATGTCGAAATTTGTTTCAATTCGATTGATCCATTCGTTTGTCTGCTGTGATTCGATTCGCTTTCGTTCGCTTTGTTTTCGATTTATGTTTCCGCTTTCGATTCATTCGCTTTCGATTTATAATTTGATTCGTATCCGATTTGATTTCGCCATATGTTCCTTTCTTTCGATTTCGATTTCGATTTCGTTCGTTTTCGTTTTCCGCCAATTTGTTTTTCGTGTCCGTGGTCTGTTTTCCAGTTGGGGTCTGGTTTCGAGATCGGGTCCCAACAGATATGGTATCAGAGCCCAGTATTAGGATCATACATGGGCATATATGATTGTTAAGATTTTTGAATAGATTTGATGAAATTAGTGAGAATGTGAACATGAAGTGATTGTACCAAAATGATTGTTTGATTTGGGTGTCAAGAATATGGATTTGACTATGCTTGTGTGAGATGAAAGAAGGGATATGTGAAAGATGAGCTTGAGGATAAGAATATATGTATAGAGGTACAAACAGTTGTTTTTGAATGATGGTTTGGTCCATATTAAGGTTATTAAGAATTGGACCATTGATTTGTGTAAATATGATAAGAAATAGTGATTTGATATGATGGAGGTATATTTGATATAAGAAGAGAGAAATTGTGTAAAGATTGAGAAATATGTACAATGAGGAAATTAGATAAGAAAGTAAGTGATTATGGTCATTTAGAAGCAAGCACTTAATGATTTCTTAAGTTAGAATTTCGAGGACGAAATTCTTTTAAGAGGGGGAGAAATGTTGGACTCCGATCTTTTAGTGAAATTAAAAATAATAAAAAGTATGAAATAAGTATGTTTGAATATGAATTATGACATAGCTATGGTTATGTTTTAAGAAAATTGATGAAAAAAAAGAAATTGATGGATTTGAGATTTGAGTATAATTATATAGGTTATGAAAGTTTAAGTGAATGAGTGGATTGAAAATTTAGTTGAAAATCAAGAAAGAAAGAGAAAAAGAGTGAGAATATGAAAAAAATTAAAAAGTTTGACTTTGTGGCCATAGAGAGTTGACTTTTTGATTTAGGCAGAATTTGAGAAAATGATCTACATGAAACTTATAGCTTATGTTGAGAGTTTTCTGTCGTCATAAAGTTTGGTATTTTTCAATATCGGGAGTAAAAGTTATAGTCAGTCAAAGTTAAAGTTATTTTACGTTGACTTTGAAAATGTTCTTAAGTGTGGAAATTATACATGATGTGCTTTGAGGCAAATCGCCTGATTGATGTGGTCTGAATTGGAGTAAATGGTCTGTATGAAAGTTTTAGCCTATATTCCCAGCTTTTCATTGCCATAAAGTATGCAATTTTTCAATATCGAGGCTAGGAGTTATGATCGATGGAAATTTGGAAGTTGTTTAGGAAGAGATGATTAGGACAGAACTTTAAGTGGATTTTGACTCCCTTATAGGACAATTTGATTTTTCTGTCCTTCATGGAAGTTGTAGAACTTCCTTTGAGCTATCTTTTGATACTAAATTTGTTAATTTTGGAGTTCGGAAGCAAAAGATATGATTTGAAATTTCTAAAATTTTCTGCAGCTCCAGATTCCAACCTTAGGCATGCCCACGCCTAGTCTGAATTTCTTAGGCGTGCCCACGCCTAATCTTTGAATTTCATCCTGCAGGCGCTCTCGCCCTGTGAGGGCCTCGTCTTCGCTTATAAATTTTTTGTTTGACATCTGATTGACTTGGTTTTCGAAGCGTTGGATTCCTAAGACAATTATCTACATTCTCAAGGGATATTTGTATTTTTATGAGATTAAATTAAGGATGATTAATTTAATCAAAGTGAGTTAGATAATTTTCTGAATATGGTTCAGTCTTTTGTGAAATTCGGGATCTATAGATATCCGATTGAAGTGATTCTTGAGGCAAAATAAAATTGAGTCATGGGGCTACAAATCATATGAAGAAATGGAATTTCAATTTAGCCCCTAAGACTTTGAATTTCTGACTTGAAGTTCGGATTCGTATGTAGTCTTGGATTAGAGAAATCCAAACGTATTTTAGCCATAACTTTTGATATAGTAATCCAAACGAGGTGATTCTTAATTTGGATTAAACTAGAGAAATAGGGCTACAATTGTTATGAAGACATCGAGTTTCAATTTTTTGTTTAAGAATGTCAAGTTTTGGATGGAAATAACATGCTGGAAAATGATTTAACATAAGATATGTCCAAACTGTTTGGAGCATAACTTTTGGTATAGTGATCCAAACTAAATGATTTTGGTGTCATTATGAAATTAAGACATGGAGGAACATTTTTATATAATGAAGTTTTGGCAAATTTCTTCAAATTGATGATTAGAAACTTGTCCTAAAGTAAGCATGAAATAAAATAAAGTGCAGGGGCAATTTTGGAAGACTACATAAGGAATTAAGTTTAAAGGCATACATGGGAGGGCTATTTGGTCAATTAACTTTGATTAAATGAAGAAACAAGAGGGCTGTCATTTCTCTAAGGAGCAAGGCCGAAACTTAAGAGAGAAAAGAAAGGAAAGAAAGAAGAGAAATAAGGAGAGAGGGAGAATGAAGCTTTCGGTGGAGAGGAGACAAAAGAAAGAAGAAGAGAGCAACTAGGGTTTCGAAATTTTGGGTCTTCTAGCATGAGTTTTGAGTGAATTCTAAGGGAAAAAGATGGAAGAAAGTGAAAGCTTCCTCTCAAGCACAATAAATTCGAAATTGGAGGAGAAATGAGGTAAGAGAAAATTTTGAGTTTTGAGTTTTTCTTAAATTTTTGATTTAGAATCATGGAAAATGGTATGAGTTTGTGGATTATGAAGTCAATTTTGGTGAATGCTTAGTTTAATTGGACTAATTTTGGATAATTGTGAATTAGGGTTTATGGCCAATTTTTGGATTTGGGGATTTTGAAAGTTTATGATTTAGATAGTTTGAATATATGTGGAATTAGTGTTTTCTAAGCTCAATTTGAGAAATTATGATTTTATGATGCTAAATTTGGATGATTATGGCTTAGGGAATTTTCATTTGGAGGAAAGAAGGAAGAAATGGAAAAGTGATGCCTTGGACAAGTTGCTAGCATGGAAATATGGTGGGTAATGTATTTATATTTTGAATTATAAGCTACTATTGTGTTTCGAAAATCAAGAAGCAAAATGTTTATAAATATTATTTATGTTAATGTATGAACATTATGATTTTTGATTGACGAAATTCGTTGATTTTGGAATGATTAGAAAATGACTACAATTGTTTCAGACATTTTTTAATGAATTGATTCAATTGTTACATTCAATGGTTTTGAATGTTTTGATAAAATGGAAATAATTGTTTGAATTTCATTTTGTGTGATTGATTGAGATTTTAATATGTGAAATTGTGAGACATTGTGTTTGAATGAATGATTTGAAAATTTGCGAAAGTCGTATTGTAGTATGTATGAAATTGACAAAATGAGTAGACGTATAGGAGTGAGATTGCTGCCATTTTGAGTTAATTGATGGGTTTATATAGATTTGGTTGATGATTTGGGAGAATGAGATTGTGTTGTTTGATAAGTTTTGAAAATGATGAGAATCTTAAGTGTGTGGTGGCTACCATTGGAGTAGATATTATGGGATATTGAATTGGTTTGTGCTTTGGGAAATTTGAGGATTGTGTAAATTGAGTTTTTATGCAGGTGATGGAATTGGATTGAAGATTTTGGCTAGTCACATTATAGGGGAGGTGATGTCCAATTTTTCCTAAAATGGGCAGAAACTTCGCTTAGATTTTAGACCTTCTTAGAGCTTGAATTGGATTGGGTGGTCTACTTGAAAATTGTATAACTTGTTTAGAGCTTTCCAATGATATAAAATTTGTCACATTTGGACTTAGGAGGATGAAGTTATAAGGGTTGAAAGATTTCAGTTACTGTTGATAAGGTTTAGGATTGTGCGGAATCTTTGGAAGGGATTTTCACCTCCTTAAAGCCTGTTTTGGTTTTTGCATCCTTCATAGAAAATGTAGATCATCTTTCTCCCTTTCCATTGATGTATAAATTGCAATTTTTAGAGTTAGGAATAAAAAGTTATGAGGTGGGGAATATTTTAGTTACTGTTCATTTGGTCAATTTTACTATTTCATTGGGCAGAAATTTTATTTGTGTTTTTGACCCTCTTAAAGCTTGAATTGAATTGGTAGATCTTCTTGAAGATTGTAGCACATATTTAAAGCTTTCTAATGATATATAATTTGCCTTATTTGGAGTTAGGAGTAAAAACTTATGGGGGTTGGACCCAGTTCAGTTACTGTTCATATGGTAAATTTGGGCAGAATCTTTGGAAGGGTTTTTCACCTCTTTAGAGCCTTCATTGATTTTTGCATCATTCATAGAAGATGTAGATTATCTTTTACCCTTTCCATTGAGGTATAATATGCAATTTTAGGGTTTTGGAGTAAGAAGTTATGTGGATTGGAAATTTTCAGTTACTATTCATATGGTCATTTTATGGGTAGTAACTTTGAAATAGTTTTTTACTCCCTTAGAGGCCATATTGGTTTTTAAACCCTTCATGAAAGTTGTAGAGTTCTCTTTGAGCTTTTTATTGATACCAAACTGGCGAACTTTGGAGTTCGGTGTGAAGAGTTATGAAATTTCATTTTAGTTTAAGAATAGGATTTCTGACTGGGCACTAAGCGTTTTATATTTAAGAAGGGAAATTAAGGTGAATTTTTGAAATAATTTTGAGATTGATTATGAACAATTTGAAAAGTTTAAAAAAAATAAGCTTCCGACGAAAATTTACTACTGTGAGATTTTTATAAAATGGAAAAAACTTAGAAAATGATTTTTGCTTATTATTCGATTTATAAATATGTTATCCATGAGCTGTCAAGCTCACCCCTCCTTTCATCCCTAGCTCCAGGTATAGAGCAGGGGATCGGATGAAAGAATTCAAGACCGTTTGTTTGATTATGTATAGCGTGTATTTTGTGTAAAGTTAATTTTCGTATTGATATGGTATATGGCTAAATTGCCATTGATGTATTTCGAGCATGTATTTCAGATTGTATGAGGAGTACGAATTTGTGTATATATCTGAGTATCGTGTATCTGAATTTTGGAATTATGATTGGATATGAATATGACGGGTTGTATTTTGAACAGATTTATGAACTTGTTGTTAAATTGAGGTATGAATGTGATTGGGGATTGCTTGGTGACCTTGTATAAAGACTTGAATTATGATATTATGTATAATGATTATGATTTGTATATTGAGTTGAGAAATTAATAGGAATTGGATTTGTATAATGTGTTTTGGATATGGATATGTAGATATAGGATTACGTTTGTTGTGTTGGATTCCGAATGGGGAGTCCGATGATACTGGCTATTATGTGAGAATATAGAAGTGTATTTTGAACACTTTGCAGGTTTGGGTTAGTTAGAATGCAGCCATTATGCTGCCAAAAATTTGTTAAAATTGGTAATAAGATGAATTTTGGGAATTGTTTGTTTATATAAGAAGTTTATATGAATTGAGAATTTTATTGAGGAAAATTTCCAATTGAGGAAAGTATATTGTTTTGAGTAATATAAGATTTGGATAAAAGTGAAAGAAATGGAAAAGAAAGAAAAAAAATTATACCGATTCGGACTGATTTTAGTCTATGGTTTCCAACGCGATAGTTTTTCTATAATATGTGTTTCCAACGGATGTCGAAATTTGTTTCAATTCGATTGATCCATTCGTTTGTCTTCTGTGATTCGATTCGCTTTCGTTCGCTTTGTTTTCGATTTATGTTTCCGCTTTCGATTCATTCGCTTTCGATTTATAATTTGATTCGTATCCGATTTGATTTCGCCATATGTTCCTTTCTTTCAATTTCGATTTCGATTTCGTTCGTTTTCGTTTTCCGCCAATTTGTTTTTCGTGTCCGTGGTCTGTTTTCCAGTTGGGGTCTGGTTTCGAGATCGGGTCCCAACAGATATGGTATCAGAGTCCAGTATTAGGATCATACATGGGCGTATATGATTGTTAAGATTTTTGAATAGATTTGATGAAATTAGTGAGAATGTGAACATGAAGTGATTGTACCAAAATGATTGTTTGATTTGGGTGTCAAGAATATGGATTTGACTATGCTTGTGTGAGATGAAAGAAGGGATATGTGAAAGATGAGCTTGAGGATAAGAATATATGTATAGAGGTACAAACAGTTGTTTTTGAATGATGGTTTGGTCCATATTAAGGTTATTAAGAATTGGACCATTGATTTGTGTAAATATGATAAGAAATAGTGATTTGATATGATGGAGGTATATTTGATATAAGAAGAGAGAAATTGTGTAAAGATTGAGAAATATGTACAATGAGGAAATTAGATAAGAAAGTAAGTGATTATGGTCATTTAGAAGCAAGCACTTAATGATTTCTTAAGTTAGAATTTCGAGGACGAAATTCTTTTAAGAGGGGGAGAAATGTTGGACCCCGATCTTTTAGTGAAATTAAAAATAATAAAAAGTATGAAATAAGTATGTTTGAATATGAATTATGACATAGCTATGGTTATGTTTTAAGAAAATTGATGAAAAAAAGAAATTGATGGATTTTGATGAATTTGAGATTTGAGTATAATTGTATAGGTTATGAAAGTTTAATTGAATAAGTGGATTGAAATTTTAGTTGAAAATCAAGAAAGAAAGAGAAAAAGAGTGAGAATATGAAAAAAAAATTAAAAAGTTTGACTTTGTGGCCATAGAGAGTTGACTTTTTGATTTAGGCAGAATTTGAGAAAATGATCTACATGAAACTTATAGCTTATGTTGAGAGCTTTCTGTCGTCATAAAGTTTGGTATTTTTCAATATCGGGAGTAAAAGTTATAGTCAGTCAAAGTTAAAGTTATTTTACATTGACTTTGAAAATGTTCTTAAGTGTGGAAATTATACATGCTGTGCTTTGAGGCAAATCGCCTGATTGATGTGGTCTGAATTGGAGTAAATGGTCTACATGAAAGTTTTAGCCTATATTCCCAGCTTTTCATCGCCATAAAGTATGCAATTTTTCAATATCGAAGCTAGGAGTTATGATCGATGGAAATTTGGAAGTTGTTTAGGAAGAGATGATTAGGACAGAACTTTAAGTGGATTTTGACTCCCTTATAGGACAATTTGATTTTTATGTCCTTCATGGAAGTTGTAGAACTTCCTTTGAGCTATCTTTTGATACTAAATTTGTTAATTTTGGAGTTCGGAAGCAAAAGATATGATTTAAAAATTCTAAAATTTTCTGCAGCTCCGGATTCCAACCTTAGGCATGCCCACGCCTAGTCTGAATTTCTTAGGCGTGCCCACGCCTAATCTTTGAATTTCATCCTGCAGGCGCTCTCGCCCTGTGAGGGCCTCGTCTTCGCTTATAAGTTTTTTGTTTGACATCTGATTGACTTGGTTTTCGAAGCGTTGGATTCCTAAGACAATTATCTACATTCTCAAGGGATATTTGTATTTTTATGAGATTAAATTAAGGATGATTAATTTAATCAAAGTGAGTTAGATAATTTTCTGAACATGGTTCAGTCTTTTGTGAAATTCGGGATCTATAGATATCCGATTGAAGTGATTCTTGAGGCAAAATAAAATTGAGTCATGGGGCTACAAATCATATGAAGAAATGGAATTTCAATTTAGCCCCTAAGACTTTGAATTTCTGACTTGAAGTTTGGATTCGTATGTAGTCTTGGATTAGAGAAATCCGAACGTATTTTAGCCATAACTTTTGATATAGTAATCCAAACGAGGTGATTCTTGATTTGGATTAAACTAGAAAAATAGGGCTACAATTGTTATGAAGACATCGAGTTTCAATTTTGTGTTTAAGAATGTCAAGTTTTGGATGGAAATAACATGCTGGAAAATGATTTAACATAAGACATGTCCAAACTATTTGGAGCATAACTTTTGGTATAGTGATCCAAACTAAATGATTTTGGTGTCATTATTAAATTAAGACATGGAGGAACATTTCTATATAATGAAGTTTTAGCAAATTCCTTCAAATTGATGATTAGAAACTTGTCCTAAAGTAAGCATGAAATAAAATAAAGTGCAGGGGCAATTTTGGAAGTCTACATAAGGAATTAAGTTTAAAGGCATACATGGGAGGGCTATTTGGTCAATTAACTTTCATTAAATGAAGAAACAAGAGGGATGTCATTTCTCTAAGGAGCAAGGCCGAAACTTAAGAGAGAAAAGAAAGGAAAGAAAGAAGAGAAATAAGGAGAGAGGGAGAATGAAGCTTTTGGTGGAGAGGAGACAAAAGAAAGAAGAAGAGAGCAACTAGGGTTTCGAAATTTTGGGTCTTGTAGCATGAGTTTTGAGTGAATTCTAAGGGAAAAAGATGGAAGAAAGTGAAAGCTTCCTCCCAAGCACAATAAATTCAAAATTGGAGGAGAAATGAGGTAAGAGAAAATTTTGAGTTTTGAGTTTTTCTTAAATTTTTTATTTAGAATCATGGAAAATGGTATGAGTTTGTGGATTATGAAGTCAATTTTGGTGAATGCTTAGTTTAATTGGACTAATTTTGGATAATTGTGAATTAGGGTTTATGGCCAATTTTTGGATTTGGGGATTTTGAAAGTTTATGATTTAGATAGTTTGAATATATGTGGAATTAGTGTTTTCTAAGCTCAATTTGAGAAATTATGATTTTTATGATGCTAAATTTGGATGATTATGGCTTAGGGAATTTTCATTTGGAGGAAAGAAGGAAGAAATGGAAAAAGTGATGCCTTGGACAAGTTGCTAGCATGGAAATATGGTGGGTAATGTATTTATATTTTGAATTATAAGCTACTATTGTGTTTCTGAAAAATCAAGAAGCAAAATGTTTATAAATATTATTTATGTTAATGTATGAACATTATGATTTTTTATTGACGAAATTCGTTGATTTTGGAATGATTAGAAAATGACTACAATTGTTTCGGACATTTTTTAATGAATTGATTCAATTGTTACTTTCAATGGTTTTGAATGTTTTGATAAAATGGAAATAATTGTTTGAATTTCATTATGTGTGATTGATTGAGATTTTAATATGTGAAATTGTGAGACATTGTGTTTGAATGAATGATTTGAAAATTTGCGAAAGTGGTATTATAGTATGTATGAAATTGACAAAATGAGTAGACGTATAGGAGTGAGATTGCTGTCATTTTAAGTTAATTGATGGGTTTATATAGATTTGGTTGATGATTTGGGAGAATGAGATTGTGTTGTTTGATAAGTTTTGAAAATGATGAGAACCTTAAGTGTGTGGTGGCTGCCATTGGAGTAGATATTATGGGATATTGGATTGGTTTGTGCTTTGGGAAATTTGAGGATTGTGTAAATTGAGTTTTTTATGCAGGTCATAGAATTGGATTGAAGATTTTGGCTAGTTACATTATAGGGGAGGTGATGTCCAATTTTTCCTAAAATGGGCAGAAACTTCGCTTAGGTTTTAGACCTTCTTAGAGCTTGAATTGGATTGGGAGGTCTTCTTGAAGATTGTAGAAATTATTTAGAGCTTTCCAATGATATAAAATTTGTCACATTTGGACTTAGGAGGAAGAAGTTATAAGGGTTGAAAGATTTCAGTTACTGTTGATAAGGTTTAGGATTGTGCAAAATCTTTGGAAGGGATTTTCACCTGCTTAGAGCCTGTTTTGGTTTTTGCATCCTTCATAGTAAATGTAGATCA
Source organism: Erythroxylum novogranatense (assembly GCA_029891385.1). Lineage (NCBI taxonomy): Eukaryota > Viridiplantae > Streptophyta > Magnoliopsida > Malpighiales > Erythroxylaceae > Erythroxylum > Erythroxylum novogranatense. Next base: position 71,139,706 of record CM057225.1, on the reverse strand, counting down.
TCTTTCTCCCTTTCCATTGATGTATACATTGCAATTTTTGGAGTTAGGAATAAAAAGTTATGAGGTGGGAAAAATTTCAGTTACTGTTCATTTGGTCAATTTTACTATTTTATTAGGCAGAAATTTTATTTGTTTTTTTGACCCTCTTAAAGCTTGAATTGAATTGGGAGATCTTCTTGAAGATTGTAGCACATGCTTAGAGCTTTCTAATGATGTACAATTTTCCTTATTTGGAGTTAGGAGTAAAAAGTTATGAGGGTTGGACCCAGTTCAGTTACTGTTCATATGGTAAATTTGGGCAGAATCTTTGGAAGGGTTTTTCACCCCTTTAGAGCCTTCATTGATTTTTGCATCCTTCATAAAAGATGTAGATTATCTTTTACCCTTTCCATTGAGGTATAATATGCAATTTTAGGGTTTTGGAGTAAGAAGTTATGAGGGTTGGAAATTTTCAGTTACTATTCATATGGTCATTTTATGGGAAGTAACTTTGAAATAGTTTTGAACTCCCTTAGAGGCCATATTGGTTTTTAAACCCTTCATGAAAGTTGTAGAGTTCTCTTTGAGATTTTTATTGATAATAAACTGGTGAACTTTGGAATTCAGTGTGAAGAGTTATGAAATTTCATTTTAGTTTAAGAATGGGATTTCTGAATGGGCACTAAGCCTTTTATATTTCAGGAGGGAAATTAAGGTGAATTTTTGAAGACCTGTTCGAAGGTTCATAAGATTAAGTTCGTTTTTTAGGATTGTCCTTTCAAAATTATTTGAATTCATTGTATTTGAATGATTTGGAAATTTGTTAAAGTGTTGGCATTCTTTGAATTTAATGTTATGTGAAGTTTTAGGTTGAAATTGTAAATGCCATTATGTTTGCATATGATATGTCAAGATACGAAAAATAAAGCTTCCGAAATGTGCCTTCAGGCAATACAAATTTTTCAAGTGTGATATGTGATATGTGGGTTTAGTTAGGTCCTATAAGTTTGAGTCATTGTACTGTCTCGTTTTTAAAAGCCTTCTCTCGGATGTCCGCTAGTGGCACTGGAGTTCCGATATCGGACTCCCATAAGTCACGGCTACACCGGACCGCGATGCGGAAAGGTGTAGTACGTTCCGTTCACGGCTGCACAGGACCGCTATGTGGGAATGTGCAGTACGTTCTGTTTTGGACCAACCCAAATCGTTGATGTGTTATGTGATTTTCATTTTGTGTATATTGGTGATGCATTCATGTGTTACATCGTTCGTGATTTGTAAAGATTTTTTTTTTTGAGAAATGACCTATTGCAAATTTCCTGCCGTGAAATAATTTTGAGATTGATTATGAACAATTTGAAAAAGTTTTGAAAAAATAAGCTTCCGACCAAAATTTGCTACTGTGAGATTTTTATAAAATGGAAAAAACTTAGAAAGTGATTTTTACTTATTATTCGATTTATAAATATGTTATCCACGAGCTGTCAAGCTCACCCCCTTTCATCCCCATCTCCAGGTATGGAGCAGGGGATCGGATGAAAGAATGTCAAGACCGTTTGTTCGATTGTGTATAGCGTGTACTTTGTGTAAAGTTAATTTTGGTATTGATATGGTCTATGGCTAAATTTCCATTGATGTATTTCGAGCATGTATTTCAGAATGTATGAGGATTACGAATTTGTGTATATATCTGAGTATGGTGTATCTAAATTCTGAAATTATGATTGGAAATGAATATGACAGGTTGTATTTTGAACTGATTTATGAACTTGTTGTTAAATTGAGGTATGAATGTGATTGGGGATTGCCTGGTGACCTTGTATAAAGACTTGAATTATGATATTATTCATAATGATTATGATTTGTATATTGAGTTGAGAAATTAATAGGAATTGGATTTGTATAATGTGTTTTGGATATGGATATGTAGATATAGGATTGCGTTTGTTGTGTTGGATTCCGGACGGGGAGACCGATGATACTGGCTATTATGTGAGAATATAGAAGTATATTTTGAACACTTTGCAGGTTTGGGTTAGTTAGAATGCAGTCGTTATGCTGCCAAAATTTTGATAAAATTGGTAATAAGATGAATTTTGGGAATTGTTTGTTTATATAAGTAGTTTGTATGAATTGAGAATTTTATTGAGGAAAATTTTCGATTGAAGAAAGTATGTTGTTTTGAGTGATATAAGATTTGGATAAAAGTGAAAGAAATGGAAAAGAAAGAAAAAATTATACCGATTTGGACTGATTTTAGTATAAGGTTTCCAAAGCGATAGTTTTTCTATAATATGTGTTTCCAACAGAAATCGGAATTTGTTTCAATTCGATCGATCCATTCATTTGTCTGCTGTGATTCAATTCACTTTCGTTTGCTTTTTTTCCGATTTATGTTTCCGCTTTCGATTCATTCGCTTTCGATTTATAATTTGATTCGTATCCGATTTGATTTCGCCTTATGTTCCTTTTTTTCGATTTCGATTTCGTTCGTTTTTGTTTTCCGCCAATTTGTTTTTTGTTTCCGTGGTTTGTTTTCCGGTTAGGGTTCGGTTCCGAGATCGGGTCCCAACAGATAGGGACTTGATTGCTACATTGAAACTTAGACCGATGCTACAGGACAGAATCAGGAAAGTCCAGGGCAAAGATCCTGATATAGTGAAGCTTCTGGAGAAAGTGAAAGTGAATCCAGACTCTGAGTTTGAATTAAGGGATGAAACATTATGGTTAACACAGAGGCTGTGTATGCCTAATGTGGATGATCTAAGGAAGGAGATACTTAAGGAAGCTCATATGGCCGCCTATGTTGTGCATCTTGGTACTATCAAGATGTATAACACAGTGAAGCAACATTTATGATGCCTAGAATGAAGAAACAAGTGGCGGAGTATGTATCTAGATGTATGACGTGCCAGCAGGTGAAAGCTGAGCACCAGGGTCCGGTAGGAAATCTCCATCAGTTGCCTATTCTAGAGTAAAAATGGGAACGAATTACTATGGACTTCATCATGGGACTGCCTAAGACTCCGAGGCAGAATGATGCTATATGGGTCATGGTAGACCGGATGACTAAATCGGCCCACTTCTTATCAGTGAGAGAGAATAACTCACTTGATCAGTTGGCCCATAAATATGTGAATGAGGTGGTGAGACTGCATAGGATTCTAGTATCCATAGTATCGGACAGGAATCCGAGATTTACTTTGAGGTTTTGGAGGAGCTTCCAGTCTGTTATGGGTACTAAGTTGAACTTCAGTACAACATTTCATCCTTAGACAGATGGGCAGAGTGAGAGGACAATTAAGACTATTGAGGATATGCTTAGAGCTTGTGTATTGGAGTTTAGAGGAGCTTAGGATCAATACATGGCATTGATAGAGTTTGCCTACAACAACCATTACCACAGTAGTATCGGACTGGCACCGTATGAGACACTATATAGTAGAAAATGTCGGTCGCCATTATATTGGGATGAAAAGGGTTTGAGAATGGTTGAAGGCCCAGATTTAATACAAGATACAGTGGATAAAGTGAAGTTGATCCGAGGCCGAATTAAAGTGGCTCAAGATAGACAGAAGAGTTACGTAGATCAACATTGACGGAATATGGAGTATAGTGTAAGAGACAAAGTATTCTTGAGAGTCTCACCTTGGAAAGGAATTTTAAGATTCAGTAAAAAGGGCAAGTTGAGCCCTAGGTACATTGGTCCTTATGAGATCATTGAGAGGATAGGACCTTTGGCCTATAAGTTGGCTTTACCGAACGAAATGTCTCAATTGTATAATGTATTTCATGTTAGTATGTTTTGAAGATACCGATCTGATTCGACACATGTGATACCGGCCCAAAAAATTGAGATTGCTAGTAACTTAAGTTATGTTGAGGAGCCAATCAAGATTGTGGGGTCGCAGATCAAGCAGTTGAGAAACATGGTCATTCCATTGGTAAAAGTCCTTTGGAGGAACCACTCAACTGAAAAAGCAACATAGGAGACAGAGGTGCTTATGAGGAGACAATACCCCCACCTATTTGAGCAAATAGGTAAGAATTTCAAGGACGAAATTACTCTAAGGAAGGGAGAGTTGTAACATCCCATTCTTGTAGGAAGGTTAAAATGGAAAATGTGAGTGATTCATGAGAGTTAGAAATGCATTTCCATGTTCATGCGTATTATGTCATACATATACATATGAATAGTGAAGTTGTGGCACATGAAAATAATTGTACATGCATTCATGAATAATTCCAAGTATAATTGGATTGAGTTAAGATTTTGAGGTATATTGAAAATTTTGAATTTATTTATATTGAAAATTCTATTGGTTAGTAAGAATATTATATTTGTGAATTTTGGTAAATTTAGGTATAAATTTTGAAAATTTATAGAAAATAGGAAAAGACATCAAATGAAGATTTAAAGATAGTTGGATTGTAAAGATGATAGTTTAAGGGAGTTAGTTTCAAAAGAAACTAAGTTAGAGCTTAGATATGAGGAAAGTAACAAGTGTCACTTAGGCTTTGTGTTTTGTTATCTTCTGTCTTTCGCTTCTTCTGTGTTTTGTATCTTATGTCTTTTGCTTCTTTCATCTTTTTGTTTCTTGTGTGATTACGTCATCTTCTTCTATGTTTTGTTTCTTCTGTCTTTTAGCTTCTTCTGTGATGACATTATCTTCTTCTGTGTTTTACTTCTTTTATTTTTTCCTGGCCATAACTTCTTCTCTAGACACCCAAATGAATTGATTCTTAAACCATTAGACTCGTAAGACATTGCCCTACATCTCTACCTAAAATCATAGCCATTTGAAATGAATGGAGAGAGAATGAGTGAGAAATGTGGGACGGGTACAGTAAGCGTGTTATTAAATTTTATGAACTAGGGTTATTCCACTGAACATACTTCAATATTTTGATTATATCTAGATCTATAGGATTCCAAATGAGTAATGAATTGTGATTTCGATCATTTTAGTGAGGCATAAACCTAAGTATGAATCATATTTAGATGAGTTTCGATATGAGACCGATTTTGTGATGAAATTGATGGAAAATACCCAGGATTGTCATAAACATGCATTGTACATAAGTTATTTCATACATGTACATCATTGGATACTTATGGTTGAAGAAATTGTGATATTGTGTATATTATTTATTATAGAGGAGCAACTGGGACGTCAATCTCTAGACGTTTTTGGATCTTTCAGGCATTAGCTTCCGGAAAAACTTATGAGTAACCTAGATAGTCTCACTTAATTACTTGTTTGCTTAGATTATATTTTGAATGAAAAATGAATGCGATTGATTGTGGATTCTGGAAAGAAGGTCCGATGACTATGAAATGTGGAATGTATGTTGAAGTGCGGCTTGAATGTGAATGTGAAGACCTATGTGCTTTATATTGTGATTGGCCATGGTACATGCATTCCATTCATGATTGCATGAAATATAATAGAAGTTGTGACTAAAGTAGCCAACGATTAGAGCTTAAAGCTCAATGTGTGGAAATGAGCCTCGAACTCAAAAGTGTTGCAGAGCCTCATGCTCAATGTGTAATGAGCCTTATATCCTCATCGAATAAGGGACATTTATTAATGAGCCCGGTATCCAAATGGATACGGGACAGTTCAGGCACTCGGTCACAAAAACTTAACAATTGGAAAAGAGTCTCATGATCATTTCATATGCATTTGGTTATGTATGTTCGATTGATTGAAATGCATAATTTACTTTTGCTTAAGTAAAAATGTGATGCTTATGTAAAGTACAAAGTTGTGAAATAATTGTTATGTGAATTGATGTGTTGCATGAATTCAGTGAACCATCGATGATGGTTACCTCATTGAGTTCGCAAAACTCACCAAAATTGCAACGTTGTCTATTCAGGACCGAGAGATGACCCTAACTACTTAGAGGCTCCACTACGGTGTAGATTGTGTTTTATCAAGAGAAGTCATGGTTCAAAGGTCAGTCAGCTGGAAATTTTTAAGTGGCTTAGATAGATTGGATATAATTTCCTCTTTCATGTAATACTTTTGTACTAGGTTTTGTTAATATACATGAAGAAAAAGGTTGAAAGACACGATGTAAACTATTGGTTTGAGAAAGGAAATGAGAAAAAAGTCGGTTTTAAAAATCTGTAATTTTCTATTAATTCTTAATAAGTGATTAATGATATGATGCCATGTGAAGTGAGTCTAGTGATCGATCGTAGCTTGCCCTTATCGTAGAATATGTGCCGGAATGACCTCCGGGCGTCCCAGTGTGTACCCTGCGGTAAGGAGGTGCTACATTTACAGCAGCTAAAATCTTATGAATTGAATTACCCGACCCATAATCTGGAATTGGCAACAATAATTTTTTCCCTGAAGATTTAGAGATATTATTTATACGGGGTTCAAACGAAAATTTTTATAAATCATAAAAGTCTCAAGTATTTGTTGAGCCAAAAGGAACTGAATTTGAGACAAAGAAGGTGGTTAGAATTACTTAAGGATTATGACCTGTTGATTGAGTACCATCCAGGAAAGGTGAATGTGGAAGTAGATGCCTTGAGTAGGAAATCCTCTATAGCTCATGTTCAGACAGTTTATCTGCCATTATTAGAAGAGATGCCTAAGCTTAGGATAAGTTTGAAATAGGAGAAACCTGATTGTATTGTTGCTACTTTCAGAGTGAGACCAATATTTAGAGAGAAGGTGAGGGAGTTACAAACACAGGATGCAGATTTGAGTAATCTTCGATAAGAAATTCGAAATGGTAAGAAATATGAAGTGGTAGTGAGGGATGATGGACTTATGGTTATAGGGAACAGGCTTTGTATTCCAATTGTCAAGTAGGTGAAGGATGAAATACTGGATGAGGCACACAGTGCACCTTATGTCATACACTCAGGTAGCATCAGGATGTACAAGGATTTGAGAGAGTATTTTTGTTGGAAAGGCATGAAAAGGGATGTAGCAAAATATGCAAATAAGTGTCTAGTGTGTTAGTAAGTCAAGGCTGAACACCAGGCACCTTTTGGCAAGTTAAAGTCATTGTCTATTCCTAAGTGGAAGTGGCAACGGGTGACCCTAGATTTTTTTATAGGTTTTCCCAATACTAGTAGAAAGCATGATGCCATATGGGTTATTATTGATCGCTTGACAAAGTCAGCCCATTTTCTGGCAATCAAACAGACTGATTCTCTGTATATTCTAGAAAAGAAGTATATTGAGATTATATGGGAATCCAGATTTTATAGTTTTTGACAAGGATCCTCAATTCATTTCGAGATTCTAGGGAAGCTTATAAGAGGCTACGAGAACCGAGTTGAATTTTAACACTGCTTTTCATCCTCAAACAAATGGTCAATCTGAGAGGACCATTAGGACTCTTGAAGGAATGTTCTGGGCATGTGTGATGGATTTCAGGGGTTCTTGGGATGAACATTTGTCATTGATCGAATTTGCTTATAATAATTCGTATCACTCGAGCATTCAGATGGCTCTTATGAAGCATTGTATGGAAGGAGATGTAGAACTCCAATATGTTGGGATGAAGAAGGAGAGAGGAAACTGATAGGGCCAAAGTTGCTTTAGATGGCAGTCGACAAGGTTAATTTGGTTAAACAACGGCTTAAGGTACCACAGGATAGAATAAAGAGTTATACTGATGCACACGGGAAGGAAATAGAGTATGAAGTTAGTGAGAAAGTCTTTCTTAAGACGTCTTCTTGGAAAGGAGTCATGAGGTTTGGCAAGAAGGGCAAGTTGAGTCCAAGATATGTGGGTACTTATGAGATTGTAGAGAGGATCGGACTACTAGCCTATAGGTTGGTGCTGCCACCAGAATTGTCACAAATACATGACGCCTTTCATGTGTCTATGTTAAGGAGGTATAGATCGGATCCCTCCCATATTATTTAGGCCACTGAGGTTCAATTGAGAGATGATCTGATCTATGAGGAAACTCTAGTGGAGATCCTGGACACAAAGGAGAAGGTCCTCAAGAATAAGATAGTTCAGCTAGTCAAAGTCTTATGGAGAAACCATTATGTGGAAGAGGCTACGTAGGAACCTTTGGAAGCTATGAAGGAGAAGTACCCACACCTCTTTAATGATCGAGGTAAGAAATTTCGAGGACAAAATTCTTTTAAGAGGGAGAGAAATGTTGGTCCCTGAATTTTTTTTCTTGATGAATAAGCATGATTAGATAAATTTTGGGGTCTTGCTAGATTAATTTGTGTTGGAATTAATTAGCAGGTTAATGTGAGTAAGATAATATAATATAGGTTAAGGGAATTAAAGTGTTAAGGAGGTAAGTTTGCATAAGGGGTATTTTGGGGAAGATCACTTCAGCTTAAAAACCATAAAGCATTAAAGAGGGGGAAATGGACATTATGCAATCATTAAGGGTATAAAAGTGGAGAAGAATTGTTGTCATGCTTTTTGAAGAAACCAAAAACGTGATTGAGAAAAGAGAGAAGAGAGAGAAACACAAAAAAAGAGAAAGAAGAGAAAAGAAGGGAGGTCATGTAGATTTCAATTTTTCTTAGTCTTATAGAGAGATTTTGGGGTTGAAGAAGAAGGGGAAAAGGTAGAGGAAGACAAGAGCTCTCTTTGGAACCAAACATCTTTTCTTTTGGTGAAGATTTAAGGTAAGAGCATTTTTAATGCTTTGGATTTTTGAAAGGGTTTTGGTTCAAAGAGCTTAGAAAATGCATGGGTATAAGTATTCTAGGATCAATTTCATGCATAGGTTTCTTTGGGTTATCCAATTGGAGTTTATTTTTGAATGGGGATTTTTGCTAATATTGAAGGGAGGCAAGAGGAGCAATAGGAGAGACATCTTTGAGCAAGTTTTCAAGCAAGGAGACTAAGGTGGGTTACATTTTTATAATTGAATGATAAGCCATAAATGTTTCTTTCAAGAAAGGAAATAAATGTTTTCAAATACTTGTAAATGTGCATTTATTGCTGATCACGGCTCTGTCGATGCGATCTTACGATCGATCCTTGGAAACCGGTCAAATAAAAGAAATTCCAAGATTGCGGTATAGAATGCAACCGCGGGTCGTTTCACTTAATTGGAACCAAATAAAAATGGTCTAACCTAGCCTAAATGTCAAAAATTGCAATTGAAGTTGATAAAATGGGGTTTGGTATTTTGGTCAAAATGATAAAGTAATCAAGATAGACAAAAAGTATAAAAGAATATTTTTGGAATTTTAGGAATAAAGCAATTAACAAGGGTAAGATAGAAAATCAAATTGATAGAAATCCTCTTGAAAATGGCGAAGGCTATCACGGTTCAAAATTGATTTTCAGGGACACAATCTACTAAGTTTCGAAAGATCAACCCTAAAGGGCTCTTTAGGTCCAAAGATTTAATTAATGAACTCCATTATTTAAATCTTTGTTAAAGACCTTAGTGTGAAAATGGACAAGCAATTGCAATCGGTCAATTGGATAAAACTCAACAATCTCAATCAAACACAACTAGGCAGATGAAGACCGTAAATGTAATATCCAACGACATATATGAAACTTCATATATTAAAAATCAAAAGTTCTACAAATTACTTTTTCCAAATCTCAACATAGTGTTCAACACATGATTAAACTATAACCATGCTAATCTAGCTACACCGATGCAATCTCTAACTCAGAGTTTTACACAAATATAACTAAACTTTCGACACTATATGATACTCCCCTTTGAAGCTTCCGTGAACTCAAACCATTGCTACATCTTCAAGAGGAAGGTTGACTCAGCCACGCATGACTCTGGTTGATCCCTCAGATACTGGAGATGGAACGATGCTCATGTTGGCAGAAGACACTGACGGTGACAGTGTTGATGGCTGTAATCGTTGGAGATGAAAATGTGAAGACGATGTCGAAGGACGGTGTCATCTCTCTACTGCCTGAATAATAAAAATCTGCGCCTCTCCCAATCTCCAGACTCTGTGTCTTGATTCTGTGTATGTAAGTTTGCCCATGACCTAAAATCGGCAAGTTTTTATATGATGGGGCGCGGGTCGGGTTGGAATAGTGAGACAAACTTTCCATAAAAGGTCGGATGTCCGCTCGTACGTCGCGACGTATAAATAAAAATTCGTCGTGACGTGTGAATTTGCCTACTCGTCGCGACGTATGAATTAATATTCGCCGCGACGTATGGAAGTGACTTGCTTGTCGCGGCATATGGATCAAAACTCGTCGCGACATGCGGATGGATCAATGACTGTTGACTTCCTGACATTGACTCCTTTGTTCCTGCAATAAAATAATAACAATTTGCAGTATCAATTGTCCCAATAAAAATTATGGAGAAATAAGAATTAAATCATGACAATTTCCTGACAAATTGCAAATTGAAAAAACTATGTATGAGGAACCAATTTAAGCACAAAAATCATCAACTAGGAGTCAACAAATGCATAAGCAGCTATGAAAATGCAGCCAATTTATAATGTAAACTTGGCTTAATCAAATTCCCCCACACTTAGACCTTTGTACTCCTGGACAAAGTTTACAAGAGTCAAAAAGAATACAAGAGGAATAGAAAATATCTACCCATGCTCAAAACAATAAAAGTACATTGACTCAATCCATTTCCCAAGAATTCAACCACAGCAGAATGAAAGAGTGCTACTAAAACAAATATTGAAAGAGTTCAAGAACAAGAGATTGAAAAAAAGAGAACCACTCAAGATATAGTGTTTGCGCTCAGCTCACTTGTGTGTAGGGATATTTTTTCTCTTAGTCTGCTTAATTCGTCTCCTACCATAGGCTTGTGTCAATTCTATTTCTCCACTACAAAAACTATCTTTTTAAAGATCAAGAGGACTTTTAGGGTTGTAATGTACGGAAGGCTAAATGAATGGATGAAGTGAAAGAAAGAAAGAATAGTATGAGCACATGCACTAAACAAAGAATTGATGCCATAAACAGAACGTTTCTTTATTTTCTGTTCATGCAAAATATGTTGCATAAATTGTTATTGAGCTTGCTTTTTTTTTTAATGAAAACACTTTCCGTTCCCTTTTTTTTTATGAAAACACTTTCTGTTCCCTTTTTGGAACTTTTTTTTAATGAAATATAACGAAGCAAAATAACTAATAACTAATGACACCATAAAAATATGAATGCAAATGCTCATAACAAGAAGGCTCAAAGGGCTAGCAAGGGATAAATATATGGGGACAGTGTTTGGGAGAAGGGTGGAGGAAAGAACGCCTCTATCATATCAAAAAAAATCTAGTCCATTAAGCTTCAATTAAGAATTAAAACAAGTTCTAGAGAAGAATGAAATAAACAGACGCACACAAAGATAAAAAAAAATTTGGGTTCAATATCCTTCCAACAAGGGTATTGTCTCTATGCACAATCTCAAGTCTCAAAAACTTAAAATGCTACTTTGTTAGCATGCTTCCATTCACTGTGTTTTGAAAAATTGAAGAGCAAAATTTTTGCCAATTCCAATTATTATTAAAAGAATAGGAGGTGTTTTCAAAAACTCAAGCATCATTTTGAAACTAGTAAAAACTTTGAAAACAAAAGCCACAAAAGTCCAGTGCAACATAAATTTGAAATGAGTGGAAGAATTAAGCACAGAATCATTCATGCATAAGTATGACGTCACGACGGGCAGAAGCAGACGTCAAAATGTGCGGACGTCGCGACGTAACAAGGGTGACGTCGCGACGTATACGCAATCAGAAGAACGCTTCGTCGTGACGTGTGACCACACGTCGCGGCGAAAAAATGCAGAATGACAGAAAGATGGAAAATTCACCAAGTTTATCAGCAGAATGCATCAATTGGCCAACAAGTCATAAATATAATGTCAACAGTTATGCAATAGGAAAGATAAATGGAGAAAAAGCTCTCCCACACTTGAAACACACATTGTCCTTAATGAAAATGGAAAGGAAGGAAAAATGCAGAGAAGCTCATGAAGGGATCTCTAAAGTATTATTGAAAAATGAGAGAAAAACTAAAGAAGCAAACTATCTAAGTGGCTCTCCTCCAACTTGTTAAGACAAATAGGAAATGTGAAACGCAAAAAGAAAGGAAACAAGTGAAGGAGACGAAAAACCTGAAATTATGGTGGCTTTTGGTTTTCATAATAGAGCTTCAAAAGGTGGCCATTCACCTTTAGTCGAGTGCCAGATTCTTCATGTAGAAGCTCTACCATACCAAAATTGTGTACCTTCGTGACCAAGTACGGTCCCTCCCAATGAGTATTGAAAGTCCCATATTTGAAAGTGAAACGAGCTTTGAATAATAGGACTTTGTCTCCTTCTTTGAAACTTTTCCGCCTAATGGTCTTGTCATGCATCAATTTTGCTTTTTCTTTGTAGAGTCGTGCATGCTCATATGCCTCTAACCTTAATTCCTCAAGCTCTTGAAGTTGCAACTTCCTCTCCATTCCGGAAGATTCCAAGTCCATATTGCATTGTTTGATTGCCCAATATGCTTTATGCTCCAATTCCATAGGTAAATGGCAAGCCTTTCCATAGATCAAACGGTAAGGGGACATACCTATGGGTGTTTTATAAGCAGTCCGATACACCCATAGTGCTTCCTCGAGGCGAAGGCTCCAATCCTTCTTGGATGGCTTTACTATTTTCTCCAAAATGTGTTTCACCTCTCTATTGGAAACTTCAGCTTGTCCATTGGTTTGTGGGTGATATGCAGTGGAGACTTTGTGAGTGACCCCAAATTTCAAAAATAAGTTATCAATGACTTTATTACAAAAATGGGTTCCCCTATCACTCACCACAGCTCTGGGTATACCAAATCGACAAAAAATGTTGGACTTAAGAAACTTAGACACGACTTGAGCATCATCTTTTCTAGTGGGGATGGCCTCTATCCATTTTGACACATAATCCACAGCTAAAAGGATATACAAAAATCCAAAAGATGGAGAAAATGGTCCCATGAAATCAATTCCCCAAACATCGAAAATTTCACAAAATAAGAGAGGTTGTTGTGGCATTTCATGTCTTTTCCCTAATCCCCCAAAACGCTGGCATTTATCACATGACCGAAAAAAGTTAAATGAATCCCTAAAAAGAGTAGGCCAATAGAAACCAGACTCGAGAATTTTCCTGGATGTTTTTCTTGCATTGAAATGCCCACCATAAACCATTGAATGACAAGCTGAAATTATATCATCATACTCTTCATAAGGCACACATTTCCTGATCACTTGGTCACTACACATTCTCCACAGATGAGGGGCATCCCAAATGTAATGTTGAGCTTCACTCTTAAGCTTCTGAGCTTGTGCTTGAGACATAAAAGGAGGAGTGAGTCCAGACATTATATAGTTAACAATATGTGAATACCAAGGTTCTTTAACAATTGAAGCACATAGGAACGAATCAGGGAATGAATCACAGGTAAGATCAGAAGAATCCACTCCCTGTGTGTTGTTGGGTAGCCTGCTCAAATGATCGGCTACGTGGTTTGCTGCTCCCGCACGATCCTTTATCTTGATATCAAGTTCTTGGATCAGCAATGCCCACCGGATCAATCTAGGCTTGGATTGCAGTTTCTTGAGGAGATACCGAACAGCTGCATGATCAGTAAAAATGGTAACATGTGAGTTCAAAAGATATTGCCTAAATTTTTTCAAAGCAAAACTATCGCAAGCGACTCTTTTCAGGTTGTTGTGTAGTTGATTTGAGCTGGATCCAGTGTCTTTGAGGCGTTTGCAATGACTCTTGGTAACCTCTCCTCCCGTTGACCCAGCATAGCCCCTACAACACAATTAGATGCATCACATGAAAGCTCAAAAGGTAGATTCCAATCAGGAGCAACTAGGATAGGTGGAAAAATGAGTTTCGATTTAAGCATATTGAAGGCACTCTTGCAAGAATCATCGAATTCAAATTTTTCATCTTTTTGTAAAAGCTTGGAGAGAGGTAACGCAATCTTGCTGAAATCCTTTATGAAGCGCCTGTAAAATCCTGCATGACCCAAAAATGAACGTATGTCACGAATATAAGTAGGGTAAGGCAAGGAAGATATAACCTCAATCTTAGCTTTATCCACTTCAATTCCTTTGCTAGAAATCAAATGACCAAGCACGATACCTTCACTGACCATGAAATGACATTTCTCAAAATTCAAAATCAAATTCTTTTCTATGTATCTTTGTAAAACTCTTGCAAGGCTGGACAAACAAGCATCAAAAGAATCACCATAAACTGTGAAATCATCCATAAATACTTCCATACATTCCTCTAAAAATTCAAAGAAGACAGCCATAACACAACGCTGGAAAGTTCCTGGAGCATTACACAAACCAAAAGGCATCCTTCGATAAGCGAAGGTGCCAAAAGGACGTGTAAATGTAGTCTTGTCCTGGTCCTCCGGTGCAATGGGTACCTGAAAGTATCCAGAAAAACCATCCAAGAAACAATAATGTGATTTGCCCGCAAGCCTTTCAAACATTTGATCAATAAAGGGAAGAGGGAAATGCTCTTTCCGTGTGGCATCATTTAATCTTCTATAATCTATACACACACGCCACGAATTCTGCACTCTAGTAGGAATAAGCTCATCCCTATCATTCTTGACCACTATTATTCCACTCTTTTTAGGCACTACATGAATTGAACTAACCCACTCACTATCAGAAATGGGATATATTATCCCTGCACTTAACAACTTCGTGATTTCCTTCTTCACAACATCTAAAATAAGTGGGTTAAGCCTTTTTTAAGGTTGTCTCACCGATTTTGACCCCTCACTCAATAAAATCCTATGTGTGCAAATGGCTGGGCTAATTCCGGGTATATCTGCTAGAGTCCACCCTATAGCTCTCTTGTGCTTCCTCAAAACATTCATGAGTCTCTCTTCCTCAATGTGGGACAATGTATTAGCAATTATTACAGGTAATCGCTCATTAGACTCAAGAAAGACATACTTCAAGGTTGTAGCAAAGGTAATTCGTTTTCGTCGCGGCGTATGGCGATTTCCATACGTAACGCGGCGAGCAATCGCTCGTCGTGAGAAACATAACTCAAAAACTCTAACAAGGAAAACGAACAGAAAGAAAACGAAGGACAATGGGACACTTACAAATATCAAGGATGCAAGAAAGGAGACGGCAGAAACGGAGGGCACGGTAAGACGGCGGACACAGCAAAACAAAGAGGAGAACAGAGAGAGCGAGGGCGATTACGATGGCAGGAAAAGAAGAGAATAAGAAAGGAAGGAGAAGAAGAAGAAGAAGAAACGGCGAAAGGAGATGAGACGTTGTGAGGTAAAAAGACAAAAAGGGCTACGGATAAACACAAAAACTGCAGGACAGAAGGGGCAACAAGGGTATTTCAACCGTTGGGACATCGCGGCGTATAAATGTACCACGTCACGACGTGAGCGTCAAATGAAATGAGGCACGTCGCGACGTATGAATTAAAATACGTCGCGACGTAAATAAAAACAAGGCACCTCGCGACGTATAAATCAAAATTCGCCGCGACGTAACTGACCGAACAAAAAATAAAAACACAAACCTGACTTAATCCAGAAACAATCAATCTAAAAACAATCAATCTCCCAGAAATCAATCCTTCCAGCAATATCATGCTTCTTCAAAAAAAAATGTAAAGCTAACAAAGTGAAAGTAATTTATTCAAACAATGAACAGAAATCCTACCTAACTACAGCTAATCTACTGGCTCGGTTTCTTCCCCACACTTAATCAAGATATTCATGCAACACAAAAATTTTCATCACTTCCAAGCAGGATGCATGAATAAAATAAGAATGCAGGTAGAGAAACAACCTGGTCTCATGGTGGGTCCTGACACTTAGGATGATCACCCGGCTAAAATTCGAGCTTCATCCCAACAACTTGGCTCTTGTACAACTCCATGTTCAACACCCGACTTGAAGTCTCTCCTACAAAATCATCAGCAAGAAAATGTTCTCCAGGGAGAGTGTCAGTAGACGATGTGAATGTTTATGCAAAATCATTACATGCATCGTCAACAACTGTATCAAGCATGTTCACTCCAAGCAGGGAATAATCTTCATGTGGGTGCTTCATTACCTCATACATATTAAAGCTCACCTGCTGGTCACCTACCTCCATGGTGATCTTACCTTCTTTCATGCTTATCATTGTGCTCGCAGTCCGCAAAAAGGGTCGTCCGAGAATTAAGGAAGTATCCTGCACAACTTCAGAAGACATATCAAGCACATAAAAATTAGCAGGAAATACTAAACCCTTATCCTGGACCAAGATGTCCTCGATGATACCCACTGGATGCCTAAATGATCTATCGGCCAACTGGAGGACAACAAATGTAGGCTTAATACTCTTCACTCCTAAGGCCTCATAAACTGACTTAGGCATCACATTTATCGCTGCCCCTAGATCTAGCAAAGCTCTACCTATGGTCACTTTCCCTAAGATGCAAGGGATGGTAAAAGATCCAGGGTCTTGACACTTGGACAGGTATTTGTGGCTTGAACAAAGCTGAAACATTTGAGCTCACTTGCACTCTCTCATTTGGCCTAAACTTCCTCTTGTTAGTGCATAAATCTTTCAAATATTTTGCATAGGTCGGAACTCGCTTCACTAAATCAAGCAAAGGCACATTCACTTCAACTTTCCCAAACAAGTCAATGATTTCTTTTTCATGTTGTTTTTCATTTAAGCGCTTGCTCATCAAATATGAATTGGGAAAAGGAAGGTCTTGAATACTTACCTCCTTACATTTTTTGGATTGCTTGCTTGATTCTCCACTTTTTTCTTGATCATTGGAACTCTCTGAAGTAGTTCCCTTGTTTCTTGAAGCATGCTTTTTCTCTCTCAAAAGCTCTTCTTCCCTCACACTTTCTGATTTCTTAACCTTATCCTGTGGTGGGGGTACTGGCTCACTCTCATTCTCATCATCACATGCTTCTTCATCATCTTGAGGCTTAAACCTTACTTGCTTCCCACTCCTAAGGGCAATGGCATTCAAACTCTTCGGGTTCATCACAGTATTGGAAGGAATGGTCCCACTGCTTTTTGCCTGATTTTCACTCATGTTGTTGGACAACTGAGTGACATAGGAATTGATGTTCTCTGCCTTGATCTCCCATTGTTCCATTCTCTTTTCCAAGGCATTGAATCTAGCAGCAGTCTTTGAGGAATCTTGTTGAATAAGAGAAGCAATAACATTAAACTGGTTAGCAGTAGAATCCCTCTCTTCCTTCATCAATGTCATCATACTGTGAAGGAGTTGATTGGTGTCTTCTTTTGGGGGAACTATTAGAGCTTACTGTTGATTCGGGAACTGGCTAGTGGAAGTACCAGCTCCTCCCCCTTGTGAGAATCTGTTTGGGGCCCTGTTCTCTTCATTCCTCCAACCAAATCTCGGATTAGACTTCCATCCCTCATTGTATGTGTTGGAGTAAGGGTCCCACTTCTGATTAGCTCTTCCTGGATACACAGCCGACACCTCTTCATATCGTCCAGGACAAACACTTGAAATGTGCATCACCGACCCACAATTATCACAACTGGGTGCAGTAATTTCTGTAGAAGATGATGGGAGATGCACATTCAAGTTCTTCAACTCTGCAGTGATACAGGACAACTGTGATGTTATCCTGTTCTCCAGCGAATCCACTTTTGTTTCCAGACTTTCCATTCTCTTTGCTTGAGCTGTCAAAGCTCCCAATTCATTCAATCATGTGTAATCTCTCACACTGTACTGTTGATGGTTGAGCGCCATCTTCTTAATCAAGTCCCACGCTTCCAATGCAGTAAGGTCAATCAATGATCCTCCAGATGCAGCATCTAGGATACCTTTCTCTTGACTCTTCAACCCATCATAAAAATATTGCACCAATTGTTCATCAGGAATTTGGTGATGGGGGCATCTGGACAGAAGATCTTGGAAGTGGTTCCAATAGTAATATAGTGACTCATCATAATCCTGGCGGGCTGAATAGATTTCCTTCCTCATCGAAGATGTCCTGGAGGCTGGAAAATATTTCTCCAAAAATGCTTTCCTCAGGTTGGCCCAACTATGATAGGCATTAGCCACATGCCTCGGAAGACTCATGTACCACTCCCGTGCCTTCCCTTCCAAGGACAAATGGAATACCTTCCACAGCACTTGGTCCAAAGTAGCTCCTACCGGCTTCATACTCTGGCAGATCATTGTCAAAGCCTGTAGGTGCATGTATGGATCTTCTCCTGCCAAACCATGAAATTTAGGAAGAGAATTAATTAACAAACCTTTAATCTCAAAATTTACATCAAAATTAGGGCAAGCAGTAGTAAATGGATCATAATGCACGTCAGATGTTGTAGCTTCCCTAATTTTCCTAAGTCTCTGGTTCTCATTGTTCTCTCCCACTCTCTCATGCTCACCATTTCCTCCATTAGTCCCATTTCTAGGTTGGTGAACGGGAAAATTAGGATTTGGGAAAATGTTTGGGTTCTCAGCCATATTCTCACTATCTCGCTCAACTATTTTCTTTCTCTCTTGTTCTTTCCTCTCTTTCCTAAGTCTCCTCAAATGTCTCTCAACTTCAGGTTGGAATTGAACAAGTCTACCTCTCTTGGGCATGCATAAAAATCAATCCACAAATAAAATGAATGGTAACAAAATTGCTCACAGTCACACAAGATCGGATAAAAGTGAAATGCAATGAATGCGAGAGTATGGATGTATGAGTGTGTATGTGTGAAAAAAAAAAGTGCAAAGTAAGAGACAAAAATCAAAGTATGATGTATGCGTGTGCAAAAGGGAATCAAACCTATACTATGAACAAGCGTAAAAATCAAACTATAAGAAATGCAAGCAAAAACAATGATTCCGATTATCAACGACAATTCAAATGAATGACAATGGCTATCCGACGGTAAATCAATTTCTTGGTTCCCCGGCAACAGCGCCAATTTGATCACGGCTTTGTCGATGCAATCTTACGATCGATCCTTGGAAACCGGTCAAATAAAAGAAATTCCAAGATTGCGGTATAGAATGCAACCGCGGGTCGTTTCACTTAATTGGAACCAAATAAAAATGGTCTAACCTAGCCTAAATGTCAAAAATTGCAATTGAAGTTGATAAAATGGGGTTTGGTATTTTGGTCAAAATGATAAAGTAATCAAAATAGACAAAAAGTATAAAAGAATATTTTTGGAATTTTAGGAATAATGCAATTAACAAGGGTAAGATAGAAAATCAAATTGATAGAAATCCTCTTGAAAATGGCGCAGGCTATCACGGTTCAAAATTGATTTTCAGGGACACAATCCACTAAGTTTCGAAAGATCAACCCTAAAGGACTCTTTAGGTCCAAAGATTTAATTAATGAACTTCATTATTTAAATCTTTGTTAAAGACCTTAGTGTGAAAATGGACAAGCAATTGCAATCGGTCAATTGGATAAAACTCAACAATCTCAATCAAACACAACTAGGCAGATGAAGACCATAAATGCAATATCCAACGACATATATGAAACTTCATATATTAAACATCAAAAGTTCTACAAATTACTTTGTCCAAATCTCAACATAGTGTTCAACACATGATTAAACTATAACCATGCTAATCTAGCTACACCGATGCAATCTCTAACTCAGAGTTTTACACAAATATAACTAAACTTTCAACACTATATGATACTCCCCTTTGAAGCTTCCGTGAACTCAAACCATTGCTACATCTTCAAGAGGAAGGTTGACTCACCACGCATGACTCTGGTTGATCCCTCGACATCTTGGAGATGGAGCGATGCTCATGTTGGCGCGAAGACACAGCGGTGACAATGTTGATGGCTGTAATCGTTGGAGATGAAAATGTGAAGACGATGTCGAAGGACGGTGTCGTCTCTCTACTACCTGAATAATAAAAATCTGCGCCTCTCCCAGTCTCCAGACTCTGTGTCTTGATTCTGTGTGTGTAAGTCTGCCCATGACCTAAAATCGGCAAGTTTTTATATGATGGGGCGCGGGTCGAGTTGGAATAGTGAGACAAACTTTCCATAAAAGGTCGGATGTCCGCTCGTACGTCGCGACGTATAAATAAAAATTCGTCGCGACGTGTGAATTTGCCTACTCGTCGTGACGTATGAATTAATATTCGCCGCGACGTATGGAAGTGACTTGCTCGTTGCGGCGTATGGATCAAAATTCGTCGCGACGTGCGGATGGATCAATGACTGTTGACTTCCTGATGTTGACTCCTTTGTTCCTGCAATAAAATAATAACAATTTGCAGTATCAATTGTCCCAATAAAAATTATGGAGAAATAAGAATTAAATCATGACAATTTCCTGAAAAATTGCAAATTGAAAGAACTATGTATGAGGAACCAATTTAAGCACAAAAATCATCAACTAGGAGTCAACAAATGCATAAGCAGCTATGAAAATGCAGCCAATTTATAATGTAAACTTGGCTCAATCAATTGTTCTTTAAATGCTTTGTGAAAGTGCTACATATTGTTTGTATGAATTTTTTAGATAAACTATGAAACAAAAATGGAAATGATTTTGAAAGGATACCAAGTATACGAAATCAAGTTTCCAAAAATCTGCCAATTGGGTAAACTATTTTTCATTCATGAATTACATGTTTTGTGGGTTTGGTGTAGTCCATTGAAGAATGTAATGTGAACATTGACCAAGTTAAAAGCTTCTCCCGCCTGCCCGCTAGTGGCATGGAGCTCCTCATGGACTCCCTCAAGTTTACGCCTACGCAAAACCACTATGTGGGATTGTAATAGTGGCTCAAGTTTACGACTACATAGGACCATTATATGAAATTGTGTAGTTCGTCATGTTTATTGATATATCCAAACCATTATGATGTGTTTATGTGTTTATATGTGTTGATAAGTTTGATGATTGTTTGACTTAGCAAGTTGAGAAATTTATGTTGTATGGATTTTAATGAAAATTTATTATGATCATAAGGGTTTTAAGGGATTTTACTTATTACCGATTATAAAACTTTTACCCACGAGCTTTAAGCTCACCCCCATTCCTCCCTATCTGTAGGCGATGAACAAGATATTGACTGATCGAATCGAGAGTCAAGGCATCACTCCAATTTGCATATGTTGTTTTTTTGAAGTTAGATCTTGTAAAAGAAGACTTTGGTCGCATTTTGAGAAATTATTGTTCTTGTAGAGTTGGTATTTTTGGACTATGATGTAAGGTGGCTTGAAATGCCCACTAAAGCATTGTAAAAACTTTATTCTTTTGATGTTAATGAAGTATGAATGGTGCATGGATGATGTGAGTTGACATTAGATATACATGAAGAAGCAATCAACTTGAGTTGATGATTTTGGAACATACATCGTTGATATATGAATATGTGTGTATGCATAAGCGAGATGCTATGGAAAGGAAGATAGAAATTATAACTGATCAAATTTAGTTGAAGGTGATGAGAAAAATGAGTTGAGATTTGAGAGTTTAATGAAATCATTTTGATAGCTGAATGGTTATGCTGAGAACATTCCAAGTTTGCATAGTGCAAAACTTCAATTCTTCCATAAGGGAAAAATTCGTGTTCTGACTTTAGGGAAAAAATTTAGATTGATCTAGGATGAATTTGATGAGTTATCTTCATGGAAGTTGTAGCTTTTCTTTTTAGCTTTCCAATGCTATAAAGTATGAAATTTTTAAATATTGGAGTCAAAAGCTATGGTCCTTATAACTAGAGATGCTCAGGAGTATAAGACGTATCATCTGGTAAAGACGTATCATCTGGGGGGATGATGTGTCCTCTGGTGAGGACGCATCGTCTGGTGAGGACGTATCGTCTGGGGATGATGTATCCTCTGGTGAGGACGCATCGTCTGGTGAGGACATATCGTCTGGTGAGGACGTTTTGTCTGGTGAGGATGTATCATCTGGTGACGTCATATCATCTGGTTATGACGTCATATCGTCTGGTGCATTGTTCATCTAATCCTATCATCTGGTCATATTTTTGACCTTGTAGATGATCAAATTTCACTTTACAGTCTTCACAAAAGTTGTAGATTTGGAAGTTCTATTCCAAACCGTCTAATATGAGCGATTGGTTGGAAGAGCTTAATCGGGTTATGATCATACTTGGATTTTTAGGCATATCTTTAGCTATAAAGCTCCGAATGAGGTGGTTCTTATTTTGAAATAAACAAGAGGCAGAGAGCTACAATTGTTTTGAAGAAGTCAAATTGTGATTTGGTGTTTAACAGGTGTAGGCACATCACCCTTATGGGACGATGGCTAATGAGGAGTAATTGAAATAACCCCTCAAGGAAGCCCGCTAATGCTTTTTGACTCTGGAATGTTAGATTAGGAAAACTACAGGGTATTAGGCTCATGCCTCATGACTTTGATGTTTGGCTTCGGAAGCGGGATCTAACACTCTTTGTCTAAAAGGGGATAGTGTTAGGGTCGCTGATGGGTCTTTATCTCCTATTTTCAGGACAAGTTCTATTATTTGTTCTCCTAATATTAAGATATCTTCTATTCTTCATGTTACTCAATTCCCTGTCAATATTTTATCTGTCAGTGCTATATCTATAGCTCTAAACTATAAGGTTGATTTTTTCCCAATTATTGTATCTTTTAGGATTTTCAAATAGGGAAGAGGATTGGTAATGGTAAACAGCATGATAGTTTATATATGATGGAAGACAGTCCAAGCTAGGCCATTTTTGGGGAATATCAGGATGTTAACCAAGAAATAATAAAGTGGCATAAGCAGTTAAGGCATCCATCATTTTTTGTTTTAAAAAAAACTATATCCCAATTTATTTTCTAGAACTCAGTTTGATTCTTTATCTTATGATGCTTGTGAGTATGCTAAGCATGTTAAAAAATTTGACCATTCAAGTGATAATAAAGTCATTGTTCCTTTTATGCTTATTCATTCTGATTTTTATGGGTTTATATAGACTCCTTCTTTATCTAGAAATCGATGGTTATTACTTTCATTGATTGTTACACTAGAATGACTTTGGTGTATTTGATTAAAGTAAAAAAGTAATTTTTTTCTCCTACTTTCAATGTGACACTCATCCAATCTGCTAAGTGGAAAGTAATGTAGCTGAGAACCAGTGTTTGAATCACCTACAACCTATGTCCATATGCATTTAGGGACATCCAAAGCAACTACTTGAGATGTTTGAGGAAGGTTTAAATAGGGAGGTTAAGGGTTAGTGTTTGGAACACTAGGTGAAGAACTATAGTTTACAGGGGGCAAAATGAAGAGGAAATGAGATTCAAGAAACTTTGATGGCTACCTACCATATTACTAAAAGTGAAATGGAGGTACATGGCTAGAATAGAAGTGGAGGTAATAGATGAAGAAGGAATGTGAAAGCTAGGATTGAAGTAATGAAAGCAACTTAAACAATGACAACAAATTATGGAAGAAGATTGAAGCATCCATCTTGTGGACTAGAGAAAAGGATGTTTCTTATCTTTTTTTTATTATTTTTAGTGCCAAAATTAAGAACTTTCTTTATTAATTGGATGTCGAGAAAAGGAAAAAGTTAAGCTTATACGATAGTTCTACGATAGTACCAAACAAACAACCACATTTTTTGTATTAAAAATGTCAAAGTTATTGCCCTAAAATTTAGAAGGTCATAAGACATAGTGTTATTGTTTACTTCACAACCCATTTGAGAGCTTAAATTAGTAATATTCAGCAAATAAGAATTGTTTTATTCATGTACTTTTTATAATAAATTCTTATTATTGACAAGCTTCACAGGTAAAAGGTGACCAAGACATTCGAAAGCGATCACAATATAAAATCGTACTAAGGAAATAGTAAACATGTATTATTACCATTAGTATTATCACTACCTAAGCAAGGATAATCAAATAAACAAAGCCTTCTTAATGACATATAAACTTAGAAAAAAACTAAAAACTACATAAGCATACCATGCATCAACCATAAGTATAATGTCTTTTCAATATCCTAGATAAAAAAAATAAAGGAGATGTAACTTAAAGTTGCAAATATGATCTACACTAACTCATTAAAACTAGATATTTGAGGTAACAGATTTATATGACCTAAGTAAAAATCTAACAGATGCTAGACTCAATGTACACTAGCATCTGATGACTATGATAGTAGATGTTAGACTCAGTTTACACCAACTACCTCTCACTTATTTGGATGTCCCCATTTCTACAAAGATGCTTAAGGAAGCTTAATGCAAAACTCTTATTGAAAAAGTTAACAGAAGACTCTCTCAATGGAATATTATATTCTTACCAAATGAAGGTAGAGTATAGCTGGCCATCACCATTCTTAATAATTTGCTTATATCTACTAGTTATAGCATCTAGTTATTCCAAAAGGAGTTCTATATAAAATTAACAAAAGTGTTAGAGACCTCAAATGGAATGGACAGAATTCAAGAGGGGGAAACTTATCCAAAGTTAAACGGAGTGTCTTATGTCTTCTTAAGCAATATAGAGGTTTGGGAATCAACTCAGTTACTAGAATGAGAAAATTTTTGTTGGTAAAAAGATTATGGAGGTTATTTTGGGACAAATAAAGCCTTTAGGTAAGTTAGGTTCACATGTTTCACAATAAACAAAAAAGCATTTGGTTTATTTTTCAAACTGCTTTGCAATCTTACACTTTTCAATAGATTTTACAAATGAGATCCTTCATACATCCTCATATAAAGCATCACATTGGCAATGGGAAGAACACTTCTTTTTGGATTAATAATTGGTATGCCTTAGGGCCTTTATATAACACTAACTTTTTTACAGCCTTAAGAGGATCTATCTCTAGAGTTACTAAAGTCTAAACTCTGATTCAAAATAATAGGTGGCACTGGTCATTCCATAGGTATAGAGGAGTCAGTCCTATTGTTATGAAATGGCCTTCTTACATTCTAAGTCAAACATATCACTTGGGAACTAAACAAGTCTAAAAAATTTACACCTCAATCATGCAAAGATTTGTTGCTATGACCTACGGTAAGGTTTCCACTTTACAGATTGATATAGGGATCAAATATTGCTCCAGCTTACTCTTTCATCTTATGATTAATTGTTTTATGAAAATTGGGAACCAAAGATAGAATTGAGTTTCAAATTTTGAGCATTAATTATCCTCTATGCTTTGGACAAATCGAAATCGTAGACTATATTTTCTTTAAATGTTCTCAAACCAAACTACTATGGAGTGCTTTTCTTAATATCTTTGGATTACAAGACAATCATATTAGTTGGATGAATACTTTGACTTAGGTTGGCAAACTGAGATGGAATAATAGAGAAGATCAAAGGTTATTCAAATTTGGTTTTTCTATATTAGTACATTACATCTGGAGGATGAGAAATACTAAAATCTTTGTCAAAATTGAGGAGTTCAAAGAATATGGATGGAACCATTTGTTGACAACCATCATCAATACTAATCATCTACTCTTATCTAATGCTATTAGATTTCAATTGAACATTTAGAATACAATGCTTTTGGATATCTAATGTGCACTTTCTTTATTAGTATGAGCTCCATTCTTTGGACATGTAACCTTATGCATTATGTAATTTTCACCTTTTGAAATGAAATTTTACTTACATTCTAAAAAAAGATCTAATACATATTGAAGTGTTTGTCAATTTTTAAATAGTGGACGAGATGATGGAGGACAAAAACAAATAAAAACAAATGAAGAACCTAGAAGGAACTAATAAAAAGAAAAAAGAAAAAAGAAAGATCATTAGAATGTTGTTATTGGTTTTGAAAATCAATCGTCTCAATTGAAAAAAAGTACAAAATTTTTGTTTCATTGAAATTGCTATGATTTATTAATTTTTTAGAAACAAGAAATGATAACAATGGTAAGGAAAACATGTTTTTATAAGCTGTTCTTTTCTTAAAGTCACTATAAGAAACCTAGGGGAAAAAGGAAACTAACACTATAGTGAAAAATTGATGTTACTTTGTAACATTTATTTGCAAATCTAGATGAAGCAGGTCAAATGTAATTGATGTAAAAAGGAATTTTCAACTATTAAAAATATGAAAAGAAGAAAATTCTTTGATCAAATTATAGTAATGCAAAATCATATCAGGCCTTCAAAGTTAGTTAAAACTTGATTATATTAAATGAAACTTATATACAAATTTAAAGGAATAAAGTTAAACTTAATTGTGGAGAAAACGAATTATCAACTATTCAAAAGTACCAGTGAGTTAAAGACTTTGATAATACATTAAAATAAGAAATGATGAAAGTAAAAAAAAAGAAATGAATGAAAACATTACTTTTTTTATTCTAAAGATTAAACAATTAAACCAACTATTTTATAGTTCAACTGTAAAAATTTTACTTGCAAACGTAAAGGTTTTACAAATATAAAGTATAAGATATGTCTCCATGCTTCACTTGTTTAGAATATCATATAATATTAAGGCATCCTCTTAATCCTAATTCTTGAAATAATGTAATTTATTCACTAACCTTTTAAGGGCATTAACTAATTCATATGATATTATTATTTTAATACAATATGATCATATTATACTACAACATATGACATATCTCAAAGCTAATAAACCTTTGTTTAGAAAGATAAATGGATGTATGTCATTGATTTTAGAAATAAGATGATGAAGGGTTTAAAGTGAAGCCCATTTAAAAGACTCATAAAGAAGCACTAATTGCAGGTAACCTATTCTTTAGGACCTTTTGTTTTAATTTGATAGCTTTTAGGATCATTAAAAATAGTTTAGTTTGTTTTTTAGTTTTAAACTCATGATTTTAAGTTTGTTTTCACATTATTTTAACATTAGTGCATGATTATCATACTTATGCTAAGACTTGATGGAGTTTTGAAGGTTATCAAGGCAATATTACTCCTACATGTTAAATAGAGATCAAATTTTATCAGCTCAAGATAGATATTGATGGCATTGGATAAGGGTAATGATTTTTATTTTTAGGGATGTATCAATTATCCTTACCTCCTTTCTATTATTTCCCTTGTTTTCATTATTCTTATATTTTGTACATATTGAGGACAATGTACAACCTAAGTGTCAAGGAGAGACTTAATGATTATGCTTATCAACTTTGTTGTAATTAACTTATTAAGAACAACTAAAAAACATTTTAACTTTCAAAGGATTAATTTTGATCAAGATGAATCATCATAAGGTTGATCTTGTGATTTGATTTATTTAGGTAAATAATTATGAACTTGATCATTAAGTTTAATTTAATTTGCTTCATTAATTTTGAGAATAGATACTTAATTTACATTATGATACTTCTTATATAATTTGTATATACAATTAAGTTAAATGTAAAATTTAAAATTTCATTATCCCACATGAAAAATGAAATCATTAAAATATATAAAAGGTCAATAGGTGAGCATTGAATAAATTCACTCTACTAGTTTCAAACTAAATAAAAAGTTTAAAGTTAAAAAATGGTGCTAATAGCTACTTGAAAAAAAGTCCTAATTGAGTAATTCAGAGTATTCATCATAAAGTGTTTACTCTCGTTTTAAAAGATAAGGTGACTTTTCAAACAAACGTCTAAATGTGCTTAAGTTATTTAAAGTTGCATTTTGTTTTCTTTAAATAAGGGTATGAAAATATTTAAAAGTTTTAGCATCTTTCTTATGCGTGCTCATCAACTCACATTCTCCACGAACCATCCTTCTTTGGTACTAACAACGTTGGTACGACACAAGGACTCATACTCTCTCAAATGAGACCCTTAACCAATAACTCATCTACTTGTTGTTGCATCTCTTTCATTTCCTCGAGATTGGTTCAATAAGCAGGTTTATTTAGTATCACCACTCCAAGCACAAAGTTGATTTTATGCTCAATTCCCCAAATTAGCAGTAATCCTTCTGGCATCTCTTCTATAAACATATCTTAAAACTCCTAAAAAAGATTAACAAACACACTAGGCAACTCGTTAGTATTAGAAATTGAATTATAGGTCTATTTGAAAACCACCAATATCATCTGCCTATTAGCATAGTAGCTATGTCTCACATCTCTCTCATTTGGTAATAAGCTCTTTTTCCCTCGAGTGTTTGAAGTGTTTAATTCACTCTTATCCTTACATGTATCTCTCACCATTCCCAAAATCTCACTGGTATTTCCCTTTGAAGTATCCCCAAGTGACTGAAAAATTTGCAATTGATCTTCATAAATCTGTTTCTGTTTTATAAGAGCCAAAGTATGCTTCTTACCCTCCTTTTCAAAGCTATACCAATTCCGATAATCGTTGTGAAGAACTCTCCTATCAAATTGCCATGGTCTCCCTATCAATATGTGGTATGCCTGAATCAACACTACGTCACATTTTACTTCATCCTAGTATTTCCCAATCAAGAATTTCAACAACACTTGTTTCTCAACTCAGAATTCTCCATTATCGTTCAACAAATGTAACTTGTACGACTTCGAATGTGGCAAAATTGTCAACCTATGCTTGTCCACCAACATGTATTTAAGACATTGCACAACTACCACCGCCAATGATCAGATTAAATGTTTTTTCTTCCATTCGACGTCTTGTACGGAAGATGTTGTCTCATTGGACAACTTCTTTATCATCCTGAACCTGCATGTTAAGGGCTTTTCTAAGGACCATCAACGGACCTTGGTCTAGATATTCAACATCATTAGAATCCTCCAAATGTGCTTCTTCTTCCATCTCTATTTCTATCTCATAACCACCATCTTGCAAAACCATGTTAACTCTATTCGGACATTGATTCACATAGTGACCAACTCCTAAACATTTAAGACATGTAATATCGCGATTATGTTTAGGCGGTACAGTAGCATTTCCTCTCGCTCGAGTCAGCTACCCTTCGTTGGTCATTTTCTCTTGGTCACAATGGTGCCCTTTCTTCCCTTCCAGAAGAACTAGACTTCCATATGTTACTCAAATTCGAACCACCACCATAAGAACTCCTCGCAACACGTTTTCATTTTTGTTGCTTCTCAATCTTAATGATGTTATGATACAAATCTTCTAAGTCTACATAAAGATACATTTCCACCACATCACGAATGCTTGTATTAAGTCCCCGTAGGAACCAGGCCATGGTGACTTCCCGACTTTCTTCAATTCTAGTACATGTCAAAGCAACCTCCATTTCTTGGTAATATTCCTCAACTCTTTGATAACCCTGATTTAATCCCTACAACCTATTAAACAAGTAACGGAAATAATGATTAGGTATAAATCGTAACCACATCACGGTCTTCAACTCTTCCCATGTTTCAACAGGCCTATCACGACTCCGTTGTCATCTAAGCTTCTCTTGGTCCCACCATGGTATGGCATAATCCCTAAATGAAATTATAGCAAGCTTATACTTATTCCTTTCAGAATAACTATTACAATCAAAAACAAATTCAACTTGATTCTCCCATTCAAAATATGCTTCAGGATCAACTTTTCCCTAAAATTTTGGAATCTTCATCTAAATATTATGAGTATCATCATCACGACCTCTTCTATCTTCCACTCTTGGTTTAAGTTCACTATCAGAATTTATTAGACCAAACACTACACGTCTTCTAAACTCTAGAGTTGACTATAACGAATGACCATGATGTGGATGTACTGCTCGTATTGGCTCTCTTCCTTACTATAGTCTTTGCTGTCGAGTTCTGTGCTATCTCCAAAGTGGTCATTCTTGCATTTTGCTCATTCATTGATTCCTGTAAAAATTGTAACTCTCCCATAACATCCAATATTATTGGTTCATTATTTTGCCCTCCCTGATTACGCATGATCCCTACATTTCTCTGTTCCCCAGTATTAGCCATCTTTTTAACCTGCAAGAAAATGGTTAGTACCAAACAAAGCCTTACCAATATCTAATTTGTAGCACCTCCTTACCATAGGGTATACACCAGGATGCCCGAAAGTCATTCCAATACATATCCTATGATAAGGGTGAACTACGAACAATCACTACTGTACTTCCCATGGCATCATAATCATAAAACATCAATATAAAAATCACTAATTTTTGAAAAAAAGATGTTTTCGTCATTTCATTTCATAGAAACTATAATTTACAACTCTGTCATTGATTACTATTTGTACATTGCTCCAAAAGAAATCTAATACAAAAGCCTAACTAGGTCATTCCCTAAAAATCCCAACTGATCGACCCGTGAGCCATTACTTCTCTTGCCAACAAGATCTACACGGTAGGAAAAGTCCCTCTGGAGCTAGGAGTCTACTCTCTCAGTCCTGAAAAAAATAAGTTGCAATTTTGGGTGAGTTTGCGAACTCAGTGAGGAACCATCATCGATGGTTCACCCAATTCATGCATAGTCAAGCATAACACAGTTATTTCATCATATCACATTCATTATGATCAATCAAAGAAACCAAATCAAATGCACATGAAATGCGTATGTGACACTTTTTCAATTATTATGTTGTTGTGACCGAGCGACTAAAATTGTCCCAATCTGGGTACATTAATCGTTGAGCCTGGGGCTCTGAATCACTGTGGGCTCGAGGCCCAAATACGTTGAGCTTTAAGCTCTCGGTAGCTGCTCCGGTCACAACTGTCATTAACTGATCATGCATTCATGCATGGAATGCAGATGTCGCAAGTAATCACATAAAATCACATATAGCACTTCTATGTCATAATCTACCAACACATCGGGCCTTCTGTCCGGAATCCAGTCATAAACAACGCACAAGCCCACCATTATTCTCCACAGAATTATAAGTGAAGAATTATAAACAAATAATGATTGAGAAACCATCTACGTCACTCACCAAATAGCTTCCGAGATAATGCCTGGAAGTCTCGACAACGTTTGCGGGTTGACATTCCAAATGTGCCTCTATAACAGTCAAAATATTCAAACATTACTAATGTACAATCAGAAATATTTCATAATGCATATGTAGCAATTAGAATGTGTACAATGCATGTTCGTGAGATTCCTGACACTATTTCACAAATTCCCAACACAAAATTTTTCTCTATGTCTTATCTTTCTAATGAAACCAAAAACACTCAATTTGGTTCAGAAACGAAGAAGTTATGGCCAAAACACTTTCAGATCATTACAAAACCGAGACTAAAAACTACACCTAACTTCACTCCAGAAATTGACCATCTTAAGGATTGAACTGAAATTTTATTCCTTCAGAACACTTGTAGATACATGTCTATAGTTTTATTAGCAATAAGAATCAACTCAATCGGAGCTCTATAGCTCCAGATATCTCCAAATTACTAAAACATACTCAGAAAGTATCTAACTCATAACCTTTTAATCGATCTTCCCAATTTGATCCGATCGAACTTTCTCAGTTTGATCTAAAAAATCATAAACTTTCATGGAGAGATAGAGGAATGTCTTAGAAATCCAACGCTTCAAAAATCAGATCGATCGGAGCTCGAAAAAAATGTTATGGACAAAAGAGTGGAGGAAGGTCGAATGAGAAAGACAATTTAAAAATCGATCGCGCGGACGAGCTGAGCGATCGGTGAGCGGAAGAGTTGACCAATCGACGAGTAGAAGAACTGAGCGATCGACGAGCAGAAGAGATGAGCGATCGACGAGCAGAAGAGCTGAGCGATCGGCGAGTAGAAGAGCTGAGCGATCGGCGAGCAGAAGAGCTGAGCGATCGACGAGCAGAAGAGCTGAGCGATCGGCGAGCGGAAGAGCTGACCGATCGACCAGTAGAAGAGCTGAGCGATCAGCGAGCGAAAGAGCTGACCGATCGACGAGCAGAAGAGCTGAGCGATCGACGAGCGGAAGAGTTGACCAACCTCCAACTTCTAAAATGCATAATTTTTGACTCAAAACTCCAATTTTTACAAACTTGGTGTCCATGGAAAGGTAAAAGAATGTTCTACAACTTCTATGAAGAGCTTAAAAACCAAAATTCACCTCTAAATGGGTCAAAAAGTCTACACAAAGTGACTGCTCGTCAACTTCATCCTAAACAGCATTAGAACTTCTAAACCTTATAACGTTTCACTCCCTTGTCCAAAAATTCCATACCTTAGATCAATGGAAAGATAAAAAAAAGCTAAACAATTTTCACGAAGACCCTAAGAACAATATCTAACTTTAAGAGGGTCAAAAGTTCACTCAAAGTTTCTATCCACTAAAGATCATGCCAAATAGTAACAAAAACTTCTAAAAATCATAACTTCCAATAACCTTGACGAAAAATTCCATACCATATAACAGTAAAAATATTAGACAATATACTACAATTCTCAAGAAGGACTTCAAAACAAATTCCACTTCTAACTAGGTCAAATTCACCCATTAATGTGGTTGCCCTGTTAAGGAGTGTTAAAACTACACATGACCTAAACCATATCAAAACGTTAAAAATGCATAACTTACCATCCTTATATCCAAAATTAACATATGATACCTCATTAGAAAGCTACAACCATCCTCTACAACTTTCCAGAAGATCATGTAAGGTAATTCCAATCATAATAGTCCACAATTAGCTTCAGAACACAAAAATCACAAGACCTATACACTTAGGACCATTTGCACACAAAACACATTTTGATCTGAATTACCACCTAAATATTAACAAATCATAACTTTCAACCTACAAATCGAAAAAGTTCATACTTAGTGGCGTTAGAAAGCTAACAAGTAAATCTTCAACTTTAATGAAGAACAATTTCATAAAAGCAGTCTACTTTAGCCTTAAAAAAATTCCAAAGTTCTGGTCACAAATCAGTCAATGTGATATACACCACTATTCACCCTGCACATATATCTAACTTTCAAAGCCAAATTCGAAACCTTTCAAACAACAATTGGACAGAACTTCCTTCATAAGAATTCTAGCCAAACTTCTTAAGTTGAATTCAAGCCAAAGATCATCTCAATAGCACAACCATTTCAAAAGTTATGAGCAAAAATTTGAAACCTACACAAAGTAAAATTTTTCAGATTTCATGTTTAACTCAACTCCTTTCATTCCATCACCATTCCTACATCAATAAGCATTCCATTTAGGCAAGAAACCAACCACAAGTTCATCAAGCCATTAATTTGCATAAGTAGTTACAAATTGGCAACACACACTCACAAGTTTCTTACTTGAATTTACCACTCAATAACATCATTCTAATATCAAAACCAATCCAAAAATCAATCCATAACATGTTCATCATTCATCCTCATACATACATACACCCATACCAAAACAAGCCAACCACAAGCTTCATGAAATTCATGCACAATAAATACTTCTAACTGTTGGATCGCGTACGGTCCGAGTATTTACAATACACTGCGGAAAAGACCATACAACAACATGATGTATAATCGAAAATACCAAGGATGTACGAAAATACCTTATTTTCATGGATAGGTTGTTTCTTTTTCGGATTCCAAGACATTGCCAACGCGAATGCCCTCTGCCGGTATCCACACGAGTAAGCACGATCCAGGCTCTGGCTATGGTGTGCTAGCACGTCCTGAAATGCTTTCCGAATGCCGCTCTGATTTTCCTCTCGAATGGTGGCTAGGGTTTCTTGACAATTGTGTCTCTTCTACCTAATGAGACCTAAGCTTCTCTATTTATAGAGAAACCCTAATCCCATTGAGGCCCTAATAAGTTTCGGCCTATTATATCTCATATAATAGAAGCCCAACAACTTAATCCAATCTAGCCCAATAAATATATCTACATATATTTATTCTATACCTAATAAATTAGGCCCAAGAGAATAAGCCCAGATCACATCACTCTTTGTGTGCGACCCTGTAGGCTCATTTGATGTTGACAATGGACTTGATCACACTTCAAGGCCCATAAATCATAAGCGGCCTCTAGCAAGACATTATGACTACCCAAATCAAATGAGGATCGATAATCCGATTTAACCTGTAACCATGGTTATAAGTTCAGTCCTTTTGTAACACGATATCAAGATTAATCACAAGGCATGATACATGTCAACCTTTGATTAATCATAGTTTCTTGATCCTCAAGTTGATTGATTATAACAAATGACATTGATGACTCTTCATCAATTCATTTGAGCACGGCCATGAATTTCTTCAGTCACACTTGTCAAGAGGCCCAAATGATATCTCTCTCATTTAAGAGAGGTACAAATCCCATCTACGTCGTTCACATCTCTCCGCATGATTCATTTGATGTCCAACATAAGACTACTTGTTATTCGGTTAAAAATAACTTAGTCTAATATCAAAACACCGAATTCCTCATGTAGGGAACCATGATGACTTCAAGTTAAAGGACTAAAGTCAAACCATATTAAGAATCACTAATGACATGAAATCATGTAGTATTCTTTATGTGGGTCGGTCCAATATATGTTCTCTAACATATATCTATGTTTCTGATTTGATATCTCATATCCATGATCGA
Organism: Erythroxylum novogranatense; assembly: GCA_029891385.1. Lineage (NCBI taxonomy): Eukaryota > Viridiplantae > Streptophyta > Magnoliopsida > Malpighiales > Erythroxylaceae > Erythroxylum > Erythroxylum novogranatense. The sequence goes on along the minus strand of CM057225.1, from coordinate 71,105,321 downwards.
GAAACGTGATCATCAATCAGAACACATACTAGTCTTAATTCATTATTGTTCCACCAATAATGATCGACCAGGGACAGTCTAGAATAGTGTTATAACGCTTATGGTTTTACTATCAAGTCACATACTTGATGACATAAGTCTAATACTATTCATGGTATGTAAATCACATTACATAAATGAAATACATGTATATATGAAAGGAATACCTCATAATATATTATTAACAAGTCATAATGTTAATACATGAATCACAAAAATCCATTGGCCTAGGGCACACTACTAACACTAACTACCAATTAAAGAACACAATACAAAAATTCTCACCTACACAAGTTTCAAGCTTTAATTCTTCAAGTCTTCAAGTTTCTCCAACTCTCTACCTCTCACCAACACCTACGACCATCACTCACACCCACAATAATCATCATCATCCCAAGGTTTAAGGTTGGTTTTGTATGTGTGAAGAGAAGAAGAGCAAGCAAATAAACAAGAAAGGGTGGAAGAAGAACCAACAAAAATGGAGAAGAGAAGACCTACGGATGAGAAAAACTAAACCACCTTTCAAGTGATTTTTAACTCTTCCTAGGATAAGTGTCGTGAGTGACTTGCCTAACGTAGATAAATGCAAAGCCATTAACTATAAGACTAAGTAGGCAAGTGACATGTGTCACTTGCCACTTGTCTTCTTCTTAATCCCTCTTAAGGTTCTTTCCAATCTCAATTAAATTTCTAGTCCAATTTGTCTCCAAATTCCAATGGCTTAAAGTTATAAATCCTAAAATCATGTATCTAATTTTCTAGTGCCATTGGATAGTCATTTCCAGTATCGAAAATCCCATCAGTTCGCCACTGAGCAATATTTTCGGTTTGGAAATTTTTTCCCGAAAAATTTCCAAATTTTTTTTTAAATCCCTAAAAATAAAAAAAACACATAAATCACTCCAATTCAGGTTTTCAAACACAAATATCACATATTTCACTCAAAACACATTTAGACACATATGCCGGGAAATGTCATGAATGCATGTACAATCATGTGCATGTGCAAAAATTATCATTCATCTATTTTTAGAGGCCATCTAATGTATGAACATGCCGAGATATGTTTCTAAACTCCTAACCTGTCCCAAATGACCAATTTACTCTTCCCATCGGTGATGGGATGTTACAATTCTCCCCTCCTAATAAAAATTTTGTCCTTGAAATTCTTACCTACTTGGTCGAATAGGTGAGAATACTGTCTCCTCATATGCTCCTCGGTCTCCCAAGTTGCTTCCTCAGTTGAGTGGTTCCTCCATAGGACTTTCACCAATGGGATAAACCTGTTCCTTAACTATTTAACCCTTGATCCCACAATCTGGACCGGCTCCTCAACATAACTCAAATTGCTAGCTACCTCAATCTCCTGAGCTGGCATCACATGTGTCAAATCCGATCAATACCTATGGAGCATACTCACAGGGAAAATATTATGCAGCTGAGACATCTCACTCGGTAAAACCAACTTATAGACCAAAGGTCCTATCCTCTCAAAGATCTCATAAGGACCAATATACCTAGGGCTTAACTTGCCCTTTTTACCGAATCTCAACACTCCTCTCCACGGTGAAACTTGTAGGAAGACCCTGTCTCGCACATTATACTCCATCTCCCTCCGATGCTGATCCTTATAACTCTTTTGTCTATCTTGAGCCGCTTTTATTCGACTCCGAATCAGCTTTAACCTGTCCACTATATCCTGAATCAGCTCTGGACCCTCAATCATTCTCTCACCCTCTTCATCCCAATATAGAGGCGATCGACACTGTCTTCCATATAAAGCCTCATATGGTTCCATCCCGATGCTACTATGATAGTGATTGTTATAGGCAAACTCAATCAAGGCCAAATACTGATCCCGTGCTCCTTTAAACTCCAATACACGCGCCCAAAGCGTATCCTCAACAATCTTAATTGTCCTCTCACTCTGCCCATCTGTTTGAGGATGAAATGTTGCACTAAAATTCAACCTGGTACTTATAGCAGACTGCAAACTTTTTCAAAACCTCGAAGTAAATCTGGGATCCCGGTCAAACACTATAGACACTGGAACCCCATGCAGTCTTACTATCTCAATCACATACTTCTGGGCCAACTGATCAAGAGAATTGTTCTCTCTCACTGGCAAGAAATGGGCCGATTTAGTTAAACGGTCCACTATGACCCAGATAGCATCATGCTGTCTCGACGTCCTAGGCCACCCCATAATAAAATCCATAGTAATTCGTTCCCATTTCCACTCAGTAATAGGCAACGAATGAAGCTTTTCCACTGGAGCCTGGTGCCCAGCCTTAACCTGCTGGCACGTCATACACCTGGAGACATATTCTGCTACCTACTTTTTCATGCCAGGCCACCAGAAATGTTGCTTTAAAGTGTTATACATCTTGGTAGTACCAGGATGCATAGCATAGGCGGCCATATGCGCTTCTTCCAGAATCCCTCGCCTCAAATCATCCACATTAGGCACACATAACCTCTACGCCAATCATAATGTCCCATCTCTCACTCCAAATTCAGAACTCAAATCAGCTTTCACTTTTTCAATCAAATTCACCATAGCAGGATCCTTGTCCTGAACTCTCCTGATCCTGTCATGTAGCATCGGTCTGAGCTTCAAAGTGGCTACCAAAGCTCCATCATGCTCGAGATTCAACTGAACATTCAAAGCTCTCAACTGAATCAAATTAGGCAATCTCAATACACAATCTGAATCAGACCGATGTGAGACTTCACCTTTCAACGATCCGCCACCACATTAGCCTTCCCTAGGTGGTACTCAATCGTACAATCATAATCCTTCAGCAGCTCTATCCATCTCCTCTGCCTCAAATTCAACCCTCTCTGACTCAGTAAATACCTCAAACTCTTATGATTAGTGAAAATCTGAAATGTCTCACCATACAAGTAATGTCTCCAAATTTTCAAGGCAAAGACAACTACAGCTAACTCCAAATCATGCACTAGATAGTTTACCTCGTGAGTCCTCAAATGTCTCAAGGCATAGGCAATCACTCTACCATGTTGCATCAAAACACATCCCAATCCCTGATGCGATGCATCACTATACACCTCATAACCTCTAGTCCCAGATGGAATAGTCAACACCGGTGCAGTGGTCAACCGATGTTTCAGCTCCTCAAAGCTTTTCTGGCACTCCTCAGTTCACCTGAATGGTACATTCTTCCTTAGAAGTTTTTTCAAAGGGACTGAGATCAGTGAGAACTCCTCGACAAACCTCCGGTAATAACCGACCAATCCTAGGAAACTCCGAATCTCCGATACATTCCTTGAAGCTTCCCACTTCATCACTGCCTCAATCTTATTAGGATCGACCTGAATACCCTCTCCAGTCACTATGTGGCCTAGCAACACTACCTCATCCAACCAAAATTCACAATTACTAAATTTGGCATATAGCTGCTTCTCCCTCATAAGCTGCAAAACCACCCTCAAATGCTCAGCATGCTCCTGTCTACTCCTCGAATACACCAAGATGTCATCAATGAATACAATCACAAACTGATCAAGATAGGGATAAAATACCTTATTCATCAAGGCCATAAAAGCTTTTGGGGCATTAGTCAACCCAAACGACATCACTAGAAACTCGAAATGCACATACCTGCTCCTAAATGCACTCTTAGGCACATCAGCCTCTGCTATCTTTAGCTGATAATACCCCGATCGTAAATCTAGCTTAGTGAACACCTGAGCTCCCTGCAACTGATCAAATAAGTCATCGATCCTAAGTAGTGGATACTTATTCTTCACCGTCACCCGATTCAACTGCCTGTAATTGATGCACAATCTCAGAGTCTCATCCTTCTTCTTCACAAATAATATTGGAGCTCCCCAAAGTGAAACACTGGGCCTGATAAAACCCTTCTCCAGTAACTCCTGCAACTGAGCCTTCAGCTCCCTCAGTTCCACAGGTGTCATCCTATATGGAGGTATAGATATAAAAGCAGTACCTAGAACTAGGTCAATAGTAAACTCTGTCTCCCGATCCGACGGTAAACCCGGTAACTCATCAGGAAACACATCTGGAAATTCACTAACCACGGGAATGTCCTGCAGCCTCTGTTTGGCTCTGGTATCAATAACATGGGCCAGATAGGCCTCACATCCCCCCTGCATCAACCCCAGGGCACTCAGGAAAGAGATCATCCGGGCTGGCACTACCTGACTCACTCCTCTAAACACTGCTCTAGGCCGACCAGGAGACTCTAATATGACCTCCTTGGTGTAACAGTCCATGATAGCCCTATGGGAAGTAAGCCAGTCCATACTTAGTGTTGGGACCCGTTTCCGGAACCCAACTCATAACGAACGAATCACAGCTTAACTAAAGTCGCTTCATATATTTTTTTTTTCAATTACACAACATTCAGGGTAGTTCAAATTTCCAATTTGAAATTCGGCAATTCCTCGATTCATTATATCTTTCATAATCAAAACATATCAATTAATTTATCAAAATCATATTATTCCTTTTCTTTTGCCAAATGACACTTAATACCCTTAATTTATCAAAAATTGGGCAGCACCTCCTCTAAAATCTCACTAGCCAAAAGTTTATGCAAAACCAACCATACACAAAACACTTGATATCTCCAATCCATCACACAATTCCTTGGACCTCCTATCAGGAATCCCATCATACACATTCACAAACCTATATCTAAACATTTCCATAATTCTCAATCACATCTCAAGTCATAATCATAATTCACATTCATATATACTAACCATAATTTACTTACATAATTCAATCCCATAATCATATACAAACTTTAATGGCATTACAAGCCACAATACAACAACAATATAGGAATCCCAATGCAAATACAAGGATACAAAATCCTTCTTTTCGTTCACCGATCTTCTTCTCATTACCGTGGATGGGAATGAGGGGTGAGCTTACGCTCAATGGGTAACAAGCTTATAACGAAAATAAGCAAAATCATTGAAAAGTTCAATTGAAATCGATGCCACATATTTCCAAAGTCAATGTTTAGAACTGTTGAAAAGATCATAATTGCTCCGCTTTCGGTCAAAATTTTAATTTGGAGCTTTGATAAAACTAAAACTCATCGTGATTAAACACAAAACCATAACTTTTCTTTGTAAACTCACATTTGAAATTCATGTAACATAACTCTTCCAAATTCATCACAAATCAGACAATTCGTAAATATTATAAATCATCATTCATTTCATAGCGCATCACATGTCAAAATGCAAATGCACACATAACGGCTCGAGAGTTCCGTACACACATCGGAAACCAAAGTTTACCGTGAACACAACGAGTCCATTTTTGGATCTCGTAAGCCACAAGCGGGCAGCCGGGAGAAGGCTTTTATTTTCTTTTGTCTACGTGCACGAGACTAACACAACATTCCTCTCTCGCCCAAACAAAGCACATATTCATTTTCACATGTTCACAATGCCATTCTCTAAGGCATATCGAAATCACAATCATATGATCTTATGATCTCATGACATGTCATTCTCAGGATATTCATAAAATTTCAATGCATTTTTCAAAAATCACAATAATTCACAATAACAATTTCTTTCGAGCATTTACAAGCAATAATGGAAGTAGTTGAAATCATTTAATCAATTGAGTTCAAAGCTGACTTTTATTTCTTATATTTGAAAACACAAGAAAGCTTAGTGGCGATGTTATGGCTCATTTCTCAATCATAAACAAGGTACCCACCTCGATTCCATGCTAGGAACTTATCCAATGCTCCAATTTCTCCATTGCTTCCTTCTTTCTTCCAACATACTTTTCCTAAACCATAAATACCCAAATTCAATATCATAAATATCATAATCCTCAAGATTAACTATAGGAACCCACTTCCAACATATTTCCAAGCTATCTTAGTCATCAATTTACAAAGCCCCAATTTCCAAAATTGGGCATAAACCCTAATTTATAATAATCCAAAATTAATCACCATCTTAGCATAATCATCACAAATAACTTCAAAATCCACAACCCATAATATTTTCCATGATTCTAAACCAAAACTCAAGAAAAGCTCAAGACTTAAAAGTCGGCTCTTACCTCCATCTTCTCCATTTTGGATTTTCTTAGCACATCTTGGAGCTCTCTTCATCTTCCACCTTTTTCCCTCTTGGAGCATGCTCGAAATCCTCCTTGAAAGCTCACAAAATCGGAACTTAGCTGCTGTCTCTCTTTTCCTCCATCATGAAACCACTCTTCTCTTTCTCTCTTCTTTCTTTCTTTTGTTCTATTCATTTCTCTAAGTATCGGGCTTCTCCTTCAAACAACAGACAACCCTTATATTTATAATGCCATGTCATTTAATGAATGTCCAATGACTTAATTGCCCTTCCTTATAAGCCTACTAACTTAACCCTTTAAGTAAACTTCCAAATTGCCCTTCATTGATCTTCAAACTGACATCTTGTCTGATTATTTCGATCAAGTAAATGAAGCCATTTGATAAAACTTTCTTCTAGAAAAATGTCCCTCTATATCTTACGAACCCATCGCTTCAAGAATCAGGTCGTTCGGAGCTCTATAACTCAATATATCTCCAAAATACTGAAGTCTATTCTTCAGACCCGCGGCTGAACACTGCACCTAACTTCCGACCTATTTTTGGAAGTCTTAGAGGCTATATTGTCGATCGGCTCCTTCATAACATTTGTAGCCTCATCTCTCTAGTTTAATTTAAAATAAGAATCAACTCAATCTGAGCTATAGCGAGCTCTAGCGGCCTATAATACTGAACACTGTTCAGTCAGTACAACACCAAGACTGAACACTACAATGAACTTCCGACCTATATTTGGAAGTCTTAGAGGCCAAATTATTGCTCGGCTCCTTCATAACATTTGTAGCCCCATGTCTCTACTTTAATTTCCAAAAGGAATCATCTCAATCCGAGCTCTAAGGATCAAGATATATCCAAAATACTGAACACTATTCAGCCACTACAACACCGAGACTGAACACTACACTGAACTTCCGACCTATATTTGGAAGTGTTAGAGGCTCAATCATAGCTCGGCTCCTTCATAACATTTTTAGATATATGTCTCTAGTTTAATGTCCAAAAAGAATCATCTCAATCCGAGCTCTAGCGAGCTCTAGCGACCTATATTACTGAACACTGTTCAGTCATTACAAAGCTGAGACTGAACACTACACTGAACTTCCGACCTATTTTTGGAAGTCTTGGAGGCTAAATCATAGTTCGTCTCCTTCATAACATTTGTAGATATATGTCTCTAGTTTAATTGGAAATAAGAATCAATTCAATCCGAGCTCTATAGCTCATGATATATCCAAAATACCAAACACTGTTCAAATTTTTACAACTGATCGGCTCATTATAATCCGAGCTATCTTTCTCCATTTAATGCAAAAACTGATCTATCTAGCATGGAAAGATAGAAAAATGTCTTAGGAGTCTAACGCTTCAAGAATCGGGTCGATCGGATGTCGGACGAAGAAGTTATGGCCAAAACAAGAAAGAGGTGGTCGCCGCGTGCCAGGTCGATCGCACTTGCAGTCGGTCTCCACAAGACCAGTCGGTCGCCGCACCAGGTCGGTCTCCCGCACCAGGTCGGTCGCCCGCACCAGGTCGGTCGCCCGCACCAGGTCGGTCTCCCGCACCAGGTCGGTCTCCCGCACCAGGTCGGTCGGCCTTGTGCGCCCGCGTAGGTCGCTCGACCACTCTGATCCGACCTCTGAATTTCAAACGTTCATATCTTTTGACTCCGAGCTCCAAATGACACGCGGTTTGTTTCGTTGGAAAGCTAAGAGATAGCTCTACCATTTTCAAGAAGGACTCACAAGCAAGCTCGGACTCTAAAGGGATCAAAAGTTTACACAAAGATGACTGATCGATAATTTCTCAACAGTACCAAAACTTGCAAACATCATCACTTTTGATCCAGAGCTCCAAATTTAACAAACTTGGTGTCTATGGAAAGCTTAAAGAAAGATCTACAACTTTCATGAAGATCACCAACCCCAATTCCAACTATATAAAGGTCAAAAGTAGCCTCAAAGATCTGTCGTGATCGCCATTTAGATGACCCACTGCACTCCAACTCTAGCAACTCACATTAACACCTCCAAAACTAGCTCATACACATCATGGACAAGCTCTACAACTTTTCTACCACTCTCCATAAGACTAAATGATTCTATCCTATCTAAATCAGTCCAGAAATTGCAGTACAACACACATTCTCAAAATTGACCACATGAACACATCAGTCCAGAATTTCATACTAAACAATATTCAAACTTCACAATTTCACATCTTTCAGCCTCCACATCCACAAATTGCGTATTATACATCAACAATAGCTCACATTCAAAATTCATCAACTCATCATCCCTACTTAAGTCCTCCATACACAATTCGTTAAACACATTCTACGTCAAGCATCAAGCCATTTCTCAAATCATCCATAAGCCACAAAATACAACTTTGGGAATAAATTTAAAAGCAACCACATATCACACAAAGTCCATGCACAAGGTTCATATACACAACTTATGGCACATTTTCAAATCAATGCAAGGTCATACTTGAACAAGCATGGGCAGAACACAATAAAAGGTTCTTTACAAAGCTTTAATGGGCATTTCTAGCCCCAATAAATCGAAGTCTCAAAATTTGCAATTTCAAGAAGTTACATAAATAGTAACTATCTGGACTTACTTTTCAATTATAAAGATGTTACCCATAATACAACATACACAAAACCCATTTCACGCTTTAACCCCCAAATATCATTTAAAATTTCTCCAATTCACATTACCCAAATAAACATTTAACATCACTAATTCCTCATTTAATAATTCTGACGTCCAATTAAAGTTCGGGGTCCAACACTCAGAATCACATCGATCTCTCTCAATAGTAACACTATAAGGTCTGCTTTCAACACTGCTTGATCAATCTGGATCGAGCACCCCTTGCAAACCTCTCCTGGAGCAGTACTACTACCTAGAGGTGTACTCACCTCTAGCCTATACTGTAACATCTCCCTATCCCCATGCAATCTACATGCCAAATGCGGTGCAATAAATGAATGTGTGGATCCTGGATCTAGCAGTGCAAATGCTTCAATACCAGAAATAAGAAGCACACCTGCTACTACATCTGGAGAATCCTGAGCCTCTTGCCTAGTCATAGCGTAGACCCTGGCCTGGGACTGGGGTCGGCTTCCCTGTCCCTCAGTCCTCACAAAGGATTCCTCAGCTCTGCCTTGGCCCCTCTTTCTAGATCCAGCACCTCGACTCTGCTACACCGTGGTATTACTGCCTGATCTCCCACTAACAGCAGATTGAGCTCTCACAGTAGTAGGGCAATCCCTGATCTGATGATCCATGGAGCCGCATTTAAGGCAGGCCCCAGTCAATCGCCAACACTCCCCACTATGCCTCTTCTCGCAGTGCTCACAAACTGGAGGAATCTGCCCTGTACCTCTATCACTGTCGCTACCAGCCTGAGCAAACCTCCCTCTCTATCCAAATCTGGACTGCCTGGATACTCCCGGTGACCTGAAAGTCCTACTCTAGCGCTTGCTAAAACCCCTGCCAGAACTGCCCTGACTGTCACTCGGTCTCTTCCCGCTGGACCCCTGACCAGTCTCAGCCTGTCGCTATCTCATCAGCTGCTCAACTCGCACTGTAACAGCTCTCAGCTCAATAAAGGTGCCCATATCTGATCGGGCCAACCTGGTACGAATCTCCAAATTAAGGCCATGCTCAAACCTCTGGAACCTATCTGCCTCAGTCGAAATCAAAGCAGTAGCATAACCCATGAGCTCATTGAACCTCACCTCATACTCTACCACTATCATCTTACCCTGCTTCAACTCCAGAAATTCCTGCATCTTCATCTCAAGATACACCTGGGCATATAATTGTCTCTAAATGCCCTCAGAAAATCCTCCCATGTCAGTAGGCAAGGCCTGGTGGTACTACTCGGGACAGTCTTCCACCACTGATAAGCTAGGCCCTGCAGGAGAGAGACTGCATAATCAAATCTCTCCTCTGAATCACTATCCATCTGGTCGAAGACTCTCTCAGTCCTCTCCAACCATCCCTCAGCCTCAGCAGGGTCTGTGCTGCCATAGAAATCCACAGCCCCCTGCTTGCGCAGTTTGTCATACCTCCTCTCCCAGGCCAACCCTCAACAAATTGTTTGTGTTGAAGAAGTGGAGAAGGAGCTCGAAGTCGAAAAGAACACATCTTTTAGCTCGGAGGTAAATACTGAGGCCATAATTATTTTTGAAACTAACTCTTTACCTTTACATTACAGATTGGAGGAGAATAAGAAGAAAACAGAAACCATAGAGGAGCGGCACGCAGATGCAGAGTAGTGGCGCTAGAGTGACCCTGGAGGCCTGCGGCTTGGCTGGGGCACGCAGAAGGCAGTACACAGGAACTCTAGGAGGTAGCTCCTCAGATCGAGGCACCGAAGATTCCCTACTGGCTCTGACTGATCCTTGGCCAGCTGGTTGATCAATCTGATCATCTAGGACGGATAACCTATAACAAAACAATAATTTCGATCAATTTCTGCATTTCTCACAATAATTTATGCCTAAACATTTGACCAGTCCCAACAAATGCCAAACCATGCTCTGATAACACCTAAATGTAGCACCCCCTTACCATAGGGTATACACCAAGACGTCCGAAGGTCATTCCGATACATATCCTACGATAAGGGTGAACTACGAACAATCACTACTGTACTTCCCATGGCATCATAATCATAAAACATCAATATAAAAATCACTAATTTTTGAAAACAAGAGGTTTTCCTCATTTCATTTCATAGAAACTATAATTTACAACTCTGTCATTGATTACTGTTTGTACATTGCTCCAAAAGACATCTAATACAAAAGCCTAGCTAGGTCATTCCCCAAAAATCCCAGCTGACCGACCCGTGAGCCATGACTTCTCTTGCCAACACGATCTATATGGTAGGAAAAGTCCCTCTGAAGCTAGGAGTCTACTCTCTCGATCCTGAAAAAAATAAGTTGCAATTTTGGGTAAGTTTGCAAACTCAGTGAGAAACCATCATCGATGGTTCACCCAATTCATGCATAATCAAGCATAACACAATTATTTCATCACGTCACATTCATTATGATCAATCAAAGAAACCAAATCAAATGCACATGAAATGTGTATGTGACACTTTTTCAATTATTACGTTGTTGTGACCGAGCACCTAAAACTGTCCCAATCTGGGTACATTAATCGTTGAGCCTGGGGCTCTGAATCACTGTGAGCTCGAGGCCCAAATACGTTGAACTTTAAGCTCTCAGCGGTTGTTCCAGTCACAACTGTCATTAACTGATCATGCATTCATGCATGGAATCCAGATGTCACAAGCAATCACATTAAAATCACATATAGCACTTCTATGTCATAATCTCCCAATACATCGGGCCTTCTGTCCGGAATCCAGTCATAAACAATGCACAAGCCCATCATTATTCTCCACAGAATTATAAGTGCAGAATTATAAACAAATAATGATTGAGAAACCATCTAGGTCACTCACCAAATAGCTTCCGAGCTAATGCCTGGAAGTCTCGACAACATCTATGGGCTGACGTTCCAAATGTGCCTCTAGAACAGTCAAAATATTCAAACATTACTAATGTACAATCAGAAATATTTCATAATGCACATGTAACAATTAGAATGTGTACAATGCATGTTCATGACATTCTCGACACTATTTCACAAATTCCTGACACAAAATTTTCCTCTATGTCTTATCTTTCTAATGACACCAAAAACACTCAATTTGGTTCAGAAACGAAAAAGTTATGGCCAAAACACTTTCATATCATTACAAAACCGAGATTGAACACTACACCTAACGTCACTCCAGAAATTGACCATCTTAAGGATTGAACTCAATCGAGCTCTATAGCTCCAGATATCTCCAAATTATTGAATCATGCTCATAAAGTATCTAACTCATAACCTTTTAATTGATCTTCCCACTTTGATCCGATCGACCTTTCTCAGTTTGATCTCAAAAATCATAAACTTTAATGGAGGGATAGAGGAATGTCTGATAAATCCAATGCTTCAAAAATCAGATTGATCAGAGGTCGTACAAAAAATTTATGGCCAAAAGAGTGGAGGGAGGTCGAATCAGAAAGACAATTTGAAAATCAGTCGCGCGGACGAGCTGAGCGATCGGTGAGCGGAAGAGCTGACCGATCGACGAGAAGAAGCACTGAACGATCGGCGAGCAGAAGAGCTGACCGATTCGATGAGCAGAAGAGCTGAGTGATCGGCGAGCAAAAGAGCTGACCGATTGACAAGCAGAAGAGCTGAGCGATCGGCGAGAGGAAGAGCTGACCGATCGACGAGCAGAAGAGCTGAGCGATCGGCGAGCGGAAGAGCTGACCGATCGACGAGCAGAAGAGCTGACCGATCGGCGAGCGGAAGAGCTAAGCGATCGGCGAGTAGAAGAGCTGAGCGATCGACGAGCGGAAGAGCTAACTGTTCAATGAACAGAAGAGCTAAGCGATCGGCGAGCGGAAGAGCTGACCGATCGACGAGCAGAAGATCTGAGCAATCAACGAGCGGAAGAGCTGACCGACCCCCAACTTCTAAAATTCATAACTTTTGACTCAAAACTCTAAATTTTACAAACTTTGTCTCCATGGAAAGGTAAAAGAATGTTCTACAACTTCCATGAAGATCTTAAAAACCAAAATGGCCTATAAAGGGGTCAAAAAGTCTACACAAAGTGACTGCTTGTCAACTTCATCCTAAACAGCATCAGAACTTCCAAACCTTTTAACGTTTCGCTCCCTCGTCCAAAAACTCAATCCCTTAGATCAATGGAAAGATAAAAACAAGCTCAACAATTTTCATGAAGACCCTAAGAACAATATCTAACTTTAAGAGTGTCAAAAGTTCACTCAAAGTTTCTGTCCACTAACGATTATGCCAAATAGTAACAAAAACTTCTAAAAATCATAACTTCCTATACCCTTGGCAAAAAATTCCATAACATATAAAAATAAAAAGATTAGACAATATAATACAATTCTCAAGAAGGACTTCAAAACAAATTCTACTTCTAACTAGGTCAAATTCACCTATTAATGTGGCTGCCCTGTTAAGGAGTGTTAAAACTGCACATGACCTAAACTATATCAAAACTTTAAAAATGCATAACTTACCATCCTTATATCCAAAATTAACATATGATACCTCATTAGAAAGCTACAACCATCCTCTACAACTTTCCAGAAGATCACGTAAGGTAATTCCAATCATAACAGTCCACAATTAGCTTCAGAACACAGAAATCACAAGACCTATACACTTAGGACCATTTGCACACAAAACACATTTTGATCTGAATTACCACCTGAACATTAACAAATCATAACTTTCAACCTACAAATCGAAAAAGTTCATACTTAGTGGCGTTAGAAAGTTGACAAGTAAATATTCAACTTTAATGAAGACCAATTTCATAAAACCAGTCTACTTTAGACTAAAAAAAATTTCCAAAGTTCTTGTCACAAATCAGTCAATGTGATATACACCACTATTCACCCTACACATATATCTAACTTTCAAAGCCAAATTCGAAACCCTTCAAACCACAATTGGATAGAACTTTCTTCATAAGAATTCTAGTCAAACTTTTTAAGTTGAATTCAAGCCAAAGATCATCTTAATAGCACAACCATATCAAAAGTTACGAGCAAAAATCTGAAACCTACACAAAGTAAAATTTTCCAGATTTCATGTTTAACTCAACTCCTTTCATTCCATCACCATTCCTACATTAATAAGCATTCCATTTTGCCAAGAAACCAACCACAAGTTCATCAAGCCATTCATTTGCATAAGTAGTCACAAATTGGCAGCACACACTCACAAGTTTCTTACTTGAATTTACCACTCAATAACATCATTCTAATATCAAAACCAATCCACAGCATGTTCATCATTCATCCTCTTACATACATACACTCATACCCAAACAAGCCAACCATAAGCTTCATGAAATTCATGCACAATAAAGCACAATAAATACTTCTAACTACCAATTAAAGAACATAATACAAAAATTCTCACCTACACAAGTTTCAAGCTTTAATTCTTCAAGTCTTCAAGTTTCTCCAACTCTCTACCTCTCACCAACACCTACGGCCATCACTCACACCCACAATAATCATCATCATCCCAAGGTTTAAGGTTGGTTTTGTATGTGTGAAGAGAAGAAGAGCAAGCAAATAAACAAGAAAGGGTGGAAGAAGAACCAACGAAAATGGAGAAGAGAAGATCTACGGATGAGAAAAACTAAACCACCTTTCAAGTGATTTTTAATTCTTCCTAGGATAAGTGTGGTGAGTGACTTGCCTAACTTAGATAAATGCAAAGCCATTAACTATAAGACTAAGTAGGCAAGTGACATGTGTCACTTGCCACTTGTCTTCTTCTTAATCCCTCTTAAGGTTCTTTCCAATCTCAATTAAATTTCTAGTCCAATTTGTCTCCAAATTCCAATGGCTTAAAGTTATAAATCCTAAAATCATGTATCTAATTTTCCAGTGCCATTGGACAATCATTTTCAGTACCGAAAATCCCATCAGTCCGCCACTGAGTAATTTTTCTGGTCTGAAAATTTTTCCTCGAAAAATTTCCAGAAAAATTTCTAAAAATCCCTAAAAATGAAAAACACACACAAATCACTCCAATTCAGGTTTTCAAACACAAATATCAAATGTTTCACACAAAACACATTTAGACACATATGCCAGGAAATGTCATTAATGTATATACAATCATGTGCATGTGCAAAAATTATCATTCATCTATATTTAGAGACTATCTAATGTATGAACACGCGGAGATATGTTTCTAAACTCCTAACCTGTCCCAAATGACCAATTTACTCTTCCCATCAGTGATGGGATGTTACATAATTCCTAAAGTGTTTACTCTCAATTGGCTTTATTCTTTCAACTCTCTTGCCTTTTTCCTCTCAATATCCCATCAAACTCTTGAGAAAGCTAAAAACATGACTGATTAAGAATTTAATGAACCCAAATCCAATAGATCCAAAATCCATCAAACCAAAATAGGAACAAGATAATAATTTCTAGTAATCGCAAACAAATAGAACCAATTCCAAACTTACAATGAAAAATAAGCTACTAAGACTAATTCCTAGCTCAACGTTTAATATTTTTTTAGGGGTGTACTTTGTTTACATGGCATTCCAAAGAGCATAGTTAGTGATAGGGATGTTAAATTACTTAGTCATTTTTGGAAGGCCTTGTGGAATAAGTTAGGGACTAAAATGTTGTTTTCTAATATCGGTCGTCCCCAAACTGATGGTTAGATTGAAGCAGTAAATAGAATGCTAGGACAACTCTTTTTTACTTTTGTTAAAAGCAACTTAAAATATTAGGAAGAACATTTTCCTTTTGTCGAGTTTTCTTATAACTATAGTGTTCATGCATCTATTAGCTATTCTCCACTTGAAATTGTGTATGGTTTTAACCCATTAATTCCTTCAGATTTGATTCCTTTACCTACAAGTGACATTGATAGCTTAGATGGAAAATGCAAAGCTGAGTTGGTAAGAAAAATTCATGAACAAGTGAGACTTCAAATTGAGAAAAAGAATGAACTGAACGATTTATGGAGGAAGATGATTTTCTGACCTATATTTCTATTAACAATGTACAATATATACAAGAAACGTTGAGTGATTTGTTCCTTGCTCACTAATTCCCTGAATGGACTAATAGAAATACGCCTATAAGGACTCTTGCCAACTATACATATATTCTGTCATATATACAAATATCCTTGAGATTGAATTTCCTATATTGATCATTTACGAAATATCAACAATATTATCCTATACTCCCCCTCAAGTTGGAGCATGGATATTCCGAATGCCCAACTTGCGAATAATATAGTCAAACTGATGTTTGCCAAGTGCTTTCTTCAAGATATCTACAAGTTGTTCTGTAGTACGTACAAAGGATGTAGCAATATTTCGAGACTGGATTTCTTCCCTAACGAAATGACAATCAACCTCGAAATGCTTGGTCCATTCGTGAAAAATGGGATTGGTCGCAATATTCATTACTGATTGATTGTCACAAAACAACCGTATGGGTCCTGTATGAACCACGCCCAATGAGTGTAAGAGAACCTTGAGCCATTTCAACTCATAAACTGTCATGGCCATAAATCGGTACTCTGGTTCTGTCGAAGAGTGTGAAACTATTGGTTGCTTTTTGTTCTTCCAAGAAATCAGAGAGGTCCCATGCATCACAAAGTAGCTAGTTAACGATCGCCGAGTCAGAAGACAATTGGCCCAATCTGAGTCGCAAAAAACATAAAGACACAAATCACTCTTTGAACTCAGAAACACGCCCTGACCCAAATTCCCTTTCAAGTACCGTATAACACGAAGTGTAGCTTCCTAATGTTCTGCATGAGGACTCTACATGAATTATGCCAAAACATCCACACAGTAACAAAGTTTTGACCTGGAAATAGTCAAGTAAATCAGTTTACCCACCAAGCGACGATATTTCTCTGCATCATCCAACAACTCTCCTTCGGCTAATGCTAATTTATGATTTTGTTCTATAGGGAACAAGGTCGGTTTGCAACCACGTAATCCTGACTTAGTAACAATATCTAAGGCATATTTTCTTTGGCACAAGAATATTCTGTCCTTACCTCGAACAATTTCAAGTCCCAAAAAATATCACAAACAACCAAGATCCTTCATGTAGAAACATTTTCTTAAATAAGCTTTGAATTGTGTAATGACAGTTGAATTATTTTCTCTAATTATCAAATCATCCACGTAGACCAACACAGTTACTCGCACTTCCCTTTTGTAGTAAGTAAACAACGAATAGTCCGAAAGAGATTGAACAAAACCAAAATCTTTAAACGCTCTTACTAGCTTTGCAAACCAACATCCCAAGGCTTGCCTCAATCCATACAAGGATTTCTTAAGTCGACAAACTGTATTTGTATCCTTGGTTTCAAAACCAGGAGGTAGTTGCATATACACCTCTTCGTCTAAATCACCATGCAAAAAGGCATTGTGAACATCCATTTGGTGTAATTCCCAATGCCGCTACCACACTCAGAAAGTTCTCACAGTAACCATTTTGGCTACAGGTGCAAAGGTGTCATTGTAATCGATTCCTTCCCACTGTTTGTTGCCATAGATAACTAGTTGAGCCTTATCATGCTCCACTGTACCATCACTGTTATATTTGGTTTTATACACCCATTTGCATCCTAGTGCTTTCTTCCCAGGTGGTAATGGCCCAAGTTCCCAAGTGTTGTTTCGTTCTAGTGCTTCAATATCTTTTTGCATGGCTTCTCGCCATTTTTTCTCCTTTACTGGTTCTGAGTATCAATGGGCTTGGATGCGATAGTCACTGCAGCTAAGAAAGCTCGATATTTGATAGTAAAATTTAAATTTGCACAGGTCATATAGTTAGCAATGGGATAAAAAGTACCTGAGGATGTTGATTGAACGGGAGCGGGCACGAGGTCTTTAAAGCTAGAGCAAAGATTTGAATAAGTCACATAGTTTTTCAATAGCACTGATGGTTAACTTACCTGCTTCCCTCGATTATAGTTTTCGTTCCCAGTTGGTTGAGATGCAATCGGCATAAGGCTCCCGTTATCTCCAGTAGGTGCACCTATGCCATGAACACTAGGAATAAGGGGTTCTGTCACAGCGTGAACCTAACTACTACCCGTGGTCTCCTCTTGTTCCACGGAGGACACAACCAAACTCCCCCTGTCTCTAAGTGAGGTTGTTGTGGCACTTTGTTCATCAGAAGGTAACTCATGCTGATGAGGATTAGCAAAATCATCATATAACATATCTCCTGGAAGCATAGGAGATTACTGAGATAGAACCTATTCTTAACTTGGTGAACTTGCATAAGGGAAAATATGCTCATGGAAAACCACATCACGAGAAACAAAATATTCATCTTTTGCTATGTCATAGACTCTCCACCCCTTTTGGCCAAAAGGATACCTGACAAAGACGCATTTTCGACTCTGTTCTCCAAATTTGACGTTGTCACATTTTTGTCTGTGGGAGTGACACAGACACCTAAACATGCACAATTGCATAAATTTCGAAAGGTTCCCAGTCAAAACTTCATAAGGGGTTTTTCCTTTAATCAATTTAGTGGGTGTTCTATTAATAAGATTTCCTATAGTTAAAACACACTCTCCCCAAAACTTAATTGGCAAGGAAGTTTGAAAACGAAGGGCCCTAGCAACATTCAATATATGTCGATGTTTTCTTTCCACCCGATCATTTTGTTGTGGAGTCCTAACACATGAAGTTTGGAACACAATTCCATTGTCATCAAAATAAGGTTTTAGAGGTTTAAACTCATCTCCATTGTCACTCTGCACAATTTTTACATGCTTCCCAAATTGTCGTTCAGTCATGGAAAAAAAATTTCGCATAATTTTTGCTACCTCATGTTTTTCCTCAAGCAAATACATCCAGACAGCTCGAGAAAAATCATCTACAATAGTCAAAAAATTATATGCACCACATAAGGAAGGAACTCTATATGCTCCCCAAAGATCACAATGTATCAAATCAAAACAAGCTTCAACTCTACGATCACTTTGTACAAAAACTTCTTGAGTTTGTCTCGCTCTAAAACAAACATCAGATGGTTCACCTAATATTCTACTTTTATTCTTAATACCAGGAATTAGAGATACTCGATATTTTGAGGGATACAAGAGCCTGTAGTGTCATAACTCCATATCGTCTACTTCCTTTGCATGATTTGCACAACCTTGCTCCAATGCTCTAAAAAGGTAGACCTCGTCACGCTGCTCACCCGCTCCAATCAAAATCCTCGTAATTCGGTCCTGTATCACACAAAGCCTTTCAGTGAAAGTGACAATATAATTTAAATCTTTCATCAAACATGCAACAGAGATAAGGGTACAATTCATTTTGGGAACAAATAGAACGTGAGAAATAAATTTTTTGTTGCCCAAACAAATTATTCCTTCTTTTACTGCAAAAGTTTGTTCTCCATTGGGTAAGCCAATCCCAATCGAAACTATATCCTGCACATTTGACAGTAAATTGAGACACCCTGTCATGTGAAGAGATGCACCAGAGTCTAGTAGCCATTCTTGATCTGTGTGTTTACCACTCAAGCTTTCATTCAGTGTAGCGCCCCCTTACTGCAGGGTACACACCGGGATGCCCGTAGGTCATTCCGGTACATATCATACGATAAGGGTGAGCTACGATCGATCACTACTTCACTTCACATGGCATCATATCATTTTTCACTTAGAAAGTATC
Organism: Erythroxylum novogranatense; assembly: GCA_029891385.1. Lineage (NCBI taxonomy): Eukaryota > Viridiplantae > Streptophyta > Magnoliopsida > Malpighiales > Erythroxylaceae > Erythroxylum > Erythroxylum novogranatense. The sequence goes on along the minus strand of CM057225.1, from coordinate 71,085,855 downwards.
AATAAAAAATCACAATATTTTTTAAATTAACTTTTCCCTCATTTCATTCCATCAAAATCAAAAGTTTACACGTCTTTCATCTTTTACTATCTGCACATCAAGCATAAACCTAGTACAAAGATACTACATGAAAGAGGAAAAAGTAGCAAATCTATCTAGGTCATCCAAAAGTCCCAGCTGACCGACCTTTGAATCATGACTTCTCTTGTCAGACACAATCTACACGGCTGGAAAAGTCCCTCTATAGCTAGGAGTCTACTCTTGGTCTTGAAAAATAACATTACAATTTTGGTGAGTTTTGCGAACTCAATGAAGTAACCATCATCGATGGTTCACTCAATTCATGCAACACTTCAATTCATATTACAAATTATATCACAATTTCACATTTAGCATAAGTAACACACTTTCACTTAAGCATAAGAAATTATGCTTTTCACTCAATCAAACACATTTAACAAGATGCATATGAAATGCTCATGAGACACTTTTTCAATTGTTATGGTGTTGTGACCGAGTGCCTGAACTGTCCCATATAGGGCTCATTAAACATTGAGCCTAAGGCTCTAAATCACTGTTGAGCTCGAGGCTCAGATTCACTCGTTGAGCTTTCAACTCTAATCGGTGGCTACTTTAGTCACAACTGTCATTATCTAATTATGCATTCATGAACGAAATGCATACGTCATAATCAATCACATTATTATGCATTCATGAATGAAATGCATATGTCACAATTAATCACATTATAAGCACGTAGGTCTCATATTCACATACAAGTAGCACTTCAATAATGAACACCCCAGTACACAATCATCGGACCTTCTGTCAGGAATCCACAATCCAATCACAATCAATCATTATTCAATATATACTCATAAACATAAGCAAACAATAATTGAGAGAAACCGTCTAGGTTACTCACCAACTGCTTCCAAAGCTAGTGCTTGCAAGTCTAGACAACGTCTATGGGTTGATGTCCAAATTGCGCCTCTATAACAATTAAGATACACATATATCACAATTTTTACATTCATAAGTGTATAATAATGCACATGCAGGAATTGAAATATGTACAATGCATGTTCGTGACAATCCCGGGTATCATTCCATAAATTTCTTCACAAAACCATTAAACTCACAATTTATTTCTCATAGACTTATTTCTACTACTCGTAATCAATGAGAAAGTGAAAATGAGGTAACCTAGTCAACCTTTCTTCATTATAAATGTTCCCCTATGTTTTAGGAATTCATAGACACCAAAATTACTCAATTTAGATTTCTATAGGTCCAGATATTGCCAAAACACTGAAGTATGTCCAGAAAAATAACCAATTCATATTCTTATAATCAATCCTCTCACTTTGATTCAATCCATCATTTTTAATTTAATCTCAAAATCTAAAAATTCTCATGGAGAGGTAGCTAAATGTCTTATGAATCCGACACTTTAAAAATCAGGTCAATCGGAGGTCGGATGAACAAGTTATAAGCAAAAGAGTGGAGGGAGGTCAGGTGAGCCGGCGAGCCGCGTCACATACGCGACAGCTCGCCCAAAAGGGCCTGCTGACGATTGCGAGACAACTCGAAATCGAGCGGCTCGCGATCACGACGCGACGACGTCGTGGCTGCGAGGCTGCGATTTCCCAATTTTTTCTTTTTTTTTCCACTAGTTTTCCTCTCTTCTTCCTAAATGAATAACTTTTCACTCAGGAGACCAAATTTGACAAATTTGGTATCAATGGAAAGATAACAGAAATCTCTACAATTTTCATGAGGACTCAATGACTAATTCCAACACAATAGGGGTCAAAATTCACTTCAAAATATCTGTCCTGAAAATCTCATCCTAAACAGTAACACATCTTCTAAAAATCATAACTTCCTATTCCATTGTCCAAAAATTCCATGTTTTATATCAATGAAAAGATCAGAACACATTCTACAACGTTTATGAAAAGCTTGGAAGCAAATTCAACCTTTAAAAGGGTCAAAATTTCAATCAAAGTTTCTGCCCCCATAAAGTCACCCTAAACCACATCCAAACTTCATAACTTCATAACTTTTAATTCCTACATCAAAAAATGGCATATTATAAATCATTAAAAAGCTAAGAAATTCCTCTATAACTTTAGATAAGGCTACTTGATCCAATTCAAACTATAATAGTCCAGAATTTGCCTCAAAGCACAGCATCCACAAAACCTACCCTTATGGACATTTTCAAAAACAAAGCACATTAATCTTTGGAATAACATCCAAAAGTCAACAGATCATAACTTTCAACCTCGTTATCTAAAAATGTCATACTTTATAGATATAGAAAGCTAACAAGAAAAGCTACAACTTTCATGAAGACCAATTTAGCAAAATCTTCCTAAATCAACCCAGAAAAATTTCCAAAATTTCAGATCACAAAATGCAATTCTAGAGCTACTGTTCATCCCTACACCCTTTTCCACATTCATGTCAAAATTTAGGACTCTTAAAGACAAATTTGAACATAATTTCCTTCACAAGAAACATAGTCAAACACCTTTAGTTGAATTCAAACTAAATATCATCTCAATTGCACAATCATAGAAAAAGTTATGGCTAAATCATTGAAACATATACAAATCAAATTTCCAGATTTTCCACCTAACTCTTCTTCTATCTCTTCTATACCATTTCTACACCAAACACTACTCAATTCACTCAATATATTAACCAAAACCAAGGCAAGACCTCCACTTGAACATTTACCCACAACGTGGCAGCAGCATATACTCAATCATCCATCCTTTTCCTAAACTTTTCTACACATACTTTCACTTCCAACACATCTCTAACTTACATTCATCAAATTCTACATCATTCATCATTCATATAGGCAAGAAATTCACACACACACACACCCATATACCCTAAACACAATTTTCATGCAATTAATTTTAAATAACATCACAAATGCTTTCTTTAACTACAAATCCATAAGATAAAACATATTTCTTACCTAATTAAGCTTCCAAATCTTCCAATCTTCTAAACTACCACCAAATCTCTAACTCCCTCCAACATACACGATCATCATCATCTTCTTGAGGGGGGTAGAAGGTTTGCATTTTTAGTGAATAAAGAAGAGAAAACCAAGGTAATAAAGAGTGTAAAATATTGTCAAACTTACAAGAAGAAGCAAGGAATAAGAGAGCTACGAGAATTGATTGTTGGACCCCGAACCTTGAAGCGAAAAATTTAGAAATAATAAATGAAATCAAATGAGTGTTTTGTATATGATTTGTGTTATAGATGATTATGATATAGGAAATGTGATTTATGTGTGGATGATGGGTTGAGAAGCCTTAAGTATGAATCATGATTATTTATGCAAGATATTATGCAAAAGCAAGAGAGGAAATTTTGGTAAATGACATAATGCTAATAAATGTAAGAAATCATATGAATTGAGGCTGAGATTTGGATGAATTCCAAATGATAGTTGAATTGTTATAAATGTTGTGCAATTAAGAAAGTGAAGTTAGGATGAATGTTAAATGTATATGCTGATTCAAAGGAAATTAAGGAATGATTGAAATAGAATTGGCCAAAGTTTCCTTCTATAAAGTTGTAGCTTGCTCTTTTATTTTTCCAACGAGACCAAGTATGCAAGATTTCGAGATCGTAGTTAAGTGTTAAAGTTGATACAAGTTATGATATTATATAAGATTGATGTTAGTGACAGCTTTGATGAATGTTTGAGATTTATGGTTTTGATGAACCAATTTAGTTGAGATTTGAGAAGTTCATGAATTGAATTTGTTGCTTGAATTGTTATGAAGTGTTTAGGCCTTTGAATACATAAATATGTGAAGATTATAAGTGTATATGATGTTAGTTGGGATGTGAGAAACATTGGAAAAAGGTTGAAGAGGTTTTGGAAATCGCATGTCCGTTAAACGGACATGGAAGTCCGTTTAACGGACAGCCTCGGGTCTAAAGGACCCCTCCTCTTGCTTATGTCCATTAGGCGGAAATGTATGTCCGTTTAACAGACATTCTCGGATGGATTGGTGTATTTTTGGCCGTATGTGTCCGTTAAACGGACATGCGTGTCCGTTTAACGGACAGCCACGGGTTAACTTGTGCAAAACGCGTTTTGGACTAGTTTAGAGGCCGAATATTGCTTCTAGGTCTCTAATACGAGTTGTAGATCTTGATGTTATCTGTCCAATGGAACTAGAACGAAGGCATTTAGATATTTGTAGAAAAAGTTATGACATTTGCGCCTAAAGAGTTTAAAATCGATTTAGGGTTTGAACATGTTGAGTTGTTTTGATCATAACTCACTCATCCGACCTTGGATTGAGGCGATTCTTGAAGCATTGAATTCCTAACACATGTATCTTTCTCACCATGAAAATTTGTATCAATTAGAATTAAATTGAAAGAGTTTGATTGACTCATATGATAATCAGAATGATTTGTCTCATTCTGAGCTTGCTATTTTTCCTTCCTCATCCCACTTTGTCAAATCATCTGCTAATATCTTTTCCATCCGAAATCCCAATGACTTGGTTCTTAAAGCGTTGGATTCCTAAGAAACTGAATTTCATGCTATGTGAAATTTGTGAATTTTAGAGATTTAATTGAGCAAGATTTGTTTTTAAATCAAAGTGAGATAGGAATGTTTTTGAACATAGTTCAGTATTTTGTAAAATTCGGGATCTGTGGAGATCCGATTGAAGCGATGTTAGAGGTGAAATAAAATTAATACATGGGGCTACAAGTCATATGAAAAACTGAAAATTCAATATAGCTTTTAAGAATGCCAATTTGTGGAAAGAAGTGAATTGCTAGAACATGTGTTAGTAGAATGATATGTCCGACATGTTTGGACTATAACTTTTGATATAGTGCTCCGAATTGGATGATTCTTGTGGCATTATGAAATTAATACAATAAGGAACAATTCTCTACAAGGAAGTTTTAACAAATTCCTTCATTTATATGTGAGAATAATTTTCCAAAAGTGAGCATGACTTATAGTAAAGTTCAGGGGCAAAATAGGGAGTTAACTTAAAGATTTGAGATTTAAGGCTTATAAGGAAGGGACAAAAGGGACTTTTACACCTCATTTAATGACTTGGCATATAATTAAAGAAGGATTGTCGTTGGTTCTAGAAGAGACACGAAAATGAAAGAAAGAAAACAAGGAGAGAAGAGAGAAAAGGGAGAAATCGTGGAGGAGAAGGAGAAAGAGGAAGATGAAGCTAGGGTTCTGATTTTGTGAGCTTCCAAAATCATTTCTGAGTTGCTTCCAAAGGGAAAAGAAGGAAGAAGTCAAGAGTTTCCTTCCAAGCAAGAAGAATTTCGAAAATAGAGAAAGAAAAAGGTAAGAGTTAAGTGTTGATCTTTGAGTTTTAATGAGTTTTTGGGTTGATTTGGCTTAAGATGGATATGGGTTTGTTAAATATGAAGTAAATTTTAATGATTTTGCTTTGGGTTATGTTTAATTTTGGATGGTGGATTTAATTAGGGTTGTGATTTGAATTGAGGCAAATTCAAGAAAGGATTGGAGAAATTGAAGCTCTAATAAACTCTAAGCATGGATAAGAGGTGGGTATTGTGTTTATTTTTCAAATTATAAGCTAATTATAAATGCTGGTTTTATAAGCTCTTGTTTTACAAATGATTGAACCAATTGTTTCTAAAATGATTTATAAAGTGTTAAAGTCATTGTTTCCAAATGATTTACGAAAAATCTGCAATGGTTCGGAAAATTTTCCATAAATGACTTGAATTGTGTATTTAATGGATTTTTGAGTGAATTGATAAAGATGAAATACTTATTGCATTCATTGTGTTAAATTGATTGATAATATGATTATGTGAACTTGTGTGATTTTGTGAATGATTGACATCATGTTGAATTTGAGAGTACATGACAAGTTGAGTTTCGAAGTATGCCTTGGGCATTTAGTTTTCATACATGAATATGTGATTATATGGGTTTGGTTAGGTCCTTCATGTGGAGTCGATTACCTTTGGTCTCGTTTTAAAACCTTCATCGGCTGTCCGCTAGCGGCATAGAGCTCCGTTTCGGACTCCCATGTGTTTCACTTTGCGCATGGACCGCTTATGAGAATGTGCGATGTCATGTGTTATTGGACCGACCCAAACCGATTGATGTGTTATATGTTTTGCTTTGTTTATAATGTGCTACATTTAGATGTGAAGCATTTCATGTTTCTGATGGTATGAAAATTGACAAATGAGAATTTGGATTTTCCTTATGAGAGTTTGCAAAACTATTTGTGAATGTTTATGAAAAATTTTGAAATTGAGAAGTTTTGGAGAAATAAACTTAAACCTTCCTTTTTTTCGAGCAACTGAAATTAAGGTTTGAAAATATTTTCGCTTATCATTTGTTTAATAAACATGTTATCCACGTGCTTAGAGCTCACTACCCTTTCATCCCCATCTCCGGTATTGACGGGAGATTGGATGAAAACGTCAAGATCTTGATATTTGTGCATGTGTTTGTAAATTGTGTATTTTGATTTATGAGTATTGGTATTGGGGTATGGCTTGCAATGCCATTAGAATATTATAAGCATTTTAGTTCCTAATGTATTTTGGATTATGCAATTGTTCAAGATCTTGGTTTATGGGAATAAGAAATGTATTTGACGATGGATGGTGTATATAGGATTTATATATAAAGTGAATTGAATTATGAATGTAATTGGGATATGTATATATATTTAGATATGGATGAATGTACTGGATGATGGGATATTAGTTTGAATGTGATGAATGTGAATTGATATGAAAATGATTTGATGTGGTTTAGAATTTAGGTTTGCGTTTACTTTGAGATCCGGACGGAGGGTCCGTGGATTTCTTGTATGTGGCTATGGAATATATATATAGAAGTGTATTCAAGTCATTTGCAGGTTTGGGCTATAGAAAGTGCAGCCGTTATGCTGCCGGATTTTTTATATGGTAGTATTGGATAAGTGAAATTGTGTATAGATTTATGGATTTATTGACACGAATATGAGATTATTATGGTAAAGAATTAGAATATGATGTATAAGAAGATGCCAAGTAAATGGAGTCTGATTAAGGATGAAATTTCCAAAGGGGAAATTACTTTGCTTTGATTGATATGAGATTTGAAAAGGTGCACAAGATGTAAAATAGGAAAACAAAAAAATTTTACCGATTTGTTTAGGTCAAGTGTAAGGTATCCAACGCAACGCTTCCTTAAGATAATTTTCTCAGATGTCGGACACTTGTAATGCTATTCGATTTCTTTTCATTTGTATTCGATCCTATCGAATTGATCTATTTGTTTGGCATTCGTATTCAATTCCATTAGTATCCGATTTGTATTCGATTCGACTTATTTGATATTCGTTTCACATTTGTATATTCGATTCTATTAGCTTTGCATTTGTTTCATTTCATTCGCTTTGGTTTTTGATTTTTTTTTGTTCTGCTTCAAGAGTGGTTATGAGTGTTCAGTGTAAGAAGTTGGGTCTCGGAAACAGGATCCAACATTTATGGTATCAGAGCCCAGTAATATGATCTTACTTGGGTCTATGTGTATGAGTGATTTACATGAGAAATTGATAAGAGTTTGTAAGGCTAAGTTTGATTTTTGTGAAAATGTGATAGTGATGTGAATAAATTTGCATGAATGATTTGAAGGACCTATGTGATTGTTTGATTAAGGTGAAGAATTATAATTGTGTTTAAGATTATGATAAAGGAAGTTAAGATTCGAAATTCATGATGAATTTAGAGGATATGACTTCGAATATATGTGAGATGCAAATATGAATCTTTAAAGATGAGCTTGATGATAGGAATACATGTATCGAAGTTAAAAAGATTGAGCTTGAATGGTTTGGTCCATATCAAGGTTTTCAATAAATTAGATCATTGGCATATGTGAAGAATTAGTTGTTTGAGATGATAGTGATGATTCAATCTTATAAAGAAGTGAAAATTTTGTGAATAAGATAAGAATATGTGTGATAAGAAATTTGAGTGATTTTAGGTTTGTGAAAATGAAATTGAGATTAGCAATTGATAATGAATTGGGTTATTTGATTTTGAATATGCATTTGTGAGACAAAATATATGCATTTGTGAGAGAACTAAGGAAGATTTGTGTAAATCTATGTACTTGTGAATATATGATAAGAACTATTGGAGTGTGAATAAGATATGGATGGTATATGCTATAGGAGATGAAAAACATTATGAATACATGTGGTGAGGATTTGAATATGTGAATGACTAGGATCATTTGAAAGACATGAGCTAAGAGAATGTAGTACTTGGTGTTTGCTTAAGTATGAATTTCGAGGACGAAATTCTTTTAAGAGGGGGAGAAATGTTGGACCCTGAACCTTGAAATGAAAATTTTAGAAATAATAAATGAAATCAAATGAGTGTTTTGTATATGATTTGTGTTATAGATGATTATGATATAGGAAATGTGATTTATGTGTAGATGATGGGTTGAGAAGCCTTAATCATGAATCATGATTATTAATGCAAGATATTATGCAAAAGCAAGAGAGGAAATTTTGGTAAATGACATAATGCTAGTAAATGTAAGAAATCATATGAATTGAGGTTGAGATTTGGAAGAAATCCAAATGATAGTTGAATTGTTATAAATGTTGTGCAATTAAGAAAGTGAAGTTAGGATGAATGTTAAATGTATATGCTGATTCAAGGGAAATTAAGGAATGATTGAAATAGAATTGGCCAAAGTTGCCTTCTATGAAGTTGTAGCTTGTTCTTTTATTTTTCCAAAGAGACCAAATATGCAAGATTTCGAGATCGAAGTTAAGAGTTATAGTTGATACAAGTTATGATGTTATATAAGATTGATGTTAGTGACAACTTTGATGAATGTTTGAGATTTGTGGTTTTGATGAACCAATTTAGTTGAGATTTGAGAAGTTCATGAATTGAATTTGTTGCTTGAATTGTTATGAAGTGTTTAGGCCTTCGAATACATAAATATGTGAAGATTATAAGTGTATATGATGTTAGTTGGGATGTGAGAAACATTGGAAAAAGGTTGAAGAGGTTTTGGAAATCGCATGTCCGTTAAACGGACATGGAAGTCCGTTTAACGGACAGCCTCAGGTCTAAAGGACCCCTCCTCTTGCTTATGTCCATTAGGCGGAAATGTATGTCCGTTTAACAGACATTCTCGGATGGATTGGTGTATTTTTGGCCGTATGTGTCCGTTAAACGGACATGCGTGTCCGTTTAACGGACAGCCACGGGTTAACTTGTGAAAAACGCGTTTTGGACTAGTTTAGAGGCTGAATCTCGCTTCTAGGTCTCTAATACGAGTTGTAGATCTTGATGTTATCTGTCCAATGGAACAAGAACGAAGGCATTTAGATATTTTTATAAAAAGTTATGACATTTGCGCCTAAAGAGTTTAAAATCAATTTAGGGTTTGAACATGTTGAGTTGTTTTGATCATAACTCACTCATCCGACCTTGGATTGAGGCGATTCTTGAAGCATTGAATTCCTAACACATGTATCCTTCTCTCCATGAAAATTTGTATCAATTAGAATTAAATTGAAAGAGTTTGATTGAATCATATGATAATCAGAATGATTTGTCTCATTCTCAGCTTGCTATTTTTCCTTCCTCATCCCACTTTGTCAAATCATTTGCTAATATCTTTTCCATCCGATATCCCAATGACTTGGTTCTTAAAGCGTTGGATTCCTAAGAAACTGAATTTCATGCTATGTGAAATTTGTGAATTTTAGAGATTTAATTGAGCAAGATTTGTTTTTAAATCAAAGTGAGGCAGGAAAGTTTTTGAACATAGTTCAGTATTTTGTAAAATTCTGGATCTATGGAGATCCGATTGAAGCGATGTTAGAGGTGAAATAAAAATAATACATGGGGCTACAAGTCATATGAAAAAATGAAAATTCAATATAGCTTTTAAGAATGCCAATTTGTGGAAAGAAGTGAATTGCTAGAACATGTGTTAGTAGAATGATATGTCCGACATGTTTGGACTATAACTTTTGATATAGTGCTCCGAATTGGATGATTCTTGTGGAATTATGAAATTAATACAATAAGGAACAATTCTCTAGAAGGAAGTTTTAACAAATTCCTTCATTTAGATGTGAGAATAATTGTCCAAAAGTGAGCATGACTTATAGTAAAGTTCAGGGGCAAAATAGGGAGTTAACTTAAAGATTTGAGATTTAAGGCTTATAAGGAAGGGACAAAAGGGACTTTTACACCTCATTTAATGACTTGGCATATATTTAAAGAAGGATTGTTGTTGGTTCTAGAAGAGACACGAAAATGAAATAAAGAAAACAAGGAGAGAAGAGAGAAAAGGGAGAAATCGTGGAGGAGAAGGAGAAAGAGGAAGATGAAGCGGGGTTCGATTTTGTGAGCTTCAAAAACATTTTGAGTTGTTTCAAAGGAAAAGAAGGAAGAAGTCAAGATTTTCCTTCCAAGCAAGAAGAATTTCGAAAATAGAGAAAGAAAAGGTAAGAGTTAAGTGTTGATCTTTGAGTTTTAATGAGTTTTGGGTTGATTTGGCTTAAGATGGATATGGGTTTGTTAAATATGAAGTAAATTTTAATGATTTTGCTTTGGGTTATGTTTAATTTTGGATGGTGGATTTAATTAGGGTTGTGATTTGAATTGAGGCAAATTCAAGAAAGGATTGGAGAAATTGAAGCTCTAATAAACTCTAAGCATGGATAAGAGGTGGGTAATGTGTTTATTTTTCAAATTATAAGCTAATTATAAATGCTGGTTTTATAAGCTCTTGTTTTACAAATGATTGAACCAATTGTTTCTAAAATGATTTATAAAGTGTTAAATTCATTGTTTCCAAATGATTTACAAAAAATCTGCAATGGTTCGGAAAATTTTCCATAAATGACTTGAATTGTGTATTTAATGGATTTTTGAGTGAATTGATAAAGATGAAATACTTATTGCATTCATTGTATTAAATTGATTGATAATATGATTATGTGAACTTGTGTGATTTTGTGAATGATTGACATCATGTTGAATTTGAGAGTACATGACAAGTTGAGTTTCGAAGTATGCCTTCGAGCATTTAGTTTTTCATACATGAATATGTGATTATATGGGTTTGGCTAGGTCCTTCGTGTGGAGTTAGTGCACTGGTCTCGTTTTTAAAGCCTTCTTCCTGCTGCCCGCTAGCGGCATAGGAGCTCCGTTTTCGGACTCCCCATGTGTTTCACGGCTACACAAGATCGCTTTGCGGGAATGTGTAGTACGTCATGCATTATTGGACCGACCCAAACTGATTGATGTGTTATATGTTTTTGCTTTGTTTATAATGTGTTACATTTAGATGTGAAGCATTTCATGTTTACAGTGGTATGAAAATTCGACAAATGAGAATTTGGATTTTCCACTATGAGGGTTTGCAAAACTATTTGTGAATGTTTATGAAAGAATTGAGAAGTTTTTGGAGAAATAAACTTAAACCTTCACTATTTTCGAGCAACTGAAATTAAGGTTTGAAAATATTTTCGCTTATCATTTGTTTAATAAACATGTTATCCACGTGCTTCCGAGCTCACCCCCCCCCCCTTCATCTCTATCTCCAGGTATTCGAGCAGGAGATTGGATGAAAGACGTCAAGATAACAGTATTTGTGCATGTGTTTGTAAATTGTGTATTTTGATTTATGAGTATTGGTATTGGAGTATGGCTTGCAATGCCATTAGAATATTGTAAGCATTTTAGTTCCTAATGTATTTTTGGATTATGCAATTGTTCAAGATCTTGGTTTATGGGAATAAGAAATGTATTTGACGATGGATGGTGTATATTGGATTTGTATATAAAGTGAATTGAATTATGAATGTAATTGGGATATGTATATATATTTAGATATGGATGAATGTACTGGATGATGGGATATTAGTTTGAATGTGATGAATATGAACTGATATGAAAATGATTTGAAGTGGTTTAGAATTTAGGTTTGCGTTTCTGCTGAGATCCCGGACGGAGGGTCCGGTGGATTTGATGTATGTGAAACTGTCTGGAATATATATATAGAAGTGTATTCAAGTTATTTGCAGGTTTGGGCTTTAGAAAGTACAACCGTTATGCTGCTGGATTTTTTTATATGGTAGTATTGGATAAGTGAAATTGTGTATAGATTTATGGATTTATTGACACGAATATGAGATTATTATGGTAAAGAATTAGAATATGATGTATAAGAAGATGCCAAGTAAATGGAGTCTGATTAAGGATGAAATTTCCAAAGGGGAAATTACTTTGTTTTGATTAATATGAGATTTGAAAAGATGTACAAGATGTAAAATAGAAAAACAAAAAAAATTTACCGGTTTGTTTAGGTCAAGTATAAGGTATCCAACGCAACGCTTCCTCAAGATAATTTTCTCAGATGTCGGACACTTGTAATGCTATTCGATTTCTTTTCATTTGTATTCGATCCTATCGAATTGATCTATTTGTTTGGCATTCGTATTCGATTCCATTAGTATCCGATTTGTATTCGATTCGACTTATTTGATATTCGTTTCACATTTGTATATTCGATTCTATTAGCTTCGCATTTGTTTCATTTCATTCACTTTGGTTTTTGATTTTTTTTTCGTTCCGCTTCAAGAGTGGTTATGAGTGTTCAGTGTAAGAAGTTGGGTCTCGGAATCGGGATCCAACATTGATGGAGGATTCTAACTTAAATCACCAAAACTCCATTTCAAAGAAGAAGCATCAAGAAAGCCTAAACCAAAAAGGTGGTTTTATTAAACAATTACTAACATGGTGGCATGTTAGGCAAGTGATAAGTGTCACTTGCCACATGTCACATTCTTAAGCTCTTTCCAACAAATTTCAATCTCTACACCAATTTATCCCCAAATTTCCAATGGCTCAAATTAATAAATCCTTAAAATCATATATTTAAATTTTCAATGCCATTGAACAGTAATTTTTACTACTGATAAACCATTTTTCTGCCACTTGGTATTTTTCCTAGTCTAGAAATTACCCTAAAATTTTAGAAAAAATTTCTAAAATTCACCAAAAATTCTAAAACCTCCATGACCCTTTCCAACTCAATTTTTCAAGCACATAAATCACATTTCTCATAACACTCACATTTATTAACAATTATACCGATAAATGTCATGAATGCATGTACAGTCATTTTCATGTACAAAATTTACGATTCACGTGTATGTGTATGTTGTATTATGCATGAACATGTAATGGCGATTCTAAGCACTCATTAACCACTAACCACTTCGAATTACTATTCTACCCTTCCCATCAGTGATGGGATGTTACAACTCTCCCCTCCTTAAAGAAAGTTCGTCCTCGAAATTCTTACCTGTTGGTTCGAACAGGTGAGGATACTGTCTCCTCATATGCTCCTTCGTCTCCCAAATTGCTTCGTCAGTTGAGTGGTTCCTCCATAGGACTTTTACCAATGGAATGATCCTGTTCCTTAATTGCTTAATCCATGATCTCACAATCTTGATCAGCTCCTCAACATAGCTCAAATTACTAGCAACCTCAATCTCCTGAGCCGGTATCACATGTGTCGGATCTGATCGGTATCTTCGAAGCATACTCACATGAAAAATGTTATGCGATTGAGACATCTCATTTGGTAAAGCCAACTTATATGCCAAAGGTCCTATCCTCTCAATGATCTCATAAGGACCAATGTACCTAGGGCTCAACTTGCCCTTTTTACTGAATCTCAAAACTCCTCTCCACGGTGACACTCGTAGGAAAACTCTATCTCCTACACTGTACTCTGTATCCCTCCGGTGCTGATCCACATAACTCTTCTGTCTATCTTGAGCCATTTTAATTTGACTCCGGATCAACTTCACTTTAGAGAGAGAAAGGGGTTTTGTGTTGGGTGTTGGATTGGAGGAAGAAGATGGGTTTCTAAGTTGAGTTTTGGGTTTCCTAACCTATATGGACTATGGGTAGGTTGAATTTAAGTCTTGATTAGGGTTAATTTCATTTGATTATTATTATGGAAATTTGGGGATTTCCATTTGGATTGGAAATTGAATGAGAATTTTTGGGTTATGTTAGGAAATCAAGAGCCTACCCAAGAGCAAGAGGAAGGGCATCATTGAAGTTGGATTTTCAAGAGTATAAGGCAGGTAATTTATTTGTAGTTATTGTGTAATGGGCAAAATGCCTTGTGTGTGTGTATATGTGTATGTATAAGCTTGAATTGATAAATTGTGAATTGCTATGATGTGGAAAATGCATTGTGATATGTTTATGCTATGTTATGCATTGAAAGATGTATGACATTTTGATGAGAATTGAATTGTGATTATGTCATGTTATGCATTGACAAATGCTTGACATTTTGATATGATTGTTATGCCATTTAATTGAATTATGGAATTTTGGTATAAGAAAACCATGAGAAAATGAGATTTGAGAATGATTAAATTAAGCATGATAATGTGAGATTGTGAATAATTGAACTAAGTATGAGATTTGATTGTGTTTGGGCGAGAGAGGAACCATTTTGTTAGTCACGTGCATGTTGACATTAAGCCTTCTCCCGGCTGCCCGCTTGTGGCCCACGAGATCCTAAAAGTGGACTCGTTTCGTTCACAGAGTAAACTTCAGTTTCTCTGTTTTGTTCACGGAACCCTCGAGTCAAATTGTGTGTGCATTAGCATTTTCATGTGTTATGTTATGATGAGAATTGTGTGTTATGCTTGAATGAGAAATGACATCGATTGTATTTAATGTGATGATGTATTGAATTATGAGATTGTGTTTGGAAATTACGAATGCTAAGATTCATTGTTGGTCTATATGGATTTTTTTTATGTATGATTGTGTGGCTCATTGCCAATGGCTATGAATAAGTTAACCACTGAGCTGTATAGCTGAACCCATAATTTTCCTCCTCAGGTGCGGACCGAGAAGAGTAACGACCCTTGCAAGGCATTTGGGACACTCCAAGATAGCTAGGAGTCTTTTGTATTTAGCAACATTTGGCTAGCTTTATAGGCATATCAAATATGAGCATCATTTGTATTTTGTATTAAGTTGATGTATGTGTTGATATGTAAGTAAAGCTTGTTTAAACATTGATTTTGTTTTAAATGAGAATGAGAATTGAGAAGTTCATTTTGTATGATTATGTTTCTTTAAAGTTTGAGTATAATGGATGTGCTTAACTTTGGTTGGGAATTTCAATTGTGGCTAGTGTTAGAATATGTTGATATTGTGAAGGATGTGTGTGATGAATCCTTTGGAGTTAAGTTTCAATGAAGGTTGTAGTTGTTTAATGGATTTGAAGTGGTTTTTGTAGTATTGGAGAAGAATATGAGGTAAGGGGATGTTAGGATGGGTTGAGGAACCTTTGGAGGGGTCTTGGAGGGTGAAAAATTGGTGACACTCGTAGGTTACACGGCCTGCCCGTGTGATTTTACACGGGCCGTGTGTTTTCGGGCGCAGGGACACCATTTCACCCGAAGGTTACACTGGCTGTCTGTGTTATTTTACACGGCCAGTGTATTTTGACCCTCATAATGACCAAATTTCAAATTTTGTTCTTCCTAAAAGTTGTAGCCCTTGATTTCTATTTTCGAACCGTCTAAAAACAAAGTCAATCCGACTTCTATAGTGAGAGTTATGGTGTTTGCTCCAAAGTATGTTTAGCAGGAATCAAGATATGAACATATCGGATTCGTTTGGCCATAACTCCTTCGTCTGACCTACGAATGAGCTGATTCTTGAGGCGTTAGATTCCTAACAAGTTTTTATACCTCTCCACAAAAATTTATAGTCTTTTGATCTAAATTCAAAACGTTTTATGGGAAGGAAGTGAGGGGTCGGTTTGGAGAGCTTGATTGGGATATGAACACAATTTGAATTTTTAAGCATAACTTGGGCTATAGAGCTCCGAATGAGGTGGTTCTTGTTTCTAAATAAACTAGAGACTAAGAGCTACCAATTTGGAAGGATTCAATTGTAATTGTTGTGATTTCATTATGTGGGTTCGCCTTTGCGTCTTGAGATGTCATGCGAATGAGGACTGTTCGTTGAGGGTTAAAGAATTTGGAAACCCGCTTATGTTTGACTCTGGTTTGATAGTTAGGCTTTGGAAATGGGGCCAACAGAGGTATCTCAATGTCTTTTGAATCCGACACTTCAAAAATCAGGTCAATCGGAGGTCGGATGAACAAGTTAGAAGCAAAAGAGTGGAGGGAGGTCAGGTGAGTCGGCGAGTCGTGCCGCATGCGCGACGGCTCATGAGCTGGCTAGCCCAAAAGGGTCAGCTCGTGATCGCGAGATGGCTCTTTTTCGAGCCCGACGATGATTTCCCAATTTTCTCATTTTTTTTCTTTTTTCCCACTAGTTTTCCTCTCTTTTTCCTAAATGAATAACTTTTCACTCAGGAGTCTAAATTTGACAAATTTGGTATCAATGGAAAGATAACAGAAAGCTCTACAATTTCCATGAAGGACTCAATGACTAATTCCAACATAATAGGGGTCAAAATTTACTTCAAAATATCTATCCTAAAAATCTCATCCTAAACAGTAACACATCTTCTAAAAATCATAACTTCCTATTCCATTGTCCAAAAATTCCATGCTTTATATCAAGGAAAAGATCAGAACACATTCTACAACTTTAATAAAAAAAACTTGGAAGAAAATTGAACCTCTAAAAGGGTCAAATTTTTAATCAAAGTTTCTGCCCCCACAAAGTCACCCTAAACCACATCCAAACTTCATAACTTTTAATTCCTACATCCAAAAATGGCATATTATACATCATTAAAAAGCTAAGAAATTCCTCTATAACTTTAGATAAGGCTACTTGATCCAGTTCAAACTATAACAGTCCAGAATTTGCCTCAAGGCACAGCATCCACAAAACCTACCCTTATGGACATTTTCAAAAACAAAGCACATTAATCTTTGGAATAACATCCAAAAGTCAACAGATCATAACTTTCAACCTCGATATCGAAAAATTTCATACTTTATAGATATAGAAAGTTAACAAGAAAAGATACAACTTTCATAAATACCAATTTAGCAAAATATTCCTAAATCAACTCAGAAAAATTCCCAAAGTTTCATATCACAAAATGCAATTCTAGAGCTACTATTCATCCCTACACCCTTTTCCACATTCATGTCAAAATTTGGGACTCTTAAAGACAAATTTGAAAATCATTTCCTTCACAAGAAATATAGTCAAACACCTCTAGTTTAATTCAAACCAAAATCATCTCAATTGCACAATCATAGACCTCCATTTGAACATTTACCCACAACGTGGCAACAACATATACTTAATCATCTGCCCTTTTCCTACACTTTTCTACATATACTTTCACTTCCAACACATCTCTAACTTACATTCATCAAATTCTACATCATTCATCATTCATATAGGCAAGAAATTCACACACACACACCCATATAGTCTAAACGCAATTTCCATGCAATTAATTTTAAATAACATCACAAATTCTTTTTTTGATTACAAATCCATAAGATAAAATATATTTCTTACCTAATTAAGGTTCCAAATCTTCCAATATTCTAAACTACCACCAAATCTCTAACTCCCTCCAACATACACGATCATCATCATCTTCTTGAGGGGGGGTAGAAGGTTTGGATTTTTAGTGAATAAAGAAGAGAAAACCAAGGTAATAAAGAGTGTAAAAGATGGTCAAACTTGCAAGAAGATGCAAGGAAGAAGAGAGCTACGAGAATTGATGGAGGATTCTAACTTAAATCACCAAAACTCCTTTTCAAAGAAGAAGCACCGAAAAATCCTAAACCAAAAAGGTGTTTTTATTAAACAATTACTAACATGGTGGCATGTTAGGCAAGTGACAAGTGTCACTTGCCACATGTCACATTCTTAAACTCTTTCTAACAAATTTCAATTTCTACACCAATTATCCCCAAATTTCCAATGGCTCAAATTAATAAATCCTTAAAATCATATATCTAAATTTTTAGTGCCATTGAACAGTAATTTCTACTACCAATAAACCATTTTTCTGTCACTTGGCATTTTTCCTAACCTAAAAATTACCCTGAAATTTCAGAAAAAAATTTCTAAAATTCATCAAAAATTTTAAAACCTCCATGACCCCTCGAACTCAATTTTTCAAGCACACAAATTACATTTTTCATAACACTCACATTTATTAATAATTATACCGAAAAATGTCATGAATGCATGTACAGTCATTTTCATTTGCAAAATTTACTATTCACGTGTATGTGTATGTTGTATTATGCATGAACATGTAATGGCGATTCTAAGCACTCATTAATCACTAACCACTCCGAATTACTATTCTACCCTTCCCATCAGTGATGGGATGTTACATTCAGACCCGATTTTTGATTCTTCAAAAGATTCATAAGAGCAATCCAATCTTTGTTGTTCAAAGTTGGGAAAGTCATATGTTCTGTCTCTATGTGTCTAGCAATAGACGTTCCTACAGCAGCTAATGTCCTTGTGCTGAGCTTAGTTTACATAGAGTTGGCTCGTGGCTATCCTCGCCCTTTCCCAAAGCCAAACCCCCCTCTGCCACGTCCACTGTCACCTCTTCCACTTGGATGTGTCTTGTCTCCATAGGTTTACCGCTGTGGGTACATGGCCCTTGTTTATCTTTCTTGTTCACATATCCCTTGTTGGATCTTGTTGCAAACGCAACTGCCTTAGCTTTGACATCTTTCCCGCGAACCGAGTTCCTAAGTTGTTCTTCCCTCATCATAATCGAATATACCTAACTAATATTTAGTAGAGGTTCAGTAGTCAAAACATTATAACATGCGTTTCTATAGATATCATCATCGAGACCCATCACAAACTAGTGAGCGCGCTCATCTTCTTGTCTTTTCACCAATTCAGCTGTGATATTACATATGCAGCCAGAGCACTTGCACATAGGAATTCTCTCATAAGTCGCAAGTTCATCCCATAATTTTTTCAACCATCCAAAGTAAGTTATGATGTTTTGTCCCTGTGACTTACAGTTTGTAATCTCATTCTTCAATTGTTGAATTTGTAGGCCATTAACAATAGAAAAACGTTGTTTCAGGTCATCCCACAATTCCTTCACTAAATCAACGTAGGTGATTTGGGATCGAAGTGTTGGTTTAATGGTGTTAAATATCCATGACACAATCATGGAATTTAGCATCCACCAATGTAACATCCCATCTCCGATGGGAAGGGTCTTCTCATAAATTGGGACGGGTTAGGAGTATTGAATTATATCTTGGCTTGAACATACAACTTATCGCCTCTATGATTGATGGTTTGTTGCACTTGCACATGGTAAACATGCATTCATGACATTTTAAACAGGTTTCAAATTGAGATCTTTTGTGAAATTTATGGGATAATTGTATTTGAAAAATTATTTGGAGTACGCCATTGAGTGTTTTACATTTTTAGGAATTTATAGGAATTTTTCTGGAATTGTCCAGAGAAAATTCCTGGATCGGCAAAATCGCCGGTAAATGGCCTAAATGTGTTTTTGTTGTGGAAAATGTGGTTTTCGTGTTTGAACAATTATTGGGAGTGGACTGTCATATGTTTTACAATTTTGAGCAATTTAGGTAATTTTCAAAAAAATGATTCGGGCAAATTCCCAGAAATTTCCAGACCGGGAAAAATCGTCAAGTGACCAACCGGTCGATTTTCGATAGCGAAAATTGTGACCAAATGGTACTGTCATTTTGGATATATTATTTTGAGAATTGTTATAGAGCCATTAGCATTAGTGGGATGAAAGATTAATTGAGATTAGTACTTAATTAAATAAGATTAGTTGATGAATTGCACTTTTCCCTTAATAAGCCAAGTGTCCCTTTTAAATTAAATGATTTTGTCTTCTTATGTTCATCATCCACGATTTTTCCTCTTTCATATACTTAAAAAAATTCATTTGGAAAGCTTTGGAAAGCTCTTCTTCCTTCTCATCCGAAACCTTGCCTCCTTTCCTTGGTATGTTTTCTCCTCCTTCGATTCTTCTTCTCATCTCAAACAAGACAAGAAGGTTTTCCTTGCTTTGGCTTGCTCCTTCTTTAAACATATCCAAAACCAAGTGAAGCCTTGAAACGAGGATGGTGTGTATGTGTGGTTGTAACATCCCGTCACCGGAGTGACGGGTATGTCAGTAATTTGGATCGGGTTAGAATTGGGTACAGGCAAATGTGACATTGTGCATGCATTATTGTTTTTATAGATATCGGTAATAGATTATTGACTGCACAAGTATATATATATATATATATATATATATATATATACGTACATGTATGACAATTCCCGAATTGATTGTGTATCGGAAATTGGTTATAATTGTACAGATGAGAAATGGGTTGTGAAAATTGGAAATTTAGTAATAAGTGTATAAATTAGGTTTTGAATATGGAATTGGAATGAAATGGAATTTAGAGGAATGGAAAGTGGAATATGAGTATAGGAATGGGTATTTGCTAATTTTGTGAATTTATGGGAACTTTTCTGAGATTTTTAGAGTAATGGATCCGGACCGAAAGATTGGCTTAGTGACTGATTAAATTGATTCCGAGTCCGAGATTGATTGACAATTGATATGAAACAATTGAGATTATAATTTCAGGATTTATTAGTTATGGTTATTACGAAATGGGGAGAAAAATAGAATAAGAATTAGATTGATAGACTCTAAGTTTGGACTTGTGGCAACTAAATTGCCAAACAAGCCTTTAAAGCTTATATATATATATAAGCTTAAATGTTCATTTCTCACCATCGACGGTCGTGGGTGAGCATCTGGCGATTTGGAGTTTTTGGAAGATTTTCGAAAGTTTCTAGCTTGAATCAAGTAAGTTTCTATGTGTTTATGCCTTAAATCGTTTCATTTGATCATTAATTTGAGTAAGAAATTGGTTAGACATTTGGAAAGTTGCGATGATAGGGTTTTCGTTGGTTTTGATTTGGGTTTTTGATAAAAGATGGTTTAAATGATGGATCGAGGCTAGAAATGAGTTGAGTGTAGTATACTAAGTTGATTGGGAGTGATTTGAAGTGAATCGGATAGATTGTTATCAGAAAATCTGATAAATTTCTGGGTTTCGGACGATTTTCTGGGTTCGCACGTCGCGACGTGTGATGAACACGCCGCGGCGAGCCTTTCCAGTGTGCGCGTCGCGACGAATAAATAAATAAATAAATTGTGCGCCATGACGAGCTGAAATCGGTTACCGCCGCGTGACGAGGATGTTGTGCGCGCGATGAGCGACTTTACATCGACGCCGCGACGAGACCTAAGCGCATGTCGGCGGCGGATGTGGTTACGCGCGGAGAGAAAGGAAGTGTGGCATGGCGAAGGGAGACTTCGCCACGGCGGCGACCATCGCATGCGAGGGCGCCTAAATTTCCGAGGTGAATCGCTTGTTTTAAAGGGTTTATTCTTAATGAATTGGCTATGGACTAATTGAATTTTGAGACTAGGAATTGCAAATTAGAAGAAATGAAATTAAGTGATTATGAGATGATTGTTACAAGTAATGAGCTTGAGGATTGACTTCAAATGAATTGGTTTCTAAATGATTAATTGGAATTTGGAGACTAAGAATATCGAATGGATAAGAATGGAAATTCGGAATGTAATTATATGATTATTGGAATTGAGTGGTAAACGATTAGTGATTGTGATTCTAATTGAAATGTGATCTTAGAGTATGGAAATTTGTAAATTGATAAATGAGATCTGGAATTGTTATGGACTAGAGTGAGAGTGATCCAATTGAGAAATTCGGGAATTAAATCGGGAAAGTCATAACATGTATAGTATTTATCGAAATTGCTATTGATTATTGAATTTGGCATGATTGGTAATGTGTGATTTATTTGATTTGATATAGAGGTTCGATGGATCGACATTCCACAGACGATATTGGGACTTCAGTGGTAGTTTCGGAAGTGCGGTGAAGTAACCTAGTTGGTTTCTCGACCTTATGTGTTTATTAATTATATGCATTGATTGCCATGAGGAAGCGGATGGATAGATGTGTGATTGATTTGATTGATTTCGGACCATGGGTGTTCGAAATATTTGATTGTGATATTGAAGTGCAAAGATGAGTAAATATGTATGAATGCATGAATGAATTAAATTGTAAATGCATTAGCGAAAATGATTGGAACTGTAAATGACTGAAATTGGGAAGTGACCCATGCATTCATGCATCACTGAATGATCAGATAATGGTAGTTGTGACCGGTGGTACCAACGTATGCAGAGCCACAGGCTCAATACACTGTGCCCGTCACTGGGCTTATCAGGGCAGATCACGCCCAACGTATATGAGAGCTTTAAGCTCAACACACAGGACCTCAGGTCCAACGATTGATAGAGCCTCAGGCTCACCGCAGGGCATATCATGCCCAACGATTTCAGAGTCATTAGCTCAACGTAAATGATTTCAAGCGCACGGTCACAACAACGAAAAGAAAAATGAAAGTGTCTCATGCGCATTGCATATGCATATGACTGACTGAAAAATGCGAATTGACTGTAAATGACTGAACATTGTGAATAAGGAAATTGATTGTGATATTACTGTAAATGCTACTGTGTGTTATATGTATATGATTGTGAATGCATGAGTTGGGTGAACCATCGATGATGGTTTCTCATTGAGTTCGCAAACTCACCCAACATTGCATCTATTTTTCAGGAATTGAAGAGTACCCCGTTAGTAAAACGGGAGTATATTTGTCAGACCCCACTCCCGGAGCCCAACTGATGTCGGATCCCGTTTCCGGAATCCGACTCCTGAATCGTAAAACATGAAACTTGATCATCGTGCCTTGTAGGGTTTATTTTACTTAACCCTAATTGATGTTAATTGCTCTTGTAAATCATAGCCTTAAGACTCTTGCTTTATTTAAGACAAGAATCGCTTCAATCGAAGTCATATAACTCAAGATACACTCCAAAAACCTAAAGGAAATCATACCTGAAACATGCTCTCTCAACCAACCCTTAACTTGCTTTTTATTTAATTATTATCAATTTAGCTCCAAATGCTACAAATTTTTATATGGAAACAGATACATGTCCTAGAAAACTAATGGTTCAAGCCTCACCTCATTTTGAGGTCATATGATGGGTTTATGCCCAATTTAATAGACCATGCTCACTTCCAAATTCAAACTGAAACTCTTTTGGGACAATTATCATAACTTTTTATATATAGGTCAGAATGTGTTCTCTCTTTCACCATTTGAAAGTAGACATCTAGATCTACAACTCTCATGAAGACTGAAAAACCAAATTCGGCCTCTAACAATGCTCAAAATGCTTGACTAACAACTCGACCTGTGCTGGAAATTAGCCTATAAGTCGACTTATCTTGAACAACTCGACTTATCGAGGCAAATAAGTCGACTTGTCACTAACAAGTCGACTTATCGAGAAAATAACTCGACTTATCTATCTAAAAGTCGAATTATTATGCAAAAACTTCACAAGTCGACTTATGGGTCCAATAAGTCGACTTATATCTATCCGAACTCAAAACTTAACCTCTACACTCTCTTGACTTATTCCAAACACCATATACACTTCTAAACCTCTCAACTCATTCATTCCACTCCCAACATGCTATAATCTCACTTAATCTTACATCATTCATCTACCCACATGCATTTCAAAACAATTCCATACAACTTTGGAACTATGCTTAAACATACATGAATTTCTCAAAATACATTTGAACTTAGCATTCTTTCATTCATATGAAGTCATAAGTCATTACAAAGCTTTAAAGGGCATTTCAAGCCACTCCATCATATCCCCAAAAATACAAACTTGCCACAATCATCATTTTCTCAAAATGCATCTAAAGCATTGAGTTACAAAAAAAATCATTTCAAATACAAAATCAAAAGAAAGTCTTGGAGTAAATGCCTTTAAGCTCGCTCCTCGGGATCCTGCTCATTTCCTGGAGAATTTGAGGGGGGTGAGCTTTCGCTCCGTGGGTAACACATTTATATTTATATAACAAGCATGTCCATTTTATAATTCATACTTTTAGCAATTGTTCACTAAGTCATAATGCATACATCATTCAACATTCATCAATACACAAACATAATCTTTTACAATTCAACATTCATAACTCTAGCGTTCTCATGTAATCACATATAAACACATCAAATGGCTCGGTAAGTCCATATTCTTGGCAACCATGTAATCTCATTTAATGAGTTTACATGGGCAAATCTTGAGAGTCCAATAAATGGATCATCACTGGGCCACAATCGGGCAGCCGGGCGAAGGCTTTCATGGTCGACGTGCACGTGACGGTTCTTGGGACTATACCTTACCCACATAACATATCATTCATGCATCATACAAGAAAATTGGACTATTCTTGTCCAATTCACTGTTTCTTTCAAAATCATCTTTTCACATATCATTCATGCTTTTCATCATATTCATTTAACAAGTTCTCCAAAGCATCTTCAATGGTCATCATACAATGTACATTTATAATCATCATAATCTCATACCTAACTTTCATAATTGTCTAACAACATCATCATCAAGCATTTAATATAATCATCAATAGCTTGCAACAACCACATTCATCATTCAATTACAAGCATTTAATACATCTTCTAAGTAATCAAAGCTCATTAATAACATGCATTAATTAACATTTATTTGCTTATATATATAAAGATAAATATGAAGCCCACCTTATACTTGCTTAATCCTTTCCTTAGGAGTGTTCTTCTTGCCCTTCTCCTCTTTCTTCTTTCCCTTCATTAAAACCGAAACCCATAATCACTTAGGGTTTTAAAAATTGACAAACCTAATGAACCTTAATCATGCTATAAACTATAGAATCACTAAACCCACTCCATCCTTAGTCTTTCTAACCAAAAACCCAAACAAAATCTTAACTTTAACCAATAAGCTTACCTCAAATCCTTAGCCAAGTAAGTGCTTTCTTGTATCTAATTGATGCTCTTTCCTTCCTCTAAACTTTTTCTCCTTCAACTTTCTTCAAAAACTCTCTAAATCTTCAAGAAATCCAAGCCCTAAGCATTTCTCTTCTTTTCTCCTTCTTTCTCCCTCCATAGCCGATTCTCTCTTCTCCCTCTTGGAATTTTCGAAATTTGCTCTCTTCTTTCCCTACACTCACGTATTCCTCCTCCTTTTATACTCCTATCTAAGTCACTTAAGCCCAACAAGCCTAAAGCCCATTTGTTTCCTTTAATTCCTTCTTCCTTCCTTTCTCATTTCCTACTACACTTAAGCCCATCTCCTCCTTTCTTCTTCTTCTTATTCTTTTACTTATCCTACCACTTACTTAGGCCCACTAAATTTCTTTATACTACTTCCATTTAACTTAAGCCCATTCACTTCTTTTAAGGCCCATCTTATTCCACCTTCATCTTATTCCTTCCTCTTCCTTTTATTTCATTTGGACCCATTTACTTAGGCCCACTTAACACATTAAATTACCTTTCATTCATTTAATTCAACTAACACATTTAATACATGCTAATTAACTCCTTAATCACATTTATTTATTACCTAACTCATTTAATGTCATTCCATGCTAATTAATGCCACATGCTATTTAAGGCTATCATATTTAATTCTTATCATCTCAATTAATGATAACTAAATTTCTTAATTAGCCTAATCATGCTTAATTAATTAAATAAGTAAATAAATAATTAAAAAAAAAATTCGGGGCTAATATTTCTCCCCCTTAAGAAATTTCGTCCTCGAAATTCTTACCTGACTCATTGAAGAGGTGTGGATACTTCTCCTTCATTGCATCCAATGGTTCCCACGTCGCCTCTTCAACTGCATGGTTCCTCCACAGGACTTTAACCAACTGAACAGTCTTGTTCCTGAGGATCTTATCCTTGCTATCCAGGATTGCCACAGGCATTTCTTCATAACTCAGATCATTATCCAATTGAACTTCCGAGGTCGAATGATGTGAGAAGGATCGTCTGTACCTTCTCAAAGATCGAAACATGGAATACATCATGAATTTGTGACAATTCAAGCGGTAATGCTAATCAGAGGCCAACGGCCCAATCCTCTCCAATACTTCATACGGACCCACATACCGAGGGCTTAACTTCCCCTTCTTCCCGAATCTTATAACTCCCTTCCAAGGAGACGTCTTGAGGAACACCTTGTCACCCACTGCATATTCCATTTCTTTTCTGTTAGCATCGGCATAACTCTTCATTCTATCCTGGGCTGCCTTAAGTCATTGTTTGATTACATCCACTTTCTCAACTGTCATCTGGACCAACTCTGGTCCCACTAGCTTCCTCTCACCCTCTTCATCCCAGCATAACGGAGTCCTGCATCTTCTGCCATAAAGTGCTTCATAAGGAGCCATCTGAATGCTCGAATGGTACGAATTGTTATAGGCAAATTCGACCAACGGAAAATGTTCATCCCATGCTCCTTTGAAGTCCATGACACATGCTCTGAGCATTCCCTCTAGGGTCTGAATAGTCCTTTCTGACTGACCATCCGTCTGAGGATGAAACGCCATATCTTGAAATTCACTTAGTTCCTAATGCTTCTCGCAGACTTCCCAAAATCTCGATGTAAATCGTGGATCCCTGTCAGATACTATGGAATCCGGAACTCCATGCAACCTCACCACTTCATTAACATACTTCCTGGCTAAGACTTGCAATGAATCTGTCTGCTTAATTGCCAGAAAATGCGCTGACTTGGTCAGTTGATCTACAATGACCCATATAGCATTATGCTTCCTAACAGTCCTGGGTAAACCCATCAAAAAATCCATCGTGATCCTTTGCCACTTCCATTCAGGAATGGACAATGGCTGCAACAGGCCTGAAGGTGCCTGGTGTTCAGCCTTGACTTGCTGACACACTAGACATCTGCTCACATATTCTGCTACATCTCTCTTCATACTTTTCCACCAGAAATGCTCCTTCAGATCTCTGTACATCCTGGTGCTGCCTGGGTGCATGGAATAAGGCGCATTGTGTGCCTCATCCATGATCTCATCCTTAATCGCCTATCATTCGAATACACAACATTTCCGATCACCATTAGCCCATCATCCCTTACTTGCACTTTCGATCGCTTACCATGTTGAACTTCATCTCTCACCATTTAATTTCGCATCCTGCTCCTGCAACTCCTTGACCTTCTCCCTAAGGATAGGTCTCACCCTAAATTGAGCAACAATACCATCGGATTCATCCTGCTGCAAACTAATTTTCAACTTGGCCATCTGCTCCAATAAAGGCAAGTAAACTGCCTGAACATGAGCTATCGAAGATTTCCTGCTTAATGCATCTGCCACTACATTAGTTTTGCCTGGGTGGTATTCAATCATCAAATCATAGTCCTTGAGCAATTCCAACCATCGTCTCTGCCTTAAGTTCAACTCTTTCTGACTCATAATGTACTTAAGACTTTTGTGGTCCGTGAAGACCCTTGTCTGAACCCCATACAGATAGTGTCTCCATATCTTTAAAGCAAAAATTACCGCTGCTAACTCCAAGTCATGAGTCGGATAGTTTAACTCATACTGCTTCAACTGCCGTGAAGCATAGGCTATTACCCTGTCATCCTGCATCAACACACATCCTAAACCCTTCCTCGAAGCATCACTGTACACCGTATACCCTTGGTCTCCATTGGTCAAAATCAATACTGGAGCACTTGTCAATCTGTTCTTGAGCTCCTCAAAGCTCTTCTGACATTCCTCATTCCATATGAACTGCTGATTCTTTCTTAATGACTTAGTCATAGGGCGCTATCATTGAGAATCCTCCACGAACCTCCTATAGTAACTCGCCAAACCTAGGAAGCTTCTTACCTCTTTCAACTGTCTTAGGTTCTTGCGGTTCACTATCGCCTCTACTTTCCTCGGATCAACATGAATCCCTTTCTTTGGAAATCACATGTCGAGGAAAACTACTTCATGCGGCCGTAATTCACACTTTTTGAATTTGGCATCGACTCGCTCTCTCAATCTCGCAATACTATCACGAGATCTCGTTCATGCTCTCCTTCATCCTTAGAATAGACCAGAATTTCATCAATGAACACAATGACAAAGCGATCTAGGAATTCATTAAACACCCATTCATCGATCCATGAAGGCAATTTGGAGCATTGGTCAATCCGAAGGGCATGACCACAATTCATAGTGCCGTATGCGGGTCCCGAAGTTGTCTTGTTAACATCGGACTTCGATTCGGAGTTGATGATAACCTGATCCTAAGTCAATCTTCGAAAAGACCCTTGCTCCCTGCAGCTGATCAAATAAATCATCTATCCGTGGCAACGGATACTTGTTTTGAATCGTCATCTTGTTAAGCTTCCTGTAGTCTATACACATCCTCCACGTCCCATCCTTCTTCCTAACAAACAGGACCGGAGCTCCCCAAGGTGAAGAACTTGGCCTGATGAACTGCTTCTCTAACAACTCCTCTAACTGCTCCTTAAGCTCCCTTAATTCAGCTGGAGCCATCCTGTAGGGTGGTATCGAGATTGGCGCGGTTCCGGGAATCAAGTCAATTTCGAACTCAATTTCCCTCACCGACGGCAACCCTGGTAATTCCTCTGGAAATACATCAGGAAACTCCCTCACAACCTGAAAATCTCCTAATCTGCCCACATTCACTTCTGGATCCACTACATGCGCCAAAAAGGCCTCACACCCTTGGCTCATCATATTGTCAGCCAACATAGCCGAAATGATCCTCGGTACTGGCAGTTTCCTATCCCCCTTGAAGACCTCTTTCTGATCATTGCCCAGATCAAACTCTACTTCTTTCAAACTACAGTCTAGCTTCACCTTGTACCTCTCCATGACATCCATCCCCAATATAACATCCAATCCTTGAAGGTCTAGAGGTAGTAGATCTACTACCAGTCTAGCACCGTCGATACTGAGCTCACAATTCTTATAGATCAAACTAATCACCACCTTACTCCCTAAAGGAGTACTAACAACCAGAAGATTATCCATAGTCTCGGGACATACAAAGATGCAAATTCATACTGCAGATACGAATCTGACGAATATGTAGAGCCAAGATCAATTAACACATAAACAGAGAGTTAAATAACATAGCCATACCGTCACTACTTCCTGAGCGGCCGCAGCTTCTTCCTCGTCATGGCAAAGACCAGTGGTGCTGACCACTGCCCTCTAGGTCTCCCTGCCGGATATGCCTTCCTTGCAGTTCCTGAACTGCCCACATCATGTACATGGCCGAGATGCCACTGTTTCTGCTCTTCTTGGGGCCTAAGACTGAGACCCTTCCTGCCTGACTGCCTGGGGACAATCCTTGATTCTGTGCCCCCTTTGGCCATAGCCAAAACATGCTCCTATCTTCAGCATACATTCCCCTTTGTGAAATCTCCCACAGTGATCACACTGGGGTTCCTCTACCGTCCATCTGGACTTGCCACTTTGGAAGCTTGCCTGTCATAGCCCTAGGCTGCTTGCTCTGAGTGGGGCCACTGCTGCCCACCTCACTCTGTGTAAGCTGAGTGCTGGTACTTCTTGCAGGTGCTGGAGCACTCATGCCCTTCTTGGAGAATTGCTCTCTATTCTTCCTCTTCTTAGTCACTTCAGCCCTGATGTTCTCGAATTTCTCAGCCTGAAGGGCAGCATCCACCAGCTGCTGGTAATCATGGAAGTTGTGGATCACCACCTTTTCCCGGATCCCTAGGTGCAATCCACCCTCAAACTTCCGACACTTGTCTTCTTCCGTTGCCACGATATTGGCTGCATATCGTGATAATTGAGTGAACTTCAATTCATACTCTGCCACACTCAACTCCCTCTGAGCGAGATTCAGAAATTCCCTGGCCTTATCCTGCATGTAGACCATCAAGAAATACTTCCTCCGGAAGGCCTC
The DNA here is from genome assembly GCA_029891385.1 of Erythroxylum novogranatense. NCBI lineage: Eukaryota > Viridiplantae > Streptophyta > Magnoliopsida > Malpighiales > Erythroxylaceae > Erythroxylum > Erythroxylum novogranatense. The sequence continues at coordinate 71,055,831 of CM057225.1, read as the reverse complement.
TAGGAATTCCCTCCATGTCAGCACCGGAGGTACTTCCTGACTGCGGGGCACTGACTCCCACCAGTGCAGTGCATCCCTTTGCAGTAAGCTAACTGCATAGTCAATCTTCTCATCATCATTACACTTCATCTGATTCAGGACCCTCTCAGTCCTCTTCAACCATGCTTCGGCTTCCTCGGGATTAGTGGTCCATTGAAGTCAATCGCCCATACTTAGGAGCTTATCATCTTGGCCGCTCCTCTCTCTGGAGCTGGCACTGAGCCTGTCTTCCTTGGCCCATGGCATAAGTGAAAGCCTGGGCGAATGCTTGGAAGAACTGGGGATCCATGGGATTCACTTGAGGAGGAGGCGGAGGAGGCGCCTCGTGTTGCACACTTGGGGCATCAAGGTCGGAGACAGGGAAGGTCCCTGCATCCTGGAACATAAGACTCATCCGCATTTCCGCCGAGAGGCTGGGCGAGATTGAGCTCCTCGAGTTCTCTTCGGCGGCATTACTCCTTCAATTTAAAAATTCAGTGAAAATCTTTAGTTCACATAAAACAAGCTCAATTTATGTAAATCAATTTAAAACAAGTCAATTCACTCATTTGAGAGCAATGTTGCATGTTATGCATTTAAAACAATGCACATAATTCATATAATTCATGTAGGAAAATGCATGATGACTTGACCCTTAGACATCCCACTAAGGTTCCTAGGAAACCCTAAACCCGGTTTCGCTCTGATACCACAGATGTCAGACCCCACTCTCGGAGCCCAACAGATGTCGGATCCCGTTTCCGGAATCCGACTCCTGAATCGTAAAACATGAAACTTGATCATCTTGCCTTGTAGGGTTTATTTTACTTAACCCTAATTGATGTTAATTGCTCTTGTAAATCATAGCCTTAAGACTCTTGCTTTATTTAAGACAAGAATCGCTTCAATCGAAGTCATATAACTCAAGATACACTCCAAAAACCTAAAGGAAATCATACCTGAAACATGCTCTCTCAACCAACCCTTAACTTGCTTTTTATTTAATTATTATCAATTTAGCTCCAAATGCTACAACTTTTTATATGGAAACAGATACATGTCCTAGAAAACTAATGGTTCAAGTCTCACCTCATTTGGAGGTCATATGAGGGGTTTATGCCCAATTTAATAGACCATGCTCACTTCCAAATTCAAACTGAAACTCTTTTGGTACAATTATCATAACTTTTTATATATAGGTCAGAATAAGTTCGCTCTTTCACCATTTGAAAGTAGACATCTATATCTACAACTCTCATGAAGACTGCAAAACCAAATTCGGCCTCTAACAATTCTCAAAACGCTTGACTAACAACTCGACCTGTGCTGGAAATTAGCCTATAAGTCGACTTATACTGAACAACTCGACTTATCGAGGCAAATAAGTCGACTTGTCACTAACAAGTCGACTTATCGAGGAAAATAACTCGACTTATCTATCTAAAAAGTCGACTTATTATGCAAAAACTTCACAAGTCGACTTATGGGTCCAATAAGTCGACTTATATCTATCCAGAACTCAAAACTTAACCCTCTACACTCTCTCTTGACTTATTCCAAACACCATATACACTTCTAAACCTCTCAACTCATTCATTCCATTCCCAACATGCTATAATCTCACTTAATCTTACATCATTCATCTACCCACATGCATTTCAAAACAATTCCATACAACTTTGGAACTATGCTTAAACATACATGAATTTCTCAAAATACATTTGAACTTAGCATTCTTTCATTCATATGAAGTCATAAGTCATTACAAAGCTTTAAAGGGCATTTCAAGCCACTCCATCATATCCCCAAAAATACAAACTTGCCACAATCATCATTTTCTCAAAATGCATCTAAAGCATTGAGTTACAAAAAAATCATTTCAAATACAAAATCAAAAGAAAGTCTTAGAGTAAATGCCTTTAAGCTCGCTCCTCGGGATCCTGCTCATTTCCTGGAGAATTTGAGGGGGGGTGAGCTTTCGCTCCGTGGGTAACACATTTATATTTATATAACAAGCATGTCCATTTTATAATTCATACTTTTAGCAATTGTTCACTAAGTCATAATGCATACACCATTCAACATTCATCAATACACAAACATAATCTTTTACAATTCAACATTCATAACTCTAGCGTTCTCATGTAATCACATATAAACACATCAAATGGCTCGGTAAGTCCATATTCTTGGCAACCATGTAATCTCATTTAATGAGTTTACATGGGCAAATCTTGAGGAGTCCAATAAATGGATCATCCTGGGCCACAATCGGGCAGCCGGGCGAAGGCTTTCATGGTCGACGTGCACGTGACGGTTCTTGGGACTATACCTTACCCACATAACATATCATTCATGCATCATACAAGAAAATTGGACTATTCTTGTCCAATTCACTGTTTCTTTCAAAATCATCTTTTCACATATCATTCATGCTTTTCATCATATTCATTTAACAAGTTCTCCAAAGCATCTTCAATGGTCATCATACAATGTACATTTATAATCATCATAATCTCATACCTAACTTTCATAATTGTCTAACAACATCATCATCAAGCATTTAATATAATCATCAATAGCTTGCAACAACCACATTCATCATTCAATTACAAGAATTTAATACATCTTCTAAGTAATCAAAGCTCATTAATAACATGCATTAATTAACATTTATTTGCTTATATATATAAAGATAAATATGAAGCCCACCTTATACTTGCTTAATCCTTTCCTTAGGAGTGTTCTTCTTGCCCTTCTCCTCTTTCTTCTTTCCCTTCATTAAAACCGAAACCCATAATCTGTTAGGGTTTTAAAAATTGACAAACCTAATGAACCTTAATCATGCTATAAACTCTAGAATCACTAAACCCACTCCATCCTTAGTCTTTCTAACCAAAAACCCAAACAAAATCTTAACTTTAACCAAGAAGCTTACCTCAAATCCTTAGCCAAGTAAGTGCTTTCTTGTATCTAATTGATGCTCTTTCCTTCCTCTAAACTTTTTCTCCTTCAACTTTCTTCAAAAACTCTCTAAATCTTCAAAAAATCCAAGCCCTAAGCATTTCTCTTCTTTTCTCCTTCTTTCTCCCTCCATAGCCGATTCTCTCTTCTCCCTCTTGGAATTTTCGAAATTTGCTCTCTTCTTTCCCTACACTCACTTATTCCTCCTCCTTTTATACTCCTATCTAAGTCACTTAAGCCCAACAAGCCTAAAGCCCATTTGTTTCCTTTAATTCCTTCTTCCTTCCTTTCTCATTTCCTACTACACTTAAGCCCATCTCCTCCTTTCTTCTTCTTCTTATTCTTTTACTTATCCTACCACTTACTTAGGCCCACTAAATTTCTTTATACTACTTCCATTTAACTTAAGCCCATTCACTTCTTTTAAGGCCCATCTTATTCCACCTTCATCTTATTCCTTCCTCTTCCTTTTTATTTCATTTGGACCCATTTACTTAGGCCCACTTAACACATTAAATTACCTTTCATTCATTTAATTCAACTAACACATTTAATACATGCTAATTAACTCCTTAATCACATTTATTTATTACCTAACTCATTTAATGTCATTCCATGCTAATTAATGCCACATGCTATTTAAGGCTATCATATTTAATTCTTATCATCTCAATTAATGATAACTAAATTTCTTAATTAGCCTAATCATGCTTAATTAATTAAATAAGTAAATAAATAATTAAAAAAAAATTCGGGGCTAATAATATTTACAGGATTTAAGTGAAGGTCAGGGTCGGGATCAGTGTCGTCACATCTGCATTAGTGTAGTGAGTTTATTAAGTGGGCCCCATTTGTGTTTGTGTCATTGTATTGTATTACTGAAATGTTTAGAAATGGCATTGGGCCCAGTTGGGTCATACATTTCTATATGTACATGATGATTGAGCACTATTGAGTGTTAGTTATGACTGAATTGTTCATATTTGAAAAATGTTTTCATATTAAATCAGGCCCAGATTGATTAGCGTTTTCCGCACTCAACTGTTTTAAAAAGGAGAAAAAGAAAAGAAAAATGTTATACCGAGATTTAAAAAGGTATTGAGTGTTTTAGTACGCCACCCTCGCGGGGCACGGGCTCGGATATCACCGTAGATGTCGAGTTTGGGTCTTATCGGGAGTGGGGTGCTACAATATGTGGTATCAGAGCCTAGAAGTACAATCTTACATGGGCGTTCTGAGAAAATGTATCAAAGTGCATGCATATAAGTCATGTCTCGGCAGACAGTGATGACTGATCCCCAGTATAGCATATGAGTCTCATACATGAGCCTGTACTAGTGATTTAAGTGATTAGAAATAGCGAGGAAAAAGATGATATGGAAAATGTGATAAATGGAAGTTGTGGAAATCAAGGAATAAGAACAAGTATATGGGACGATATGAAAATTGGAGAATTAGTGGGCGTATTATGAAATACGACACTAGAGTGATATAGGAGCAATCTGTGAACGTGAAATAGTTGTGAATATGTATAGAGGAAATATAGAGATATATGAGAAATGGCAAGATTGAAAGTATATAAGTAAAGTAAATGGAAATAAAATGTTTTATGATCAGAGTTGCGCAGCGAAAGTGTGATGAGAGTTGTGATTGTTGTGATATGGATTTAAGTGTGACTGCGTGAAACGAAACAATGAAAAGATCGAAAGGTAAGAAAATGGTATTGATAGATGAAAAAGCTGAACAGTTGTTAAGGTTAGTGGATTTGCCTATGCGAATGCACACCTGATAATGGAAATGATATCGAAAATCAATTGGTGTGTTAGTGGATAACCGCCAAGTCTTATAGTTAAAAATTCATGTGAGTTAGAGTAAAAAAATGAAAGTGCTTATAGTGATTGAATTGGGAATGAATTGAGATTGTAATTAGGATATTGGTATGGTAAAATCCTCATGATCGAGGATAGGTGCAAAAAGGAAAAATGTGGTCAAAACTTTAATGAGATTGAGGTATCCTAAACATAAGTGACTAATTGGTATATTGATGTAATAATTTTAAATGGTATGTACCCCAATGAACGGTATTAAAAAGGATGCTATGGTTATGTGGATTATGACATAGATTGATCTTCACGAGATAGCGTGAATAGTCGAAATTGATTTCCTAAGGTATTGAGAATAATCGATAAGAAATATGACGACTGTTGATGATTAGGAATTGAAAGAAGAATTTCCCTGAATTGGATTTCGATTGGATGATGAGAATTGAAAAGTTTAGCAATGAAAGGAAAAATTGGAGATAAATGTGAAATGAATGAAAAGTCACGTTCGGGAGTGTAAAAGATAGAATAAGTTATTAAGAAGGTATGTGTTACGATAATGTAAAGACTTGATTGTGTAATAGGATTATTGAGCAGTAAAAGATATTAGTTGTGATTTGAGGAGAATACCGATGCTGGTATATTTTGTGTGAATATTGTAAAGGATAAAGTGGATTTGATAATGGTATTATTAACCCAGTTTGACATGATAGTGAATAAATCGCAATATGTGGAGAATCTAGTGTAAAGGAATGTGTGTGAAATACATTTGATGAAATTGAGTAAGTTATGAGAAAATTGTTCCTCATTGGAGATGTATGATATGTAAAAGTTATGCAAATTGATCATAGGTGTAAGGAGTTCATTATATTATTGAAGAGTGAAATGTAGATTGATTTTAAAGTGGATAGTGATTTGTGATCATCGATGATCGATGGAATACATTTGAATAGTGAAGAAGATAAATTGGCATAGTTGAGGAAATTGTATAGTATGCAAGTTTTATAAGAGTGAATTTGATCTTGATTGAATAAGTAATGGATGAATTATTATTGAATATGGTATTGGGAGATTAAAATGTAAATAGAGGTATTGATAAATGTGAAATTGTAAAGGACAGTACATAAGGAATTTGGAGTTATTTTTCCAATATGCAATCAATCCTAAAATGTGTGGAGTGTATGATTGTATCTTGGATATGTCAGAAATTGTTAAATGTTTTCGATCTTAGTCCACGATGATAATGTTCGAGGAAAATGTGTGAATTGTATAACTAATCATTGTAAAAAGAGACACTTGGAGAAATTTTCAATTCGAGTATTGATCGTGTTATTTTAAATTTTGAGGTGTTATAATAGGAAATGAATCGTAAAGATTAAAATGCGATCTATTGAAATAGAGTAAAGAGATTCTATGTGTATGGAGATCAAGATAATCGATGGGCGATTGGTATTTGATAACTTGATAATTTTAGTGTATTAGAAAGTGTTGTAAAGTTTGGAGATTCTATTAAATGTAAATTGTTTTGGATGTATATCGCTTCTAAGGCAATAATGATTAAGTTATATGAGTGAATGGAAAATGACTATGCATTTGAGTGTTTCAGAATTTCGTTATTGAAACAAGTAGTGAGGCGATAAGATTATGATACCTAATGTAAGAATGAGTGTAAACTGTCGAGTTAGTAAAGCGAAAAAGGAACGTATTAGTGATTGGAATTCCAAGTCAAATGTGCAGGTGTGTATTGAAAGCATGGAAAAAATCCGAATTGAGAATCTTGAATAGTGGACCGTATTGAGAAATTGTGAATAGTTTAGCTATAAAGAAAATGAGTAATGTGAATGGATTAAGAAGTATGAGTAAAATTCATTAAGGGAACCGTTAGTGAAAAAAAATTCAAGGAATAATAATAAGAGGGTATTAGAAGAGTAATAGGAAGTAGAGTGTGACATTGAGTGTAGGTCCGACCTACGGGGTGATTCTTGATGTTAAATGTGAAACTAATATGTTCTTTGGAATCCATAGGGTTATGAGATTGATGTATGGATCGAGTGATTGTAAAATATAGATTGTTAAATTGGTGATAACAAAATTCAAATTGATGAGAATGAATCAGATCGATGATTATCGAGATTATTGAAACCTTACGAGATTAGTAATTGGCATTGGAGAGATGCAATATGATAAGTGATACATGATATATTTCTAAATATGTCACCTCGGCCAATCTATGTATTGATTGATATAAAAAAAAGGGAAATTAAATTCGTTATTAGTGACCTTGATGTGATCGTGTTATGAATCGATTTATGGATTGGCAAGTCAATCTAAAATCCTAAAAGATGATTAATCCTAAAAGATGATTCGGATCCAAAGTGTTACAAAGACTGAATTAGAAAATATTGTTAGGATCCGAAACATGTGTTATCAATATTGGAAGTGATGAATTGTGAGTAAAAGGCAATGTAGAGTTAAGAAAGATTTGGCAGAAATTATGCGTATGCGTATAAGGAAATAAGTGGAAATCGGAGAATCAATGATCGTAAAGACTCCCCTATCATCTTGACAAATCGTACATGAAATTTTGAGGACGAAATTTTTATAAGGAGGGGAGAATTGTAACATCCCGTCACCGGAGTGACGGTATGTCAATAATTTGGATCGGGTTAGAATTGGAGTGCAGCAAATGTGACATTGTGCATGCATTATTGTTTTATAGATATCGGTAATAGATTATTATTGCACAAGTATATATATATATATATATATATATATATATATATATATATATATATATATATATATATATACGCATATGTATGACAATTCCGAATTGATTGTGTATCAAAAATTGGTTATAATTGTACAGATGAGAAATGGGTTGTGAAAATTGGAAATTTAGTAATAAGTGTATAAATTAGGTTTTGAATATGGAATTGGAATGAAATGGAATTTAGAGGAATGGAAAGTGGAATATGAGTATAGGAATGGGTATTTGCTAATTTTGTGAATTTATGGGAACTTTTCTGGGATTTTTAGAGTAATGGATCCGGACCGGAAGATTGGCCTAGTGACTGATTAAATTGATTCCGAGTCCGAGATTGATTGACAATTGATATAAAACAATTGAGATTATAATTTCAGGATTTATTAGTTATGGTTATTGCGAAATGGGGAGAAAAATATAATAAGAATTAGATTGATAGACTTTAAGTTTGGACTTGTGGCAACTAAATTGCCAAACAAGCCTTTAAAGCTTATATATATATATAAGCTTAAATGTTCATTTCTCACCATCGACGGTCGTGGGTGAGCATCTGGCGATTTGGAGTTCTTGGAAGATTTTCGAAAGTTTCTAGCTTGAATCAAGTAAGTTTCTATGTGTTTATGCCTTAAATCGTTTCATTTGATCATTAATTTGAGTAAGAAATTGGTTAGACATTTGGAAAGTTGCGATGATAGGGTTTTCGTTGGTTTTGATTTGGGTTTTTGATAAAAGATGGTTTAAATGATGGATCGAGGCTAGAAATGAGTTGAGTGTAGTATACTAAGTTGATTGGGAGTGATTTGAAGTGAATCGGATAGATTGTTATCAAAAAATCTGATAAATTTCTGGGTTTCGGACGATTTTCTGGGTTCGCATGTCGCGATATGTGATGAACACGCCGCGGCGAGCCTTTCCAGTGTGCACGTCGCGACGAATAAATAAATAAATAAATTGTGCGCCGCGACGAGCTGAAATCGATTTACGCCATGACGAGGATGTCTTGTGCCGCAAGCGAAGCTTCGTCGCACGCCGCGACGAGACCTAAGCGCACGTCGCGGCGAATAATGGTTACGCCGCTGGGAGAGAAAGGAAGTGTGGCATGGCGGCGCAGGAGACTTCATGCGGAGCTTAATTATGCGCCGCAGCGAGGACGCCTGAATTTTCGAGGGTGAATCGCTTGTTTTAAAAGGGTTTATTCTTAATGAATTGGCTATGGACTAATTGAATTTTTGAGACTAGGAATTGCAAATTAGAAGAAATGAAATTAAGTGATTATGAGATGATTGTTACAAGTAATGAGCTTGAGGATTGACTTCAAATGAATTGGTTTCTAAATGATTAATTGGAATTTGGAGACTAAGAATATCGAATGGATAAGAATGGAAATTCGGAATGTAATTATATGATTATTGGAATTGAGTGGTAAACGATTAGTGATTGTGATTCTAATTGAAATGTGATCTTAGAGTATGGAAATTTGTAAATTGATAAATGAGATCCGAATTGTTATGGACTAGAGTGAGAGTGATCCAATTGAGAAATTCGGGAATTGAATCGGGAAAGTCATAACATGTATAGTATTTATCGAAATTGCTATTGATTATTGAATTTGGCATGATTGGTAATGTGTGATTTATTTGATTTGATATAGAGGTTCCGATGGATCGACATTCCACAGACAAGATTGGGACTTCAGTGAGTAGTTTCGGAAGTGCGGTGAAGTAACCTAGTTGGTTTCTCACCTTATGTGTTTATTAATTATATGCATTGATTGCCATGAGGAAGCGGATGGATAGATGTGTGATTGATTTGATTGATTTGGACCATGGGTGTTCAAATATTTGATTGTGATATTGAAGTGCAAAGATGAGTAAATATGTATGAATGCATGAATGAATTAAATTGTAAATGCATTAGCGAAAATGATTGGGCGTAGAATGACTGAAATTGGGAAGTGACACATGCATTCATGCATCACTAAATGATCGATAATGGTAGTTGTGACCGGTGGTACTAACGTATGCAGAGCCACAGCTCGATGCATTTGTGCGAATCATCGGGCTTATCGAGCGAATCACGCCTAACGTATGAGAGCTTTAAGCTCAACACACAGGACCTCAGGTCCAACGATTGATAGAGTCTCAGGCTCACCGCAGGGCATATCATGCCCAACGATTTCAGAGCCATTGGCTCAACGTAAATGATTTCAGGCGCACGGTCACAACAACGAAAAGAAAAATGAAAGTGTCTCATGCGCATTGCATATGCATATGACTGACTGAAAAATGCAAATTGACTGTAAATGACTGAACATTGTGAATGAGGAAATTGATTGTGATATTACTGTAAATGCTACTGTGTGTTATATGTATATGATTGTGAATGCATGAGTTGGGTGAACCATCGATGATGGTTTCTCATTGAGTTCACAAACTCACCCAACATTGCATCTATTTTTCAGAAATTGAAGAGTACCCCGTTAGTAAAACGGGAGTATGTTTGCAGGATTTAAGTGAAGGTCAGGGTCGGGATCAGTGTCGTCACATCTGCATTAGTGTAGTGAGTTTATTAAGTGGGCCCCATTTGTGTATGTGTCATTGTATTGTATTACTGAAATGTTTAGAAATGGCATTGGGCCCAGTTGGGTCATACATTTCTATATGTACATGATGATTGAGCACTATTGAGTGCTAGTTATGACTGAATTGTTCATATTTGAAAAATGTTTTCATATTAAATCAGGCCCAGATTGATTATCGTTTTCCGCACTCAACTGTTTTAAAAAGGAGAAAAAGAAAAGAAAAATGTTATACCGAGATTTAAAAAGGTATTGAGTGTTTTAGTACGCCACTCTCGCGGGACACGGGCTCGGATATCACCGTAGATGTCGGGTTCGGGTCTTGTCGGGAGTGGGGTGCTACAGTGGTGGAGTGGTTATCGTGAGTATTAGTGAGAGTTATGAAGTTGAGTTAAGCTTGGAAGATTGAAGTAGATACTTGAAAAATTGAGAACTTGCAACTTGATTAAGGTAAGAGTTGTATTTGCTTTCCTTCTTTTAGTAGTTAGAAGCATGCATGGGAATCCTTTGAGCATTTATTTGATCATTATAAGGGTAGGTTTAAATGGGTTTAAATATATGCTTGTGTATGGATGAATGAATGAATAAGGTTTCCATTGATTTGGCTTGGTTTTGGATTGAGTTTGCAAGGTTAGATGCATGGAAAAGTAATGAAAGTTAATTGTGTATGTACTGCCAAAGTTTGTTTAAGTATACAAATAAATGTTGTGATAAGTTTGTGGCTGAATTAGAGGTTTAAGTGGATGCTTAGTGATGTGTTATTGATATTAGAAGTGATAGGAGTTAGGTTAATGTTGAAAGCTGGAAAATGAATCTTTGACCTATTGTAATGTTTTGATCATAACTAATTGTGTAGGTGAGCAAATGAGGTGAGGTTTGTTCCCAATGAAACTTTGGGATGTTGGTTTCAACTTTGTTTGAAATAGGTGATGTTAAATTGTAATGTTAGAAGGGTGAATCTTTGCATGGAAAGTTTATGTTTGTAGGGTCTGTGAACAGTACCCGCATATATGACCTGATTATTTTGCTGATTTTTCTAAATTAATTGAGATGGAATTAGGGCAAATGGTCTTCATGAAAGTTGTAGCATAATGAGTTAGCTTTCCATTTCCACTGATCTTGCTAATTTTCTAGTTGTATATTGGGAGATAAGAACTGATTACTATTGACTGGTTTTGAGCATTTTGATGAAACCTAGCCTAAGTGTTGAGTTTGTGAGCTTGAGGATTGGAAGCAATTTTAACAAATTATGTGAACTGAATTGGTGTGAGTGATCTTCTGTAAAGTTGCAGAGGAAGGAATTATCTTGAAAATGATATATGGCATGTAATTTTTTAAGGTCAGATTTGGGAGTTATGATTTTGCAAAAACTGAACCTAAACTAGGTTGTGAATGGCTGATCATGACAGTAGCTTCCATAACAGTTTTGAAATTTTTAGAAATCGAATTGGAGTTTGAGTTCTTCATGAAAATTGAAGTTTGAGATCTTATCTTTTCAGGGATATAAGATAGTGAATTTTGTGACTTTTATGCTAAGAGAATCACTGCTTGGAAAATTACTGTCCAGATTGGTTGATTGCAGTAGGCAGATTCTTTGTGGAATGGTTTGACCTTGTTAGCAAGTGAATTTGATTTTGGGTTGTTCATGAAAGTTGTAGATAACATTGTGATCTTACTGCCTTAATTATTATGTAATTGTTGACTAAAGAATCAGAGAGTTATTGAATTTGCAATGTACTGCCCTGTGTTGATAGGTTTTGAGTAGGCAGTAGATTTGATAGGATTTTTGACACCCTTAGGGGTGAAATTGATTTTTATAGTCTTCTTGAAAATTGTAGAGGGTTTCATGATCTTTCCAATGAGATATAGTTGGTAATTTTCTGAATTGTGTGCAATGAGTTATTGGTGTTGAAAGTTGGCTTGAAATCAAGAAATTAAAGAAGGGAATAAGGGTTAGGTATATATATAGATATTATTTGTTTAATTTGAATTTTGGTTTCTTTTGTCAATTCCTTTTCCGTCCGACGTCCGATTAACCTGATTCTTGAGGCATCGGATTGGTAACACATTGAATTTCATTTTGTGATAAATTGGAAATTTTTTTAGCCGAAAAATTGACGTGGACCCGGGTAATTGTTCTTTGGTCACTGTTTTATTTATTTTTGAACCGATCGAGGTCCGAATTGAATGCTGTCAGTGGCTATAGCTTTCTAATTTTTAGATGAAATATGACAGGAAAATTTTGGATTAGGGCCGGGAATGTCATAAACATGCATTATACACGTTTTACTTATTCCATGTGCATTGTTTGATATTTCTAATTATACAGTTGGTAATGTGTACTCATTTCTATTGTTATAGAGGCTCAGTTGGAACGTCGTTCTACGGACGTTGCAGAGACTTCCCGGCAATAGCTCGGAAGTAATAGGTGAGTAACCTAGTTGGTTCCTCAACCTTTATGTGTTTAAGATTTTGCAATTATGTCATGTGGAGATAATGGGGGGTTTATGTGTGTTTGATTTTGATTGATTTCAGACCATAGGTGTTCAAATATTTGGAAACTTGTTATTGAAGTGCTATTTGTGTGTAATCGTTTGTGAATAAGTACATTGAGATCTCGGACCAAAGGTCCGAGGAATGGGAAATTAATATTGAAGTGTTAATTGTCTGCATTTTGATACATTGGATGTGACTTTTAATATGATATGGTTGGATGCAATAAATTGTAAATGTATATGATCAAACACTGGATGAAGGTCCAAGAAACGGAAAATTGGTCTTTGAACTATAACTCGATCAGAATAGGAATTGGAGCATATGCATCCATGCATGATGGCATGATCGATAAAGGGTTGTGACCGAGCAAAGACTGTATCAGGCATATCACGCCCAACGATATGAGAGTTTTCACTCAACGCACGGGACCTCGTGTTCAACGATTTGAGCCTCGGGCTCAATGTATCGTGGCTTCAAGCCCACGTTTTCAGAGCCACTGGCTCAACGCAATGTGCCCGCCTTCGACAAGCCAAAGCGCACGGTCACAACAACGTAATGAAAATGAAAAGGGTCTCATGTGCATTGCATATATAGTATGAGTAAATGTGGATGGTATGAAAGGCGCACGCCTTACATTTGTGAATTGTGATTGTATGTGATAATTGGTAAATTGTGTGTTTATGTATGAATTGAGTGAACCATCGATGATGGTTTCTCATTGAGTTCGCAAACTCACCCAAAATTGTAAATATTTTCGGGGATCAAGAGTACCTGTCAGGCGCGGAGTATGATTACCACTTGCAAGTCAAAGTTAAGGTCGGGATCAGTTCACGCCTGCATTTGTGTCTTTTGAATTATATGTAAACTTGTATTTCCGCAAGATTCGATCGGTATTGCTTGAGTGTCCGATTGATTAATGTTGTATTGTAATTTGATTACTGAAAAAATGTTCTGATTGAAAATGATTTCGTATTAGAACGGGCCCAAATTATTTACTGATATTTGCGCTCTCGATGGGTTTAAAATATATATATATATTACCAAGTTTTAAACTGCATTGACTGCTCTAGCATACCACCGTCGCGGGTCGCGGGCTCGGATATCACAGTCGATGTCGAGTTCGGGTCTCATGGGAGTGGGATGCTACAACCAATCTTCATGGTCTATAAAGTTATTGCTGGGTTTTCTAATCGTTCGGTCAACGAAAGCCAATTTCTTCTTTGCACGTAATGCTATACGCATTGCCATAGCCTATTCATTGTAGTTCACACCTTTCATCTGAACGTGACTGATCAGCAAACCCGAATGGTCACCAGACATAAGACTGTACAGACCTCCTCTTTTCAATGGTGGTGGCGATGTCTCTCCTGACATCCTAGTGATCTTTGTTCTGTGTGTGTTTATGGATTTTGGTCTCTTGTTCAAGGCTCTGATACCATGAACGATTTATGGAGGAAGATAATTTTCTGACCTATATTTCTATTGACAATGTACAATATATACAAGAAACATCGAGGGAGCTGTTCCTTGCTCACTAATTCCCTGGATGGACTACTAGAAATACACTTATAAGGACTCTTGCCAACTATACATATATTCGGTCATATATACAAATATCCTCGAGATTGAATTTCCTATATTGATCATTTATGAAATATCAACAATATTTTCCTATATGAACAGTATGCAAGAGCTGCTAACAAGGGAAGGATAAAAGTGATTTTTAAACTTGGGGATTGGGTATGGGTGCACTTACGGAAAGAGAGGATTCTTGCGTCTAGGAAATCAAAATTGCAACCACAGGGAGATGGTCCTTTTGAAGTCATTGAAAAGATCCACGACAATGCCTACAAGCTTGATTTGCAAGGTAAGTATAATGTTAGTGCTACATTCAATGTTGTTGACTTAACTCCTTTTTGATGTAGATGATGATGAAAATGGCAATTCGAGGTCGAATCCTTTTCGAGAAGGAGGGACTGACGTGAACCAATCTAGAACTATGTAAGAAGTTCGAGCAATGGAAATTTTGAGGGGTCCTATCACGAGGGCAAGAGCTAAGAGACTTCAGGGACGTATTGAAAAGGTTCTCGAGCAAGGAGTCATCTTGGAGACACTTGCAGAGTCGTCTCACGTCATTAGGATTAAGGTTGATGATGCACGAGCCAAGATGGCTAACGTGGACGATATAAACAACACCTCTTGAGCTACAAACCATTTCTATTGTTGGAGGTAGAATTAAATGAAGTCAGTTACGCAAAACAATTAAAATTTATTTACTAAAGTCTGAACGTTTAAAAGCTTAAGCACACGATCAACCTTTTAATTGTTTTTCTATTTAAAGAATGATTATAGTCTATTTTTAGGCATCAGAAAGAAATACAAACATCCAAACAAGTATATTCTTATTTTCTTCGATTAAACTGAGACAATTTAATTGATCTGGTGAGTGTATCCCAGACCAACGATTCATCAAGCTATCTAGCGATTGGAAAAGATTAGGTGGATTCCAGTTCTTCGAATCAAAATCCATTCATTCAAACTCTTCATCGTGTGACGATTCTATCTCTTTGTTCTAGGCCTTGGAGTGATCATCCTTGAGCACACATCAGTTCGTATCAGAGAACTGGTAACGAGTGAGATTGAATACGTATCCGATTACATTTTCCAATTGAAATTTTGTTTTGTCTTGTGATTTGTGATTTGTGATTTGTGATTTGTGATTTCCAATTATTATTATTTTAAAAAAATTATTATTATTTTTTGGTCTTTTGTTTTAGCAGGTTCGATAATTTCAAAAAATGAAAAAAAATATTAAACATCGAGCTAGGAATTAGTCTTAGTAGCTTATTTGTCGTGGCAAGTTTGGAATTGGTTCTATTTGTTTGCGATTGTTAGGAATTATTATCTTGTTCCTATTTTGGTTTGACAAATTTTGGATCGATTGGATTTAGGTTCATTAAATTCTGATTCAGTCGTGTTTTAGCTCTCTGAAGAGTTTGGTGGGATATTGATAGGAAAAGGCAAGAAAGTTGAAAGAATAAATCGATTGAGAGTAAACACTTTAAGAATTAGATATTGGTAAGGCCTTGTTTTTTACTAACCATTTTCTTGCAGGTTAAAAAGATGGTTAATACTAGGGAACAGAGAAAAGTGAGGAATGTGCGTAATCAGGGAGAGAAAAATAATGAACCAACAATAGTGGAAGTTATGGGAAAGTTACAGTGTTTGCAAGAACCAATGAATGAGCTAAATGCAAGAATGTTTGGGTTGGAGACAACACACAGAACTCGGAAGCAAAGACCACGTCGAGGAAGAGAGCCAGTACGACCGGTACATCCTATTTGTGGTCATTCCTTAGAATCAACTCCAGAGTTTAGAAGACATGTACTATTTGGTCCAATAAATTCTAATAGTGAACCTGAACCAAGAGTGGAAGATAGAAGAGGTTGTGATGATGATGCTCGTAATATTCAGATGAAGATTCCAAAATTCCAGTGAAAAGCTGATCTTGAAGCATATTTTGAATGGGACCATCGAGTTGAATTTGTTTTTGATTGTAATAGTTATTCCGAAAGGAAGAAGTATAAGCTTGCTATAATGTCATTTAAGGATTATGCCATACCATGGTGGGATTAAGAGAAGCTTAGATGACAACGGAGTCATGATAGTCCTGTTGAAACATGGGAAGAGTTGCAGACCTTAATGTGGCAATGATTTTTGCCTAATCATTATTTATGTAACTTGTTTAATAGGTTGCAGGGATTAAATCAGGGTTCTCGAAGTGTTGAGGAATATTACCAAGAAATGGAGGTTGCTTTGACGCATACTGGAATTGAAGAAAGTCGGGAAGTCCCATGGCCCCATTCCTACAGGGACTTGATACGAGTATTTGCGATGCCGTGGAAATGTATCCTTACATAGACGTAGAAGACTTGTATCATAACGCCATTAAGATTAAAAAGAAACAAAAATGAAAAGGTGTTACGAGGAATTCTTATGGTGGTGGTTCGAATTCGAGTAACAAATGGAGGTCTAGCTCTTCTGGAAGGGAGGACAAGGCACCAATGCAACCAAGAGAAAATGACCAACGAAGGGTAGCCAACTCAAGAGCGAGAGGAATTGCTAATGTACCGCCTAAACATAATTACGACATTACATGTCATAAATGTTTAGGCGCTGGGCACTATGCGAATCAATGTCCGAATAGAACTAACATGGTTTTGCAAGATGATGGTTATGAGACAGAAATAGAGATGGAAGAAGAAGCACATTTGGAGGATTCTAGTGATGTTGAATATCTGGAGCAAGGTTCGTTGATGGTCCTTAGAAGAGCCCTTAATATGCAGGTTCAGGATGATAAGAAGTTGTTCAACGAGAGAACATCTTGAAGTGAATCACACGTTAGTACAATGCTTATAATACGATAACGAATACACGAGAGGGGGGTTGAATTGTGTATTCCCCTTTTGAAAAACTCTTTCAAAAATGTTTTGTTAAAAAAAAATTTTTTTTACAGAAACTTCAGTAAACTTGAATTAATTAAAACTTTGAAAACTTGTTTCAGAATTTAAGTAATAATAGAACTCTGAACTTAAAGAGAGATAGATTATAGTAGAAGTTGACACAGTGATTTTATACTGGTTCACCCCAAACCGTGGGCTACATCCAGTCCTCAGAAGTCTTTCTGAGATTTCACTATCTCTTCAACGTTTACAAGTATTCTTCCGAGCCCTCTTGAGTCTCTACACTCAAGATTCTTTCACTCTTAGCCTCTGCAGGCTATCTGCACTACTTTCTTACAAAAGTATTTGAACTTTGTTACAGTAATACTAGCTCTCAGCTAATTTGCACAATTGTCTCACAGATAAGCTTTTTTGTTCGCGTACGTAAATCAATTAACTCAACTTTTTTTGCTAACTTTGCAATCTTCAACTTCGACTTATATTTATAGCCTTTATCTGCAACTGCTTCTTGATTCTTGCTTCTTGAATCTTGAAAAAGCAGTTAATCGGTTGAGTTCGTAAGAACTTCGACTCGACTCTTGCGTCTTCTTTTGAATTCTGTGTCTGCTTTTCTCCGTATGGATTTCTGTGTCTACTTTTCTGCGTCTGTATTTTTGCATCTGTGTTTCTGCATCTGTGTTTCTACGTCTGTTTTTCTCCATTTGTGTTTCATTTTGCATATGCACCTGCTTTTCATTTTACGTCTGCTTTTTAATCTGCTTCTGATTCTGCGTTTTATTCTTCTGCGTTTTAACTTCGTCTGCGTCTGTATTTTTTCGTCTGTATTTCTGCGTCTATTTTTCTGCGTCTATGTTTCATTTTACGTCAGCATCTGCTTTTCATTTTGCGTCTGCCTCTGCGTCTGCTTCTTAATCTGCGTCTGCATCTGCGTTTTATTCTCCGTCTGTTTGTTTTCTATTTTACGTCTGCGTCTGTGTCTTTGTTATTCATCAAAATCATATATATGTAAAGTCATTTTGGCTCAACAATCTCCCTTTTTTTGATGATAACAAATTATATACATAAAAAGAAAACAAAATACAATGTTTAAAAAGAAAAAAAATCTTATCTTCAAAAATCTTTCTCTTCCTTCTTTCTTTTTCTTCGACACCTTCAATCACACCCTTTGAGATTCTTTGATTGTTGTCTTCCATTTTCTTCTGCTGCCTTCCATTCTCTTCTCCCCCTATTTGTTATAATAAAAAATGATCAATGACGATGACTCTTCATCAGTTCTGTCATCATCTTCTTCATTTCATTCATCATCTCCTTTATCTCGTTGGCTTCTCCGCGTAAGTGGTTGATTTCAGCTTGAGAGTCAAACGGTGAGGAGGGTTGATCATTATCTCTCGAGGTGCGAGTGAACGTAATTGTTATAGCATATCGTCCGAGGATGGAATGTAGTCGTCAACAATCTCAAAAATTGGTGGATGAAAGGATAGATTAGGCTCCGGAAGGTGTAAATCATAAGGAGCAGGTAGCATGAGAAACTGTCTTCCTTGCAAGGATATGGCCCGACTTCAATAGGCAAAGTGTATTAGATAGAGGCCTAATACGCATGACCGCTCGCATGAGGATTCAATAAACGCCCCTATTATCGTCTTCCCTCATCGGAAATATTCATTCTTATCCGTAAAATCGCAACTGACTCGCTCAGATTCTCTTTTGAAGCGCATGCTACATCAATTCGACGCACTTCTTCTTCAATTTGATATGCGGACAGATCATCACTAATTCCTTCAGGATATAGCTTCATATTCCCCTTATTCAAATCCAAAGGATATTTAGGCTGAATATCCGGTACAATCTTTATCACCGTCTTCTCTGTGATTGGATAAATAGTACATGGTTTGCTGGATATTTTTGTAGGGTATGGTTTTGTAGCAGCATCCCTCAAGACATCATAGAAATTCTTTTCATCTTCATTTAGTAAATGCCATGTCTCACTATTTATCAAAATAGGTTGTAGAACAGCCTTTACCTTCCTCCTTGGTTGGTCGCAAATGGCAATTGCAGTCCTCCTCTTGGTCACAACTTCAACCAGTCTGATTTTCAACTTATCTTTCCTCAAAAATTCAGAGTAGTTGTATATAACCAGACCAGGTTCATCAGATTTTTCTTGTGGTACCTGTACCAAGCTTAATTCTGTTGTTTCCTCTTGTTGATCAGTGAAGGGAATAGATTGAACCAAGCTAAGATCCGCTGGTTCGTCTTGTTGGATAACAATGGGAGTTTCCTGAACTTTGCTATGCTCAATTTCCTTTTCCTTTTAAGCAGCATTGAAAGTATCTTTCTTTTGACTAACTTCTTCAGCAGTGGGCACATTCTTCTTTCGACTAATTGCTTTAGTCTTTCCTTCTGCTTCAGTTAGTCTCGGAGTTTTTTTAACTTGAGATTTTTGCTTCTCAGACTCTGACTTTCTCTTCTTCTCAATCTCCTTAGCCTGTTTGGCTGAGTCTTCTTGTAAAATTGAGACTAGAGATCTTGTTTCCTTTGGTACGTGAGATCCAGAACCTTCTGCCTGACTCTGCTCTCTGGTTCTCTTTTCTTTCTGTTGTCGCAAAGTACGAATCCTAGTTGATCTCCTCACCTTTTTGGAAATTTCACCCAAAAGATTCTCTCCTTTTCTTTTCAACGCACCTTCATCTGTCCTCCGAACTAGGCTCACTTCTCTTTGAGGACTCGCCTGTTTTATCAACGGTCTTCCAAATAATTTTCTTCTTTCATCTATCGGCAATCTCATACTTACTTGAGATTTAGAACTTATAGCGGGAGACTTCTTCAATGAACGCTCCCCCTCAGTTCTAGCTTTCATTGTAGACTCTGCTTCTTCTTTTATCACCACCTTCAAGCCCATTCTTCTTATTGTATCTGAGTTAATAGTACTCTTGATAGATACCATCCTTCTGATTCCTCTGTGAAGAAGGACTCTGGATTCCCTAAAAAACCTCGTAAGTAGCATGCCGTAAGGGTAACGTAATGATTGCAAGAGTTTTGGAGAGAGAGATGAGTCGTCTGTGTTTGAGAGTAAACATAATTATTTTAATTTCAGACTACTTGTAGGGGTCTTTATCCGGTGTGTTCTAGAATCATTGGGATCCTCAAGACTATGAGATTTTCCCCCCACAACTTCCTTGTGAGAGAAGTTACCAGCTGTAAACCACTGTTTCGGACGCCCTTAACTTTGAAGATCTCTTAGCTTGACTGGTCATTTAACATAACCATGTTAAGGTTCCGTCTAATTTCCTTGAACCGTTCTTCACTCAATGGTTTAGTGAAGATGTCTTCCCATTGATACTCTGTTTCAATGAACTGTAGTCGCACCACCTTTCTCTGAATGTAGTCTCTCAGGAAATGATGTCTGACGTCGATATGCTTTACTCTCGAATCTTTGTATTGGGTTCTTTGATAGATTAATGGCTTTGGTGTTGTCACGGTGAATTGGGATCTCCTCTTCTTGAATGAATAATCTTCCAGTTGATATTTAATCCACAAAGTTTGTGAACAACGACTTCGGCAGCCATGTACTCGCTTGGCGTTGATGAAACAATTGAGCTTTGTCTCTTGCTTGACCAGGAAACTAGGTTTGCGCCAAGAAAGTGACATCCTCCACTAGTGCTCTTCCTTTCAATTCTATTTTCAACATAGTCCGCATCACAATATCCGATTAACCTGAAATCTTTACCTTTCTCAAACATTAAGCAAAGATCAGTAGTACCTGCGAGATATCTCATAATCCTTTTAACAGCAATAAAATGAGACTCTCTAGGATCAGCCTGAAACCTTGCACACAACCATACACTGAAAAAAAAATCAGGTCTGCTTGTTGTAAGATACAGTAAAGAACCGATCATCCCTCTATACAGGGTTTGATCCACCTTCTTACCAAGTTCATCTTTTGACAAAAGGTTTGAAGGATGCATCGAAGTTGCCATAGGCTTTACCTTATTCATATCAAATTTATACATCAATTCTTTCACATACTTTTGTTGATGGAGAAAGATTTTCTCTTCGGTTTGCTTAACTTGCAACCCAAGAAAGAACTTTAACTCACCCATCATACTCATTTCAAACTCACTTTTCATCAGATTCTCAAAACTCATACATAACTTCTTTGAAGTAGCACCAAATATAATATCATCAACATAAATTTGTACTAAGATAAACTCATTCTCATAATTCTTTCTGAAAAGTGTCTTATCAACTTGACCTCTAGTAAACCCACTCTCTAAGAGAAAATTACTTAGACGATCATACCAAGCTTTAGGAGCTTGCTTCAAGTCGTATAAAGCTTTATGAAGTCTATAGACATGATCTGGATTCTTAACATCCTCAAAGCCAGGAGGTTGCTTCACATACACCTCTTCGTCTATAAAACCATTCAGAAAAGCGCTCTTTACATCCATCTGAAAAAGTTTTATATCATAACAAACAGCATATGCCAGCAATATCCTAATAGCTTCAAGTCTTGCTACTGGAGCATATGTCTCATTGTAGTCTATCCCTTCTTGCTGATTATAGCCTTGAGCTACTAATCTAGCTTTATTCCGACTTACTCTACCTGATTCGTCTAACTTATTATTAAAAACCCATCTGGTTCCTATAATGGATTTCTTCGAAGGTTTTGAAACTAAGGACCAAACATTATTTCTAGTAAACTGATTTAGCTCCTCTTGCATGGTTAAAACCCAAGCTTCGTCCTGAAGAGCTTCCTCAATCTTCTTAGGCTCTATTTCAGAGATGAAAGTCACATTAGCTTCTCTTCTAAATTTGGACCTTGTCCTAACTCCTTCTGAGGTCTCTCCGATAATTAGCTCTTCTGGATGAGAACTCCTATATTTCCAATATCTTCTTAATCTTATAGTTTCTGGAATATCTTCAACCTTATCTACTTGAGTTCCTAATGATGGAGTTTCTGTTGTTTCATCTAAGTTCTTTGAAGGACCTTCACTCTCCATGTCATCTTCCTTATGGGGTTGGGAACGATCATCAAATTTGACATGGATGGTTTCCTCAATTGTCTTTAAGATAGGGTTATATACCCGAAAGGCCTTAGATGATGATGAGTAGCCTAGAAATATTCCTGAATAGGTCTTTGAATCGAAATTAATTTAACAATTTCTTTGTATTCAGAATAGAGCACTTGCAACCGAATGGATGAAAGTAAGATATGTTTGGTCTCCTTAGCATTCCATAACTCATAGGGAGTCTTTTTCAACAAAGGGTAGCAATAAAGATTCGCTCGAATATAACACGCTATATTCACGACTTTCTACCCGTAAGTACTTAGGAAGATTCATCTCACACAAAGATAGTCCTTGTCATCTCTTGAATAAATCCATTCTTCCTTTCAACAACTCCATTCTATTGAGGATTCCTAGGAGCAGAGAAATTATGGGAAATTCCATTCTCCTCACAGAATAATCTAAACTTCTCATTCTCAAATTCTCCACCATGATCACTCCTGATACTGGCTATAGGTACTCCTTTTTCAATTTGTAACTTTCTGGAAAGGGTCCTAAAATACTTAAAGGATTCATCTTTGTGTGACAAAAATAATATCCAACAAAATCTAGTAAAGTCATCAACAATAACAAGTCCATATTTCTTTCCGCCAAGACTTATTGTCCTTGTTGGACCAAATAAATCCATATATAACAACTCTAAAGGTCTAGAAGATGTTACAACATTTTTAGAAGAAAACGATGTTTTGACTTGTTTCCTTTCAAACAACTTTCACAGAAAAATTCGTTGTCAAAACTCATTTTTGGTAAACATCTTACCAAATCAAATTTTGCCAACTTTGAAATGTGTTTAAAAGAGACATGACCTAGCTTTTTATGCCAGATTAGTCTTTCTTCTTCAGAAGATAGAAAACATGAAACATTTTGGTCTTGAAAATCTTCTAAGTCAATTTTATAAAGATTATTTCTTCTCTTGGCGTAAAAGAATATAGACCCATCTTTGTTTACGACTTCACAAAGATTTTGATTGAGCGTTACTAAGAAACCGAGAATCACACAATTGACTTACACTAATCAAATTGTGCTTGGACCATCAACAAGCGATACATTATCTATGCATGCAAAGGAATCTTTACCTATCTTCGATTCCAATTATCTTACCTGCTGGTTGTCTCGAAAGTCACTAATCCTCCTTCTTATCTTTGAAGATCTAGGAGCATAGACCTTCTTCCGTCATATGTCATGACGACCATTGTCTAAATACCAACAGTGCTTGTCACATCTTCAAGGAAGGATATCTGCGGGAGAAACTATTTTACTCTTTGGTACCCATATTTTCTTGGGTCCTTTCGGTTAGTAATATGCATATAATGAGTTCTTTGATGCCTTCTACTAAGCTGTTGTTGAAAGCGTGTTTGGTAATACTCTTTATTTTGAGAAAAGACTTTTTATCATAGTGAGACTTATTACCCGTAAACCCTAATCCGGTTTTATCACTCGGATGTCTACATTTTCCTAGCATCTCATTCATTTTCTTTGTTCTCTCAGTGAAGGTAGCTAAATCAGATGAAAGACTTTTAATTCTAAGCTTCAACTGATGGATCTCATCAGATTTATCTTCGACTTTCTTTTTCTCTTATAATTGTTTCTTTAAGCAGATATTTTCTCTCTCTATTTCTTCTATATGTTTAAGGTTTTCTACATACTTCTTCTTTAACAGTTTGTATTGTTTCAGAATAGCATGAGAATCCTCTAATAGTTCTGAATAAGCTTCATGCAAGTTATCGTATACGGAAGTTACCTCCTCATCACTTTCTTCCTCGGCTACTAGGAAGATATTAGCATGTTCAGATGTCTCAGAATTTGTATCTGACTCTGATGAATCTAGATCTTCCCAAGTTGCCATCATGCTTTTCTTGCCTTCTCTACTCTTCTTTGGTTTCTTCTTTAGAGTAGGACATTCGAACTTGTAATGTCCAGGTTGATTACACTCGTAGCATATGATAGATGTCTTTTCTGCTTTACCATCATCTTTGCTATTCTTATTGAAGAATTGACTTCCTTTGGACTTCTCCTTCCACATCCGTCTTATCTTCCGGGAAATGAACGATAATTCGTCATCTTCATCACTTGACTCTTGTTTTGATTCGCTTGAGTCATGATTTTTTTATTCTTCAATTTTTAGTGCTTTCGATGACTTTCTCCTTCTTTGAGTCTTGTGATTCTTTTGTCCTGCCTTCAGTGCTATTGACTTATCCCTTTTAGGCTTGTCTTCAGCATCGAGCTCTACTTCATGAATCTTCAGTGATCCAAGCAACTCGTCAAGCTTTAGCACGCTCAAGTCCTTAGCTTCCTGCACTGCTGTAACTTTTGGACTCCACCTCTTCGGAAGACTTCTTAAGATCTTTCTTACGTGATCTTGGTTATTGTACGTTCTTCCAAGGGCTTTTAATCCATTGACAATTGTTTGAAATCTTCCAAACATTTAATCAATAGATTCTCCTTCTTTCATCTTGAAAAGCTCGTACTGGTGCACAAGAATGCTTATCTTGGATTCTTTGACCTGGTTTGTTCCTTCATGAGCTATGGACAATGTGTCCCACATTTCCTTTGCAGTGTCGCATCCATGAACTTTGTCATACTCACTCTTGCTTAGGGCACATGTCAAGAAGAATTTCGCCTTAGAGTTCAACTGAATTCTCGCCTTTTGGTCAACAGTCCATCTAGTTCGTGGAATAAGATTTCCATCTTCATCTACTGGTGTATATAGTCCATTCTCTATCACATCCCAAAGGTCGACATGAGTAGATTCTATGAACAACCGCATTCTATCTTTCCAGTAATGATAGTCTTCTCCGTTGAAAGCTGGAGGTCTAGTGACTGAGGCACCTTATGCAATGTATATATGTGATTCTGCCATTATCTTTAATCCACACTTTGCTACAGTGATTTTTGGATACCGAGCTCTGATACCAATTGAAGTGAATCACACATTAGTACAATGCTTATAATACGATAACTGATATACGAGAAGGGGGTTGAATAGTGTATTTTCTTTTGAAAACTCTTTCAAAACTGTTTTGTTAAAAAAATTTCTGAAACTTGATGGCTTCGAATTAATCAAAACTTTGAAAACTTGTTTGAATTTAAGTAATAATGAACTACGAACTTAAAGAGATAGAGTATAGTAGAAGTTGACAAAGCGATTTTATCTTGGTTCACCCCAAACCGTGGGCTCGCCCGATCCTCGTAAGTCTTTCGAGATTTCACTATCTCTTCAGCGTTTACAAGTATTCTTTTCGAGCCTCTTCAGTCTCTACACTCAAGATTCTTTCACTCTTAGCCTCTGCAAGCTATCTCGCACTACTTTCTTACAAAAGTATTTGAACTTTATTCTGATAATACTAGCTCTCACTAATTTGCACAATTGTCTCATAAACAAGCTTTTTATTCGCGTCGTAAATCAATTAACTCAACTTTTTTGCTAACTTTGCAATCTTCGACTTGACTTATACTTATAGCCTTAAATGCTCGCAATTGTTTCTTGATTCTTGCTTGAATCTTGTTTCTTGAATCTTGAAAGAAACGGTTAATCATTTGAGTTTTGTAACTAACTCGAACTGACTCTTGCGTCTTCTTTTGAATTCTGCGTCTGCTTTTCTCCGTCTGGATTTCTGCGTCTGCTTTTCTGCGTCTGTGTTTCTGCGTTTGTGTTTCTGCGTCTGTTTTTCTCCGTCTATGTTTCATTTTGCGTTTGCGTCTGCTTTTTATTTTGCGTCTGCGTCTGCGTATGCGTTTTATTCTTCTGCGTTTTAACTTCGTCTGTGTCTATATTTTTGCGTCTATGTTTCTGCGTCTGTATTTCTGCGTCTGTTTTTCTGCATCTATGTTTCATTTTGCGTCTGCGTCTGCTTTTCATTTTGCGTCTGCTTCTGCGTTTTATTCTCCATCTGTCTGTTTTCTATTTTACGTCTGCGTTTGCGTCTGCGTCTTTGTTATTCATCAAAATCATATATATGTAAAGTCATTTGACTCAACACATCTTCCATATGAGATGTCGAGTGGAAGAAAAAATGTTTAATCTGATCATTGACGATGGTAGTTGTGCCAACGTAGCAAGTATTGTATTAGTGAAGAAGCTTGGGTTGACAACTTTGCCACATCCGAAGCTGTATAAGTTACATTGGTTGAACGATAGTGGAGAAGTCTGAGTTTCAAAACAAGTGTTGTTGAAATTCTTGATTGGGAAATACCAAGATGAAGTGAAATATGATGTAGTGCCGATGCAAGCGCGCCACATATTGTTAGGGAGACCATGGCAATTTGATAGGAGAGTTCTTCACGACAGTTATCAGAATCGGTATAGCTTTGAGAAGGAGGGAAAGAAGCATACTTTGTCTCCTATGGAACTGAAACAAATCTATGAAGATCAATTGTAGATTTTTCAGTCACTTGGGGATACTTCAAAGGGAAACACTAGTGAGAGTTTGGGAATGGTGAGAGATATACATAAGGATAAGAGTGAATTAAACACTTTAACACTCAAGGGAAAAAGTGATTATTAGCAAGAGAGAGATGTGAGACACAACTACTATGCTAACAGTAGATGATATTGGTGGTTCCAAAGAGACCTATTTTCAATTTCTAATGCTAACAAGTTGCCTAGTGTGTTTGTTAATCTTTTTCAAGAGTTTGAAGATTTGTTTCCAGAAGAGATACTAGAAGGATTACAACAATTGAGGAATTGAGTACAAAATTGACTTTGTACCTAAAGCGGTGATGCCAAATAGACCCATTTATCGAAGCAATCCTAAGGAAACGAAAGAGATGCAACGATAAGTAGATGAGTTGTTAACTAAGGGTCATTCGAGAGAGTATGAGTCCTTGTGTCGTACCAATACTGTTGGTACCAAGGAAGGATTGTTCATGAATAATGTGTGTAGATTGTAGAGCCATAAACCGAATCATGATAAAATATCATCATCCTATTCCTAAGTTGGATAATATGCTTGATGAGTTCTGTTATATTTTCAAATTTTGATTTAAAAAGTGGCTATCATCAAATACGTGTGCAATTAGAAGATGAATAGACAACTACATTTAAAATAAAACATGGTTTATATAAGTGGTTAGTGATATCATTTGGTTTAACTAATACACCAAGTAATTTTATGTTCTTAATGAATCATGTGTTGCAAAATTTCGTAGGTAAATTTGTAGTCACCTATTTTGATGATATACTTATTTATAGTTGTAGCATGGATGATCATTTAATGCATTTGCATGCTGTTTTTTATGTTTTGCGAAAAGAAAGATTGTTTGTTACTATGAAGAAATGCTCTTTTGTGCAAAAAAGTATTATTTTTGAGTTTTATAGTTAGCAAGGAAGGGGAGGGGTATCAATAGGAGAAGATAGGATCAAAGCTATCAGGGATTGCCTAACCCCCACATCGGTAAGTGACGTACGTCGTCTTAATTGATTAATTATTATTATTTTCTTTTAATTTTGTTTATTTTCTTTAAAATATCACTTATTTAGTTATACTCTTCATACCATCAATATTCAACTCACTAAGATATATTATAGAAAATGATATGTGCATTTATCTTAAATAATTATTTATAACATTAATTATTTTATTTTCATTTATTTTTATCATACTAAATATCAACAAAACCTTATTATCATCTTTATATCAATTTGACCCATCATATAAACCTTTTTGTTAAGGCGAGTTAATGAAAGACTTAATTAAGAAAATTAGTAATATTAGAAATTCAATTAAAAGATTAAGTAAAGTTACTTGATTCAGAAAATATCGATGAGAGCAGACCAAAATTATCGTACAATTCGAATGGATCCTTGAAAAGAATTTTTGCTTTCATCAAGAAAATTTATATGGTCAAACAAAACTATCATCTCTGTAAGTATAGAGCTGACGATACATAGAAGTGTCCGTGGTAATATTCTTGTACTATATATATATATATATATAGTATAGTGATATAGTCTAAACGTCAAGTGCAATCAGATTTATGAAAAGACTAGCGAGTTAACATCAAGAAATCTTGTGATGAAAGTGCCCGATGAATTTATCATGAGGCAAAATTTAAGATAATGATTAAATAAAAATAATTTGAAAATGTAATCGAGATAATCATCGGTTGGGAGAAGAGCTAAGATGAAATAACTTTCTTTCAGATAAGATAAAATAATTTACAATGTTTTGAAGAAGGATTAGTCAATTCAGTATACTCAAGAAGAATTATGGAATTGGTAAGTGAAATTTAATCTGAGTTGGAAATGACATCAACCGAATCGCTTTAAATAAAGAAGAACAAGAACATGCTCAAAGAAGCAAAAATACGTTAAAGTAGTAAGGCGTTGAAAAGCGAGCGAAAGAAGAAGAAGCGGACGAAAGTTCAAAAGTAGATGAAAGCAAAAGCGGTTGTTATCTTGGATAGATAATCTAGTGGAAAATCTTCAACAAAGCGACGCGAGCATAAAAGCAGACGCAGAGCGAATACTAAAGCGACGCAGATGCAAATAGTAAAATGAGCGAAGACGTGAATAATGACGCAGGAGAAGAATCGAAAGCGAATCAAGAGTCGATTCGAGTTAGTTAGGAAGTCAACTGATTAACTGTTTACGTAAAGATTCAAGAAAGAAGAATCAAGAAGCGGTTGAAAGCATTGAGTGTGGAAAAATGGTAGAAAGAATCGCGAAGCGAGAGACGCAAAATAAGATTCAAAGCTTTGTTTGAGTATGAAGATTGTGTACAAAAAAAGCGATTCTAAGAAAATAGCAAGCCTTGAATGAAGAATGTTGTTATCTTTGACGATGATAATCTAATGGAAAGATTGTAACAATGTTGATCTTTCTTATAGTCATTCATAATGTGTGAATCAGTTTTTGGGTAAGAGCTATTGAAAAGCGAGAGGAACTTCAACGAAGGCGGAGTTGAGCAGGAGAGGAGTTGGCATTCTCTTTCCTTGTACATATATTTTTTCATGTCGAAAGGAACTCCTCTGTCAAAGCAGAGGTTTGAGGATTATCAGGAGGAATCATCTAGTTTAAGACATATCGCTTTGTAAAGTTTTATGCTCTAACTTTTTGTGCTTTATGTCTTACTTGAGTCTGCATTTAATTTTCAATATCTGAATTTGGTCGTTTCACTTCTATCGTCGCTTCTTAATTGGGAGGTGATTTGCTTATTCTATCGTCCCGCTTATTAATTCGGAGGTGATTTGCTCTGGTTGGTTTTCCATCGTCCGCTTTTCCTCGGCTCTAACACACGAACTTGACAAGACAGAGGAAGAGAAAAGCAGATGGAGTTGAGAAAGTAGAGCGAACTTAAAATAGATGGAATTGAAAAAGTAGAAGAAGTTATAAATATAGCGGAAATGAAAAAGTAGGCGAAGTTAAAAATATACGGAGTTGAAAAAGTAGGCGAAGTTAACAATACTGAGACGATCAATAAGAAAATTAGGCGAAGATATAAAAGGCATTAAAAGGGCCGAAGCCTGGCGGAGGAATCGAAAAGCGAGCGGAAGTTCAATTTTCTTGAGAGAAGTAATGAGCTTTGACGAAATACATCAAATTTGCTATAAAACATAATGGATCTTGGGTAGGAAGCATTCATCTAAATTGAACTTGAACAAGGCAACATCCCGTGCGAATTAGCATGGAGAATACAAACGTCGAGACGAAGACATAAAGGCAGACGAGAAGCGGGCAATCTGAACACAAGCAGAGGAAGCCTGGCGGGCCGAATGAGAAAAGCGTATTTGAAGCTCAATTTTCTTGTCGAGAAGTAACGAGCTTTGACGAACTACATCAGATTTGCTATAAAACATTATGGGCTTTGGGTAGGAAACTCAATTCGTAATAGAATTGACCACGATATTAGAAAAACAATGGAGGAATGGCGCGCAGGATTTTCAGTACTTGGATGTTAATGTAAATTGAACTTGAACATGATGTCGGAGGAACTAGAAAGCGAGACGAAAGCGATTCACGATATTATGCTATCTATTATTACAATTCTTCAAAGTAAATTACACGTTACTATATTGAGCAATAATATGATCAAGATGCCTGAAAGGCGGGTTGAATTGTGATAAACTTATCGTTAACCCTTTAGAGATATGACTTGTTCTCTCAAACACTTATAAATGAAGTCAATGTGTAACTAGTTTAAAACTTGTTAATATGAAAATACGATTTAGATAAAGTAAGGGTTAGAGAGAGACACAAAGAATTGATTCCGTCGATTTTTTTGTATCGGTACTTTTACATTCCTAAGGCTTCCGTCGCTTTTTGTAAAATGCTTCAGTCGCGCTTTTGAAAAAGCTTAGTCTATTTTTTGCTTACACATCGCTTTTAAGTAAAAGCTTAGTCTTTTTGCTTAGCTTAGTCTGGTTTTCTTTTAGCTTAATTCATCTTTCGTAAAATGGTTCCGTCTGCTTTTCTTTTAGCTTCCTCATCTTTAAGTAAAGTGCTCCGCTGCCTTTTCTTTTAGCTTAAATACATCTTTTCGTAAAGTGCTTAAATGCGCTTTTCTTTTAGCTTTAAATCATTTTTAGTAAAATGCTTCCGCTCCTTTTCTTTTAGCTTAATCGCTTTTCTTCCTTTCAATTGATTTTTCTCATGCGTACTACTTTTCATTTGTATATTTCTCTTTGTTGTATAGTTCTCTTTGTTTGTCATCAAAATTATTTAATCGTGAAGTCTGGTTTGTTGAACATTCTCCCCTTTTGATGATAACAAATACTTGTGAATTAGAAATATGAAAAGTATCAAAATATCTGTATATTAAGAGATCGAAATAACTTCGCTTTTTACAAAATATTACATACGCTTTTCCTTTCGGTGATTCTTCTTTCGATTCTTCCTTCTCCCTATTTGTTATTAATTAAAAAATCTATTTCCCAATCGCTTCATCAACTTTTCAGCATCTTCTTAATTTTCTTCATATCCTTATCAAGTTTCGAACTTGCTTCTTTAAAGTTGATGATTCACCGCAATCGAGGATTCTATCTCAACAACTTGCTTTTCAACAATAGCAATTGTTGTTGTATAAGCTTCCTCTTTTGAGACATTTGATTCAATGATTTGTAGGAGAGGTGGAGGAACATATACCTTGTTCAGAATATCAAGATCAAAGGGATCACGTATCGTGAAAAAGTGCTTCCAAACCATGGCATAGCTTCGAATTGAGTTGATCTCCCAGAGGTCGATTTAGCAGAATGTTACGTAAAATAGTATAACAACATTACGAGTTGCCAATCAGTGAGCAATATTGACCCTTCGATAGTGCCTCCTGTGGATCATCTGCTGTAGCCTCGGTTTGGCTTGATCTGGATCTTGATAAGCGAGATAGAGGTACCACTTCTTTTCTTTTCACATGCTTCATCAATCGTTTCCTTTATACTGCAATCTGATCGAAGTCATGTCATCAAGACCGTTTGTGGTTGAACTTTCGACTTCATTTTCTCATACTTGAGTTCAAAATTATTTAGTGGTTGTAAATCGGTACCACCTTGATCCTTCATCTTTATCCAAAGATTGGATAAGAAGTGAGGCGCTCTCAAATGGCTCTGGTGGATATGGTTCTTTTGCAACTCTCTTGAGTTGATCATAAAGTTTTTGTAGCCCCTATCTAATGGATGTAAAATGCCATTATCATATTCAAGCGATTTGAAGAAGGCTTTGACAAATCTTTTGGTTTGTCTCGGATGATATGATTTGGTCTTCTTCTCCTCTGTAACAACCAATCTATGTTCCCAACTTTCTCTTGAAAGGTTAAATACTTGGATGGAACATTGGTCATTACATTCACAACTTTTTAGTAGCCTACGTCCCATAACATGTGTAGCAACTTGTTTATGGACAATTGAAGGCGAAAAGTAGTAGAAACTACTTCTTCAAAAATGTATTATTAAGGACATTGTGAGAATCCTTAATATTACCCGTAACAACTTCCACACTATCTTGATGTGGTTTCCACATTAGCTTGATAAAATCAAATATCAACAATAGTATTTCTAGCCTTGCATTCTTGAACCTTTGTCTCGTTGTTGAAGTTTCTTCTTTTCTTGCACTCATCTTCTTTAACCTCGGTGACCTTTTAGATTGCATTTTCTCTTCTCGGGTTCTTCTTTTCTTTTCTTCCACTTCCTTGAGATTGAGTTTCGAATCTTTCGAAGGATTGATGGCGACGACTTTGTAGCTTTTGATCTACGCCTTCATAATGCTTTGAATGGCTTGATTGTGTGGATTGAGTGGCTTCTTTTTGTCATACAGTTTCAGCTCTGGGTGACCTTTTGCTTCTTTGGAATGTCACTCAGCAGAGGTTCCCTTTACGTTTTAAGTTACGATTCAAAGAATCGAACACTTCTCGACTTTGGTTCACGAGAATGTGATGTTGTTCCCTTCATAGAGGATTTCTTGGTATTGGCTCCCCTCGGTTGTTGGTTTTCTTGGTGCTTCGCTCCTTTTCTATCTGAAAATCTCGGACCCATTTTGGCAATCGATGTTGAATCTATGTAACCTTCTAATGATACCTTACATCGAACTCCCAATCAATCGATGCGGCTTCTAAATATTCTTGTCAACAACATCCCATACGGAAGGGTGTTCATTATCCTTTATTGATTTTACCATATACTTAAAAATCAGAAATGGTAAATCTATTGGTTGATGATTCGGAAGATGAAGGATACATTGTTCATCGGGTAGTGACACGATGTCGTGAACCTATTCTAGGTAACACGATCCTGAAAGAGCCATGAACAATACCACTTGCCTTTGGTACCGAGCAAGAGGCTCTCCTTCGATTAGGTTGTTACGTCCATAAAGTTGACGAGTAACTTCATCTTCGTTCATCTTCAACTTAGTCATCCATTTCACCATGTTAAAGGTTGAACTCCACTCCTCGGACATTGGTGACTTTCTCCACTAACTCCTTCGTTCTTATAACGGGGTGTGTTTCTACATATGACACGATTGTATCGTCCCTTGTTTTAGTATTCTTCGAACTCATAAACTTCTTTGAGATAGACTTGATCTCGTATTTGAAAGTTTCTCCAACCTACCGCTATTATCTACGGCTCTATATCCATTTGTTCCTTTCTTAGTTCTTGAAGTTTACCAATCTTCCCAGTTTGCTCTGGATCAACTTCATAAAATAAACGACATTCATCTTCTTGATTACGATTGAGTAGGAACTTGGTTGAAAAGATTTGAGAGATTTGGAGAAGCGACAATTTCTCGATTCGGTAGAAATCCCAAAGTCGATTTGAGGATTTTATGGCAAATTCTAGAGCGATTGTACTTCTCGATGATCGTGACCTTTTCCTCTTAAATTTTCCTTGTGAAAAAGTTTTAAATCTGAAACCGTCTAGCATTATTAATTCCACCGTTCTTTGTCTTGTCTTTAAAAAGAAAACCGGATGAATGGTCCGTTAACTCCTCCGTCTGTTCATCTTGTCTTTATAAAAAAAGCAGATGGATGGTGCGTTAACTCCTCCGTCTGTCTGCATCTTGTCTTTATGAAAACCGGATGGATGGTCCGTTAACATCATCATATTGAGGTTGCGTCGATTTCTTTAAAGCGATCTTCACTTAGTCGGGTCTTCAAGCTGTTTCTTGAATATGTGCTTCTTGAATCTTGAAAAGCGGTTATTGATTGAGTCGTAACTAACTAAAACTTATGTTTCTTTGTTTAAATCGATTTTGTATCAATTTGCTTTTCTCTTCATACGCTTTTCACTTGTAAAGCTTAAATACCTTTTCTTTTATGAAGCTTCAGTGCTTTTTCTTATAAAGCTTCAAATGCTTTTGTTGTAAAGCTTACATCGGTGTTTGCTTGATTGATTTTAACTTTGTTTGTTTTTTCTTCGCTTTGATTTTTCTCTTTCAATTTGTTTTTTGCTTCTTGATTTTTCTCGTTCAAATTGTTTTTTGCTACATTGATTTTTCTCCTTGAGTTGTTTGTTACTTCTCTTGCGTTCATCTACTTTTCATTTGTTCATGCGTCTATCTACTTTTCATTGTATATTTCTCTTTGTTTGTCATCAAAATTATTAAATCGTGAAGTGTGGTTTGACTTAACAATCTCCCTTTTGATGATAACAAATATTTTGATATAATAGAGGAATATGAAAAGTTTCAAATATCTGAAGTATGAGTAAATAAAAAATAACTTACCTTTCATCTTTAAATGCCTTTTTCCTTCCGGTGATTCTTCCTCATTCTTCCTTCTCCGCTATTTGTTATTAATCAAAATTATTTCCTATTGCTTCACCAACTTTTCAGACATCTTCTTAACCTTATTCATATCCTTATCAAGTTTACGAACTTGTTTGTTTAAGTCGACGATTCAACTGCGATCGAGGATTACATCTCAACAATTTGTTTTCAACAACAAAGCATTGTTGTTGTATAAGCTCCACGTTTGAGACATGTGTTTCAATAATTTGTAGGAGGCGGAGGAACATATCTGCTCGATCGGAATATCAAGATCATAGGAGTCAAGTATCGTGATATGTACTTCCAAGCCAAGGCATAGCTTACTGCAATTGAGTTGATCTCCACGGAGGTCGATTTTGCGAGAATGTTCGTAAAACAATAGAAGAACATTTTAACTTGCCAATCGAGAAAGAACAATCTGACCGCTACGATAGTACCTCCACATGGATCATCTGCTGTAGCCTTAGTTTGGCTTGTTCACGGATCTTGATAAATGAGATAGAACTTGACTTCTTTTCTCTTCACATGCTTCATCAATCAATTGCACCGCTTACGCAATCGATCCAAGTCATGTCATCAAAGCGGATTACGGTTGAACTTTCGACCAGTTTCTCTTCACGCTGCGTTCCACAAAATTTGGTGGTTGTAAATCGGTACCACCTTGATTCTTTATCTTGTCGATATTGGATAAGAAGTCGGGCGCTCTCAAATGGTTACGGTGGATATGGTTCTCTTACAACTCTTTTGATTGATCATAGAAATTCTTGTAACCCCTATCCAGCGGATGTAGAATCGTAATCAAATTCGATGATTTGAAGAAGGCTTTCACAAATCTCTTTGGTTTGTCTCGAGATGATGAGATATTTGTTCTTCTTCTCCTCTGTAACAACCAATCTGTGTTCCCAACTTTCTCTTTGAAAAGTTAAAGATTCGGATGGAACACTAGTCATCACACTTACTACTTTCTGAGTAACCTTTTGTCTCATAACATGTGTAGCAATTTGTTTGTGGACAAATGAAGACTGAAAAGTAGTAGAAACTACTTCTTCAAAATTGGATTATCAGGACGGTGTGAGTATCCTTGAGATTACGGTAATAACCGACATTAACTTGAGCAATATCGGTAGTATCATCAGCGAGACATTTGTTTAGTATCAACACAGTCTTTTCTTGTCTTGCCTTCTTAGACTTTGGTTTTGTTGTTGGACTTCCTTCCTTTCTCGGACTCATTTTCTTTTAGGTTGCGTTTTCATCTTTCCAGGTTCTTCTTTCCTTTTTCCTCCGGCTCCTCGGGGCGAGTTTACGAATCATTTTCAAGGATTGATAGCGGGGACTTTGTAGCTCTTGATCCTTGTAGTTGAGAATGCTACGATTGGCTTGAGTCTTTAGATTCTTGGCTTCTTCTGCTTTTGAGTTTTCGCTCTGGGTAACCTTCTTGCTTTCTTTGGAATGTCACTCGGTAGAGGTTCCCTTTACGCTCAAGTCACTGATTCAAAAATCGAACACCTCGGACTTTGATTCCTCGGAATGTGAACTTCTTGTTTCCTTCATAGGAGGCTATACATATCTTTCGGCCTCAATCGTTGCTTTCATGGCGATTCTGCTCCTTTTACTCTGAAAGTCTCGGACCCATTTACGCAATTGATGTTGAATCGATGTAGCTTCTAATAGATATCTTACATCTAGCGCCTTGATCAATCGATGCAGATTCTCTGAACACTCTTGTCATGACATCCCATACGGACTAGTGTTTGTATCCTTTATTGATTTTACCATGTCTTTGAAAAATCAAAATGGTAAATCTATTGGGTGATGATTCAGAAGATGAAAATACATTGTTCATCTAGGGTAGTGACTTGATGTCGTGAACTAATCTAGGTAACACACGATCGCGTAGAGCCATGAACAATACCCTTGCGCTTTAGTACCAGCCAAGAGGCTCTCCTTTCACTTAGGTTATTTTGTCCATAAAGTTGACGACTAACTTCATCTTCGTTCATCTTAAGCTTAGTCATCCATTTCGTCATGTTAGTGAGTGAACTCCATCCATCGGACATTCATCGACTTTCTCCGGTAACTCGCCGTTCACTATAACCGAGTGTGTGTCTACATACGACACGATTGTATCATCTACTGATTTAGTATTCTTCGAACTCATAAACTTCTTTGAGATAGACTTCATCTCGTACTTCAAAGTTTCTCCAACTTCGCCGCGATTATCTGGCTCTATATCCATCTCTTCGTTTACGAGTTGTTGAAGTTTACCAATCTTCCGATCGATCCTGATCAAGTCGCAAAATAAACTTCGACATTCATCTTGCTGATTACGATTGAGTAGGAACTTTGCTTGAAGAAATATCACGAGATTTAAGAGAACTAACAATTTGTGAATTGACGAAAAAGCGAAAAGGTCGATTTAGGGATTTTATAGTGAATTCAGAACGATTCTACTTCTCGATGATTTGTGACTTTTCCGCTAAAACTCTTTTTGTCAAAGAAGTTTTATATCTGAAACCGTGTAACGCCCTTAACTCCACCGTCATCTTTGTTGTCTTCATGAAAAACGGATGAATGCCGTTAACTCCTCAAGTCTATCATGCGGTCTTCATGAAAAACCGGATGAATGGTCGTTAGCATCACCATATTGAGGTTCGTCGATTTCTTTAAAGGGATCTTCACTTAGTGGTTTTGTGAAGAAATCCACCGGCGATATTTTGTTTCCACGAGCGTAGGTAGCGACTTTCCTCTGAGCGTAATCTCTCAAGAAATGATGTCGACTTCTATGTTCTTGACCCTTGAATGTTGTATTGGATTCTTTCGAGGAAGGTGATGGCGGTGGTGTTGTCGCGATATATTGGAATCTCTTCCTCTTGTATTGAGTAGTCCTCAATTGATACTTGATCCACAATATTTGTGAACAACAACTTCGGCGAGACATATATTGAAACTTGGATTGATAATGCAATCGAGCTTTGTCTCTTGCTTGACCATGACACTAGGTTTGGTCGAAAGTGATAGCCACCACTCGTACCATCTTTGTTTCGACTTCACAAAAGTTTTGGTTGAATGTAACTTGAACTAGAATCACATAATTGACTAATACTTATCAAGTTATGCTTTAGACCATCGACTAATAATGCGTTGTTAATGCATGCATGGAATTCTTATCAATCTTACGAATGTCTACATTCTTTCTAGTGAATCGAAATCCCATAGATTTACCCTCGGTGGTGTTTGTGAGGAAGATCATGGTTTCTTCTATCTTGGTAACATTTAGTTTTCTTTTGTTTATTCTATTTACGTAATCAAATTTCACATTTTACTTTGTTATTTTACTGACTAATTCACTTGAGCTGGATAATTCAAGTGGTGAGGATAGCGAGCTTGGTATCAACGAACTCTTTGAGGTACTTGTTCCTTTTAAAGGAGTCTGAGTTGATCGGGTTTCACGAAGTTCTTTGGAAATCTTCCAGGTCAGCAGTTCTTCTAACTCCATCTGAGGAACTAGTGTATCAGATTCTATCCACGAAAATATATGGTGAGGGGCTGCTTTGCATTCTTGAATCCATGAATATGGTTGATCATGAGAAGATGCAAAATATTGCGAGCGACTTTTGAAAGCGTTTAGGCGTCTATCATTAGACTATGAGCATTTTTGAAGGTGTAAAGGAATTCATACACCTCTCATCTAAACTTGCTCAAATAGAGGTCTATGGTAGAAGACACATGTTTTGAAAAGCTCATTGACATCTATGACATGAAGAAGATGCTATTTGACAATGATTACGCCAACACAAAGCAGCGAGTAGCTACTTTTGAGGTTTCGAGAACCGCTTAAGTCGATAAAGAAGAAGTATAATGAGCGAAAGAGATGCTTCTTGTCTAGAGAAGAAGGTTAGTTGTTGTGAGGCTAAGACATTGAAGCTGCGAGCTTGTGCGGAAGAGTTTGGTGAAGATGCATTGGAGTCGAGAGAAGCATGGATCTTTGCTTATAACGAAATGGTAAAAGCCATGGATGGGAATAGCGAAGGAAATTGCGGTGGAAGCATTAAAACGACCTTTGGAGACATGAAGGGTTCGGCTCGGGTTTCCAACTATGTTAAGTTGTAATAATATTGTTGATGTAGAATGCAGAATCGTGTATTTATTGAATTAAGTGATGTTGATGTTTGTGTAAACAAAATAAAAGCAGGTGGTTTGTGTTTCAAGTTCTAGGATGGGCCATTTTAGAATCTTCTCGGTGAGTTCTTTGCATTATCTGATCGAAAGCTAAAGTTCTATCCATTGTAAGTCTTACTAATGACAAAGGTTTGGGTGCATTTCGATCTGTATTTCTCCTTTCTGTGGTTACCAAATTTTCTTGAAATGTCGGTTGTCTCTTGTGGTGCTCTTCTTCTCTAATTTTGTTCATGTTTGCTTACTTCTTGAATACGTTTTGGCAGAATCGACATTATTATACCAGTTAGAACATTATTCGATCTAAGAAAAGCAGGTCTTACGGTTCATACATTTTGGGGTTAGCGTGTCTTTCCTTGCCACAATTAAAAAATTATGACGGTCTCACCTATGAATTAAAGCGTTAATCTCTTTTCTCGTGTTTATTTACATGTCTGGTATTGACGGTGTTTGACATTATGCCTATTAATTGAAGCGTCAATCTACAGCGGAAGAAATACATGCGATTAAAAAGAAGAGATTTTTAAGTCTAAGCGACTTGACATAAATGATGTTGATAAAGTACAAATAATGATGAAAACAAGGCGAAATTTTAAAAGCAAACTCAAGTTGAAAGCGGATGGAAGCAAAACCAGGCGGGCGAGCGAAAGTTGTGCAAAAAGTAGAGCGGGAGTAAAAGCGAGCGATGGAAAGCGGAGGAAAGCAAAGCACGTGTGAATTAAGAATCAGTTTGAGTTAGTTACAAAATTCAATTGAATAACCGGTTCTTTCAAGATTCAAGCAATCTCTGTTCTCGTCGTCTTCATCTTGCGGAAGCAGAAAATAATTGTAGAAGGTCAATCTGTCGGGGAGTACGTGAGAAACCTATTAGCTATGAATTGAAGCGTCCACGGCATTTGGCAGAATT